>CM024963.1:3654379-4854379 GCA_014282245.1 Rhododendron simsii
CTTGACGTCCAGCTTCAAAAGCGCTCACGCGAACCGGCAGCATCTCTCCTTTCTCAAAAGGGTGGGGAACGGAATCCCTTTCCCTGAAGGAGAGAAGAGTCGGGGCAATTCGCATTGCCCACAGTGGCGACTCTGCTGGGGATCGAACCAATATTGATCTATACTTAGATTTTAATACGCTCGAGAACAATCCCACAAAAGTCTGTCAAAATAGTGAGCTTCGCGCTGCTAAAGAAAGGATTGGTGATTTAACAGGACCTCGTGTCCGGCCATCCAATCTGGGACTTTTCCGATTGTTCTCCCGCGTAGTTTCTTCTAAATATTGATTGATAAAGAGAGCCAAATTTGAAAAGGCATTTGCGAATTTGCGATTCTGTTCCATTAATCAACTTTTTAGCATTCTCATTTGCATCGATGTGGGATAAGCCTCGTTGGATCGTTTTGGCAATCCGGCACGGTTTACCGGAGCCCGGGGACCCCGAATGACTAACAACCTTCGACGATGATGAGTCATTCTACCGTTCGACTGTTGCTCTGCGGTTACGCGGGCAGCGGGAGGTATATCTTGGCTCTAGTCCGAGGAACCTGTTCAAGCCAAAACCAGCCTTTGCATATACAAAGCACTAGCACTCTCCAAATTAGGACAGGTACCTACAGGGTAGGATTACTTGCATCTAACCCCCTATACTGTCAACGTGTTACTGCTTTCCCTATCGCATGCACTGTTCATACATGCATACCGTTTTGCGTAGAAGCATGTTTAGGGCGGCTCCTAGGTTCTCTCTCCTTCAAGTCTGTCTTATGTTTATTAGGACCTTACCATGGCCCGATGAGGAGTCGTGCATCTCGATGGTGCACGTTGTCAATTCTCAAGTTCCTTGGATCAATTAAACTTTGGGAAATCAAGACCTTCTAAAGCCTTTGGCTAATTACCCAATCGAAGTTTCAAACAGAAAACGAGGAACAAAACGGGAAAAATACCGCGATGCTTACACCATTTTGGTTATCATGCGAAGCATGTACACCATTTCGGTTACGGCACTGTGCTGCCTATGCCTCCCCGGTTATAGCATCGTGCCTATCTACACCAAGTTGTTCCAAGTTCAAAAGTTGAAACTTTCGAAGCGGAATAAACCAGAATCTTTAGACTGCTTTCACATCTCTTTGCCTTAGTTGATACAAAAAGGATACGCCATGAAAAGATTTCTGAGGATCACTGGTAATGTCCAAACGTCATAAGACAAACTTGTCTGTTAGTATTAGAGTCTAAGGGCGACACTGACGACGGTGACTGTATTTTCGCTTTAGTCTTTTATTTAGATTAAAGTTTCTGTAGGGCCCTTATTAGCCTTTTCTCACTTTCTGCAAGCAAAGGTTCTGAATCATTGCACCGCCAAGGAAAGTATCGAGGCAGAAAACCAAACCCACTTGGGAACGTCTGCACCGGAATCCGATTCAGAGACTAGTCAGATTGCAAGCCCAGTCAGTCACAACGGAAGACTCCCCGCGTTCTCTGCTTGCTACCCTGCAGTCAGCATCTTCTCCGGTCCTCGAAGAAACAGACTCTCCGGAATCACCTACCCCCTCCTCTGCATCAAGCACCTCTGGGCCAACGGTCATGGCAGATCAACCGCAACCACTCTCTCTGGAAACCATGCTTATGAACATCCAGGCTAGTATCGCTGTTATACAACAAAGGGCTGCTCAGACGGATGCTAACATGACCCGCTTGAATGACCTCTTTAACACTCGTCTTCCTCCAACTGTTCAAGAGGAGGGCGAGGCCGAAGAGGATGTGCACGAGCAACCCATCATGGTCGAAGATCCGGACCATCCAGGGCGTCTGGTCGCCTTGGTCAACACTCAGGGCACTCGGAATCCCATTCAGAATCCAGGCATCACTGCTATTAGGACTGTCCAACATCCTGACATGACTGCTCTCGTTGCCAAGATGGCCAAACTGGAAGAATCTGTTTCAAAATCCGAGAAACTCAGTGCTGGAGGGATCGACTTGGACCGTCTCTGTCTTTATCCCAATGCCAAGCTTCCTGACAAGTTCAAAATGCCCGACATAGCCAAGTTCGATGGCACTGGCGATCCTAAAACCCATCTCTATGGTTACCATGCTGCCATGAAGCTCCTCTCTGTCGAGCCCGAAGCCATGTCTCAGCTATTTCCTCAAACCCTCTCGGGTCCCGCTTTCCATTGGTTTCTGTCACTCGACATTGCCAAGCGAAGGACTTGGGAGGACATCGGGGCTGCGTTTATTTCGCAGTACAGCTACAACTCCCAGCTCAAGATGACTACTCGGGAATTGGAATTCACCAAGATGGACGCTAAGGAATCCTTCGCGGATTTCGTCAAGAGATGGAGGGCCAAAGCCGCTCAAATGACTGACCGCCCGAGCGAGAGAGATCAGCTCCGTATCATCTCCCGCAATCTCCAGCCAGACTATGCTAGGCACTTGGTCCTCGTTCAAGCATCCTCCAATTTTGACACCTTCTTCGACTCCGGTCTGGCCATCGAAGATGCATTGCAGAGTGGGATTCTGTCAAAGGGAGAATCGTCCAATCCATCAAAGTCAAAGCCTCGGGCATATTCTGGAAATACTAATGCACTGTTTGGGGGAGGGACTTACTCCAATACCGCAACCAGTGGTACCAATGCCTCTTCCTCGAAAGCTGCTAACCAAATTGCCGAGGTCCATCAGGTTCAAACTCCGCAGAACAACCGACCGCGTAACCAACCTCGTAGTTTCTCCGCTTTTGAAGCACCACTATCTTCAGTCATGGAGAAACTGATCCAATCAGGACATCTGAAGCTCCTCGACCAACTCCTCTACCTAAGAAGCCTTCTCCCAACTTCAAAGCCAATCTCTACTGTGCCTATCACCAAGGGCCCGGCCATCTTACCGATTCTTGCTTTCGCCTCCGACATGCGATTCAAGATCTCATAGATGAAGGGACTCTTCATGCTCCACCATCGGCAGCTCAAAAACCCAACATCCTCGCCAATTCTATGCCAAACCACAGCAATGCTCCACGCATTAACCAGATATCCATCAGCCCCACTGATATATCCCTCAGCTCCACTATATTCAACCCCACCGACTATATAACCTCAACGAATCAACCTAGGCCGATGGTGCCTATCCCCTCTCAGTCCGAGGCCGAGATTTCCTATATCCGCTCCGAGGAAGGACAGTCGTCCAATTTCAATGAGCCCTCTGCGCGCCTACAGAACGAAGCGTTTGTATTCAACGTTTCTATCAGTGACTTGTTCCACCAGCTTATGCCTGCTGTACAGCTCAACTCTGCCTCTACCATGGATAACCCGTACTTCAACGTGACGGATCCGAGCTCCTCCCTAAGCCTGTTGGACCACTTCAGAGCCACTATTCCCCCTCAAACAGAGCAACAACTTGACATGCAAGCCGTAGGGTGGGCTATAGCTGATAATGATGACTATGCCACTCCCATAATCAATGAATGGACGGAGCTGGAATTAGAGGGATTCCCACCTAATCCCGAAGACATTCCCTTTGACCACATCTGGTATGATGCTTGGATGGCCAATTACGAGGCAGCCATGGTTGATCCTTTGGATGGATTCTCGTTGGACATGCTCTTCCAACAACCTCAGCCTGTTTTGCTTGAGGAGAGTACTATTGGGACCCCGAGCCTGCTTGGCAATTTCCATTAGGATTTGACCCTAATCCTCTCCAGGGTTACGCTCTGCCCAGCCATGAAATCCAGTATTTAGAGGAGGATCTCACTCAGGATGAAACCCGCGTCCTAGGGGAATGTTTCTTCCCTTCCACTCTTGACAGGTTGGTTAACTCGGTGGCTGATCCCGAGTATGATCCTACGTTCTTCATCGTCGACGAAAACCTTCCGCGCCCTGTTGTGCCTTCCCTCCTGAAGAGGACTGCAGCATCATGGTTACGGACCTTGTGCCGCCAGCTGATCTTTGGGATGTCAATGATGTAGTCAACATCCAGGTTGGGTCCGAGGTTTGGACTGTCAATCGCTCCCTTGCTGATGGAGGGCTGTGGGATGTCCCTTTCGTCGCTAGTACAGAACCAATCCAAGAAGCTATAGCTGTTGGGGATCCGGACTTTTGGGATTCACTCTTGATCAAAGATCTGACTGAGGATTTGGGTTTGAACATGGAAGTGCCTGTGGCCCCTACGACCTCCGACAAGGGGAAGCGCAAATTGGGAGAAGTCCCTGTTGATCTGTGGGACGATAGTCAAGACCCTCAAATGGTACCCTCTTTAGAGAACGTTCTTAATGTTACAAGAAGTGGGCGAGTCTTTCAGCCTGCTAATCTGCAAGCGGGAAGTTCGTCCAACTCTTCTAACCGGAAGAACGAACCTCCTATTTTCTCAAGGTCTGTACCATTTGAGGTACCAGTTAATGCCCCAACGACGACATGATTCAAAAGCAATTGGAGCGGATTCCCGCTGCCATATCACTCTGGGGACTAATCTGTTCCTCCCGGGAGCATCGTCAGAAGTTCTGCCACACTCTCTCTCGTCTTGAGATCCGACCGGACGTCACGCCTGAAGCGATGATTTCCCTTATCCTCCCACCTGCCTCTAAGCATACCGTGGTTTTCACCGATAAGGATCTGCCGCTTGAAGGAGTTGACCACAATCGACCCTTGCATATCACTGTCAAGTGCCGAGGACTTTGGGTTCCAACCGTTCTTATCGATAACGGTTCAGCAATCAATGTTTGCCCTTTGAGGGTGGCTCACCGTTTGGGACTGACTAAGAAGGACTTTGCACCTTCCAGCATGGCCGTTAAGGCATACGACAGCACACGTCGTCTAGTTGAAGGCACACTCGTGCTCACTCTCGATGCAGAGGGATTCAAAATGGATGTCGAGTTCCATGTGGTCGACATTCCAGCCTCGTTCAATCTCTTGCTAGGAAGACCATGGCTTCACAGATCTGACATCATGGCTGTTCCATCCACTCTTCATCAGAAAGTCATGCTGGGACTTCCCACTGGGACTTTGATTATCTGCGGGGATTCAGGCATTCGCCCGCTCGAGGAGGACGGCACACCTGTTTTGGGTATCGCGCACGACAACGAAGACGTCGATCTCGCGGGATTCTCTTTTGATACTTCTGGCTCGGTCATGGCCATCAACGTGGATGGGGACTTCATCATAAGCTCTGTCGCTCTGGACATTATGAGAAGGATGTCCTATCTACCTGGCCTTGGCTTAGGAATTCACCAACAAGGGATTCCGGAATTCCCTGCGTTTCCTTCCTGTGAGGGCCGCTTTGGTTTGGGATACTCTTCCTCTGCCAATGATGCCAAAAGAAGGAAATACACGGGAAAACCTCGATCTCTCTATGGTGATCCCAACAGCTACTTCGTCCGTGAAAAGGGGAATGATATCTATCGTGGGCAAGCTGAGCCCTTTATCGACTCGGTCACCGGGGAACTGCTACCTGGTTTTGAGATCTTCGCGGATGATACTTGGTCTTCCAGTGACGAAGAGCCAGCTAGCGCGGAATTCAAGAGGAAGCTTAGCCAACCCAAGCCGAAGACTGACTGGCTGGGATCTTTCAATCAGGGGAGCTTGGAGCAGCTGTTCCGAGAATTCTCTCAAGTGGGTTTGGCCAAAGAAGCCGAGGAGGCCGAAGTGTTTATGCTCGGGCCCGACGCCCTCGAGGATCCCACCTCTCTTATCGTGGAAGCTAAGGGTAGCCTTAAAAATTGCATTTTCAAGCCGCGCCTTACTTGCATTGATGGCATAGCTGAGTCCGACACTGAGTCTGTCAGGTCTTTTGAGTCTAAGTCTAGCTCTGAGTCGGAGTTTGTGCCTCTCGGCCCTCCACGTCATAGCTTTTACTTTGAGTTCGACTCCCTTGTACTTGGCGACCCTGCAGGGTCTTATGAAATGAAGGACTCCTCTTCTGACTACTTGAATGATCTCTATATAAACTGTGTCGAACTGACGATGAAGGGATAGATTTCGATGGGGACATCCCCAAGGAAATCCGTGCTTTCATTGAAAGGGAAGACGAAAGGCATGCTCAGCCATTAAAAGAAGAGGTAATCTTAATAAACTTGAAAGATGAGAATGATCCTCGAATGGTTCAAGTGGGCTCCACGTTAGATCCGGAGGAGCATCGTAAGTTCAAAGAGCTCCTCACTGAGTTCAGCGACATTTTTGCATGCTCTCATTAAGACATGCCCGGCATCGATCCTGAGATAGTGGAGCATCGAATCCCTTTGTTGCCCGATGCTAAGCCGGTGAAACAGAAGCTCAGACAGATGCGACCAGACTGGGTACAGAAAATCAAGGAGGAAGTCACTAAGCAAATTGACGCTGGTTTCCTCGCAGTCTCTCAGTATCCCACTTGGGTGGCCAACATCGTCCCTGTTCCTAAAAAAAATGGCCAGATTCGTGTCTGTGTTGACTTCCGGGACTTGAACAAAGCAAGCCCCAAAGACGATTTTCCCTTGCCACACATCGATGTGCTAGTGGATAATACTGCAGGGCATGCTTTGCTCTCGTTCATGGACGGTTTCTCAGGCTACAATCAGATTCTCATGGCACCTGAAGACCGCGAGAAGACGACCTTCATCACTGAGTGGGGGACTTACTGCTATTTGGTTATGCCGTTTGGTTTGAAGAATGCTGGCCCGACATATCAAAGAGCTGCCACGACTATTTTGCACGACATGATGCACAAAGAGGTTGAGGTCTACGTTGACGATATGATTGCTAAGTCAAAAACTCGGGAAGGGCATGTCCATGTGTTAAGGAAACTTTTCGAAAGGCTCCGCAAGTTCCGGATGCGTCTTAATCCACAGAAGTGCACCTTCGGAGTCACAGCAGGCAAAATGCTAGGTTTCATGATCACTTCCCGTGGGATTGAAGTCGATCCGTCGAAAATCAAAGCAATACGCGAAATGAAGCCACCTGAGTCTGAAAAGGGGGTGCGGAGTTTTCTGGGGAAGGTTCAGTTCATCAGCAGATTCATCGCCAAGTTAACCTTAACTTGCGAGCCGATGTTTCGACTACTCAAGAAGAATACTCCGTTCGTATGGTCAGAAAAGTGCCAAGCAGCTTTCATCTCGATCCAGGACTATCTACAGAACCCGCCTGTTCTCATGCCGCCTATACGGGGAAAACCTCTCATTCTCTACTTATCTGTGAGTTCTACGTCCATGGGATGTTTGCTAGCTCAAGAAGGGGACAAGGGAATAGAGAAAGCTATTTACTACCTGAGCAAGAAGATGGTTGGAGCCGAGGAACGCTATACCGCCTTAGAAAAGACGTGCTGGGCCCTTGTCTGGGCATCTAAGAAGTTAAGACACTATATGCTGGCTTACCCAGTGAAGCTGATTTCTAGAATGGATCCTCTCAAGTATCTGTTTGAGAAACCTGCGCTTACTGGTAAGTTAGCACGTTGGTTGCTTCTCTTAGCAGAGTTTGATCTCGAGTACGTTACGAGAAAGTCGGTAAAGGGACGCGCCATTGCAGAATTCTTAGCTGACCACCCCGTGGACGGGCCTGAGGATTCAGATTTCGCGTTCCCGGATGAGGAAGTGCTGACAGTCGTTGAGGACGTTTGGACTCTTTACTTCGATGGGGCAGCCAATCAGAAAGGATTCGGAATCGGGGTTTTGCTAGTCACTCCTGACGATTCTCATATTCCGCTTGCGTTCAAGCTTAATTTTGATGTCACCAATAACCAAGCTGAATATGAGGCTTGCATTGTGGGTATGGAAGCTGCACTCGCGCTCGGTGTTGAGAAGCTTGAAGTCATCGGAGACTCGAATCTTGTTGTATCTCAGGCCAATGGAGACTGGAAGGTACGCGAAGAGAGATTGAAACCTTATCATCACGACTTAGAGGGATTAATCCCTCGTTTCATTAAGGTGACTTTCACTCATGTTCCTCGGTTGAAGAACCATTTCGCTGATGCACTTGCTACCCTGGCCTCCATGGTTGAACTGCCGTTAGGTGTCAAGCTCCGTCCTGTCTTAATCGAGCAACGGGACCATCCCGCTTATCAATGTGTCAACGCCATCGATGATGTGGATGATGGCCTACCCTGGTACCATGACATATGGAACTTCATCGAGAGTGGTTTATACCCATCTGATGCTTCTCAAAAGGACCAAACTGCGTTAAGAAGGATTGCTGCTCATTACATCATCTGTGGAGGGAGGTTGTATAGAAGATCTCATTGTGGGATGCACAAACTCTGCGTCAACAGCGCTGAAGCCGTCAGAATTATGGAAGAAATCCACGAAGGGATTTGCGGCCCCCACATGAGCGGCGTCATGCTTGCTAGGAAGGTTTTGCGTCAGGGCTACTTCTGGTCTACTATGGAATCTCAGTGTGTGGATTACGTGCGGCGATGTCACAAGTGCCAAATCCATGCTAATCTGATGCATGTACCACCTTCTAACCTATTTGGCATGACTTCGCCTTGGCCTTTCTCTGTGTGGGGCATCGATGTCATCGGCATGGTCAGACCTTCTGCTTCAAATGGTCACAGGTTTATCCTAGTAGCGATCGATTATTTCACTAAGTGGGTCGAGGCTGAATCATACAAGACCTTAACTGCAGTCCAGGTCGCTCATTTCATCAGGAAGAATATCATCTATCGATATGGGGTTCCACAGGCATTTGTCTCAGACAATGGGGTTCATTTCAAGGGTAGAGTTCTGGAACTCTTTGAAGAATTCAAGATCCAGATTCATCACTCGACCGTCTATCGCCCTCAGACAAATGGAGCAGTTGAAGCGGCAAACAAGAACATCGAGACCATCATCAAGAAATCTGCAGAGTCCGCCAGGGACTGGCACGAGCAGCTGCCTCTAGCTCTTTGGGGGTATCGAACGTCGATCCGGACATCAACAGGGGCAACCCCTTATTCCTTAGTCTACGGAATGGAAGCAGTTCTCCCTATAGAACTCGAGGTACCATCTCTGAGGGTTGCGGTGGAATCAGAACTTTCGGAAATTGAATGGCTCAGTGGGAGATTCGCTGAACTCATCCTTTTTGATGAAAGAAGGCTCCGGGCTTTGTATCATGTTCAAGGGTATCAACGGAGAATTGCCCGGGCATTTAACAAGAAGGTGAAATCTAGAGACTTAATTGAAGGTGACATGGTCACGAAGGAGATTCGAGCGCCAGTTTTCGATCCCCGCGGCAAGTTCCGACCTAAGCGTTCCGGACCGTACATCATCAAGACCATCCTTTCTGGGGGAGCAGCTCAGCTCATTGATCTTGATGGCAACGAGTTCAACACTCTGGTTAACCTGGATCAACTCAAGCGTTACTATCCCTGAGAGAAGCTCGTTGGACCGAAAACCACAAGGGTGGGCGGTTCCAAGCAAAAATTAGAGCAAGCCTGCTAGACCGAAAACCTGAGAAGGCGGTTTAGGCAAAAATAAATAGGCATCAATCAAGCAGCTCGCTAGACCGAAAACCCGCACGGGCGGTTCTAGGCAAAAATTAGAGCGTAAAAGGAGAGCTAAAACACTCGAGCGAACCTTAGCCTGAACTACGTTTTGACCTGATTCCTTGAAAAGGGATACGTAGGCAATCTCTCCGTGAGATTCGGTCATAATCAATCAACTTGATCCACGGTCCCCTATTACCAGAGTCTGGGTCGATGTTCACGGAATGCTGTGGTTCAACACTTGAAACAAGCGAGGAAAGCTCTCCGACTTTCACTTTTATTTAATTATAACTTCTATTACACAGGCTGAGCAGTCTTACACAAACAGTTAAGCATAAAAAACAGAATAAAATGCTCGAGGCCTTAACAGGCTCACAGTTTATTCTAGATCATTTGAGTCTGTCAAAGAGTCAGTCATTGTTTTGCCTGCTTGCAATCTCTCTTTTCAGCCATGCTCGATATCGGGGCATAAGCTCTGTGCTGAAATCTGGGTCAGCTCCTCCGAGTTGTCTCAGGCCCCAATTATGCTCATATCCTCTCAGATTCTGGAAGGTAAAGGCAGGGACTTGGAAGTCCTCAATCCCAGCTCGGTGAAGCCCTTGGCTTATTCCCAACTGACGGAGAATACGGCCGGGAATGTAGAATGTGAAAGCGGTCAGCCCAGCTATCACCATCCTCTCAAAACCTGCAGAATTCAAGGCCATATCCGGGATGTTCAGGGCCTCATGCCTCCAAGTAATCTCGTTCGGCAACATTTCTCTCATGAATGTGTACCACTGATGCACAGTCATCTCCGGGTAAATCATGCCCCGCTGATGCATTCGGCCGGGCAGATGAGGCCAATTTGCCTCTGGCGCAGTGAGCAATCCCAACTTGTCGGACAACCAAAGCTGCAAGAACGGAAAAACAAGTCAGAAACCACATAAAGCTTGAGTGGAAAAACAAGTGAGAAACTCCGATATAGCCTTAGCCGAGAGACGAGGTAAAAGCAGAATGTGCGAAAAACGGAAAAAGGTGAGCTGAGTGAGAACTTACCTGCAACAGAAGTGGACTACCGCCAAAAACGTTTGTTTGGCCCGTGGAAACCAAGTCCAACCCCATGAGTGTTTCAGCCAAGACAAGCGGCACCACATTCCTTCGAGAACCCATTTGAGCAGCAACGCTCACCAGCATAGGGTTCACCTGCCCATTCGGAGACACCAATAAATAAGCAGCCAGCACGCTGATTGTTAAGGCAAAGCGACGCCTAGCCTGCAAAGCCATATCCTCTACATCCCCTTCTGGCCCGTACCATTCCATCAGGCGCATGATATTGATTTGTCCTCCGACTAGCAAACTTTCGGCTGCTCCCCTAGTAATGTCAAGGCTGGTTTGAAGGAGCTTTGGTATGTTCTTCCGGTAAGGCGGCACGACGATCACACTTGAGGCAACACCTTGGAGGTACGCTTGGAATTCCTCCACAGTCGGGCACAGCTCATTAACCCCAAACCTGAACACATGGACCTCCGGATCCCAGAATTGCAGGGCCGCCATCAAGAGCTCAGGACGAACCCTTACATCACGGAGAAAACGAAATGCGGCCAGCCCGTGAGATCGGAATGAGAGCCAATCTCCAGCAACAAAAGCAGTAAGCCATGGACTAATCAACACTGGAAGGTTATTCGCCATCTTGAATTTTGTGGAAAATTGCCAGGAGAATGCTTCTACTGATTGAAGCGCCAATCTCTTTATAAGCCAGAATGCGTGAAGCATTTCCCCTTCTCAAAGTAAAAGCCTCTGCTGCACTGTCCTTTCTTCTGAAACCAGGGCATCTCTGCACCGTCCCATAAAAACTTCTGAAAAAGGTGATGACAAGGCCTGACCGCCCTGGAATTCTGAGATGGTCAAATAAAGGTGGCCTGGTGTACCTAAACCATCGCGCGATGATGTCACTCCATCGCGCGACTGTTCAAAACCCCTCCATCGCGCGATTGTCTCAGTCCATCGCGCGACGGTTCAACCTGCAATTTGACAGTTTCCAGCAGCTACTGCCCAACCTTGGTCATTTTGAACTCCGAAGGTTATCTTGCAACTTTTATGGTTCCAGCAAGTCATTATAAGCATGTGTGACTGTATCCAAGCGCCGGATTCGAAAAATTGCGTTTAACGAAGATTTCGGACCCTCCGTGGCTCGTTTCAAGTTCAAAAGGCCGTTCTAGGGAGTCAAAACTCGTTTCAAAGGGTTTCCCCTCATTCTCTCATGCCGTACAGGTCATAATGACATAATGTGACTGTACGGAGGTGTCGGTTTCAGTCCGAGACATAATAGAGTCTTAGTTTATCTCCTCGTGTCCCTTTTGTGTCCTTTAAAGGTGTCTTTGGCTCTTTAGCATTTTTGGACATATTTTTCGAATTCCACCTATTCTCATGGGTCATTTTGCGCATATATGACCTTATCTTAGTGTCGGTTTCATCCCAATTAAGATATCTTCAGTTTTGGCTTGCAAATGTCCAAAATTCCATTATATTATCCGTATCCTAGCTGTGTCCTAAGGTATTTTCTCATTTTCTTTCGAGCTAAGTCCCATTTGTACGCGTCTCCGTGTCTGTGTACAGTCTTGGTACGTTATCAATGCAAGTGCGGTATTAGTGGCAAGCATTTATCTACTTTAACCCATTGCAAAAGTAAAATAGGCTGAAAATGCAAATTTTATGGCTAACATAGTGATCTATCCACATCCACATGAAGAAAACTACTGCATGTCCGGCACTTCGGCCACCCGAGGTTATCATGTCAAGTTCGGGCACATCCGCCCATCAAGTCAAAAAGGCGCGCAGGCCTCTAAAAACGTCTGTCAAAGTATCAGCCAAGGCGCTCTGGCCTTCCATCTATCTATGCGGGCACGCAGGCCCAAAAGCAAAAATAAAGTGCAAAAGTGGGAAAAGGCTCCTCAGCAGCCCTCAGTCATCCCCAAACCAGTCACCCTCTCCATCGTCGTCCTCGTCGTCTCTCTCTGTGAGGTCCACCCTGTAACCTGGATCCTCTGCTGAGTCGTCAGACCCACTGCTGTCCGACGCCTCCTCTCCCTCTTCTTCTTCTTCCTCCTCCTCTTCGTCCTCCTCCTCGGAGACCTCAGGCAGGATCAGCCGCTTCTTGCGGACCGGCTCGTCTTGTGAAGGCCTCTGGCGCATCTTCAGCTGGTACCTCTCCTCGGCCTGCGCCACAGCCTTTCGGGCTGCCTCCTCGCTGCCAACAGGTGGCTGTGGGCCCCGTGCCTGTGGCCTCGTGCTAGGCGTGGGAGCAGGAGTCCTTGCAGCTAGCTTCTTCTGTGGACGCTCTCTTGCGCTCTTTCTCCTAGGAGCCGCCTGTCCCTGTGCTTGCATTATAAACATTGTATATATTAGCATATGTTTGCATGTTTCGTCTTCTAAAAGCAGGTGTGTTTAAGCAAAATCAAGAAGCAATCAAAGCAAAGGAATGTATCGAATGCAGGAATGTATCGCATACAGACATATATCGAAAGCAGGAATCTATCATTTTCTAAAAGGACGTACCTGAGATCTCCGAGCTGCTGGCTGAGGGTAGCGCAAGTCCAACGGTAGGCCACTCGCCGCCCTTCTGATTACATTCTCCAACGCAAGCATGCGCCGGACAGCCTCATTCACCCACTCATTGGGTACCTGCAAGGAGGATTCAAATATGAGCAATTGAATAGCATTTCAAACTTTATCAGAATACAGTAATGAATGCAACAATATCTTACGGGTACAGTAACGGGCGCTGGCTCAACTCTGGCCGGGGTAAGGTGCAACTCAGCTGGATTGCCCTGAGAATCCACCACTGCTATCTGCCATGTCAACTCTGGAGGCCCGCCTCTCACTGGTCCACTCGGACCTCGCCTCGAGCGACTCTCACCGCTACCTGGCCTCCCTGAAACGGCCCTCCTCGCCTCAGCAGCCCCACGGGCCTGGCCTCGAACCTCTCTAAACTCTCGTACCCCCAATGGCCCCGCCAAGCGCTCCCTCTGATAGACTGCATAGTCCATATCAGGACGCAAGTGGCGTGTCAAGTCGGTATCAGGCCGTGTGAAGACCTCCAACTCAGCCAAGGTGTACTCTCCTGTGTGTGAGGCCCGTGGTGGAAGCGGTCCGGGCACCTGAAACCTCGCATAGCCAAGTGACTGGCGTGTCACTCGGTCACCCAAGTACCACTGCCAGCCAAAGGCCGACTCCAGCAGCACTCTGCTCGCCGTGACAGCCCTGCTACGAGCCAAGTACTCGGGCTCAGGCTCTGTCCCCCTCCAAGGATCCCACTCAACCTGTAGAAGCAAACAATGCAAGTATCGGTCAGCGACAGCATTGAAGCAATAAAAAAGGGCATGCACTTTGATTATTTCTATTACAAAGTATGATGTTATACCTGTGAGGGGCGAAGCTCGTCAAGGTATACCCGGAAGCCGTTCAGATCTCCTCTGCCTCTCTTCTCCCCCATGTTCTTCTTGCTCCAAATGTGCGCACGTGGGAGCATCCCCAAGTCCAGGCTCTTTGTCACCGGACGGCACATATTCAACACCTCGTAAGCCCAGAGCTGCATGATTGTCAATGGATTAAATTCGATAATGCATGCAAAGACGCTATTGAACAGATTATGCTATCAAAATGAATACAAGTGCGAATATCAAAGTGTGCAGAATCATACCTCCCAAATCCGCCAGTACCCCGCAGTGCTCACCTCCGTCCTCGACGAGTCTCCAAAGAAGCCATAGGCCGCGCCTAGTGCTGCTCCACCCCAGTCAAAACGCGAGGCCGTCCTCAGGTCCCTCAACGCTGGCAAGTAGGACAAATGAACCTTGCTATGCCTGTTTGGATACAGGGTAGCACCAAAAAGGTACAGCAAGTACGCCCGGGCCATCTGCTCCGCCTCCTGCTCGGTTGTCACCTCCTTCTTGAGATACCGGGTGAATTGCCCGTACCTCGCCATCCCTTCCTCGATCTTGGGCACCTCGCCCAGAAACCACTCCAAGGCTGCCTCGTCCTGCTCAATGCCCGAGTCAAACGGGATGGGCTCTCCTCCGACTCTCAGGCCCGTGATCGCCGCAAAGTCCGTGGGCGTCACCGTCATCTCCCCAACCGGTAGGTGGAAGGTATTTGTAGTGTCCCACCACCTCTCTGCAAGTGCAACCAGGACAGCATGGTCATTCCTCGCCGGAGTGAGCGTCTCAATGAACTCTCTAAAGCCCGCCTCGTCTACCAATTGCCTCACTCTCTCTGGCAAACCCTGGTACAGCGCTAAGGAACTGCATGCACCCCCGAAGCCGCGGATATCTCTAGGCCGCGCCCTCTCCTGCATTAGATACAAACAACAAAAAGACATGTCAGCATACAATGCTTTCATTTTCAAGTTCCAAGTAATCAATGCAGCCTGCCTACAGATGTTATGGTATTGCAGCCTGCCTACAGATGGTTGGTTCAAGTTATTATATCTCATGCACGATGTTCAAACATGAAGCTATGGTATTGCAGCCTGCCTACAGATGGTTGGTTCAAGTTATTATATCTCATGCACGATGTTCAAACATGGAGTTATAGTATCACTATTCAAGTTCTATTTCAGAGGTTTGCTATCACTCTACAAACTTTCAAGAACATTTGGGCGCATGCATTGTATTTGAATTGTATCTAAACAAAGGAATGAGCATCTATTAGAAAGTTACCTCAGACCAGTTGCGCGAGATGTGAGTATCAGGGTCTCTCAAGACCAACTCGGGGTCATAATCCGCCTGTCGTGGCCGATATGCTGTGAAACCCAACGGCACGAACAAATGTGGTGCCGGTGCCCTGTATCCCTCTGCTGAAAACGGAGCTCGAGTCAAACTCTCCGCCTCCGACACTGCTGTCACCCTAGGACCTCCCACTCTGACGCCGGCTCTCTCCTCGGCCTCAGCATCCCTCAAAAGCTCCTCCTCTGCAGCCCTCTCTCTCTCGGCCCTCGCCGCGGCCTCAGAAGCGGCAATCTCCCGCTCTCTCTCCTCCCGGGCCTCTAAAACGGCAGCCCCTATCTCGGGGTTGTCCTCCAAAAGCCGCGCAAGCTGCGCGTCACTCAAAAGCTCGGCAACATCTTGCTTTGTAATCGGCCTATGACCCGATGATGTCGCCGCTGGACGGAAAAGCACATCCTCCTCTCTATACGCGAATGGAACCTCCGTGGCTCGCTCGCTCTCGGTCGCCACATCCTTGCCTTTCGCCGGATCTCTCGGCGGAGGCTCGCTCGGCCCAACACCATCACCATCGGCACCACCACTGCCCGTGCCGCCAGAACCACCACCAACCACTACCGAGCCGCTCACGGCCGTGCTTGGATCCATTTGCTCAACCCCTGAAGGCACTGCTCCGACCCCCTCCATCGCGCGACGATCTGACTCCGTCGCGCGATACTCGCTGTCATCTCCGACCGCCTCTGCATGGCCCTGTTCTCCATCGCCGCTGCCCGCCGCCTCTGCACCAATGTCTGGAACGGTCTCCGATGGCGACTGATCACCCGTTTGAACCACTGTGGGCCCCCCCTCGTCCTCCGGACGATCAACAACCTCCTCTCCGCCGCCCCCGTTAACGTGGTCCGCCATGATTGAATGTGTACGTATGGATTCTTTGATTTTGGGCAAAAGATCAAGGGTTTCAATGGGTTTTTGAGTAGAGTTTGAGAGAGACTAGAGTTTGAAGGAAGTTCGAAACTGCTGTGAGCGGTTTCTGAACATCCCCGTCGATTAAAAGGAATCCAGCAGTCACGGGCCGGGTCTGGGCCCATTTCAGATTCAGGCCCTAGCACAGAACCATCGCGCGATGGTGTGGCTCTCTCGCGCGACGGTCCTCCTGGGCCGTTGACCGAATTTGATCCCTGGTTCGGCCCGTCATCATATTTGAGGCCCACAAAGCTTTTCTTAGAGCTTGCAAGTAATATTGGATCTTTACGAGATATTCAGGGTCAAAAATGCTTTACATCCCCAGCAGTGGTCCGCCCGCACCGTCCATTTTCGAATCAGCGACGATCCATCCGTCCATTTTCGAATCAGCGACGATCCATCCGTCCATTTTTTAATCAGCGACGATCCAACCGTCCATTTTCTAATCAGCGACGATCCATCCGTCCATTTTCGAATCAGCGACGATCCATCCGTCCATTTTCGAATCAGCGACGATCCATCCGTCCATTTTCTAATCAGCGACGATCCATCCGTCCATTTTCGAATCAGCGACGATCCATCCGTCCATTTTCGAATCAGCGACGATCCATCCGTCCATTTTCGAATCAGCGACGATCCATCCGTCCATTTTCCAATCAGCGACGATCCAACCGTCCATTTTCTAATCAGCGACGATCCAACCGTCCATTTTCTAATCAGCGACGATCCATCCGTCCATTTTCCAATCAGCGACGATCCAACCGTCCATTTTTCCAATCAGCGACGATCCAACCGTCCATTTTCTAATCAGCGACGATCCAACCGTCCATTTTCTAATCAGCGACGATCCATCCGTCCATTTTCCAATCAGCGACGATCCATCCGTCCATTTTCGAATCAGCGACGATCCATCCGTCCATTTTCGAATCAGCGACGATCCAATTTTCGAATCCGTCCATTTTCGAATCAGATCCAACCGTCCATTTTTCCAATCAGCGACGATCCAACCGTCCATTTTCCAATCAGCGACGATCCAACCGTCCATTTTCTAATCAGCGACGATCCATCCGTCCATTTTCCAATCAGCGACGATCCAACCGTCCATTTTTCTAATCAACGACGATCCATCCGTTCATTTTCCAATCAGCGACGATCCAACCGTCCATTTTCCTTGGTGCACGGTATTTGTATATACTGTCTTGCGCTTTTCGATTAATTGACCTTTGGGTGAGTTAGATGGGTGTCTAGAAATCTTTGACGTTACCTGTACCGACTAATGGTGCTCCGCGTGCCGTCAAAGAGGGACTACTGTAGACACCCCAATTTGATTCCCCCGGTCATTTTGTCTCTTTTCAATTTATTTCTTTTTAGCTTCTTGTTCCCCCGATGATGAATCAGGTCGAGAACAGTTTTGATTAAAATGGTTTGAGTTTGGTATATGTGGAACCCTTCCCTTAACCCCAGAACCATTGAGCCCAGCTTTGACTATGGGTTTGACCGTTGCGCGATTTACTGCGACACTCGCGCGATGCTCTACTGCCAGGTGGTGGTCAAAGTCAAACTTTGACTGATTGACCATCGCGGGGAAGTTAGAACCCTCGCGCGACGGTCCCACTCCATCGCGCGATGGTCGACACCTGTCGTATCCAGCTGGATTTTGTGATGATGAGGCGCCTGCAGGGCCATGTGACCCCGTTCCATCAACTGAACGGCGTTTGCTCGGCCATCCTTGCACCACCTAAACCCCCACTCTCCCATCAACTTAAACCCCACTTCTCTACCAAGTGATTGCTGCCAGCACTGTTGGCTGGCTGCATGACCAAGTTTACCACCAACAAGCTCCCTCTTCTCCTATAAATAACCCCCCATTGATCTCTTTCAAAGGGTTACCAAAAAAAATTCCAAGAGAAAAGAACAAGAATTACAATCTTGATCTTCCCTCTCAATCAAAAACTACTATCACTTTCTCCCTTGTCAAAGGCATATCACCTCACTCAAACCATTCCCAAGCAAAGGTATAACTTTCAGCCTTTACTGTCTTGATCCCTGAGGGGGGCTGACAGGGTCAGGACTGGTAATCAATATCAGCTTCTGACCCCAAAGCCAGCAAATTTACAAGATGCTGTGAACATGAGAACCCACGCGCGATGAACCCACATAATCGCGCGACGCTTCTAGCTCGTGCGATATGGTTCTCGTGGGGATGGGTCTTTTGTTCTGATCCAGTTTATATGATTTCATATTTTCATGCTTAATCATATTTGATATATCTCACTGTCTTGCATGTTAAAATCAGTAGATTAGTGTATTTTGCTTTCCTTGTTCATGTTGGAATGCCCCTGGGTAGCTTCTGAATATGTCTCAGAGCCCAGGCATGCAAAGCAATTCCTGGATGTCCAGTCAGAACAATCGCGCGATGATGTGACTCCATCGCGCGATGGTTTGATCATTTCCAGTGATTGCCCTTGTATGGGCAGCTACCCCTTTGGTCTCTGTTTTTATCACCCTCACTGTTTAAGGGTTGTGTGTTATTCTCATTCAGTCAGATTGTAATAAGTAGTTACTTCCAGCATATATAAACTACTTGGTTTGTCCTGGGTGTGCACTGGTCCTTCCAGAGCCCAGAAGGAGATAAAATTGAACCTGTAAAAAGGATGCTGATACTCGCGCGAGGGTATGGGTGTGTCGCGCGATGGTGTGACTTGCATGTTCCCATTCTGTGCATGCAAGTCGGTCACTGTTCGTGATAAATTCATACCCTGCACTGTTTTGGCATCCAGAAAGCAGTTTTCAGTATTATCTTATTTATTTCATCCATGCATGCTATCTACCACACCTTGCAAACGTGTTACAGTTTTAATCCCCGATTAACTGTTCCCCCGCCCTAATTGGCTAAAAAATGATTAATTAAACAGAATCGCGAAATAAACATTTTCACAAATGCTTAAGTAGAGACCGATCTCCGGATTGGGCGAGAGGGGTGCCATAAAACCCTTCCCCTCTCGTAACCTGGCTCCCGAACCCAGATATGGTTATGACGGACTGGTTCCTTAAACTTTTTCAAATCAAACGGCGCGGCAAGTGCTTCGAAATACGGTTCCTTGGGTATCGGACCTTCAAACCCAAGTGGCGACTCTGTATTTTTCGCGAGCGCTTGACGTCCAGCTGAAAAGCGCTCACGCGAACCGGCAGCATCTCTCCTTTCTCAAAAGGGTGGGGAACGGAATCCTTTCTCCTGAAGGAGAGAAAGAGTCGGGGCAATTCGCATTGCCCACATATATTTTTTAAGAATCAATACACTTGTGAAAATAACCCTTATCAAAAGTCTGTCCAAAAGATAAGCTTCGCGCTATCTAAGAATGGTGTGGTGATTCTAACAGGGCTCCGCCCGACCACCCGGCCTGGGACTTTTTGGTTATTTCATTTGTGTAATTTTTCTTAAAAAACATAATTTAATTTGAGAGCCAAGCTTGAAAATATTCGTGGGATTTTTCATTTTATTGCTTAAACTTTTACATTGCACGTGCATCGATGTTGGATAGCCCCGCCGCTACATTTTGGTTACCCTACCCGGCTTGCCGGTGCTAGGACATCCCGAAATGCTCGACAACCTTGGACGATGATGAGTCAGCCTGCCGTTTGACTGTTGCCATGCAGTACACTTGGCAATAGGGAGGCAAATTATTGGCTCTAGTCTGGGGAACCCCTCTAAACCAAAACCAGCCTTTGCATATAGCAAAAACATAGAACTTTTGCCAAAGCTAGGACAGGGCCCTCATGTTAGGATTACATGATATATCCTGTATACGTGTTTACCGTTTTCCTTATACCCTGCCTATATGTTTCAATGCTTTCCTTGTATGCTGTTGTTATAATGCTAGCTTGACCCTAGGTTATCAGCCCTATCAAGCTTAAAAGAATTGCCTTAACCAATGAAGAGTCATGCATGATGGAAAATGCATATTTCAATTCCTTGGGAGCATTAAAACTTTGGGAAAAATTAAATCAAGCCATAAACACCAATTCGTTGATAGTTTCCAAAAAAAAAAAAAAAAACTAGCTCATTGAGGCTCTAACCCCCAATGACTAGCTTTTTCAAAGTTTAAAATTAGCACGTTAAGGCTTTACCCTTAAATAACTAACTTTCTTTTGAAACTCAAAATTTAATTGTTGGAACTCAATTTCCAATAATTATCTTCAAACCACAATAAAGGTCTCAATGACTTTTTCAATCATAAGTTAGTTCATTAAGATCAAACTCTTAATGGCTAGCTTTTCAAAATCAACGTTCATGTCTATTCAAAATTATTGACAATGATTTTGGTTTGACAAAGTTTTTCCCTTTTCAATGCTCCCCATAAAGGATACCTTACCGAACAACTGAGGACTAAGGCAATTCTGCTAAGCTTGCGAGCATCTCGAGTAACGATATCATAAATTCTCATTTAAAGAAATTAGGAAAAACTACAGATTACTAAAATTCGTCTTTTTGTTTTTACTAGAAGTTCTAAGCAATTGATCCAACGAGAAGGAAGCATTACGTACTCGATTCGACTCAACCCAAAAAGCGATTGACAAGGTTAGAATCTTCGCCAGTTCAGTCAAGAATGTTGAAGAAATCAGAAATGGAAGCGTCCGGAGCAGGGGGAAAGACCGAACTTGAAATTCTTAAGGAAGAAATGGCAGAGCAACAGGAACGGTATGACAACCAAATCGCCCAGTTAATGATCATGATTCAAGATCTCTCTATACCTAGCAAACCCACTGCTACTGATGCAATAATGGCCAAGCTCACCAGGTTGGAGGAATCCGTCAAAAAGCAAGAGAAAGTGGCTGCCACAGGGGTAGATATGGAAAAATTGTGCTTGTTCCCAAATGCTAAGCTGCCCGACCGTTTCAAACCTATTGATTGGGAAAAGTTTGATGGCACTGGGGATCCGAAGGCTCATTTACAAACATACGTGGGCACTCTATCCATGTATGGGATTGAAAAGGATGCAATGGCTCAGATGTTCCAGCAAACACTTAAGGGGCCTGCCTGCCTTGCGGTGGTTTCTTACTTTGGATGATTCAAGGAAGAAGAGTTGGGATGATATTGGGGCAGCTTTCGTTGCTCATTACAATTACAACATTCAGCTGGAAATGAATGTGAGGGAATTGGAATCTACCAAAATGGAGACGAACGAGTCTTTTGCAGATTTTGTCAAAAGTTGGAGGGGAAAGGCTTCTCAAATGATTGATCGTCCGTCTGATAAGGAGCAAATGAGAATTATCACTAGAAACTTGGCACCTGATTTTGCCAGGCATCTAGTGGTGTTTCAAACCACTGCTGATTTCAAAACCTTCTACGAAGCTGGACTTGCTGTTGAGGATGCACTTCGCTTGGGTATCTTTGAAAAAATTGAAAAAACCGAAACCAAAAACAAAAGGGTCTACTCTGGCAACAGTAGTACCCTATTTGGAAGCAACTACCAAAACCCATCCAACTCCAACTCCAACTCCAACTCCAACAACCAGAAGCCAAATAAAACCAAACCAATCAACCAAATAAATGCTCAGCCAAACAAGCCTAGAAGACAATTCCACCAGTTTGCCAATCCTTTGTCCTCCGTCTACCAAAAGCTTCTCGAGAAAAAGCTCATCAAACCCCTTGAACCTCGTGAACTACCTAAAGAACTCCCTGCTAACCACAACCCGAAAGCCTTTTGTGACTACCACCAAATGCCCGGTCACTATACCAATAACTGCTTCCGCCTCCGGCACCAAATCCAAGATCTCATCGACAATGAAACCCTTCCAATCCCACCAAAACCCAACACTGTTGCTAACCCGATGCCCGAACACAAACCTAACAACCAAATCAGCCACATTGCCTTAAGTCCCACTCAAAATGACCCCACAAAATTCAACCCCAACCATTACATTGTCCCCGAAACTGACCCAAGGCCCGTGGTGGGAGTACCCAATGATAGCGAAGTCAATTTTCTTGAGGATATGGAGTATGAGTGGGTGATCAACTGGGTCGTTCTTGAGGAGGAATGGCTGGAAAGAGAGGCGATAGAACTTCACGCTCAGAATCAACCCGAGCCTGGGAATGAGATCATGGGCGCCCTTGAAATCAGTGATGAATGGTTAATGGCTTATGTTGGCCATATGGATCATGACAATCAAGAAGAATGGGAATGGATTCCAACACCTAATGAATGGCAGATGTTGGAAGAAGCCGACCCGTTGGATTGTGTCACATTGCCTCTCCTTTTTACTAATTATGAAAATGAGCTTGCTCATGACCAAGCTAACCGGCGATCATTCGGGCAACCACCTGAAAACTTGGAGGATTTCTTTGGAAATGTTCAATTTTGGGATGTTGAGCCAACGGAATACCAATTAATAAGGAAGGATGATCCCTTGGACACATTCTCTTTGTCACACCTCTTCGGACATGAAACACGACTGTCACTCAATGAAATAAATAGGCAGCATCAAGCCATGAATGTGTTTGGAAAGGAGTATAACTCGGATCCAAGCAAATTTATTGTGCCCGATACTGAGCCTAAGCCGATTGTTTATGTACCGGAAGTGCCTGAGGTACTTTTCTTGGGAAGCTTTGAAATGGAAAATAGGCGCTTAATGGAAGCCTGGGCTGAGAGAGAAACTATGGGAAGTGAACTGACTGTAGATGATGAAACTTGGAGTGATTTTGTCCAGAATTGGGAGTCATTTCAAGCCAACCCGTTAGACGGATACTCTCTTTACGGATTATTTCAAGAACAAGAGCCCGTGGAGGAAGAAGAAAGAATGGATGAAGAACTGTATAGCTTCGTACCTCCCATGACCTTCGACGAGTCCAGCCGTGGACACTTCGAAGATGCTCATCACACGGGTCATGAGGAGTACGCTGCGTTTGACACTAACCAATTCATTCAAGTACCCGAAGGATATGAGCAAAAAGACAGAATGGAGGACATGTGCCCGCTTGATGGAGTTACGCTCCCTTTGCTTTGGAAAGCCGATCCTAGTCAACCTACGGTCGAAACAGTTTTTGAGGATAATGATTGGTTCCCTCAGGCATACATCATTGGAGAGTCTCTTCCCCGACCAGCTGCACCTTTTCCCCCGCAGCCCGATGTTTCAATGTTGGAACATACTCCCTTTGATAACTTTTGGGATGAAGATGAGGTGATGGCTATTCAAGTTGGGAATGGTGAAGTTTGGACAGTCAACAAAGCCATGATAGATGATTCTTTCTGGATGGATAGTGCCATAGACGGGTTGAGCAAAAGGTTGGAAGCTGTCGATATCAACAAGCGCAAAGCCAAGGAAAGTCTAGAGGACATATGGATGGAAGATCCCGATATGAAACAAAAGATGGAAGAAATTAAGAAGGGGAAGCGCAAAGTCGGTGAGGATATATGGGGAAACAACCAAGGCCTGTGGGATGAAACTGTGAGCCGTTTGACTCGAAGCGGCCGAGTGTACCAACCTGACCGTCTCCAAAATAGAAACCCAACCCAACCTTCTCAAACTCAAAACGATGACTTTTGGGGTGAAATTATCCAATCTGAACTCATCCAAACCGAGTCTGAACCTATCCAACCTAAACCTACCCAAACAGCTCCACCCGAAAAAGACCCCATCATAAAGCAATTCAACAAAACCCCAGCTCCAATCTCCATTTGGGACCTTCTGTCTACCTCTACCGAACACCGCCAAAAGCTCATCCAAGCCCTGTCCCGCATGACTGTACCCACTGATATCACTCCCGAAGCCGTCATAGCCCTTCTTATGCCCAAACCTGCTAAACATTCCGTAACCTTTACCGAAAAAGACTTGCCCGCCGAAGGAGCCGGTCACAATAAGCCACTCCATGTCACTTTCAAGTGCTTGGGGAAATGGGTCCCGGTCTGTTTGCTTGACAATGGATCCGCCTTGAATGTATGCCCACTCCGGACTGCTTATTGCCTTGGGCTGACAAAGAAGGACTTTGAGCCCTCTGACTTGGGAGTGCGTGTCTATGATAATACCCATCGCAATGTGGTCGGAACAGTTCTGTTGGAAATATCTGTTGAAGGATTCAGTAATAAAGTGGAGTTTCATGTTTTAGATATTCCGGCTTCTTTCAATCTGCTCTTAGGAAGGCCTTGGCTCCATCATCCTGATATAATGGCTGTGCCTTCTTCCCTGCATCAAAAGGTACAATTGGGCTTGGCTAAGGGTACTCTCACTATATATGGGGATTCCGGTATCCGTCCTCATGCTGCTGACAATGCACCAATTTTGGAAATTATGCATGGAGAGGAAGATGTCACCTTGGGAGGATTTTCCTTTGATGCTACTGATAATGTGCACACTATCAAGATAGATGAGGATTTTGTGATAAGCTCTGTGGCTGTCAAAATGATGAAGAAAATGCTCTACATGCCCGGTATGGGACTCGGGTGTGACAATCAAGGAATTCCAGAATTCCCAAAATTTCCAGCGAGTAACGGTCGTTTTGGTTTGGGATATGTGCCTACCGGTGAGGAGGAGACAGTTGCAAAGAAAGGACCTATCCGTTTTGTCAAACCTAAGGAGGAAAGGTATCTGGGGCAGCCGGAGCCTTTTTGGGATTCTGAAACCAATACACAGCTGCCAGGATTCGAGATTTTTGCTGAAAACACTTGGGATAGTGATGATGAGGTTGAAAAATTGACTGAACTGGTGAAAGCTCTCAACATTGACTGGGTTGAGTACCTGGATTCTAACTATCTGTCATCGCTATTTGAGGAGGGTCCAACGAGTGCGATTCAAGATGGAGCTGCTGTCATGATACTAGGAGAAGAAGCACCCGAGGATTTCACTTTTCTCATAGTAGATGCTGTTGGAAGTTATAAAAATAGCACTTTTGTACCACATGTAGGCTATGTCAAAACTGGATCCAACACTGAGTCTGAATTTGGGTCTGTCCTGTCTGAGTCTGATTCTGAGTCGGAGTTTGTGCCTCTTGGCCCTCCACGTCAGTTTTTCTATTTTGAGTTTGAGTCAACTCTGATGTACGATGACCCTGGGGCCACCTTTGATGATGAAATGAACGAGGACAACTTTGCTTACTTTGCTGTCTCCGAGATAAACTATGTTGACCCTAATGGCGAAGAAATAGAAAATTACGAAGAAATCCCTAAAGAACTCCAGGATTTACTTCAAAAGGAAAATGAAAGATATGCTCAGCCAATAAAAGAAGAAGTTGTTTTAATAAATTTGAAAGATGAAACTAACCCACGAATGGTTCAAGTTGGTTCTGGGCTGTCTTCGGAGGAATTCAAAGCATTGTCAGATTTATTAAAAGAATTTGAAGATGTTTTTGCTTGGTCCCACGCAGATATGCCCGGAATTGACCCTGAAATTGTGGAACACCGAATCCCACTTTATCCTGACGCCAAACCTGTTAAGCAAAGGCTAAGGAAAATGAGACCAGATTGGGCATTAAAAATTAAAGAAGAGGTTCAAAAGCAAATTGACGCTGGATTTCTGATTGTAACAGAATACCCCAAATGGATTGCAAATATTGTACCCGTACCTAAAAAGAACGGCAAGATAAGAATTTGTGTAGACTTTAGAGACCTAAATAAAGTTAGTCCAAAAGATGACTTTCCGCTCCCACATATAGATGTTCTCGTTGACAACACTGCGAAACATGCTTTGTTATCCTTTATGGACGGCTTTTCAGGGTATAACCAAATTCTTATGGCACCCGAAGACCGCGAGAAAACCACTTTCAGTACAGAATGGGGCACGTACTGTTATAGGGTAATGCCATTTGGGCTAAAGAATGCAGGGTCTACCTATCAAAGGGCAGCAACAACATTGTTACATGATATGATTCATAGGGAAGTTGAAGTCTATGTGGATGATATGATAATAAAATCCAAAAATAGGGAAGGACATTTGCCCGCGCTCAGGAAATTCTTTGAAAGGATTCAGAAGTACAGGTTGCGTCTCAATCCGGAAAAATGCACATTTGGGGTCACAGCAGGAAAAATGTTGGGATTTCTAATTACCACTTGTGGGATCGAGGTCGATCCGTCCAAAATCAAAGCAGTTCTAGAAATGGAGCCACCTCGAACTGAGAAAGAGGTGCGAAGTTTTCTTGGCAAAATCCAATTTATAAGCAGATTCATCGCCAAGTTGACCTCAACTTGCGAGCCGATGTTTCGTCTACTAAAGAAAGGAGTTCAATTCAAGTGGGATGATAAGTGTCAGCAAGCTTTCGAAGCAGTTCGAAGTTATCTCCAGAATCCGCCAGTTCTAATGCCCCCGGAGCAAGGAAAACCTTTAATTCTATACCTTTCCGTGACATCATCAGCAATGGGTAGCATGTTAGCTCAAGAAGGAGAAGATGGGATTGAAAAGGCTATCTATTACATAAGCAAAAGAATGACAGGATGTGAAGAACGTTACACGTCGTTAGAGAAAACATGTTGGGCTCTAGTATGGGCCACCAAAAAGCTGAGACACTACATGCTAGCTCATTCGGTAGTATTGATTTCTCGAATGGACCCTCTTAAATATCTGTACGAGAAGCCAGCACTTACCGGTAAGGTAGCACGTTGGTTACTCTTGCTTTCTGAGTTTGATATCAGGTATGTCACGAGGAAATCTGTAAAAGGGAGAGCGGTGGCAGAATTTCTGGCGGATCATCCTGTGGAAGGACCAGAAGATGTGGAATTTGAGTTTACAGATGAGAATGTGATGGCAACAACCAACGACGTCTGGACATTGCACTTTGACGGAGCTGCCAATCAAAAAGGGTTCGGAATTGGAGTATTGTTGATTTCACCCGATGGATCGCATATTCCGTTAGCCTTTAAGTTAAACTTTGAAGTTACTAACAATCAGGCTGAATATGAAGCTTGTATTGTGGGAATGGAAGCCGCATTAGAAATCGGGGTGCAAAAGCTGGAAGTAATCGGAGACTCTAATTTGGTGGTGTCACAAGCTAATGGCGATTGGAAAGTTAGAGAAGACAGGCTTAAGCCGTACCACAAGAACCTTGAAGGTTTGATCCCACAATTCCAAACAGTAACCTTTACTCATGTGCCAAGGTTAAAGAACCGGTTTGCCGATGCTCTCGCCACTCTAGCATCTATGGTGGAAATACCAATTGGGGTCAAGATGCGACCAATTATGATTGAGCAAAGAAGTAAACCTGTGTATAAATATGTTATGGCAATTGATGAACCAGATGATGGGTTGCCATGGTATCATGATATTTGGAATTTTATCGAGAAAGAAGAATATCCGCCGGGAACTAGCAAGAAAGATCAGTCCTCCCTTCGGAAGTTGGCTTCTCAGTACAAAATTTGTGGAGGAAGATTGTATCGAAGGTCACATTGTGGAGTGCATAAGCTATGTGTACATGGGCATGAAGCTACAAGAATTATGGAAGAAATTCACGAAGGGGTTTGTGGTCCCCACATGAATGGTTTAATGCTCACTAAAAAGATCTTGAGACAAGGTTACTATTGGTCAACCATGGAAACGGAATGTGTTCAGTATGTGCGACGGTGTCACAAGTGTCAAATTCATGCTAATCTTATGCATCTTCCGCCATCCGAGTTACATTCTATGACTTCGCCTTGGCCATTTTCTGTTTGGGGCATAGATGTTATTGGAAGAATCATGCCGGCAGCGTCCAATGGTCACAAATTTATTTTAGTCGCAGTCGACTATTTCACGAAATGGGTAGAAGCAGCCTCGTATGCTACTTTGACGGCAGTACAGGTGGCTCATTTTATCAAGCAAAACATCATTTATCGATACGGGGTTCCACAAGCCTTCGTGTCCAATAATGGGGTACATTTCAAAGGACGAGCAGCCGAGGTTCTCGAGGAATTTGGAGTCCAAGTTCATAAGTCGATGGTATATCGCCCTCAAACCAATGGGGTAGTAGAAGCAGCAAATAAAACCATTAAAACAATTCTGGAGAGAACTACATAGTCTGTAAGAAATTGGCATGAACAGTTACCTCTAGCTTTGTGGGGATACCGGACGTCCATCCGTACACCAACGGGGGCAACACCCTATTCATTGGTTTATGGCATGGAAGCCGTTCTCCCCATCGAGCTAGAAATACCGTCGCTAAGAATCATGGCAGAATCAGAAGTTGGTGAGGCCAAATGGCTGAGCAGCAGATTTGAGGAACTTATGCTATTTGATGAAAGGCGTCTTCGGGCACTATACCACATTCAGGGTTATCAGCGAAGAATTGCCCGGGCATTCAACAAGAAAGTTAGGCCAAGAGATTTGGAGGAAGGGGCAATGGTTCTTAAGGAGATACGGGCTCCAGTCTTCGATCCACGGGGGAAATTCCGACCAAAATGGGCTGGGCCGTACATCATTAAAACAATCTTATCTGGAGGAGCAACTCAACTCATTGACCTTGATGGTAATGAATTTTCTACTCTGGTTAATTTAGACCAACTTAAAAGATATTACCCCTGAGAGAAGCTCGCTGAACTGAAAACCACAAGGGTGGGCAGTTTCAGGCAAAAATTAGAGCAAAAGCCTACTAGGCGGAAAATCCGAAAGGACAACCTAGGCAAAATTCAAGGCTATTATTGAAAAGAGCTCGCTAGACTGAAAACCCGAAAGGGCGGTACTAGGCAAAAATTAGAGCGCAAAAGGAGAGTGTAAAATACCCAAGCGAGCCCTAACCAAAAAAAAAAATGATAATGTACTTGAACTACGTCATGACCTGATTCCTTCGGGATACGTAGGCAACCTTGCTTTAAGGTTCGGTCATCTTTATTTCATAATCTCTTCATCTTTATTTCCTCTTCATATTTTTGTAAAGCAGTTCAGAAAGACATCAACGGAACCAACAAGAATTCAAAATAGGAAAACTTCATAATTCAAACTTTATTCAAACAAACTTCTTCGGATACAAAGCTGAGCATAAAAACTTTCAAAAGCAACAAACACACTGACAAAACAGAAGGAAATAGCAAGCCAACAAAGAAACAAACACACTAAGGGTCCTAAGTTCATCTCGGAGCATAAGCAAGGTTGTGTCTCAAGTCAGTCCTCATTCCATCCAATTCTTGTCTCCACGTCTTGAATGAGCCAGTCTTCATAATCTTGAGGCAGCAGAACACTGGGGTATGGATCCCTTGGAATAGTAATACGTGCTCTCCAAGTACGCTGGTAAAAACGACAACTAGAAAACCTGAAAGGTGGCATGATAAAGTATTCATGCGGGGGCATCGTCTGGCGAACACCGAGCTGGCGAAGAATGCGATAAGGAATATAAAAGGTCCAACCAGTCATGCCCGCTAGCATCATCCTGCTACGTCCCATGTTGCTATAAGCCATAACCGGAAGATCAGCCCAATTAGTCTGCCATGCAATCATTTCTTCGGTAATCTGATGAAAACGCTGGACCCAGAGCTCCTCAGATCCACAAACATCCAAAAAATTCCTCCTCGAAAAACCCCGTGTCTCATGAACCCGATTCCTTGGGATAGGTTCTAGCAGATTGAGCTTATCACACAACCATAACTGCAATGAGAGAAAAGACAAGTCAGAAACCATAGAAAGCTCAAGCTGAGTGTTGAGGTAAAAAGAGAATGTGAGAAAAACCAGAAAAAGGAGAGCTGAGTGAGAAGCTTACCTGTAGGAATATTGGGCTACCTCCAAAAACGTTAGTTTCATCAGCGTGCATAACATCCAACCCCATTATTGTTTCAGCTAAAACCATCGGGGCAACATCCTTGCGATCGTCAATTTGGGCAACGACGCTTACCAATAAAGAGCTTGCTTGGCCATCAGACTACACAAGCAGAAAAGTAGCCAGTAGGCATAAGCACAAAGCGAACCTGTTACCTCTGAATTGGTTGATAAGACGGGGAATATTCAGCACTCTGCCTTCAGTTAAAGACTTAGCAGCATTGTGGCTTATCCCAAACTTCTCAGACTAAGTTTTCGCAATTCCAATCTTTTTGAAAGGATTAACCGGAACCTCCAAGTCGAAACCACCGAGATAAGCATGGAATTCTTCTACAGTGGGACATAGCTCCGAAAATCCGATACGGAACACATGTACTTCTGGGTCCCACATTTGGGTAGTAGCACGAAGAAGCTCAGGACGTATGATAACGTCTCGAACATATCGCAGAGAACCTAGCCTATGTGAGCGACAATTCAACCAATCAATGCCGTCAAGCTCGTTAAGCCATGGACGCATCAAGGCGGGAAAGTCCATGACTTTAAGGGAGAGGAATGATTTTGATTATGGAAAAGAATGAAAGCAAAAAAGGGTATTTATAGGAGAGGCAAGGCATACCTTCAGTTTTCGAAAGGGTATCTCGGTATAAGTGCCACATCGAAACGCGTGTTGACCTTTGGAAAAGCATCCATCAAACCCTTCAAAGAGGCAACCTTTAACAGTCTGCAAAACAGTGGAAAAATCGGCTGGCCAGAGTAAAGAGGGAGCAAGTGATTACCAAGACTGATTGCAGGTTTTGTCCCTGTCAAGCCTCTACCGTACGGTAGATATATTTCCACCGTACGGTACAAATATCAAACGTACGTTACACGTTTCTACCGTACGGCAGATATATGTCCACCGTACGTTACAAAGTTCCACCGTACGGTACAAAGTTCTACCGTACGGTACAGTATCCCCACTGTGTCTGCAGGTTTTTGGTTGTAGAGTATGAAATCTGGTTCTGGGGCACATCAGTCAGTTTGGCTTGCATACATAAGTCACATTGTGTAAAGTTGACTTCACGGACGGCTTGGTTGCAGCTCCGGACCATGATTTACATGGTCGGTACATAACACTACAAGAAAATGCAGCAAGGGCAACCCAGACGGCGATGAACCAAAAATTGAGTTGCTGTTGGGTATGCAATGGCGACACGCTTTGATAAATGCATCGGCGGTGAGCGGTCGCTAACAATCCAATTGGGTTCATTGGTGGGTCTATTTCTGGCGACCAAAATTGTAGTTTCAGCGATGAAAAAATGTTGTCGGCGAAAAGCCCACATTTGGCAATACACAAATTGCATCGCCGAAGCCCAATTTTTTAGGCGCGAGTTTTTCGCGCTCCACAAATCCCACTTGGCGCCTCATTTCAGGGATTCACCGACAAAATTGATGGGTTGGCATAAGTAAGGCTTGTAAAACGACGTAGTATTAGTTAATTATATCCATTTTATATTTTATATTTCATTTTTTTTTCTATTAGCTAGTACTTAATAGAAGTCTGTCGCACCCCACTCTCTCTCTCTCTCTCTCTAGCATTACGACCATGGCGAACCAGGGGAAGTCGAAGCTCCTGCAATCTCCTTTTCAGGTCTCTCTCTCTCTCTTTCTCTCTCTCTCTCCCTAATTGATACAATACGCCATTTTTGTTGCAAGTTTAGGGTTCTCACTGCATCAGGTATTTTTTTTTTGCACCATTTTGTATTTGCCTATCCTAGGTTTTGGTGTGCCATTTTTGTATTTGCATGTCCTAGGTTTTGCTGCGCCATTTTTGTATTTGCATGTCCTTGGTTATGGTGCTCCATTTTTGTATTTGCCTGCCGTACATGGGAAATCTCAGTGGCTGAAAGCAAAAGCCAAACTAACTACCAATTTTTTAAGGGGCTTTTGGTTGTAAAGCTAGAACCTTTTCACAATCTGGTTCTCTTTGCTTGAATAGTTGAATTACTAGGTCTAAAAGGTTTTAAATGGGGGTTTTTGACGCAAAAGCCAAACCGGCCACATGATTCCTCAAGGTCAGAAGTGTTGGAATCTCATTGGGTGGACCAATAACAAATATTTTGTCCCAAACTCTTCTTGAGACTAATCCAGACCGATGTTATAACCTATTTTTATGTGAAATAAGAGCATGACACCTACCCACAATAGCACAAGACCTTTTGCCCAATAAACATAGGAGTAGTTGTTTGTAAAGAACACCATCCACAGAAAACTGCAAATTTGGCACAACAAAAAATAGATTTTCCTCAATGGCATCTCTTTTTCTTTGTACCTTTCAAATAAAGAACAACATAGTGGGTATAGTCCCACCACTTTGTTAAATCATCTAGATTGATGGATCACGGATGGAAATTCTTCAGATAAAGCCAACCATGTTACGAAGGCTAGACAATAAGCAAAAGCTCAAAATTGAACATACCAACATGTAATGTCCTATAGACAAAAGGAATTAGAATTTCCCTTTTCACAGAAACAATTACCAGCGCCTTTGATGGGGCCGTATGGAACCGGCTATAAACATGGTAAACTTGCAAAACCATCTACAAGGTTAGTGTATGGGCTGAGACATTGCATCGATGCGTTGTTAGCAAGAATTGAACGAGATAGTAGTTTGTAATTGGTTTAAGTGACGACCTGGTCTTGTATAGTACTAAAAGAGCAATAATCTGTATGGCAATGGTTTTACGAAGGCGAGAAGCTTGGTCTTGTATACTACTATATATCAATCAACGTTTGCGACACAAATGAATGAAAGACCCTGTTACGCCTGCGATCCACATTTAATGTAGAAGAAAAGACTAGTATGGTGGTGCTTGCAACAGCCTTGTTTGGTAGTAGTATTGCGAGTTTGTGCTTGCCACGGTAGATGAAGAATAATCTTGATTGGGTCAGGTAGAATTGGGGAGTTTTGGTTGATGAAGAGAAGCTGAGAAAGTAGAAGTAGCCACAGATGATAATCGTGATGATGCTGCAGTATGCATTTGCCACACCCATTTTGGCGATCCTTGTAAAGAAGAAACCCCTTCAATTCCCTTAGTTGCTGATCTTTCCTGCCAAACAAACAAAACTTAACGGTCTGATGTTCCACCACAAAGCTTTGGAAGCCACATATTACAAGTTTTGCAATGGGCAGCACAATACAAACACAAGCGATTGTACGAAATCCTTAGAAGGAATGACGCAGAACTTTTACCCTCCATTTAAAACCGAAACAACCACCATTGGCTGATAAATTGAAAAAAGAAACAACTACATCGTTTAAGATGGGCTTCCCACACAGATTTTTCTTTTTGGCTAGTACTCTACACACAACGATTGTATTTGAACACATAGATAAACCATCAGAATTGAGTCTCACTACTGCAAAGTTTTTCATGTTTGTTGTTCTCAAAATTTCCACCTCAGAGGAGAAGAAATACCGATCTTCTGCATGAATTGTTTTATAGGCAAATAAGTTGTTTTATTTTCAGGTAGTTTTAGCTATTTAGGCAATTTGGGTAAATAAATTACAGATTACTGAAATTATGATCCTGGTTTTACTTAGAAGAAAATGTTGTTCAGCTAGATCGATGTGCAGCCAACAATATTTAATACTCACTTTTGGTTTATTGGTGTACGTAACATGATATCACAATGTGAAACTAGGCAATATAGTTTACCTCATAATCGGGAAAGAAGTTGAGATATACGCCAGCCCGCAAGAGAGGATGCTCTGAGGTCATTGAGAGTCCTTCAAGAGTTCGATTGCCTACTGTAGTTGTCGCAGGGTTCTCCATCTGTAATAGCAGAATGCTCAAGTTAGAGGGCAGCATATGATAACTAAGTCGCAATTTCGTGGCATAGAAAGGACTAGAATATATTTATTGTTGGGCAAACTAAAAAGCAAACAGATTGAACATCAGCTAGGTTTTTTAGATGCAATAGGTTTAGCAGTTTCCATAGTCAAACAGAGCAGAAAGCCATTAAAATAAGCATTGGGTATTTTGATCTAGATGGGGGTTTTGAGATAAGACTAATAGCTTCTAAAATAATCACAGATCGATTCTCTGTACATCTTGCCTAATTCCTTTGAATTTGGTGGAACTTCGTACCATTCTTATACTTATAGCTATTGACAACAGAGTATGACAATATTTATGAATTGTTCAGTTGTTTGCCGTTGCTCAATTTATGTGTTTTTATGAGATTTTGCTCCGTCTTTTCTTTGAATCTATAATTATGTGTTTATGTATGTATTTTTAAGTGGCTTTTTATGGTGACGTTGTACAACAGTGATTCAACATAGACAAATTGTTGAATCAATTCGCAAGTTCTCCAACACTTGTTGCTAGCATTTTCCTCCGTCGGTGTCATATTGTTAAGGTATCTTGCTCTTTCACTTTTATTTATTCAGTCCCTCTTCTCCATGATTTGGGAGCATCTCTAATGATTAAACCCCACAGTTTGATGTATGTTGTCTGTGCATTGGTGATTAAAGAAGCATTTGAGAAGTATAGAAGTATTTTTAATATTTGGTAGGCGAGCAAAAGATGTATTTAAAACTATTATACTTCAAATTAAAACAATTTTTTATTTCATATGGTTGAAACATATTGGAAAAGATTCCAACTGAAATAACATTAACTAATTAACTAGATATCAATATGGAAGCATAAAGTATAGATTCTTCTTTTTCCCCGCCCTTTTTTTTTCTTTTTTTTTTCTTTTTTTAACCTTTTTGCTTGGTTGTTCTGGGGCAGGAAACTTTTCTGAAGAAATACATTTCTTTCCATGGCCTCCATTTTTTACATTTCATATCTATAATGCAATCATCATACTTTATCTTTTGAAACCATCATACTTGCGAGTTTCCTTTTCAGTGCCAGAAAAATGTAACCAAATATAATAGCACCAAAATACTCGAGGATAAAGTTTTATTTTCCTAACTTATATATGTGGGACATTGGGTGACATGCCCTTAAAATTGCATGTGATCAGATATGGATAGAAGTTGGATGTCTCTTTCTGACAGATTTAGTCAACCCTATGTCGACGGGGTGGACTATTTCATTGAATTTGCAAGTGCAAATTCAGGTGAGGCAGTGGAGATTAAGTGTCCATGTATTGATTGCTGGAACTTTTATAAGCATAAATATGATACTGTAAAAGCTCATCTGCTTGTGCGGGGAATCATGTTATCTTATACCACCTGGTTACTACATGGTAAAATTCCTGAACCCGATGACCAAGATGAGAGCGATGACGAAAACAATAAGGATAATGATGATGTTTATGGGGAACTGTTAAACGACCACTATAGGGGGACATACATGGATGATGATACTAGTGAGAGGAATGGCGTTCAAAACATTGAGAAATTGTTGGAAGCCTCCCAATGTGGCTTGTATCCAGGATGCAAAAAATCGGATACCCTCTTAGCATTTGTCATTGAGATGTTACAAGTGAAGGTACAATATAGGTGGAGCAACTCTTCTTTTAATGTGTTTTTGTCATCACTAAGGCGATTTCTACCAGAAGGCCATGTAGCTCCTCGGTCAATTGATGAGTGCAAGAAGTTATTACGTGACTTGGGCTTAGGATATGAGCTCATCGATGCGTGTCCAAATGATTGTGTGTTATATTGGAAGGAGAATGCTCACCTAGAAAAATGTCCCAATCCCAAATGTCACCGACCTCGATATAAGGTCAATGATGGCAAAGGTAAGAAGATACCGCATAAGATATTGCGTTATTTTTCAGTGACACCTAGGCTGCAAAGATTGTATATGAATCCAGACATAGCCGAGGACATGAAATGGCATAGTGATAAGCGAGTGGATGATGAGGATATGAGGCATCCGGCTGACACCCCTCAGTGGAAGAGATTAGATGAAAAATATCCTGAGTTTTCTTGGGAGACTCGGAATGTGAGACTAGGATCTGCCACAGATGGGTTCAATCCTTTTGGCAACATGAGCACATCATATAGCATGTGGCCTGTGATATTAATCCCATATAATTTGCCACCGTGGAGATGTATGAAGGACCCTTTCTTCATGATGCCATTACTTATTCCAGGACCAAATCAACCGGGGACTAATATTGATGTCTACTTAAGGCCTTTGGTTGATGAATTGAAGGAACTATGGAAGAATGGTGTCAGAACTTATGATGCCTCAACTAGAGAAACCTTTCAAATGCATGCGGCTATAATAAGGACCATTCATGACTTACCTGCATATGGTGATGTATCTGGGTGGAGAACAAAAGGCTATTTAGCTTGTCCCACTTGTAATGATAGCCTGCTGTCTCACAAGTTAATCAGTAAGATTGGGTGGTTTGGTCATCGAGCTGACTTGCCTGATAATCATCCTTTGAGGAAGGACAAGAAGTTCGACGGTTTGCCAGAGTTTGGCAAGAAAACTTTGGACTTACCAGTGGAAAAAGTAATGGATCAATTGGCTAGGTTGCGACCAATCGAGTTTGGAAAGGATACTACGAGTAAAAAAAGACCTCGTCGTGTTGAAGAGTTGAATTGGACGAAGAAAAGTATATTATGGGAGCTGGAGTACTTTGGTGAATTGATGGTCCCACACATGCTTGATGTGATGCATATAGAAAAGAACATATGCGAAAGCTTATATGGGACAATGTTGGGTATAGATGGAAAGAATAAGGACACGTACAAAGCACGCGATGATTTGAAAATAATGGGAATAAGGCCAGAATTGCATCTACAAGTTTCTCAAAATGGATCAATTGTGAAACCTTGAGCAATGTACACATTGGATTCACATCAAGTAGACGAGTTTTATGAATTTTTGAAGTCAATTAGTTATCCAGATGGCTATGCATCTAACATATCAAGGTGTGTAAATTCAAAGTATGGAAGGTTATCGGGTATGAAAAGCCATGACTGCCATGTTCTCCTTCAACGTCTTCTTCCCATTGGAATGCGCGGTTTTGTGAACAAGGAGATATGTACGACTTTATTTGAGCTGGGAAATTTTTTTCAAGAACTTTGCTCAAAGACAACAAAGCGGAGTGAAGTGGAAAAATGGGAAGAACGAGCAGTACTCATACTTTGCAAACTAGAGAGGATTTTCCCACCAGCTTTCTTTGATGTTATGGTTCATTTGACAGTTCATTTGTCGCGTGAGGCCATGATTGCTGGACCAGTGCAATATCGATGGATGTATCCTATTGAAAGGTAAAAGTTACCACAAGATGCTAGAATAGTTACTTATTTTGCAATTATCTACATTAAGTAATGGTATTTTTTTGTTTTTGCTAAAGGTTTCTCAGAAAACTAAAGGGTTATGTGAGTAACAAAGCGCGTCCAGAAGGGTCGATTGCTGAGGCTTACATTTTGAAAGAGTGCATCACTTTTTGTTCAATGTACTTAAAAAGAGGTACTAAGAACCTTGAGCGGAATAACGATGGTGGCATTCGTGGCCTTGGGATGGAGATATTCCACCAGCAAGTCTGTCTCTTCTCTCCGATCACGAGGGCTCCCGATCCTTCCCAAAAAGAATGGGAAATGGCTCATTGGTTTGTGTTGTACAATTGCCCCGAGGTGGAGCCATATCTAAAGTATGTGTTTATTTTAGTTAGTGTAAGCATAACTAGTGAAGTTGATATACAAGTAATTTATGAAATTTAACTTCTTTGCACAGGGAACATGAGAGCATTATACAAATTCCACAAGGACGTGATGAAACTCAAATACAACGAGAACAATTTCCAATTTGGTTCAAAAAACGGGTAAGTTTTAGAGTTGAAAGTTTTTAAACACTAAATAAGTTTCAAATAACATTAAAGTCGGTGTTTGACATATGTTTTGATGTATAGATGAATGACTTGAGAAGTCAAGGATCTCCAGAGGCTACCGAAGAGTTGTGGTCATTAGCAAATGGTCCCGGTTCAATAATTGGTCTTTATTCAGGTTGCATCTCCGATGGTTTTCGATTCCACACCAGAGATCGTGAAAAACGTCGGATGTGTCAAAATAGTGGCTTAGTTGTCGAAGGACTGCATAAAGGGAAGACCATTAACTTTTACGGTTACTTGTGTAAAATTTGGGAATTACGATATTCACATGGTGATACAGTGGTTCTATTTGAGTGTGAATGGTACAACACCGGCCACAAAAAAAGGATATATACCGATGGACATGTCACAAGCATTGATATCACAAGGCTTTGGTATAAAGATGATCCATTTGTACTTCCGAGAAATGTGAGGCAAGTCTTCTATGTAAATGATACTAGTAAAGGAAAAAATTGGCGAGTGGTAGAACTAGTTAGACATAGAGGTGTATGGGATGTACCGGAGCAAGTTGAATTGCCTAACGAACCGTTTCAGCAGGATGAAACCACTGATAGTGGTATCCCAATCTTCATTGAAAATGATGTTGGTCATTACAATAGGGATGATGTGGATCCTGAGATCATTCTTGAGGCTGAACTTATGGCTGACCATGGAGATGATGAGGATGATGAGGATGATACAATGGCAGAATACATAGATGACGAAGACAGTGAATTGAGTGGACAAGCTGACACTAATGCATATGTTGATGTAGATCTTGAAATCAATGTCGATTATGACGACTAGATTTCGACTATATGTAACTTCTAGTCAAGATGGTGATATTAATTAGTGACTTTTGCTATTTATATTACATCATCTTGTGTTATATTACATCATTTTGTGTTATATTACATCATTTTGTTTTATATTGCAAGATCTGCATTCATTATGATAGCTATAAAAGAGAATGTCAAAGTCTGCCCGAGCATCTAACATGCACATTGAACTACAGCAGCAAAGGAAATACACCTGTAACAGAACTCAGCAGCAGGATACCACAGCTTCTTCCATATTAGAGTAGCACATAACAATAGCAGCCAAACCATTCAGTTGCTGGCCTGGACACAAGGGCAGCCGCAGAATACAGAATACAGAGCAAATAAAACACCCTTGCTGGACAGCAAAATGCGGTTTTCTAACAGCCCAACCCTTTTACGGAAATATCAGAGCCAAAGAACAACCAAGAAATGGCTATAGTCCTCTTTCTCTTGTTGTTGTCCCATGGATTTAATTACTAAAAGTTGCTCTCCATGTTCTGTTTTTTTTATTATTTTTTGTTACATTTCAAACATGTATTCATCTCATTTTACCATATGTCATGTGTGTATTTCATGGTATTTCTTTTATGTTTTCAGAAACATGTATGTTAGGCCGGGGTTCTTGTCCCAGCAGTTGACAGGGTATGAAAAGAAAAGGAACCGAAATGTTGAAGAAAACTTACAAGTACTGGAGTCTTTTGGAATAAAGAGTCTGTCAAAGGCATTGTTTGGTTCAAATCATAGTGGAAACACTAAAGGTACTCATAAGAAAAAGAACAAGACTGGGCATGGCAATATTGATGAAGACTATCTACCATCCAATGGTGAAGGAAGGGTGAGTTCTAGTGAGGAGGATGACGACTCCTCGGATGATGATGTGTCCTCGGGGTCTCAAGCGAATAAGGTAATATGTGACGGAAGAGGGTATACTTTTTGGTAGATTATTGGTTTTCTACTTATATGTTTCCCTTCACTTTTTTACTTATGAATAAGTAATTATGATTCAAAAATCATGCATCGCTTCTTGTTTTTTTTAATGTGTGAGACCTGGCCCTTCAACATAGTTGGTCTCAATTAGGGGCTTGTCTGATCAATATACATTTTTGCTAATTAAACTATGTATGCATCCAAATGACGTAGTATGTTTTTTTGTTTCGTAAGACTATCTTCAACGTTTGTATAGCACACATTGCTTCTTTTTCTTTTTCTATTTCTATTTCAGGTTAAAAGTACAGGTCCAGGAAAGAAGAAAAGTCCTTCTGATCCTCAACCTTTGAGAAAATTGCAAATAACTCAAGCAAATGGTTGTCAAGCTCTCCGGATCCAACCTCATACTGTCCTAGTTGAAGGCATGACTGAGGTGGCTGCCCAACCTACTCAGCTCCCCACATCACCTACCGAACAAACCAACCCGTTTGGTAGCCCACATACAATTGCGAGTAGCATAGGTGAGAAATATTATTAGGATGTATTTCTTCTACATATACTTTTTATACCCTACATAGTAATAGGAGGAAGAAGAAATTTTTCTTTTTTTTTCCCATGAGTTCATTCTCCATTTTATTTATTTTTTTGATAGGCAAAAAAAATTTTATAAAGAAAACTTGACAAAGGGCATGTGATCAGCTATGGTTCATGTGCAATTTGTTCATGTATTTTTCAAACCTTCATTTGTTCATGTCAAAATGGTTCATGCACAGTTAGTTCAGATTTCTTTTCTTATTTTTTAGTACATTGGGAACAACAATCAATAAATTTTAGTATCCTCTATGTTGATCAACTGATGCAAATTGAACTATGGTCTTAGCAGCGTCCTCATCAATTGTGGGCAAGAAGCGCGTAAGAGGTCCAACAAGGGGGAAGAATGTGGATAACATGAGGAAAACTCTTGGTCATCCCATCCCGATCATTATTAATCCTGAAACTATGTCAATAGAGGGGAAGTATGCAACTTCTGTGGCTTGTGCTATCGGGTTGAATATTCGAGATCATGCACTAGTCCGAGACATTGGATGGGGAGACATTGATTTTGGGATCAGAGAGTCTATCATTCTGCGAGTTGGGGTAATTTATAATTTGTAGTACTTGTTCCATGCGTTTTCTATTTAAATCACAACTGCCAAGTTAAATTATTTCCATTTGCAGCAAATGTTTGGCCTAGGTGACTACAAGAATGATATGGTTGTTAGGCGTGTCATTGACATCAAATTTCAATCTTTATATGCGAACTGGAAGTGCGATTTGTACAAACACTACAAGGATCTCAAGGAGAAGAAGGTGTCCGACATAAAAAGTCATGCATTATATCCTTGTAACCCGAATGACTGGGTATTCATGATTGAGAATGTGTGGGAGACCGAAGATTGGAAGGTACCTTTTCTCCTGCTAATTTACCTTGAATTGAAGTTGAAGTTTCTGGATTGCTTATCACAAAAAATGATTGGATAGTACCCTTTAGTTGCTTATTAGATAGATGTCATACTTTGTTTGTTGACTGCATTTCATTTTATCTTTTTTTGTAGACGAAATCTGACAGGGGGGCGCATGCACGGTCCTGCTTGAAATTCAATCATACTAGTGGCTCGCTATCATTTGCTGCACGAGCAGCCAAGTTTGTAAGCATCTGTTCAGGATTTCCATTTTATAAACATTCCAACTTCTTCTAGAATTACTAGAAATGAAAATAAAATTTCAGATTAAAGAGAATAACAAAAAGCAGCCTCTCGCGGAGCACTTCAAGGAGACACACATACGCCATCGGCAGGGAAAGGACGTGTGGATAAACGATAAGGCAAAGGAAGCTTATGTACGTATGAAAATATCACTCTTAATAAATCTGCTCCACATGTGAGTTTCTTTGTATGCCACATGCTTACTTAGTTAAAATATGACAGCAAGAAATTGTTAGAATCACTTCCGATGTCACAAATCCTCAAACAGAATAACATACTTCCATTGAGGTGCTTGGGAAGAGATCTGGCTACTTGAAAGGATATGGAATTCGCAAGAACACTAAAGCAAATGCAATGCCATCCCAACCAATACCAAATCCAGAGGTGGTTGCTCTTCAAGAAAAATTGGCTAATCATGAGAAAGTCGTGGCTAATTATGAGAAAGCCATGGTTGATCAAGCTAAAATGTTCCAAAATATGCTGATGATGGTGGTAATGAAATCTGGAATAGATCCAGCTTGCATTCCAGGGTTAGTTTCATGCAGTGGAAATGAAGAGGATGACACATTGGTTGGAGAGAAAGATGACGAAGCTGGTCATTAAGATGGTCTCATGGGTGCTGAATTCAAATACTTAAAAGAGTTTTTGGATATTGTTTTGACACTATGCTGCTAGTGATGTATTTGGTAAAATCTCAATGCATTAACATATAATGAGACTAGTTTTTTGGATGCATTAAGGCATTGAGATTAGTTTTTGGATGCATATATGTTGGATGTATGAATTATCAAATATTTTGAAGTGTCATGACTTTTGCTTGATGCATTTGGGATTTGATATGGATGTATGTGAAGTTATATGGAATATTTTCGCATGGATTTTGGATGAGATGAACATACAAATAGATTAGGAATGGAAATCTGAATAGTGAAAACAGGTTTATAACCCAAAAAGAAATCAATCGTTCCTACACGTTGCTCTCTTTTCCCCCCTCTCTCCTCTCCTTTACCAAGGCGATGTGTAGCCCCCGGCCCCCACCTTCTCGTTACCAGGTTTGCCTCTCTCTCTCTCTCTTTCTCTCTCTCTCTCTCTCTCTCTCTCTCTCTATCTCTCTCTCTCTCTCTCTATTTCTCTCAATCTGTCTTTCACTTTGTAAATTTAATATGTTAATGCACGTTACAAGTTCCTTTGTGTTTTCTCCCTTTGTTGCTCTAAAATGTCAAATGTCTTATGTCTTATGTGCATATATGGTTTTCGCTTTTCGACATTCAACTTAATGCTTACAAGGCTCTCAACCTGCATGACCAGTCAAAGCACATCAGAGGCAAAATTTTAAAGTGTCGTGGCATTGCTCACTCCCTCTCTTCAGGTGCATTCGATCAAAATGTCAGGTACACACCATCACATGAAGTTCTCACTTTTGACACCCTATTTTATGCGATCTTTTCTTGTTTTCTCAATTTTACTTGAGGAGAAACTTGGACTGTTTTTCACTTTTGTGGTATTTCTATATCTCTATATAGGGAAGCTAGACAAATTCAATGGGGCAGTAAATAGACTGTTTTGTATTCCTTGCTGAACTTTCCTGATAGCACTTGAGAGGTTCGAACCTAAGACTTTAGAGGAAAGCAAACCCTTAAGTCCCAAGACTTGACCAGTAGGCCCAACCTCTTGGGGTTAAATTAGTAGTGACGTTAAGAAGATGTTCTGTTTGATTGAGTTCATACTCATTTTGTTTACTTTTACTTTTTTTTTCTGAGTTGTTTACTTTTAGTTGGTATTTGGTGAACACTGAACTGGTGTTGAAATTTGAAAGGGCGAAATTAACAATGCTAAGAGTTTCTGTAAAATTGTTGAGTTATGCACATGTCTTTTACTTCAGCGGGGATTTCGTGTACAAAAAGTTGAGAAAGGGAAAGCAATTAGCGATGCTTATGTGCACTACTAATACACGTAACCATGTGGTTTTGCAACTACCCTACTGATCTGTTGAACTTTTGCTGGAGCATTTTTTTGACAGTCTTAGCCTCTCAGGAGTGATTAAGTGAATGGTTGCTATGTTTTGTTTTCATTCCCAGGGAACTTATTTTGTGAACTGTTTCTTAAGAAGCAATAATCTCACAATTTCAGGAATACTGGAAAAACTGTTTTGCAGACTGTCCACGCAAAAAATGGGAACAATATGGGAAGTGTTTCCGAGCTTCTCATTGTCTTTGTTTCCGAAAACACGAGATGGAAACAAAGAGAATTGGCCAACACATTTGTTATGGAGATCAAGGTTTTAAAACGGGCTAGTTTTTTTTTAATCCGAAAAAATGAGCTAGTTCGAAGCGGAAAGTTAGTAACTGCGTGGCAGCCTGTAACCGTTTTGTTCAACTGCTCGTATAAGCCCACTGGCTTAAATCAGAAAATTTACGACTACTCTAAATCTGAGGTGTTACAGGTTGAGTCAAATGGTGTGGGAAGCACGCTCGTATTGGTCTCAAAGTAGAACCTGAGTGACCATTAGGTGGCCCTTGCACTTATATACATAGGTAAAACGAAAACATAGTTGACTAAGCAATTTGGAATGCGCACTAGACATTGAATGGATGTCGGATGTTGCTTACTTGTCCCGCTTTAAATTTTTAATGGGGATCAATGTCTCTCATTACCTAACACGATGTGTAACTTTGTCATTGAAGTACCAACAATAATCATATTATCAGACTTGCAATGAGGAAAATCTGATGCTTTTTGTCATTTTTTGCTAATATGTGAACCATTTAAGGTTTTGACTTTCGAGAGTCAAAGAAAATTCATAGCCGTTAGTTTTAGAGTTATTGTTTATGCAATTAAAACATACACAATCACGTTACTTGTTCACCCATAATACTTGATCCTTCCCAACTGTTAGTGATCTGACACCCTATTTGAACTAACATGGAAATTGATGTTTAGCTTCTCGCTTTGGCCAGCCTTTACTAACAGATGCTATAAATTTATAATCCTCTATTTTTTAGGTTAATGGATGGTCTTATGCTGATAAGATCTCAGATGGATTCTATAACATTCTTGGTATGAATCCATATCTGTGGGTGATGTGCAATGACTCGGAGGAAGGTAGATGACTACCATCTTTAATGGCACTTAAAGCTAAATTCCTTTGTATACTATATCCCTGAATTCTAGGACCTCTAAGTGACATGAACTTTGCTGAATATGATCAATAAAAGATCAATTAATACCAATGGCTCGTTTGCACAAGGTGGATATTTAAGTATAAGTTTCGTAAGGGTTTCAGCTTGTGTAGATTGATCATGTCCCGTTACTTCTCTATTTTTTTTTGGTAGTATTGTTACACTTTTTCTTGGTGAAGTAATTCATTGAAGGAGTAATACACACTTTAATTGCAGAAATTGGCGGCCTACATAGGCCTTCCATGCTGGATTGCTAAAGGTTGCAAGTACTGTGACGCAGATCATCAGTCTTCCTGCCTTGTCATAATCGAGGATGACAGGAACTTTGCAAGGTATTGTATTTTAATCCGTTCCTTAACTCAAACTATGCTATTTACACTTTGAATTCAGTTAAGAGCATTGAGGCAAAAAAAAGGGAACAAGAAAAAAGGGGAGCGAGGGGTGCAATTAATGAACAACAAAATTTAGTGTTGCAGAACACTTTGCTATAGAAGCCAAGTGTTAGTGGGCGAATTTGCGTTTTGTTTCCACTATGGTTTTGCTTCACCTGTCTTACCTATTAGAATCCTTGAGAATTTATTTCGAGGATAACAATACAACTTCTCCTTGAAGTTGTTACATTGTCTAACATACCTTTTGATTAAAGTGATACCGTTGACTATTTTGGTATGCTTGCTTTATCAAATGATAGAACATAGGCCTTTATCCATATTTTTTCAATTGAACATCTCTCAGTCTTTTGTCATTTTTGTTTTATGACCACATAAATTTCATAATAGGGAGTATGTACTTGATCTCATTGACAAACCAAGAAACATCCATGGTCCAGATTCCTCCATCAATGGAGGTTTACTTTCTTCAGTGCCTTCACCACTTCAGATTTCTCATCTAAAGGAATTTCAGCAACCTTACATGGATAATTCAACTGAGAGCCAAATCCAAACAAAAATCATGCATGTGGCCCCCTAAAAATCCCCTAAATTCAGGTATGTCAAATCATGCATATGGCACATCTGAAAGGAACACCTGGAAGTTGGTTAGTCATGCATGGATTGACAATAGAAAAATTGGTGTGAGAAAGATGTTTTGTTGCTTTCACGTCTTTTTAAAAAAGCTTGTGGGACACTCTTGTTAGTAGGTTCTATCTAAAGCCACAAAAAATGCAGCTCTGAAATATTTCAATCACATACAGAGAAAGGGTGATTCCACCATTCAAAATTGTATTTGAGCCTGAACTTTTACAGGCAGCGAGGATGGTCATCCAATGGAAGATATTGGCTTATTTCATAATGATAAGGCCATGTATATAGGTAGTGATCAAGTTTGTGGAGGAAGTAAATCTAGGGATGAATATTCTAGACCTGGCAGAGAGAAAGTAGTCGTACACCGCACTTGGAGGAAAGAGTTTCTGGCTGAAATCCTAGTATTTTTACATGTTCTAATGTGAGAATTGTATTGAAAACCCACAAAGCAGAATTGTTCTAATCTAAACTCATCCAAGTAGGTTTGTCAATGCATCCTTTTTGTCTCTACCTAGCCTTAGTTATACACTTGACAAAGCCAAACCTTTCCAGTAATAGTGATGGGTTGCAAAACATAGGAAGGGCGTCCCACTTCCAAGAGGCTTTATAGGTATGAACATAGACGCTTCTGAAAGTATAAACTACCCGTGTCGGACACTCAACAACTGGTACAGTGTAGGATATGTGTCGTACAGTTTAGTTGGATATTCTCTTGGGAAGAATTATTAGTACTTCAAGTTTCAAATAGAGCTATGCGTAAAGCTACCATAATATGCATGAAATGCTCTATTGCATTACCATACATTCTTCAAAAGCCAATGGATGAGGAAAAATGGTTATACGAAGTTTTATTGGTTGTCGCAGCGAATTTACATTCTATCTTGGATCGTGTTCTATTTTTTTTTTTGATTTTTCAAGTTGTTGCATTATTAATTGGATATCTAGTGCTGAAACTCTATGAGAGCTTGCTTAGTGTTGCCTGCTCATGCTTTGCGTAACCTCATTGTGGAGGAAGTGAAGGAATGCTTATGTTCCCTTAGGAATTTGAAACCTAAAGATCTAGAATAGGCTTCTAGCTAGCGCTTGGAGCCTTAGCTCCATGTTTTTTTTTCCTCAGGTAATTTCTGAGCTCTTTTGCACCTTGTTTCTTTGTTTTCCTTAGTTGATTAGCTAGGTGCTATTTGGCCTGACTGTGCTTGTTTGGATTTCTTCCATTGTATCTGGTTTGTTTGCTTTAATGAAAGGTGAACTTACCAAAACGAACAAAAAAGAAAATTTGTGGTTTTGATGTTCGGATTATAGTTTTATGTAGAATTATGTACTTATGAGCTTAGATGTTGATCCTTACATGCTGGAAATCTCTTGTAAGCTTAAAATTTGTATGTGTGTGCTAAAAAGTAGAGAGTGGAAGCTATAATTGAAAACAAAATACTAAAATATTGCGCTTCAAAGTGTTATATTATATGCTACTGCATTTCTTAGTTATGAGCTTGCGTGCTAGAAATATTATTTATGTGCTAGATTGTTCACGTATTAGTACCTGAGATATTGTGGTCTTTACAGGGTCCACATCACTCTCGAATATGAAGCGTGTATGGGGTTCAACATGGGGAAGAATTCAGATGAGATAAGGAAAATACTTGGTCATTCTATTGCGGTTGATAATATTCACGAAACTATGGCAGTAGAGGTCGAGTATTGAACTTTCTGGCTTGTGCTATCAAGGAGCATATACGAGATCATGACTAGCTCGAGACATTGGGTGGGAAAAGATTTGGTTTTGGAGTCCTATTGTTCTGCGAGTTGGTGTAATTTGGTGTATTATATAGTAGCTTCTTGAATGGATTAAATTCTCATATGATTTGGAATGAATGAATGTATCTTTTGTCTTAGTTATTGAATGAGTTTAGATGGATTGAATATACAAACAAGTTGTACATTTGTGATATTTAATAAATTTCTAAATGAGCTCAATGGGATAAATACATATGGACAGGTTATTGGGAAAATAGGAATTTTAATAAAAAAAATTATATTGAAATACTATTGCCGACACGAAGTTGGTCGGCAGTGAAGTTACCTTTCCCCGGCAAACATAGCATATTGCCAATTGTGTTTACTTTTGCCGATGCAAATTCTTGTAGGCAAAAGTGTTGGAGGTCTTAAATTTTGACCCACTTTTGCCGATGCAATAGCATTTCCCGACCAAATTTGCCGACCAAATTTGCCGATGCAAGTTTGCATCGCTGAAGCTATTACCTTTGCCGACAAATGCCAGTTCACATCGGCAAATCTCTTTCCCGATATACTAACACCGACATGTTGCCGACACAACATTTTTCATCGGCAAAAACCTACACCAACACAATTACACTTTTGCCTATGAGTTTTATTGCATCGCCAAATCTGCAATTTCTTGTAGTGTAAAACGGCCCAAAAACGTCCAAAACCATGCGTGCGAACTGTCAAAATCTGGTTTAGAAGCGTTCTCTTCATTTTGTCTGCACCAATAGGTCATACTACTATAGTATGACTTTGAGAGATGGTTGGTTTCAAGTCCGGACCAAAAGACGCAAGTTTGGTACCCCGAAGCCCATTTTTCCTGTCAAAAGCTCATTTTTTCGCGTCGTAGTATTCAAAGACAGGTTTCTTTCCATTTTGTCAGCTCCTACAAGTCATGTTATGATGCTATAAGCGCGTAGGGGTCTCAGTTTCAAGTTTGGGCCCAAAATCTGGCATTTCAAGAGTCCATAATTCTGGTCCAATGGGATTGTAGTATCAAGAGTCTCAAGTTGAAAACCAACCTTTTCATGACAGTCATTTTGAGTGTACGTGGTTCGATAGCAGTGTCTTCAGAGTCAGTTTGCACATATTATAGGTTTTGGTACAAATTCAACTAAAACCATTTCGTTTCTCAAAGTTCTGAGGCTCAAAACATTCATTATCTCGGTGTTATGACTTCTATGTTCAAAATAGACATGTGTGGTACAAATGCATTAAAAGAACAAGCTTATTTATAAACCCAAAAACAGCATCTACATAATGAGTTCAAAAGTGAAACCTACGAAAAGGCTAAAACATAAATACTACTGCCATGGCATGCAAGCCCCATCTATGCAAAATCAGAAAAAGGGACAAACAGTCGTCCAAAGCAAAAAAGGCACACAGGCCTCGTCTCCCAAAATGCTAGAACTAATAGTAAAGACTCAACGACATGCCATCTTCTGTGGTCTTTCCCTAATCTCAAAAGAGGTACCATCATCACCATCATCATCGTCATCGTCGTCGTCGTCATCACTCCGCTCGCCAGGAGGCCGTATGTAACGAGGGTCCGAAACTGAGCTGCATGACAGGCTATTTCCTCCTTCTTCTTCCTCCTCCTCCTCATCTCCACCTCTCTCCACCACCTCAGCTGGCTGTGCGCGCCTCTCTCGCAATACTCTCCCCGGTGTAGAAGTTGATTGAACAGGAGGCGGGCTATTCCTCGCATTCTTCGTGCGCGGTCTGTGAATCGTTCCACCCATGGGCTGTCTTGTAACCTGCATTATGAGTCACCCCTTAGAAAGCAATCATGTGGATAATAGCATGAAGGGAAAATAACTTGGAAACATACCCAGACGCCCCTTCCACGGCTAGTAGCCTCGCCTCGACCACCTCCCCGGCTGGATGATTCTTCTCGACCTCCCTCGCGGACAGTCGGTCTGCCACTTGAACTTCTCCTCCTACCACCACCTCTTTGTGCAGCTGCTGTGGCCCCACGTGGCAAAACCTCAGGTGATACACCCATCGCCCCTTGGCGAATCACCGTGAAGCAGTCCAAAAACAGCCGGTATACATTCTCCGCCCATGCTCGTGGCACCTAAAGCAAACTCAGCACATTAGAATAACATGTATACATCAAATAAGCTTGCAAGAAGTGAAAATAACAAATAAGATCTCATACCTCGGCCTCAGGTAAAGTGATGCTCGCAGAACGTGACGGGATAGCTATCTCGCCTTCAATGCCTTCCCGTGTCACCACCGATACCACTCTGCTCACCTCCGGGAAAGTATGCCCTGCCTCTGCAACCCGTCCGGTGCCTCGTCCCCTACCTGACCTGCGACGTGAGCCAGCACCACCTCGCCTGCTCCCTCTACTCCCCGAGGCCCCTGTCGCCGCCTCACTCTCATTTCCCCCCACCTCCATAGCACCTGACAGTCGCTCTACCATCCGAAGACGATAAGCCAAGTATCTCTCTCTATAGCCTGCATAATCTAGCGAGGGGCTGAGGTAAGCCGTCAGGTCCTCAACCGGTCTCGTATGCCTCTCTACCTCCTCCCGAGTGTAGTCTCATGTCCTCAGCATGAAGAGTGGCACACCTGCTGGAACTCTGAACTCCGCAAGCCCTAAGGATTGGCGTGTCACCCTCTCCCCCAGATACCATTGCCAACCAAAAGGTGACTCCAATAGAACGCGGCTGCGAGTCACCTCCCGGCTTCGGACAAGAAAGTCTGCTTGCAGCCCGGTCCATAACTTCCATAGAACCTGCGAAAAATTGAAAAATGCCTTAGGAAAGATCTAGGAACAATGTTATACGATAAAAGAATAAAAAGCTGGAATGTTCTTACCCCTTCACCAGACATCCTATCAAGGAAAAGGCGAAATTCTCTCAAGTTCCCCCGAAACTCGCTAGATTTGCGGTACTTGGGTGCCCACCACAATGCTCGGGGAAGCACTCGAGGATTCCCATATGTATTTGCCGGTCCATACATCCCCAATACCTCGAAAGCCCAGATCTGCGTGATAAGCCAATTACATCAGTCAAAGAAAATCAAAATGCAAGCAATATAGGAATTAAAAGGATAAGCATGAGTTGAGTATTTTACCTCTAGAACTCTCCAGTAGCCGCCCAAAGTCGTACCAACTTGGCGCGATGCACTCCCTAGAAAGCAGTACAAGGTAGCCAAAGCAGCCCCTCCAAAATCAAACCTCCCCGCCTGCTCGAGATGGTGAAACGCTGGCAACCAACCCAGGTGTACACCATTACGCCTGTTTGGGAACAATGACGCGCCAAAAAGGTAAAGAAGGTAAGCCCGGGCCATTTGTGCTACCTCCTTGTCATCCACCGGAGTCCTATCCCAATACCCCTTTTCAAACTGGGAATACTTCACCATTGCATCCGCCGCCCGAAACCCCGGTCCCAAGTAAAACTCCAAAGCCCTTTGGTCTCTGTACAACTCTGAATCAAATGGTATCGGGTCTCCTCCTATCCTTAAACCAGTAATCGCTGCAAAATCTAATGGTGTGATGGTCATCTCGCCGAATGGAAGGTGGAAAGTGTTTGTGGTGTTCCACCATCGCTCTACTAAAGCCCTCACCAAAAAACGATCTGATCTACCTCCTGTAAACAAGGTCCGAATGAAATGGCCAAAACCCACGGCATCAACCAAGTTCCGTACCCTAGGGTCTAAGGCTTCATAATATTCAAGGGACCTAGCAGGCCCCCCATAACAAGCCATGGATGTATCCTCCTGTTTTAAGTAAACATGCATGCAAGCTAAGATACAAAACTATGATGTGATAAACATATAAAAGCAAGATATGTAAAGGCATTGAAATTGAAAATTACCAATGGACCGGACATCCCCATGTGACTCCCCGGATCGTGCAGCACCTGCTCCTCCTGTAGGCTCTGGCGAGGCACGAACACGTCCACCCCAAAAGGCACGAAGAAGTGAACACGAGGCACATAGGACGCCTCATCAAAAGCTGCCCGCTCCCTCGCTGCTGCCTCCACCTCCTGTACCAAAGTAACCCGAGGACCCTCCCTCGCTCTCTGCCTCTCCTCCTCTTCTCTCTCAGCTTCCTGCAAAACCTCCTCGCTTGCCAGTACGCTTGCCAGCGAAGGAGCCTCCGCCAAGCGAGCACTCAAGTCCCGAGGGTCCGCGCACTCTAATGTGTCTCGTAGACTCACCCCCTGCTCCCTCGATGAACCAATGGGTGGTCTAAACAGAGGAGCCGCCAGTGGATCTCCCGCCTCTTGTCCATCGCTCTCTCCTACTACAAACTTCCCCCTCGCTAACCTCCGAACAACAGCCTCAGCGTCCTCATCCTCACCCCCTCTACTCTCCGTCTCGATAGGTGTGTCCGACGGAGTAAATGGAAACTCTAGAGGCGTCGCGCTGGCCGGTGTTCCTCTTTCCTCCATGGCCCGACGCTCCACGCTCACATCTAGACCCCCAATCTCCATCTCAATGACTGAACCAGCCGGAGTAAAAGGAGTACCCGCCGGCGTCGCTGGCACGCTTGCAGCAGAGCCCTTTGAACTGCCCTCAGTACGTTCTTCCACCGTATGGTGCTCCCCCTCTGCCGTACGGTGTTCACCCATCACTGTATCACTACCACCTGTTGAAACCTCCACCGTACGGTGCTCCTCCTCAACCGCACGGTGCTCACCGGTAATTGTTTCACCACCAGCAGCCGTAATCTCTACCGTACGGCTCTCCACCTCCACCGTGCGGTGTTCCACCTCTCCCGTACGGTACTCCTCCATCGCTGCAACCCCTATATCTTCCTCAACCGTCGCCACCGAGCCACCCTCGATTGGTGTGTCACCTGCTGTCGCACCATCTCTCGTCGTCAAGATCACGAAACCCTCAATGGATTGGGTGCTATCCATGGGCATGACCATTGCTCCACCGTCACCGCCACCCTCCGCCGTGGCAACTGGGCCCTCACCCAATGATGCACTACTCTCCTCGGCACCAATTGGGACCGTAACGGCACCGGGCTCGGTTCCCCGTACCGCCGTCCCATCACCACCAGTTGGCGCTTCTCTTGTGTTGTCTCCATCATGCTCCATGACCGTGATTAAGGGATTAGAAGTTTAGGGTTGAAGAGGAATCAAGGGAAGGGAGAAGAAGAGTTCAAAATTTTGAAAATGAACCGACTGAAACGGTTTTAAAATTTATATCCCATGACAACCTCTACCGTACGGTGGAACAATGTCCCGTACGGTACAAATCTCAAACATTTCCACCGCACGGTACAAACACTACCGTACGGTACAAATGTGCAATTCAAAAGTCAATTTTTGAATTCAAATTACATCCTTATTTTTGAACCCTCATGGTTCATTTCTTAAATTTGGTGTCATACCAATCTATATTTGTTCAATAATTTCTATCGTGAAAATCTCGCTCTCGATAGTCATTTCTCAGTAATTCATTGGAATTTTGTTTGGATTGTATCTCCAAAAATTATCGATCAAATACCCCCAAATGATGTGAACGGCCTCGCTAAGTTTGCATTTTTATCAATTATTATTAAAATGGTTCATTGAGATCTATCCTCAGTAACCATCCTTTCAAATAGCTTGTTAAGATCGTATCCTCAACAAACTTCAATCAAATTTCAATCAAAATTCTATAGCGTAAACAGCCTCGCTAAGTTTACATTTTTTATCAATTATAACCTGTTAAGATCTCATTGTTAACAAACAAATTTCTAAATGGTTCATTGAGATCTATCCTCAATAACCATCTTCTCAAATAGCTTGTTGAAATCATATCCTCAACAAACTTCTATCAAATTTCTATCAAATAGTGTAGACAGCCATGCTAAGACTACACTCCTTCCGTTATAAGTGTAGACAGCCCTGCTAAGACTACAATTCTGGCATTATTCGATAAGTGTGACCCTTTTAAAGTTTGCACTCCTATGTTATTATGGATTCAATTTATGACGTTATATGTTTCATATTTTTGCCCCCATGAACTACGCAGGTCTGATCCCTACATTGGGGTACGTAGGCAGCTCGAAAGAGCGCGACCACATTGGCTTTACATCCTGCAAAGTATTTCCTACTTAAAAGATACTTAGATATTCAAATTGGGTGGTCTATGTCTTTGACGCGACTCAGATCGAATCAATGGTCGACGAGCCTCGTCAAAGAGGGGCATCTGTAGACACCCCAATTTGGACGCTTCGATATCTTTTAAGTCCCCGATGATGATAAAAGGGTTTTAAATCAAACAAATACCATTTTGGAATGAATCTTTCAAAAATCAACACAAAGTCAACTCCACCGTACGGTACAAGATCCACCGTACGGTACAATTACGTCATCCCAACCGCTCAACAGTTAGGGCGGTTGCAACATCCACCGCACGGTCCATATAACTCTACCGTACGGTAGACATTTGTACCGTACGGTACATCGTAACTTGCACCCCTTTTCCAGAACTTCGGTCAAGGCATCTCAGGCCATCATAGCCTGGTCTGTAGCTCTCCCTGACCGGCGTAGGACTGTAGCAAGCCGGTGGATGCTTGAAGACCAAGCTAAAATCCCCTGAGAATTTCTCTATAAATACCTTAGGGTTTTGATTGAAAAACATACGAAAATCTCTCTGAAAATTGCACTGAAAAAAGAATGATTTTGCACTGAAAATGTTCTAAAGTTTTCCTACTCATTTCCTTTCACCAACGCCATTTCCAATCAGTACCAGAAGGTTCTTAAAATCACTGTCATTTTCAAAACGAAAGATTCATTCCAAAAAAAAAAAGGTATAATTTTTCTGTCCTTAAATTCTGAGGGGAACCAACAGGTTCAGGATGGTTCTTAATACCACTCCTGGGCCTGGATCGTTCAATGCTTACCAACAAAAAATTAAAATTTGAAATCCCACACAACTCTACCGTACGGTACATGTTTCCACCGTACGGTAGACATTTCTCTGGGAACATCCTCTCATTTGCTACTTTATTTTTCTCTTCATAATCTGATATAAGATACGATGCCTGAATTCCTGTTCTGTCTTTAACAGTACGTGACATGCTTTGATCATGTCAATTGTGTTTCCGTATAAGAATGCTTTACATAATAAATACGTAAGTTTGCATGTAAAAAATTAGGTCTCTGAATACCCTGTTAATCCACTGTAATTTTCTGACCACAAAGACCATGTACCGTACGGTTCATACCTCTACCGTACGGTAATATATTTTGTGGAATAAAAATCCCTTATTTCCAGTTATATGATAAATTAAAGCATGATCATTAAATGAAATTTTCCACATGTTATAGCTATTTTCTGTACAAAAACTTACTATGGAACGTATACCGTACGGTACAAAAGTCTACCGCACGGTACATGTATTCTACCGCACGGTTGAACCTTCGTAGGACAGTATGCCATTTTTCTGCAACTATTTTGATGTGTTCTGCCTGCCTGTTTATATTTACTGTATGATGGTACTAATGTCATTTGAACTGCTTATATGCTATAAACTGCTTTTGTGACATTAAAAGTTTAAGCAATGAAATGATTCTTCAAAATCCCACAAATATTAGTAAAGACCGATTTATCGGGCGAGGGGGGTGCTTTTCGAAATAAAACCTTCCCCTCTCGTAACCTGGCTTCCGAATCCAATCTCTGGTTTATTTTTCAATTCAAATATCATTTTCAAGTTCCAGGTTTTCTCGGGTAAAAAACCATTTTACAAAAACCCGGGTGGCGACTCTTCAATTTTTTTAAAAACGAGCGCACGACAGGGGATGGCCTCCGAAAAGGCACCATCCCGGGCTTCAGGTAGCCCACAATTTTCTAAAATCTGAGACAAAGGTTTACTAACTTCTAGAGAAAACTTTCGAGTTTCTAAGTTCTACATTCGATCCATGATTTAAGTCATCATCCAATTGTTCAGGAATTCCTAGCATGGCGGTACTGCCAATTCCGTGCCTTGCTTCAATTCGAAGATTGTTTTGACAGAATTCCACCCAATTTGGGATGGTAAACTTAAACTTGAAGTCACGTTTGTGCAACGGCCAACTTATCTCATGGTTCTGCCCATGGCCGAGGTTTTGAACCTAAAGCACTGATACCAAGTTGTAATGCCCCCATTTTTGGGTACGTTAAATAGACATCTAATTGATAAAATCAACTGGAGGCCGGGTCATTATTACAACAAAACTCCCATAAGAGTTCAATATATACACAAATGGAGGGGGTTCTAGGGTTCCTAACTACAGCTCCACCTGCTCATCCATTCTTGCCAGCTCCTCAGCTCCAAAAGCCTCCACGGTGAACTGCTTACACTGTTCATCTACAAAATCTGACACATTATACCAACATCGCCACCAGCATAATATGTCAGGGTCACCAAAAGGTAACACCGTGAGCTACAAAAGCTCAGCAAAACAATCCCATACCCACTAACCCATAACTTATAACAATAGATCATATACAACCGACAGTAACAATGACACATCCACATTCGCTATTCAACTATTGTTGGTGTCCAAGATTTCCGTGTTCCTCCTACGCGACTCGTCGTAGACCGTGTTAACATTTTCACTTACAAATCATCCTTTCGAAATCATTTGCATTGGCTCCATACCGCAGATAACCAATCCTTTCAAAATCATTTGCATTGGCTCCGTACCTTGGATAACCAAGCTACACACCCAACCTCGGTTCCGCCGCGCCGGGTTCCCTAGTATCTTCTCAATGGTTCCGCCGCGCCGGGTACCCATTGGCACACATTTGCATTGGCTCCGTACCGCGGATAACCAAGCTACACACCTAACCTCGGCTCCGCCGAGCCGGGTTCCCGAGTATCCTCACAATGGTTCCGCCGCGCCGAGTTCCCATTGGCACACAATTGCATTGGCTCCGTACCGTGGATAACCAAGCCATACCTCACCATGGTTCCGCCGGTCCGGTTTCCTATGGGAATGCACACAACCTCACAATGGTTCCGCTATTTCGGATTCCCATTGGAACACACACACACACATAATGCCACCAAAACTGGTCATTATGTCGTTTCAAAAATATTTCCGTCCTCGAAATACATTTCCTTTTAACCACACCCTAGGTGCCATGTTTCTACTTTCTCGGTTCTCGTGTCTCGTTTACATGCATAGACTCCGTCGGTAGGACTTATCACATACGTAAACATAAATCAATCATTCAACATGCTCTAATCACAACTTAAAGCATAACACCACATGTACGGATGCCCTTCGAGTGAAAATCACTTATGCTTTATCACGCCACAAGTAATACAAGCAAATCACATATGCATGCTCATAACCATCGTAAAGATCAAAATACAAATACTTGAGATGGAAAGTAAATAAAGTTAAGATACACTACATATAATTCGTAGTAGTAGATAGGGAGAATCTACCGTTCTTCTTGGCGGTAGTGACGACTACGGAAGGTACGTCGGGAATTGGGCGAAGTAACTTCCTACGGTAGGCTTCCGAAAGCTTCGAAAGAGAAAGGTTTCTCTCAAAACTTGTTCTAGGCTATTACTACTACTACTTTATGGATCGAGAAGGTGGTCGAGTGGCGGCCTTGGATGAGTTTCTTGAAGAACTCAAGAAAAACTCAAGAACAAGAAGAACAAAGAATTCTAGAGAGAAGTTGGAGCAAATGAGAAGGTGTGAGTTCAATGCTTCTAGTGGCCTTCTATTTATAGGCAAGCTCTCCCTCCTCTCCTCTTTGGCCGGCCCCTCTCTCTCTCTCTCTCTCTACAACTCATTTTTTTATTCCATAAAATCATGTTCACATGGAAGATAAATGGCTAAAAGCTAGGCTTGCATGGCTAGGATTTGATTCTTGGAAGATTTGTGGAAGAAAGGCTAGGTTGTACAAGATTCTTGTGTTAAACAAATAAAGAAAGGACAATGGAGGACAATGGAGGTAGTTTCTTGGCTAGGAAGAAGATATCACCAAGGATTTGAAAGGACAAGGAAGATCAAGCATGGTACAATCCCATCTCCTTCTTTCTTCCTTTCTCTTCTCTCTCCCTCTCTCTCCCTCTCTCTCCCTCTCGGCCTCTCTCTCCCTCTCACGGCCTCTCTCTCCTCTCCTCTCTCTCTCTCTCTCTCTTGCACAAGTACACTATATATATATATATATATATATATTCATTTATGCAAGAAAGAATAATAGGTACTTTTGGTACTTAAGAAACTTAAAGGCTAAGATTTCTTACTAAACAAACAAATAGGCACATGTTGGACTAAAATAATAAACTAGTGTACTAATGTACTCTAGGTAGTTCAATTCCTCATTAAACTAGTCCAATTGGGTACAAAACTCCAATAGAAAATAATATTAGGGTACCAAAGGAATCCTAGAGCTTTTAAACCAAAAGTACATGCACAATAAAATATAGGTACTAACATCACATGGGTTTTTTGAAAAAGACTTGTTTAATAAAACCCATGTACTAGTTGATAGAACAACATATTACCCAATGGACAATAAATCCCCTAACTTCTATTGTCCAATGGACAATAGTAATTAGGTAACTTTTATATTAAAATAATATGTACCTAATCACATGGGGATTTAAGAAAAAGACTAAATTAATCAACCCATGTACTTGGTTGAAAGATGAACTTATTATCCAATGGATAATAATTCTCCTAGCTTTTATTGTCCAATGGACAATAGTTACTAGGGAACTTATATAATAAAATAATCCAAAAAGTCCTTTTAAGCAATTAAAAAGGTCTATTTTTTAATAGATATTAGTACTTTGTTCAAATCTTTCATTGAATCCTTTTAATATAAAGAATTGGGTTTCTATTATCCAATGGATAATAGTTCCCATAACTTCTATTATCCAAGGGATAAAGAGTAAAACCAAAATAATAAATAAACAAATTCCAATTCTAGGGTTGGAAAGGTTCACAAGGTTCAAGGATGGCCAAAACGGTTCATCTAAGGTTAGGAAAAAAAGTAACTAGGTGATTTCCTAGTTTGGTTTCTCCAACGAGTTGGTTGGAAGCTAACTAGACTTGCTAAGTAGGCTTTAAAGTCAAGAAACGAACTTTGAAGGGCAAAAGTGTAATTATGACAAACTACAATAAAAGAAAATTAAAGCAATCGAAATATTAAAATAAAATTCAAATATTTAACGAAATTTTTAATTATCGAAAATCAGGGCTGTTACATGAGCCGATCCACCCTATCTCTAGCAAGAATGCCAAAGGGAGCTATGTTGCGGGAGGATTTAAACGCTCAGTCATAGTTCATTTTAATAATAGATAGAGGAGGTGGTGACCACCTCTCCACCTGGTTTGACCTTGGGGGACCCCTCTCCAGATCAGTCCACACCGCTTGCAAGTAATCCACGTTAGCTTTCCCAGCTTCTTCAATTACATCACTTGGAATCAGCTTTTTGCCATTGAACACAAAGCTATTTATCGCTTTCCAGATGGCCCAACACATCTAGAAAATAGCTCCCACTACTTCTCTACTAGTCTCTTTTGCTAAACATTCACACAATATATCCTCCATCCATTTATCCACTGCTACAATCTCTTTTAAAGAACCCAAAAGGCCATACCACTCCCAAACCACACAGCCCTGCTCCACGGATAGTGGAAGAGGAGATGTTCAATAGACTCTCTTGCACTCTCACAGATTGGATAGATTGGGCTAGACATACATTTCCTTCGAAATAGATTTTCTCTACAAGCCACCCAATTCCTTACAGCTTTCCACATGAATATACGAATCTTTGGGGCGATGGGGGGTGGTCCAAAGTTTGTTCCACATTGCAGGGGAAGGGGTAAACGAACTAGATGGCTGGGCAGTGTTCTTTTTGGAGATATTTAACCTCCTTTGGGCATAGCCAGATTTGACTGAATATTCACCATTCTTTGTATGGCGCGCCATATGAGATGATCCGAAGAGTTGAGTAAACTGATTGGTATTTTGCAGACTTCTTGAACCTCTGTGTCAGGGATGCAGTCCTTCAGTTTGCTTCTATTCCACTCCCTTGATGATGGCTCAGTAAAATTAACTTTCAAAGGTTCCTTGTGGTGGTTAGGCAGTGGGGATACTTTCCTATCACCAATCCCAGGCACCCATTGATCGTCCCAGAATTGGATAGAATTACCATTACCAACATTCCATTGCATCCCTTCTTTGACCAGGCTTTTCCCTTCTAGCAAACTGCACCAAACCCATGAAGGAGTTGATCCCCTTTCTGCCTCCATACACATTTTACTAGGGAAATATAGTCCTTTGAGAACCTTGCCCCATAAAGAATTTGGATTGTTGAGTAACCTCCAGAACTGTTTTGCTAACAGAGCAATATTAAATGATTCAAAATCTTTAAACCCCATGCCACCCATTCCTTTTTGGAGAGTCAACTTGTGCCAGGCCCCCCAATGAATCTTCCTTCCTCTGTTGCTCTTCCCCCACCAGAAATCACTAAGAACAGAATCCAAACAAGAGCATATTGATTTAGGAACTTTGAAGCACATAAAGGTATACATGGGAATGGGTTGAGCTACTGATTTAATAAGAACCACTTTCCTAGCTTGGTTCAACTGCATATTATCCCAACCTTGAGCCTTCCTTATAACCTTATCTCTCAGATAGCCCAAAGTCTCCTTAGATTTTCCCCAGCAGATAGGCAGTCCCAGATACTTTGCATTCCTTTCCATCTCCTCCAGCCCCAGTATATTCTTGATTTTCCCCTTTTAGATCCATTCAAATGTTAACAGAGAAGAAAACACTGAATTTCTGAGCATTGAGAGACAGACCAGATGCAGTACTAAAAGCTGAGATTAAATCCATAAATTGTTACATGACTAGGGTGTAGCTTCGAGGAAGACAAGAGATCGTCATCCGCAAACAACAAGTGGGACAACATTTGGCACCTTTTCCTCATCCTAATACCACCAATAGATTTCTTCAGAACTACCTTTTTCATTAGAACTAAGAACACATCCGCCACCAATAGAAATAGGTAAGGGGATAGAGGGTCCCCTTGACGTAGACCCCTGCTTGGACTAATTTCACAAATTTGTCCCCCATTCACCACAATCGAGTACTTCACTATACAAAGACATTGTTTTATCCATCCAATCCACTTATCATTAAAGCCCATCTTCTCCATAAAACGGAACAAGAAGTCCCAACAAACCCTGTTGTATGCTTTGTTAAGATCAAGTTTAATTGCTAGAAAGGCCCTTGAACCTGATTTTTATGCTTTAAAAAGTGAAACACCTCATGAGCCACTATGATATTATCTTGCACTTGTCTACCGGGGATAAAAGCATATTGGTTCTCCGTAATTATATCATTCATAAAAGGCTACAATCTGTTAGCTAACACTTTGGAAATAACTTTGTAAATAAAATGGCACAAGCTAACAGGACAGAGATGGTTCATACCTTCAGGTGTTGAAGCCTTAGGGATCAGTGTCACATTTGTCTTGTTCATCTCCTTGAGCAGCACTCCTCCATTAAAGAAATTTTGGGCAGCATTGAATACTTCATCCCCCACTATGTCCCAATAACTTTGGTAGAATAACCCTGCGAAGCCATTAAACTCGGAGCCTTCAAAGGATCCATTTGGAACACAACATTCTTGACTTCTTCCCATGAATTTCTTTCACCAAGCTTGCATCACATTCAGGAGAAATAACGGTATCAACCAGACTGATTATATCTTCAAAATCGCGCATCAGAGGTTCCTTGTACAGCTCTTTGAAGTGTGCTTTAATCAAACCTGCAATCTCCTTAGTATCATTTCTCCACACCCCCTTGTTGTCTTTCAGTCTCATAATTTGGTTCCTTTGTCTTCTTTGAATAGTAGAGAGATGGAAAAATCTTGAATTCCTATTTCCCATCTTTAGCCATTTAATCCGAGATCGTTGGTGCCAATACATCGCATCTTTTTGCCACAAATCCTCCATTTGCCTACTCAGGGATCTCTCCAAAGCAGCAATCTCTGGATTAAACCCCAACTCAAGAATCTTCTAAGCTTCTTTTAATTTCTCCATGGCTGTTGTAATATGGAATTTCAAGTCCCCAAATTTCCTACGATTCCAATTCTTAAGCCCCACTTTGCATCCCTTTAGCTTCCTTCAACCCACTTTCATCGGAGATCCATCACATCCCTGATTCCAAGCCGTCTTAATAACCTCTTTGCTTTCCTCATATGTTACCCAGAAGGATTCGAATCTAAAGGGCTTATCCACTTTATTCAATGGGACAGCCATATTCAAGAGTAATGGGTTATGATCCGAACCCATAGCTGCCTCCACGAACACCATAGCCTAATCATTTAGTTCACGCCCCTTTGTATTTGCAAATGCCATGTCCATACGTTCCATGATGAAGCTCTCCGCATTCCTATTATTTTTCCAAGTAAATTTTGTGCCTTTGTACTCTAAATCTACTAAACCACATTCACTAATCATCTCATGAAAAGCTGAAATCTGACTTTGACTCAGTAGCAACCCTTCCAACTTGTCTTCTACTCTAAGCACTTGATTAAAGTCACCCATACAAAGCCATGGAAACTTTTCTGATCGAGCAATCTGTATAATATTTTCCCACACTAGAGTTCTTCCTGATCTCATTGGACAACCATAAACGAAGGTAGCAACCCAACACAAGAAAACTGACTTATCTGTAACTATAACATGGAAGAAATTCTTCGCTGCTAACTCCACCTCTTTATTCCACCACAGAGCAAGGCCCCCTGAAAGACCCTCAAGTTCTACATAACTGCTACTGTCAAATTTTAAACAATGATGGATGGCCACGAGCTTGGCCTTATTATTTTTTGTCTCCATCAAGAAGACGACGGAGGGGCAATTTTTGCGCACAAGATCACCCAAACCCTGGCTTGTCAAGGTACGCCCATTCCTTAACAATTCTAGGTTAAGACTAACATTGAGAGTGTGGCTGTTTCGGGCCAGCCACCAGCCCTGGTCCCCCCCCCCCCCCGCCCCCCGAATTTGGACCTCACATAATCCTTGCTCATTGATAACCAGCGTGCTAGACAAGGATTTTCCCCTGCTTGGAGGTTTGGGGTTCCGAACACTTTTACAAATTTTATGGGATGGGGTGGTGAGGTTATAGAGGTTAGGGCTAGGATTAATGTCCAGTGAGCAAAGGCGGAGGATTTTGGAATTCTTTTGGTCGAGCAACTCATCTTGAGCTTTCCTTTTAACGGTCAAGGAATCGAAGAATCGGATAGAGAAGACACTTGGCTATTTGAAGGAGGAAGAGTCAAAGGGTTGAGAGTGATATTGATTTTCAATGGAGTGATAGAGGTATTTGGGGAAGAAGGAGTTAAGGGATTTGGCTGAGATATACTGGAGCTAGGAGGGCATTAAATAAGGTGAGAAGTGGATGTTTGAGAGTTGATTTAGAGAGAAATTAGGTCGCTCGGGGGGTTTGGGCTCACAGAGACTGGGTTAAAAGAGTGATAAATAGATAATGGGTTTGAGAGGGCCCTGGGACTATCAGTCTCAATAACAAAATATTGGGTTACATTTTTGGCTGGAGTGGGAGTTGGGTTATCCTCTAGATTAGGCTTTGAGGCCCCCAATAGAAATAAAGGGGGGGTGAATGGTGACCCAACCCACTGCCCAAAACAAATATTCTTAAATCAGAAGAGACAAGATTTGAATTTCCTTGGGTATTACTCTACAGCTCGGTGGTGTTGTATGGAGTACCTGCCATATTGACGTGTGTAACCGAGAATTGTGGCACCTCCATTCCTGGCATTTGTTGGCCTTGTACTATACTCGGTGTTCTCACACGCTCCACCATTACATCTTCTTCACGCGCTGCTATATCACTCTGTTCATGAGTTTCCGGCCGCCGGCGTGAGAGGTTGTCCATTGCTCCTAAGCTACTATTCTGGATGATCGGCCACCATTGTAATAGATTATTCACCCTTCTCTCTACTTCATCAACCTGAAAACGAATTACTTCAATCAGGATAGCCCCTTTATGTGGTCTACCCGCTCTAAGATCTGGCCCATAACCGGAGTGAGCGTCCTCCTCTCTAGGGGAAAATTGACAGCCTTTGTTATCATGCCCAATCTAGCCACACGCGTAGCAGAAATTTGGCAACTTTTCATTCTTGTAAGTGATCCAGCGGTCTCTGTAAATGCCCAGTTTCCCTTTCAATCAGAAACCCTTAGGCAGGGGTTAAGTAACGTTGATCTCGACCCGAACTCGGAGAAAGCTTCGTGCCAGAAGGAAGTTATTCGATGATGTTTCTGTTGGTAATTTATTTTAATCAACAGGTATCTGTAATCTTAACGTGTGGAGATTAATAAGTATTTAATATCATGGAGCTCGTAATATAATTGAGATAAGGACGGGAGTGCAATTATAATTCTATAGTGGGGTGAATTATAATTAGTGAAATAAGAAATAAAATCCTGGTGGGATTAGGTTTTCTTATTTATACTGGGAGCCCAGACTTATTACTCCTTAGGTCCCTATCGTAACCCTATTTATTTACGTTATGCTCTCTAGGTCAAATTGGACGTTTTTCTATTATTCACAAAAATAGAGGCAGGGTTAGAGAGAGCAAATAAGATCACGAAAGAGTCCACACTCGGTTCATGTTCTAGACGTGCAAGGAATATGATAGAAGATCGTAAGGTACGGTCGAGCAGTATTCATGGTTTATAGCAAGGCGTGCTATAACAAGTTCAACTAGCGCTCGTGTCGCAGGGAGTTGAGGTAGAACCCTAATTCCGCTTTATAGGGTTTTACAATTTTTGTTGTCTAATTTGTACACGTCATTACTGGGTTTTGGGGATTCGGTTTCCCAACAGTGGTATCAGAGCAAGCTGTAATCACGCATATGGATTAAACAGGCCATGTTGTCTGTCAATTATAGAGGGTAGAACATAGAACTGTGCTAACACTGTTTTACAGAGTTCTTACCCAGCTATTTTGGTCACATGATTTTTGTTGATTTTATGTGATTGGATCCCACGATAATTTTTTTGTGGTTATTATTATTTATTGGGTGCCACGATTATTTTTCGTGGTTGTAATAATTAACGTAGCATGTGAACTCCAATGGAGGCATAACATCAATGTTTGTATGTTTCTTCGATTGTAATAGCATTCGACGGTTATTTGGAGATCGAAGATGGTAGATACAAAAGATACAAGTTGTTTGGCTTGCAATAGATTTTTTCCAGATTCGTAGGGTCTGATTGCAGGGCTATTTCGACCCAGTAAATATTGGAATTAGAAAATCTGTTCTTCACGAAAGTTGTAGATAATTGAATTTCAAAACCAACCCAATTTGAATCACTTCAATTGCAGGTCGGATGAGGAAGATATTGCCAAAATACTGAAAGCTATGCAGTTTACGCAGGAATATGTCAAATCCGAATTTTTTTGCCTAAGCACAGTTGGATTTTGGTTTCCTTGATTGATTCAAAGTATCTTAGTCTTCCACACAAGTATAGCTGAAGAATTTCAAGTTTGGAAGGATTGCTCAAGGATTTCAAATTTGGAAGGATTCCTTGTTGCTCAAAGATTGCATCTTTGACCATAATAGCTGAATTCTTTTATCTTGTGTTTCCTTATTATTTGTGTTTTCATATTGTTTGCATATGTGATAGTTTACCATATTGAGACAGCATGGTAATATTTGGCCTTTGACCTAGATCACATTTTTTACAAACTCGAAAATTTGATAACCCTCACAATTTTTTTAAATAACTAAGTGCGAGAGGGAATTTATTTTGGATAAATCTCATGGTCTCCATTCCTAGTCTGTATATGATATAATTAATTTTGTGTGTTGGTTTTAGAACCTTCCTCCTATCAGACAAAATTAATTGTGGCATCATCGCTGCAAATTTTCTAAAGGGATAGCTCTAAGATAATTGTTGTGTGGGTCACTTCTCCATCTGAGGTGGTTCATAACGGAAAAATAGGTCTAAAAGCTAGGTAATAGTATATACTTAGCTATAAATAATAATATTCTCTCTATCTGAATCATTGTTATTATTTATAGGACCGAAGGAATATTGGCTATTTAATTTTGCTTGGAATGGTCTAGTGTCTAGATAGTAAAATTAAAAGGTTGTACCTATCTACACGAATGATGAAGAGTAGACGACCTTCCCATTGAGGCATGCTATTCACGGTGTGTAGGGTTGCCAATATTTTTCTTTTAACATGTGATTGATGGAACCAATATTAAAATGAAATTCAAGTTTTTATTGCTCTTCATAATTGTTGTTATGTGATTCTCAGATTCAAAAAAAGATTTTTTTTTCAATCCACTTGTTATTATTCTCAAAGAAAATAAACTTACTGGATCGAATTATATTGACTGAAAAAGGAGCTTGGATATTGTGTTAACTGCTGAAGGGCACAATTTTGTGCTATCTGAGGTGTGCCCTCCTAGACCCGATGAGAATGCCACTGAACAGGAAGCAAAATTTTATAAAAATTGGTGAGTATCACTCATGTTGAAGGGACCCCAATTAGGGATCATGTTCTGAAGATGATAGCTCTTTTTAATGAGCTAGAGATCCTTGGAGCTAAAATTGATGGGGAAACCCAAATCGATTTCGTTCTTAACTCACTGCAGTCTGAGAATTTTAAGTAATTTCGCCTGAACTATTATATGAACAAAATGCATTTATCTTTGGCAAAACTTCTTAAGGAACCCCAAGCAGATGAGGGTCTTTTGGTTATCAAAAAATCATCATCAATGTTAGTGGCAGAGAAGGTTTCTACTTCTAAACTGAAAGGCAAGAAGAATTAGAACAAGTCTTAGAAAAAAGGTTGTGGAGGCAGTTTATGCGCCTCAAGGTAGAGTGAAAAAGTCTGCGGGCAAGTATTTTCACTACAAGCAGCAAGAACACCGGAAGAAGGAATGTCTATTCTATCTCAATAAAGTGAATAATCAAGATAGATCTTTTCGCTAGTTGTTGAATCATATTTAGTGGTGTTATCTACCAGTACTTGGTGTGTAAATACGGGAACCACTAATCATATTTGCAATTTGTTGCATGGGTTACAAGAAAACCAGAAGACTCAATGATGGAGGGATTTATCTACACATGGGTAATGCTATGAGAGTGGTAGCAGTTGTAGTAGGAAATGTTATTTTAAATTTTAGTGATAACAGGAGTTTAATTTTGAGAGATTGTCTTTATGTTCTCACACCTAGAAGAAACTTAGTTTCAGTTTCTAAGTTGATTAAAGATGGATATTTGGTTTATTTTAGTAACTTTGTGGTTATTAAGTTAAATAAACGTTTTATCTATTCTGGTTCATTGGTGGATAATCTCTACTTTATTAATCCTACATTTCCTACAGTGCAACTGCATGAATTGAATAACACTTATGATATGCCATGTAAGAGAAATGAGCCTTGTAAATTGAACCAAATGTATCTTTGGCACTTATGCCTTGTCATATTAATCTAAATAGGATTTTTAGACTGGTAAGGGATGGACCTTTAGGTTCATTGGAAGTTGAGGAACTTCTAATCTGTGAATTCTATTTAGAAGGTAAGATGACTAAGAGACTTTTTTTATCAATAAACGGTTACAGAGCCAAAGAGCCATTGAAATTATCACTTTGATTGATAATTACTCAATATTTGGATACATTTATTTGATGCATCGTAAGTCCAAATGCTTTGAGAAATTTAGGGAGTATAGGGCGAAAATAGAGAAGCATCTGGGTAAATGTCTCAAGACACTGTGATCTGGTCGTGGTGGCAAATACCTCTTGGGAGAGTTTAAAGACTACATGTCAGCTGAAGGGATTACATCCCAATTGTCAGCTACAGGTATGCCACAATAAAATGGTGTAGCAGAGAGAAGGAATAGGACTCTTATGGATATGGTCAGATCACTGATAAGTTATTCAGTTCTAGCAATTTCGTTTTGGGGACATGCACTAGAAACAACAACGTACATTCTTAATTTGGTACCATCTAAGTCAATACCATCTACACCCACAGAACTATGGACTGGGCGCAAACCTAATCTGCAGCATGTTCGGGTTTGGGGTAGTCCAGCACATGTGCTAAATGGGAACGCAGATAAATTAGAATCGATGACAGAAGTTTGCTTGTTTGTGGGGTACCCTAGAGGAACGAAAGGTGGACTGTTTTATAGTCCTACGGATAAGAAGGTCATTGTTAGCCTTAATGCCTGATTCTTAGAAAAGGACTATGTAATAGAACACAAGTCTAGAAGCATGATTGTTCTAAAGAAATTGAGAGGAGAGAGACCGATAAAGACTTCTTCAACACTAATAGAATAGGAGGTTACACTGCAAGAAAGAGTTGTTGACAAACCGGTACCTCATCGTAGTGGGAGGGTTGTTGTCCCACCCAATCGATATAGGTTCTTGAGAGAATCTTATGATATGATCCATGAAGAACAACATGCTGAACCCTACAACTACAATGAGGAACTAAAAGATAAAGATACAGAATTTTGATAAAAGGCTGTGAAATCTGCATTCCTTAATGGAAATTTGGATGAACGCATCCACATAATGGAATCAGATGGATTCAAAGCAAAGGGTCAAGAGCACATGTTGTGCAAGTTTAAGGAGTCTATTCATGGACTCAAGCAAGCATCTAGATCTTGAAATATCCATTTTGATCAAGCAATCACGTTTTCTTGGTTTTGATTAATGTCCGGATGAGTCATGTGTGTACAAGAAGCGCAACGGAAAAGTGGTGGTATTCCTGGTACTATATGTAGATGATATTCTGCTAATCGGAAACGATGTGGGAATGTTGTCTTCGATAATGGTGTGACTATCTAGCCAATTCGATATGAAGGACTTGAGAGAAGCCAGTCACATCCTTGGGATTAAGTTTATGTAACGCCCCCAATTTTAGATACGTTAAATAGACATTTTATTGATAAAATCAACTGGTGTCTGGCTCATTATTACAACAAAACTCCCATAAGAGTTCAATATTTACACAAATGGAGGGGGTTCTAGGGTTCCTAACTACAACTCCACCTACTCCTCCATTCTTGCCAGCTCCTCAGCTCCAAAAGCCTCCACGGTGAACTGCTTACCCTGTTCATCTACAAAAACTGACACATTATACCAGCGTCACCACCAGCATAATATGTCAGGGTCACCAAAAGGTAACACCGTGAGCTACAAAAGCTTAGCAGAACAATCTCATACCCGCTAACCCATAGCTTACAAACAAACGATCATAGAAATCAAACTAATAACGACAGCACATCCACATTCACTAATCATCTATCGTTGGTGTCCAAGAATCTCGTGTTTCTCCTACGTGACTCATCGTAGACCGTGTCAATCATTTTCACATACAAATCATCCTTTCAAAATCATTTGTTTAACTCACACATTTGCATTGGCTCCGAACCGCGGATAACCAAGCTACACACCCAACCTCGGTTCCGCCGCGACGGGTTCCTGAGTATCCAAACAATGGCTCCACCACGCCGGGTTCCCATTGGCACACAATTGTATTGGCTCCGTACTGCCATACCTCACCATGGTTCCGCCGTTCCGAGTTCCCATGGGAACGCACACAACCTCACAATGGTTCCGCTCTTCCGGATTTTCATTGGAACACACACACATAATGCCACCAAAACTGGTCATTATGTAGTTTCAAAAATATTTCCGTCCTCAGAACATTTTTCCCATTTAACCACACCCTAGGTGCCATGTTTCTACTTTTTCGGTTCTCATGTCTCGTTTACATGCAAAGACTCCGAGGCAGGACAAAAGTAAGCATGAATCATTCAATTTAATCTAACAAGATCATCCAACTCTATATTGCTAGTCATGTTCAAATCAACACTTAAAGCATAACGCCAAATGTTCGGACGCCCTTGGAGTGAAAAATTACTTATGCTTCATCATGCCACAAGTAATACAAGCAATTCATCTATGAATGCGAATAATCAACCAAAAGATCAAAATACGGATACTTGAGATAAAGACAACCTACTTTCTACTTGGGATGGAAGATAAGGAAATCCTACCTTACTTCTTGGCGGTAGTAACGGCTTACGGACGGCAATCGGTGGTTGGATGGAGTAACTTCCTACGGTGGTTTTCCAGTAGCTTCAAAAGAGAAATGTTTCTCTTGAAACTAATTCTTGGCTACTACTACTACTACTGTTGGATCAAGAAGGTGGTCGAGTGGCGGCCTGGGATGAGTTTCTTGAAGAACACAAGAAAAACTCAAGAACAAAGAACAAACTTAAGAATTCTAGAGAGAAGTTGGAGCAAATGAGAAGGTGTGAGTTAAATGCCATGGGAATGGCTCTATTTATAGCCAAAACTTGAGCTCCCTCTCTCTCTCTAAGGCCGCCCCCCCCCCCCCCCCTCTCTCTCTCCACCTCAAATATTGACACTTGTCATGGAATCTTTGAAAGATCAATACTAACCCTAGGCTTGCATGGCTAGGATTTGTACCAAGGATTTGATTCTTGGAAGATTTATGGTAGAAAGGCTAGGTTGTACAAGATTCTTGTGTTAAACAATTGATAATTGTACAAAAGAGGACAATGGAGGTAGTTTCTTAACTAGCAAGGAAGATTCACCCATGGATTTGAAGTACAAAGAAGATCAAGCCAAGGTACAACCAACCTTTCTTCTTCCTTCCTTCCTCTCTCTCTCTCTCTCTCTCTCTCTCTACCTCCCTTGGCTGATTCTCTCTCTCTCTCTCTCCTCCCTCTCTCCCGGCCTCTCCTCTCTCTCTCTCTCTAGCAAAAGTACACACACACACACACACACACACACACACACATATATATATATATATATTATTGGTACAAGAAAACAATTAAAATAGTAGGTACTTTGTACTTGAGTCAAAGAAACTTAAAGGCCAAGATTTCTTGCTAAACAAACAAATAGGCACATGTTGGACTTAAAATAATAAACTAGTGTACTAATGTACTCTAGGTAGAACAACTCCCCATTAAACTAATCCAATTGGGTACCAAACCCTAATATAAAATAATAAAGGGGTACTTAACAGAATCTTAGGTCTTAAAACTCCATAATAAAATATTGGTACATCATCCCATGGGGATTTTTGGAAAAGACTAATTTAATAAATCCATGTACTTGGTTGCAAGAACAACCTATTACCCAATGGATAATAAATCCCCCAACTTTTATTATCCAATGGACAATAGTAACTAGGGAACTTTTAATATTAAAATACCCAAAATGTCCTTTTAAGCAATTATAAAAGTACTTAATCAAATCCATCAAGAAACATTTTTAATAAAAAGAATGGGGTTTCTATTACCCAATGGACAAAAGTTCCCCTAACTTTTATCGTCCAATGGATAAAGAAGAAAACCAAAATAATAAAAGAAAATGAATAAACAATTCTTAATCTAGGGTTGAAAAGGTTCACAAGGTTCAAGGATGGGCAAAACGGTCCATCTAGGGTTAGGGAAAAAGTAACTAGGTGAGCTTGGTTGCTCGGTTCCTCCAACTAGTCGGTTAGAAATGAATTAATCACACCAAGTAGGGCTTGAAGTCAAGAAACTAATTTCAAGGGCTAAAATGTAATTACGACAAATTATAGGAATTTAAAAGGAAATATAATAAAATTCAAATATTTAACGAAATTTTTACTGACCAAAAAACCAGGGTTGTTACAGCTTATGTGAGATCGCAAGTATAGGATGTTGGGTTTATCATAAGCTACTTATATCGATGAGATCCTTGCTCGTTTTAGCATGCAGGATTCCAAGAAAGGGTTCCACTCTTTTTAGACATGGAATCAACCTATCCAAGGATCAGTGTCGTAAGACACGTGAGGAGATGGAGAAGATGAAGGCAGTTCCTTATGCCTTAGCAGTAGGAAGCCTCATGTATGCTATGATGTGTACTAGACCTTATATTTGCTTTGTCGTAGGCATAGTTAATAGATTTCAATCCAATCTAGGGCAAGAGTATTGGACTGCAGTGAAACATATACTCAAGTATCTGAAAAGAACTAGAGATCATATGTTAGTGTTCCAATCAGAGAGTCTGGTACCTTATGGGTACACAGCCTCGGACTTTATGTCAGACAAGGATTTCAGAAAGTCTACCTCTACATGTGTGTTTACCTTAGGAGGTGGAGCCATAAGTTGGAGGAGTATCAAGCAATCGTGCATTGATTGATTCCACCATGGAGGCCGAGTATGTGGTAGCTTCTTAAGCAGCCAAAGAGACTGTTTGGCTTAGAAACTTCTTGATGGATCTAGAAGTGATTCCTTTAGTGCAATTAGCTACTACATCTATCGTGACAATAGTGGTGGAATTGCTAATTCTAAGGAGTCATTGACTCATAAGAAGGAAAACACGTCGAGCGTAAGTGTCACCTGATTCGCTAGATCATTCAGTGAGGTGATGTAGATGTGTCCAAGATTGCATCAGTAAACAACCTAGCAAATCCTTTTACGTACAGCTTATAGCCTAAGACTTTTAATAGTCACGTAGAGGTAATGTGAGTGAGATGCGTGGCAGCATAACTTTGAGTCTGAGTGGGAGTTTGTTAGGCGGTTATGTAAAAGTTATAATTTTATATGATGAATTAATATTGTTATGAATTAATTAGTTTTATCCCTTTTTGATGAGAATCTTTTATGGACAATGTTTGCATAATATTATTGTATGTTGTGCATGTGTGTCTTTTATTTCATAAAGTAGATGATCTGGTGTGTAGAGTTCGGCTTACACACAGAAGATCAGATCATCAGTTCTTATGAAATATAAGATATAGTTCAGTCTTAGATGGAACTGGACACACCATCGGTAGAACTGTAGTACAATGTTTTGTAGGTCTGTCTTGACTACAGGGAACGGTCTAGTTCTAACTCATTGTGCAAGTACACTTTGTATGTATTGAACGGGACCGCATTGAGGTAATTGTTTTTATTCTAACTTTATAAGACAATTGGAACCTCATGGTTATTATTAATGCTTATGCTCTTAATCCCAAAATAATTATTAGAGGTATATATTTAATGTTGTTGACTTTGATTCATTAAAGAGTGAGATCTTTATACGATCAATAGTCTCGGTGAGTTGTGTAGCAATATTATGTATATGACAAGTATTAATTATTGATGGAATCCACGTCCCATTAAGGATTGATGATACCCCTTGAGTAAGCTTATAAGTTTCAATTATGTCAAACCCTACAGGTGGATATTTCTATCCGGCATATCGAACAAGTTAAGCGGATAGTCTCAAGTTAAGATGTTGATTAAGTGGAAGATTGTTAGTAATTTATTTTAATCAACGGGTATCTGTAATCTTAGCATGGGGAGATTAATAAGTATTTAATATCATGGAGCTCGTAATATAATTGAGATAAGGATGGGAGTGCAATTATAATTCTGTAGTGGGGTGAATTATAATTAGTGAAATAAGAAATAGAATCCTAATGGGATTAGGTTTTCTTATTTATACTGGCAGCCCAGATTTATTACTCCTTAGATCCCTATCGTAGCCCTATTTATACACGTTATGCTCTCTAGGTCAGATTGGACGTTTTTCTATTATTCACAAAATAAAGGCAGGTTTAGAGAGAGCAAATAAGATCACGAAAGCGTCCACACTCGGTTCGTGTTCTAGACGTGCAGGGAATACGATAGAAGATCGTAAGGTACAGTCGAGCGATATTCATGGTTTATAGCAAGGCGTGCTATAACAAGTTCAACCAGTGTTCGTGTCGCAGAGAGTTGAGGTAGGACCCTAATTCCGCTTTATAGGGTTTTACAATTTTTTTTGTCTAATCTGTACGCGTCATTACTGGGTCTTGGAGATTCGATTTCCCAATAGTTTCAAGGGCAAAAGGCCTCCCAAAACGCTTCCCAATGCTTTCAGCATTAGCTCGGGACATCTTCTCCACCGGAAGGCCATGGACTTGAACCCACATAAGACATAGTGAGAAGTCCATCTCCGCTACCGTTTGCCCCTCCCTCAGAGGTTGAAGAATCAGCAGGTTGTTCATGATGGACCAAGGCTCCTCCAAGTAAACATTTTGTTTATCGTTCTCATCTTCAAACTGGAAGAGAAAAACATTGTTACTCTAATCCACCACGTGAAAGGGAGCTCGAGTTTTCCAGGCTGCCACTAGAATACTGTGGACAATAGGAGCAGACAAAGTTTTGGACTGAACCACTTTTCCGACAAGACAAAGGTTGCTAGTAACACCAGTCTCGCCGGACCCTTCCTCAAGGTCAAGAACGTCCAGATCTACCATAGGAATAGAGAGCACAGAGAAATAGTCACCAAGGAGTTAAGAACAAAAGGAGGAGAGAGAGAGAGAGAGAGAGAGAGAGAGAGAGAGAGAGAGAGAGAGCGGGGATCAGTATTGAGGGGGAAAGGTATAGAAACAAAGAAATGAAGAAAGGAGGGAGTGGGGTAGAAGTGGGTACGAGTAAGAGGTGAACAAAGGAAGGATGGAAAAAGGTGGGAGGGAGGGGGGACGAGGAAGTGCGGGGGGGGGGGGGCGGGGTGGTGTGGGGACGGGACACCATAAAAGGCAGAACTCTCATGTAGAGAGAAGCTCTCATCTAGAGAGAGAGTAGATTTGAAATCCTTCCGTTTGGACCAAAACAAAATTTGTTGCAAATTTTGGTTATCCAAAAGTCAGATTTTTTGGTTATCCAAGAGCCAAAACTTGATTATTAGTTTAATGGTTGCTAAATTTGGTTATACCATTCGAGCATCTCCACTCCTTACTCAGATCTTGACTCAAATTCAAATTTGAGTAAAAAAACACCAAAACCCCTCCTCCACTCCTTACCCAAAGCTATATCAAATTTGAGTTTTACTCAAATGTTTCACCAAATTTGACATGAACCAAAACTTTTACCCAAATTTGGGGATGGGATTGTTGGCAGAGAATAGGCGCGCCACCTCGTCAAGTTGCTCATGACGTCGTTGATGTCATTGATAGATTCAAGCACCTTTTTCGCCTGGTTCCCGTAGAACCTACCCTTGCCTTGGATTGCTGAACGATCTGGTTGTGGTGCTTCACTCAGGGCCCTTCCTAGCGTTGCCTTGTCGATCTTCCCCATCTCTGTCTCCTTGCTTATTACGAATTCAAAACAGGAGGAAAAAAACCGTAGAGAACAAAACACAGGTGGTTCAATGGCAGCAACCTAGGTGATAGAGGCGACTGGGAATTTGGTGGTGGTGGCAGCGGTGGTGATGGTGGTGAATGGATGAGATTTGAGAAAAATATGAGTTCATGAGTGGAAGCCTTCATATCAAATCAAGTTTTTATCCAAATTTTTACTCAAATTTGGGTAAAATTTTGAATAAGGAATGGATATGCTCTTATAAGCCATATCATGCACAAACATTGCTAACTTTAAAAAATTTTAATTTCAATTATGCCATTGGAAACACTTTAAGATGGTTAGATAAGACAAGAAGACCGATATGCGAAGTGAAGTGCAGTGAGCTAAGATAAATATTAATGTTACTCTCATAGTTTCATTACTTCGGTGTGGGTTTGGGTTCGAATCAGATTCGAATTCAGGTAGCATTGATTTGGGTAACAATTAAAATCAAACCGATCCTGAACGAGTAACTCTTGACCTCTACAAAACCCAACCCTTTCTGATACAATGACATTCTCTTTCCCATGGTTGGTCCCTGACTTGTAGGTCAAACGTGAAATGAATACTCTATTTTTTTCCCTGGTAGCCAAAAAAGAGTGGACTTTCATTTTATGTAATCCTGCTTTAATTGTTCTTTCTAGTCGAATCGATCATTACAAACAGGCATCACCAGCCATTCAACAAGAAAAGCAACTGAGAAAACCACCTCAGAAATCACTTAAAAAATGCTAAAAACAGCCAAAGGGCTATTGTTAAGGTTAAAACATGTTGTCATTTGTGTAAAAGGCGCATAGAAGTATGTAGAAGCGTATCAAAATATTTGCTCTGGACATCGAGGAGCATATTACCATTTTGTACGTTCCCTCAAAGGCAGCCCAGCCCAGCCTCTTATTCCATCAGCCGCAGTACACAGACAAGCCTCAACATAAGTTTTACTCCCTCCATTCCTTTTTAAATGTCCCGCTTCGTAACTCCAACTTATTAAGAAAACATCATCATTACACCTCTCACATTAACTTTTACCTCTACTTTCCTTATTTACCCTCTATAGAGACATCGTAATTACACTTTTACTCACTCACTATTCAAAATGAAATCTACTTTTATGGGCAAAATGAAAAATGTATCAACTTTTACTAACTTTACAAAATGAACACTTATCAAGAGATGGCCCAAAATGTAATAGAGTAAATTACACTAAGCCCCCCTCATCTAACCCACGTTTTTACTTAACCCCCTCGACTACAAAACCCGACATCGTGCACCCTCTAACTATCCAGAGTTGACACTTAACACCCTTCTGTTAGGTCTCCGTCTATATGGCAGACGGAAAAAGGCAGTCAGCTTAAATGAGGTGTTTGGATCGAGCACTTACAAACGTCGGATGCCGCTGATTCCTGCGTTAACCCACTCAGTTTTTTTTTTTTTAATTTTTGGACGGCTTGGATCAGCCATCCGGTGGCTGTCGGTGCATTTTCCCTACGACATCATCGGTACCAATATCATTTTCGTTAATTTTTGACTTTAAGCTCTCTTACAACCAAATATCTTAGGTCTAATCAACAAGAGCCCTAAAGCCAAAAATTAACGAAAATAATACTGGTACTGATGGTACCGTATGCACCAACGGCCGTCTCCGACCACCGGATAGCCGATCCGAGCCGTCCAAAAATTTAAAAAAAAATTGAGTGGGCTTACACGGAAATCAATGGCATTCGACGTGCGTAGGTGCTCGATCCAAACACCTCATTTAAGCTAACTATCTTTTTCCGTTTGCCATATGGACAGAAACCTAACAAAAGGGTGTTAAGTGTCAACTCTAGATAGGTAGAGGATGCACAATGTCAGATTTTTTAGTCTGAGGGGATTAAGTAAAAATGCGGGTTAATTGAGGGGGACTTAGTGTAATTTACTCAATGGAATACTAGTCTTTAAAAAGGGGACATGGAGAGTACTCAATAAGAGACACTCCTAGAAAAGCATTGCATTTGATCTCCTCAAGAAAAAAATGGGGAATTTGTCCATTAACTAAATGATATTTACACGGAAAAGAGGAAATATCCCATCTTGAACCATTTTTACATTCTGGGAGAGATACTTGTAATACTCCCTTTCACATCATCAAAAACATTACTCCAAAAACTATGAAAAGCACAAACGCCTTCAAGACAAAACGCATGAATTGACAAAGCAAGCCTATATTTGTTAGGTAGCAATCTCATCAACCTCGGAATGAAATACAAAACTTGGAAATGTTGTGGTTATATCCCTGCATTTCAGAAAACAAAATAATTTTTTCTAATGTGTAGAATTTGAAATTATTTCCGAGTAAGCAGAAGAGTACGAAACTGCAAACCATACCTCAGATACGGAAGTGTCATTATCTTCAACAACGAAGGGTTTTGACTCACAAAATTCCGCCACTCGGATTTATCAATCTTTCCATCCTGGCTCAAATCTGCTTCCAAAAATGTCTGCAGACAAAAGTAAAAGGCCCACCCAGTGTAAGAAGATAATATCAGTATGGAAAACAATGCAAACCCAGAATTCTTGACGATCTTTTGTTAAAATCGCACCATTTCAAGCACAATCCCCACTCTTGAAGTTATGTTTCCTCAAAGTACAAAACTACTCAAACAATAGCAGACGTCATCACAAATTAGTCGTATTATAAAGGTTAGCAGTTCAGCACCAAAGACTAAAGAGGATGGAAACCAGTGGCAGAGGGAGCATGGGATGAGCGGGGCCACGCGCCCCCACTCAATTTTTTTTTAAATTTAAGATTTTAAAATGTATATTTTGTATTGTGTCTAGTTAATTGTATTTCATAAATTTACTTTTAATCTATCTAAGACATGTTCAATATCATTTCATTCTCAATTTTTTGTTTCACATATTTGAACATTGTCACTACATAGGTGAAATGAGATGTCTAATTTGAAAAATAGCAGTCACTTACTAATTGGAGCTCTCTAATGCATAATGTCCAAAATTCAAAAATGCCTAAATCATGGGTTATACGTTTTATACTTTAGCAATTATTAACAATGGGAGCAATATTGCTAAATATTGTATAGAGAATTGCTCTTAGACTTGATACACTAAGACAATTCAAGCAATTCGATTGTTTTTATATTCTATATATGTATAATTTACTATATTAATAAATATGTTAGGTTTTTTTTATTCATAGCAAAAACGTTTTAATGTTGCTTAGTACAAAATTTTTGGTTGAAATGTGTTTAAAAGGTGCCCCACTTACATAGATTTTTGGCTATGCCACTGATAGAAACCTATATGGTTACCAAAAGCCATGATAGAAAGGAATGGAACAAATACTGCACTGCGTGGAGAGAGGATTCCTTGCTCCTCATTCCACAATATTGGAGAATCAGCAAAAACTGACCTTATCAAGTATAATCTCAATGGTCTCATCCGCCAGCTTCATTTCAGACTCGCACAGGAGTGCAATTAACATTTGCTTGACCTGTGAAAAATCACACACAATTAATATGCCTGCAAGAAGGTTCCAATAGCACATACTTGTCTAGAGTATGTGCATTATAGAAATACATATCTCGGACTACAAACTGACAAATTAGCAATAATAATTGTCAGTTGAAGAATCTTAACGTCAAACTTTATGAACAATCAGAAGAACAGGAATCATCTGCAGAGGTAAAAGGACAAAACACATAAAATGACTGATGATGTTTAGTCTGGAAAATGAGGAACAGTGTCGTTTATCAAATGTCAATGTGATGCAAAAATAGATGTTGCAAGAACGATGAAGCTGAAGTCAAGAAAAACATTTCTAGCTTCTTTCATGAATTTACAACCATTGGATTTATCTCCGAAACTACGATAAACCAAAGTGAAGATCCATGAGGGCTAAAATGCAAGTGTACTGAGTAAACCAAATCTCCATATAGAGATAAGAAGCCAGGATATAACAACGAAGTTGATCTAGTATAAGTTTCGAAAGGGGGAAAAAACAGAAATATGGTACTTACATTTTAGTAACAAATAGTGTTGTGTGATTAAATCAAACAATGTTCTTCTGTAGTGTAATAATTTCCTTTTTTTTTCGAAAGTAACAGATGAAATTCCCGCCACACCCACTCATGCACAAGCTGTGGGCTCAAGTAGCGCGGTGAAACTACATGCCAATTTGTAGTCCACAGGTTATTTAGCTCTAAAATCACACTGAGCCATATTCATTTTACAGGCAGATAAATATTGGAATACTGGTAATTATTGTTTCAGTTCGCACATAGAACTGATAGAAGTACCAAATACCTCGTGTCTTTCGATAAATCCGGTACTGTCCAAATCATAGAGCTTAAATGAAACTGCCATGTAAGCAATCACTAAGTATAAGTACATATATAAACATACAGCACTGCAAACGTACGAATGTAATCTAACACAAATGTACTATATCTTGTCAACTCACAGTCAATTTTGTCTTCTTCTGGGGCATTTGGGTGGAAGACATTGAGTGATCTAACAAAATCACCAAAATCAATGACTCCCTTTCGCTTAACATCAAATAGATCAAAGATCTGCATCCGAAAAGTTTCCACTTTCAAAACAAGAACTTGATTCTCAAAATCTAAGAAGCACAGATACGGACACAGGACATGGATACGACACGGCACCGCACGGTCCACACATACAAGCGGATACGTTTCTTCTGAGAAATGTAGGACACAACACGAGGAGGATACGCTCAAGTATAGATGTGCTGTTATGCAGGTATAGGGCATAAGCATACGTCCCAAATCTTACAATGGATGAGGGAGAATAAGTTCTCACTCAAGAAATCTTAAAAAAAAACGGCATGTCCATGGTTAAGAGTCCTCAAAATATCCTCAAGAATTTCCAATTGACTATAAATAGATTAGCTTTAAGAATTACTATTTTTCCTACTTTGCATGTCATAGTGAAATGTGAAACTCCCAATTCTTTGATGATCACATGTTAGCACTTACAAGGAGTGTTAATCACATACTTATTTCTTAAGCCATAGACATCACAAAAAGTGTAGGACACGCTAAAGAAAGAGTGCAAGGAACGCGTCTGTTTGAGATTTATTTCCAATAATGATCACGGAAAAAATAGTTTCACACGAGTCAAAGAATGATAGTGTCCAAGACGTGTCGGATACAGACACACTACCTACTCTTAAGTGTCCATGCTTCTTAGCTCCAAATAAATAAAATACTTTTATGGTCTAGATATCATATAACTAAATCTTTCAGAGTGCAAGGGAATTTCATTTCACGAGGTAACCGAAAATCCACAAATTATCACATGCTTAATCAAGTCCTAGATTTGTATCTAACATAGAACATCTAGACCTGTTAAAGTCGCATAAAACACCCAAGTCCAAGCTATTTCCAGTTGGACACAAAAAATGCCTACCATATTGCCGACATAAATACAGCAAAAAAATGAAGACAAACTGTACAACTGCAGACAGACAAACACAGAAACATAAAGTACTCAGTTGCTCTGGTACATAAGCTCATAAAATGAAGCGCGAGAATATATAAATATACCTACATATAATATATATATATATCTACGATTCTACAGAGAGAGACAGACAGACAGAGAGCGACAGAGAGAGAGAGTGAGTCTGCAACTCAGGTTGGTTGTTATGCTGCATACCCTCAAAAGTCTAACTAGCAAAGATGACACAAAAGGAGAGTCTCCATCTTGGGTTGGTTGTTACGTTGCCTCAAAACTCCAACAGGTAAAAAGGATGACTCAAGATCCATATAATATGCACCACAGTAGAAACCCCGGTAGATTTTGGGACTTCTCTCAGCAGAACTTATGATCACAAGGCAAGAATAATTCGAATCTAAGTGAAAAATAATAATTTTTTCCATATGTAGACATCGTGATTTTCATATAAATAGGCAGAACCAACAAGACATTCAAGCGCAGCTACAATCATTTCATCTCAACTAAAAACAAACTGATAGAGCACCGTACCCTGTTTGCAAAAAGATTCTCCTTTTTTCTATTCTTGAATAAAGCCAATTGAAACTCTTCCTGCACATCCAAAAGGAACAACCGGAATCAAATCAGGGAAAAAAAAAAAGTATGCACATTTTCTTAGCAATGATATTATTAGATGATTCATAATTACAAAATGCATTTAAGTAGTTAAACACATGCGGAAGTTGTAACTTGGAGACCAATTTTATGGAATATGAGACTCCAACACGAAGCATTATCATGATGCCAGTTGTACAAGGGAACTCCTGTGAAACATAGGGCTAAGTTAGTAGGCACTGACTGTGCACTGCCACTTCAGTATTTCTCCATTTCTCTACGAGTAATTCAAAGATCTCAAGAGCACATGGTCACCAGGAGGCTGACTACTGGAACTTGCTTTCCCAAAAAATGGAGAAAGCAACCAACCATATACTTTGCCCTATGTTCACATGCAATTCAATATCATCTGTCAAGGAAATGTAGGTTTTGAGTTGGATATAAAGTTTCCCCATCATCAATATCAAGGAAGATTAGCTTTAACATCATCATTAGTGCTATGATACAAAAGAACGTGCACTTCACTGTTTTCTAAATGCTTCTCCATCAACGAGAAAAACCATAGAATACTAGTTGGACTCGAGAAAAACCGTATAATACTAGTTGGACTTACAGTGACTTAACATTGGAATGTAGATCACTTGTCTATAGACTCTTCAAAATTACAATGGAGGATGAAGAGGAATGCTATCAACCACTGCCTTACCCACATATATTTTAAGATGGCAAAAACACTCCCACATGCTGCCAATTATGTACAAGCATAAAAATATAGAAAGAAATCACATGTCGAAGAACATGAATTAAAAAAATGAAATAAGATAGTGTTGGCATTACGTACCGGCAGACATTACCTTATTTATTAGTCCATCGTCGATTACAGAGCTGCTGATACTCTTAAATAGCTCAAATAATGCTTCAACTTCACTTACACTAACTGAAAGAATGGAAAATGGAGACATGAAAAACACAAAAGCTTTTAGCAAACATAAGAAGAGGAAGACTCAGTATTTCCCTTGTCAAACAAAGGGAAAATATTATCTGACGGTAATCAATACAGGAGACATCACAAGGAACGTGAGAGACAGGGAATAACATAGGACATTCAGTTTGAACGTAAGCACCTATCATGGGTCTTATTACGGATCTAAAATGAGATAAATCAACTACTAACACTGATATAATGCTCGAATCATGAGCCTGAAACAACTAGATTCCCCCACACCAACAGTTGTTACTTGTTAGAAACATATGATTCCCAGTTCGTATTGATTTGATACAATTCAGTGGGTCGTCGCTAAAAATAGGTTGCATGAACCAGAAATAGCTATGAATCCTAAGTAATTGCTAAATCAGTGTACCGAGACCTCATTCCATTAACACTTCTTCAACTTTTTCTACTTTTTTTGGTTGTCATCGAAACAAATCGGAAAAGTAAAAAAGTGAGGCGTACAACTAACAGACGCGTAAAAAATTCAAATAAGGACAAAACCCAAAAAAGTCCTTAAAGTTTCTACTGGAATAAGGTCCGAGTCATTGAATTGCTGAACTGAATCAGTGAATCATACAATTAACTTTCGCTGCTGAATAAGATTTTGACTCTTTTCTGCATTTTTTTTTTTTGGTTGCAATGGAAGCATATTACTCGACATAATTATCAAATCATATTTAAAACAAGCTTCTAATTGATCTAGGTGAAAATTTTGCATTTATACGTATTTTTGTTACCACCTGCAAAAGTATACTTGTCCATGCATTTTATAAATCATGACCAAATTGGAGCAATTCACGATTCGCAATTCAATTCATGATTTGACAACCTTGCCCACACCCCCACTAGAATATATAAGAAAAAAGTAATTTACAACAGACTCCCATGTGGTTTGCATTTATTACACCCAACCATCCCCCACCACACGTTGATTGGGGAAGTTCCTACTAATTCCCTTAAATTCATTTTCTTGCAAAACTTCCAATTCAGAACACTACCAACCCCAACAAACAACACCACCTTAAGAAATACAGCCAAGAGAAAAACCATCAACCTTGCCAAATCTCGTTCAATACCATCATCGAACCACCACCCCCATTTCTAAACATCTGAACAAAAACACCAAAACAATTACATCATCAACCAATGATAAATCATCTTCCTAAATAACATCACCACTGCACAAGAGCCTCCTTTGGCAACACCTCCTCTCTTGACAAAACCTAGCACCATTGCTGCCTCATTCCACTATCACTCATTAATCATTCTCAATTCTTAGATCTAAATTTTTATTCTGTTTAACCCCCCATGACCAGAATCCAAATCACCCCAAGAGAAGATGCCCCAGCACCACTTGTCAGAGCCATGAAGGTGGTGAAGAATTGGGGGTCAGAGTAGAAGTAGGTCACAGAGGAGGCCATTAAAGCCAAGGGAAACAGATGTGGCAGTGTCTATCCAAGGCATAAAGAACAGAGTAGTTAGATAGGTTGGTGAAGAGTCAAAAATGCTGCTACAAATACTTTTTCATATGCGCATAAACAATGTACCTGCATATAAAAAATCTAAAGAGAGCCTCGATATAAAAATAAGAAAATTTTGTTTCTTATTTTTTTTTTTCATTATTTTTTTACTAGAAGGCAAATATTGGGTTTGGGATTTAATAAGAAAATGGTAAACTATTGACTTCATTAAACGTCTAGAATGACAAAAAGAAGTCTTTAACTAGTACACGGTTTAACTGCTGCTGACGGGGTAATCTGTTACGTGATTGAAAACTTGAGGATGCCAAGGTCATTCCTCAAACCAAGGGGGTTCACCCTAAGAAATTCATTAGCCACCAAATAGCAGACTGCAACAACTTCGACATGCCAAGTAGAAAAGAGAAAAGTTCAACAACTTACAAGCTGTTTGTGAAGCCAGAGTAATTGGGTCCTCATGTCCAGGAAACTGCTTTCTTGCCTTGGACGGATAACAGCCCATTTACGAAGGGAAAGGAAGAGAAGCACACCACTAGACAAGCGCCTAGGCTTCACTACAATATATCATCAAAATCATCTTAACCTTGCAAATTACCAATCCAAATCCAAAAACCACCATACAAAGTAATCAGTAATCCCAAATATATTCACCAAGTTTCCAGATCACAACAGGGACCCAAGTTGAATTCAAAGGTCACAAACTTCATAAGTATATTGGTGAAGAATAAACACCCAAAGAAATTTTTTTATCTGATCGATATATCATAGAGCTACACAATAGTATTTTTGTCGAATAATCAGTCAATGAAATTCAACTTATCCTATTTAATCAAAAACCCAAAATAAAAATATAATAAGAAATCTAAATTCAGTTTAATAAACACAACAAGGTTGCGGTTTCCAGAGCACCTGTTAAAGTGCAAACTGTCTATACTTAGCAAACTTTGATTCTCAAACGACCACATAAATTATATAATAATAACCAAAAGCATATAATTTCTATCTGAATAGTGAAGACTGTTTTCGTTTTCTGTGGATCTCATATCAAACAATGAAAGGCTTTAAATATCTTTCCTTTTTGGCCCCCAATCTTCTTCGTTGCCGGACAAACCACACGAGAACTCAAAACATTTGTTCTTAAAGAATAAAAAGCACCAAAATTGAACTTTGTTATTCTCCCCTCGTAGACCTCAATTGAAAATAGGATTCATGTAACCCAATTTATTGGGACACAAGGCTCGGCTCCGTTTGGTTATTCTCCCCTCGTCTTTTCACCAACCAAACCTCAAACCTGGTCCCAAATCCTAAATAAAAATAAAACAAATGAACCCTGAAAACCCCAAAGGCCAAAACCCTAAATTTCAGTAATCGACCATTCAATAAACACCGAAACAACGAGATAAATAAACAAAAGATCCAAGAAAGTGGTAATACCTGGGTCACGACCAGAACCGTGGCCTGGAAATTCCGTTACTCTGGAGAGGGACGAGCTGGAATGGGTTTATAGCTGTTGGGACGGCAAAGAACGGTGTGAATTGGTTTGTATGTCTATACCTATACAGATCAATGAGACGGCTGCGATTGGCTGTTGTTGATCAAAATAAGAGAGAGAGAGAGAGAGAGAGAGGTACGTGGAGAAACTTTTTGGTATGGTATCCCCCTTCACAAAAAAAAGGGCCATGTGACATTGTAATTTTTTAGGACTTTAAGGCCTCGATTGGATGCTGTATGAGTTTTGGGTGTATTATTTAAGAATGGGTGATAAAATAGTAAGGGGTATTAATTAAGAAGGGAAGATCCACATTAATGTGATGTTTATAATGGGGGATAAAATAATACATAGTTTGGATGGAGAATAAATTTGGGCTATAAGAAAAGGTGAATAATGTAAAAAGTTGTCAAATGACTTTTTTGTCCTTGTGCAATATTAAATTAATTTATTCATCAAATTAAATATAAAATTAATTATTTTTCAAAATTAAGCAATAATAATTTAATTTACTAAGAAATCAATTAATTCAATACATATAAAAATTTTAAATTTGTTTTTTTAAGTGTTTTTTAATTAATTTCATTGTTTTTAAGTGTGGAACTTGTCACACATGCACACAATTATTTTTCTTCCCCTTGCTGTTCTTGTCGCCCTTTTGAGAGAGAGAGAGAGAGAACGGCAAAAGCAACGACATAAGAAGAAGAAGAAGAGCTATGGGCTGGTTCGATCCCTTCTCTCCGATCTTGGTGAACGTCACGGCCAAGGTTCGATCCCTCCCCCCCTCCGATCTGTTGTTGTTGTTCTTCTTCCTTTCGGTTGTTGTCACTGTTCATCCCTCCCTCCCTCTGGCCAAGCGAACAGCTTGTGTGTGTGTGTGTGGGTGTGTGACTGTATTAGGCAGGGTAGAAAGGTCAAAAAATAGGTGTATAAGGCCGGATTAGTTATTGCTACCTCCGGAGGTGGCAATAAATTAGTACCCCTCCCACTGTGTTAACGAAGACGGGTATAAAGAAATACAGGAGGAAAAAATGATCCCAAACGGTGCTAACCTGTCCAATCAGGAGCCAATACACCTTGATTACCTAATACACCCAACGAATGCGGCTTCCAATCGGGCCCTAACTGTAATTATTCCTCCCCAATTCACTATTCGTGGGGCAACTATTCACTACCCTTTATTTTATCCTTTAGCTCATTTCTTTCATTTACTCCATATGACCCATTAATTTTCCTTTATTTACTCCATATAATCCATTAATTTCCCTAAATCTTCCTATTATATCCCCTCCTCCCAAAACACCAAATCTCCATAGCCACCACCACCAAAGCTACAAACACCGCCCCACCACCGCCACTCCCTCCCCTCCTCTCTTCAAGGTTACTCTCTCTCTCTCTCTCTCTCTCTCTCTCAAAACGAAACCCACTTGGAAGCTGATCAATCACTGTGTTTTTTTCGATGCAGAATTTTTAATTTTTTGAACAACTTTTCGACGTTTCAGGTCCGAAAATATGTAACGTTTTCAACATTTAAATACCGTAATATTTAAATAATTTCGAGAGTTAGTTACCGAAATATTTATATATTTTCGGCAGTCAATTACCGAAATGTATATATATATACACACACTACCCTTCATATGCGGACGCCCTTACTGGGCTAAAATGCGGACGTTGCTTTTACGCCGTTGGATCTCATCCAGCGATGCAGATTAAAGGGGGAGCTCGCGGGTAAAAATAGGGGGTGGGTCGGGTAAATTGGTTCGCGGGTCTAAACCGGATTATAACACACGGATCCCCTCTTCCCAATCTTCCACTGTACGCCAAAATCAAACGGGGAGAGATAGATAGAGAAAGAGAGAGAGAGAGAGAGAGAGAGAGAGAGAGAGAGAGAAAAGACGAATCGAAGAAGAAGAAATCGAAGACGAATCAAAGAAGAGGAACAACAACAAACCCATGCAAAAAGGATCCCTCTCCTCCCCTGTTCCTTATTTTGTTCCAAATTGAAGAGAGGAGATACAGTAGACGCGAACCAGCAAACCCTCCAGATCGCAACACGACGACCAGGTATCTCTCTCTTTCTCGCTATATGTCGATCTCTCTCGTTCCAGAAACCCAAACCCTCTCGATTTTTCCCTTTTGTAAACCTGGAAATGAACCATTTTTTTTGTTCGAAAAAATGGGTATTCTAGTAACCCTAACTAATTTATGTGGACTGGGTTGATTTTGTTCAAATTTGGGTTTGTTTGAGATATCTGGTTCTGAATCTCTCTCTCTCTTTCTCTCTCTCTCTCTCTCTCTCATTTTATTAGGGAATATTTGATGAATCTGTATATTTTTTTCGATACATATGTGTGATATTGGGTTCGAGATTGGGTTTTGAGTTAGGGTGATAAAAGAACATATGGGGTCTGAACAAGAAACCAAAGAACTAGTAGCTGAGCTAGCAACGTCAAAGTAACTGAGCTTGATCTGCAAAAACGTAGCAGAATGAATGTTTGTATTTGTGGTTGAAGTTAGTTTCTACCATCTGTTTGTGGAAATCTCAGTTGATTCTTAAACAAACATGTTAGCAACTCTAGGAAGTAATAGGCTTCCCAAGATTCCCCAACATAGTAGTAAACATGTTTGTCATTTGATGGTGAACAATTTTTCAGGGAACATGGGTCCTGCACCATTTTGTGAATTATTTCCAGCGGTTTGTGGAAGGTCCATTCTGTTTGGGTGCAATGATTTAATTTGGGAGCTTTAGTGAAAATGCAGATAAATAAAAACATGTTTGTCATATTAGAGAGATAAAACATGTACGGAGTATTGCTGCTTTCTTGCAAATCTATTGCTATGAGTATGTGCGCAAGCAAAGGTTGGAAGCACCTTTTCATGTTAATTTTTTGTTGGGGGAATTTTGTAGTATTGCCGGCCTTCCAACCAGAGACCTCTAGTTCTACAAAGTCTGATAGTTTAGTAATGTCATATTTGTGTGTAAGGTTCTTATTTAGGTTAGTATGTTTTAGTGACAGTGTCTTGTACCACACTGGAAATGCAAATTGTAATAGCTCATGTAGATCAAAATTATATCTTTCCCTCTTGCTTATTCTATATTTCCCAAGTTGGTTTAATAGCATCATTTTGGTAATTTAAGGTGGAAACTTTAAGCCATAAAACAGAATGCACAACGGGAGCTCTCAAAATGTCTTCAAGCACAACAGGAAGCTCTTCTAATGGCCATGGCAACTATAATGAAGTCTTAAGATGTGGATCATAATAACTCTTCCTCGGTGTTGTATTATGTTTGTTGATTTGGCAAGTTCAAGCAGACCTTTTTCAAAATATGCAAGCAGACTTGGTTCTTCAAAGAGTGCACAAAGTAAGTGAAAATCAGCTATGGGAGTAATTTTTAGGTGAACATCAAGCAAAGACGCAGTTATTTTTGTAAAGCTTAAGGGGTCCAAATGTTGATGTAGTAATTTGTGTTCTTAATGCTACTATTTGGAAAACATTTGGTGAAAATTTAAGACTTATATTTGGTAGTTGGAATTTGTTTTGGTTGCTAACTAGAAGTGAATAGCACATTTTGGCAGTTTAATGGTTAATAACAGATTATGTCTCTATTCAATGGTTGGTAATGGCCTCTTTTTCTGATTTGCTTGAGTTCTGTTTGGTTGATGATTGAACAAATTCTAATGACATTGGCTTTTGATTTATTTGCCACTTTGTTTTCTGATTTGTGTTGTTTTGTTAGCGGAAACCCTTACCCTTCAAATTTACTCTGCACCAAATGAACTAAGCTAACTTTTACTCCTTTACTATTGCGGATCAAAAAAAAAACTTTTATTTACTATTAGTTTCACCTCATGCACGCGCAGAAGTCACTTGTGATAGAAGCTTGTTTGGTTATTCCAAGTGGATTTTGAAAAGCATCAAGTACAGAATGGCTGGGGTGGATGTGACCAAGAGGAGAAGGCATTTGGAGTACAACTAAAAGAAAGCTTATTGTGGGCAATTGCGATTTGCCCGACTGGTTTCTCTCCCATCTTCGGGAAGGGATTCCGTTCCCTTCCTCGAGAAGAGGAAATGTGCTGCCGGTTCGCGGGAGCGCTTTTAGCTGGACGACAAGCGCTCGCGAAAATACAGAGTCGCCACTCGGGTTTGAAGGTCCAACACCCAAGGAACCGTATTTCGAAGCACTTGCCGCGCTGTTTGATTTGAAAAAGTTAAGGAACCAGTCCGTCATAGCCATATCTGGGTTCGGGAGCCAGGTTACGAGAGGGGAAGGGTTTTATGGCACCCCTCTCGCCCGATCCGGAGATCGGTCTCTATTTAGGCATTTGCGAAAGATGTTTGTTTGCGATTCTGTTTGATTAATCAGTTTTTAGCCAATTAGGGCGGGGAAATAGTTTAATGGGGATTTAAAGCTGTAACAACTTGCAAGATGTGATAGATAGCATGGATGAGCAGTTAGTATAGGATGAGAACAGACTGCTGTGGGAGTTTAAACAGACTGGGAGACCCATGTTTTAGAGTGACGTGCGCAGGAAGAAACCAACATGCACTGAACAAGCCACTACATGTTGTTTACTCATGCGCGCACAACTCTAAAACACGCGCTTACCGGTGAGTTCAAACCCACAGCTCTTATTCTCAAACCCTCTGGGCTCTGGAAGGACCAGTGCACACCCAGGACAAACCACGCAGTTTATAGCAGCATAATATACAGTTTAAAGGCTGAAAAAGCCCTACAAATTAATAAAACACCCCATAAACAGTGTGGGGACAAAATAAAGGCCTAAAACTAAGCTACCTGTGCAAGGCCACTCACTGGTCGGAGGCAAATTGTCGCGCGATGGAATCACTCTGTCGCGCGAGGATGCGCCCTGGCGCGCGATGGTGCGTCCTGGCGCACTGCCGCGCGATGGAGTGAAACCCTCGCGCGATGGTGCGCCCTGGCGCGGGATGGTTGCGCCCTGGCGCGGACCAGACCAGTGCTTGGTTCACATCTTTTTGGGTTCTGGGACAGGTCCAGGATTATCCCAGGGGTACTCCAAAATAACAGAAATGAAAATTAATTACAAACTAGCAGCTCTAACAAATGAAAGCAGTAAACTAATTTTTTACATGCTTGCAGAGTGATCTATATGTAAATAAATACAAAACAGTAGGACACCAATCCCCACGCGGTCCGTCGAGCACAGATTAAAACAGTCGCGCGCGTGAGTGGGACCATCGCGCGCTGGTTCCTACCATGACAGTTTTTGAAACCTTGCCAGCTTTAGGACCAGGATTGGTATTGATTACCAGCCTTGGCCCTGCCAGCCCCCCTCAGGGATCAGAACGGAAAACAAAGCAAAGGTAAGCTATACCTTTGGTTTCGGGTTTGAAAGAGTATTTGAGCTTTTGATGTTTGAATTGAGGTGGAAGAACAAGCTATGTTCTTGAGGTTGTATGGGTGATAGAAGCAAGGAAACAAAGTGGCTTGTGATTTTGTAACCCAAGGTGTAACCCTTTCCAAATCTTGAACCCCTTTGAAAGAGAAACAAATGGGGATATATATAGGAAAGGATGGAGGTGAATCTGGTTGGAAACAGAAGAGTTCAGCCAGTCCACGAGGCTTGGCTGAGGCTGCATTGGTGGCCAACTGTCCATCTCAGGAAAGATTGGTGGTAGGTTGGACCATCGCGCGACGGAGTCAGTCTGTCGCGTGATGGTGCGCCCTGGCGCACTGTCGCGCGATGGAGTGACTCTGGTGCGCGATGGGGCGCCCGGGCGCGGGATGGTTGCGCCCTGGCGCGGACCAGTAGGGTTTTTGGTTTTTTAAGTGGCTTAGGCTAGGTTAGGTTCAAAGGTTTTGCAAACACTCAAAACTCAAACACGATCATTCCCAAGGCGTTCTTGATCCATTTCATCATCGGGGAATCAAAAACCGTAAGTAAACTAATCTGGAAGCCCAGATTGGGGTGTCTACACTTATGATCAATCTCCTTGGGTGTCCAGACTTGAGCACATAAGCTATGCACATAGCAAAACTCAGAGAAAAATGTTGCAAAACCCCGATGTACGAGAAAACAAGGGCATAATCAAACATAAAATCAGCTCATCCTTTTCCCTCGAACTAAAAATATAGGCGAAACACAAACATAAAATTTCGTACGGAAAAAGAACCATGATGCCACTCTAAATTTACATGAACACTCTGCGCATCCGCTGCTTAAAAAAACATGTGTCTATACTAGTAGATAAGTTTTTCAAAAAAAAAAAAACCAACTAGTAGATACAACACTCTGCGCATCCAAATGAATCAACTCTATTTCTGAAGAATTCTAGTTCTATTCCCCTGTTAGTTCCTGGATTTCTTCGTAGATTACTTCGAAGATAGCTGGATTGCTCTGCAACCGCATTCTGCAATGCTGCTTGGCATCGGAATAACTATTACAACACGAATTGCATTTTATGTGGTTAACATGCGTTCTATGACCAGTCTTGGTGGGGATGCATTCACCAAACTACAATATAGTGCCAATCCAAAACTTGTTTCTGTACAAATCAGCACGGAAAGATCCATTAAACTTCAGAACGAAAAAGGTTTGATTGAAGACTAGAATATCACTAATTTCCATGACTATCTACACATATCTACCAAACTACAATATAGCTAATTGATCTGGATAGGAGAAGCTTAATCAATAAACCAAGTAAGAACCCAAGTTTCACGGTATATCAGCATACAACTCATCTCCTCTACATTCTCCATCTCCATGCAAAGCCTAGAACAATTCTGTTTCCTAATAATCAGAGTAGTTCTTCCGTGTTCATTTAGTTGAACAAGTATAGGGGACAACAGGGGACAACGAAAACCGAAGAAAAGAGGTGATATTTCTTTACGAAAACCCAATCAATACTGATTTTCTAGATCTTTAAAATATCGATTTTTGGAAAATCTAACTAGAAAAAGAACCCCTTTTTTTTACCAATACAGAACAAGTCCTAACTCGAAGAAACCCTAACTATACATTTTGTCTAACTCGAACTATTTTCTGTGCCATTTTCTGGTGAAACGAAGCCACAATTGAAAAATAATTACATAGATTTGTTTTTAATTTCAAACCCTAATGAGAGAGAGAGAGAGAGAGAGAGAGAGAGAGAGAGAAAGATTGAGCTTTTTTTTTACAGATACAGAACAAACCCTAACTCGAGTCCTAGTCAATCTCCACCAGCTTGTTAGTGGGCTTGTTAGTGGACAACAGCTTGTTAGTGGGCTTTGATTTCTTCATTTCGTGGAATGAACGAAATCGTGGATCTGGAACGAACGAAATCGCGATCTGGAACGTGCGAGAGAGAAGGATCTGTTTTGGTTGGTGGTCGGTCCTAGTCAATCTCCACCTGCCTTCATCGTTTCAACGTTCCCCTTTCCTCGTTGCTATTCTCTCTCTTCTCAGTGTGTGTTTGAACGAAATGGGGAAGAATGGGAATAAGGATCCGCGTGTGGAGAAAGTATGACCCGTTTTGTTTTGATCCAACCCAGATGGTCATTTTACCCGCGTGTTGCCCCCCTTTTATCAGAGCCGTTGGATCTCACCCAACGACTCAAACGCAAAACGTCTGCATTTTTTAAAATAAGGTCGACCTTACTAGATGTGGAGTGTGTGTGTGTGTGTGTGTATATATATATATATATATATAGGACTTTTCTAATCTTCAGTAATATAATATTGTCAAATAAATTTTCAGTAACCTAATACCGAAGTATATACCAGAATTTGCCAGTTAATTACCAAATTATTTTTTTTAACAATTAGTTATAGGAATATATATATATATATATATATATATATGTTTTCGTCAGTTAGTTACTGATGGAATGTGTCTAAAAAGTTAGAAGGGCAAGTAGGACATTTTGCATTAGGAGCTCATGTTGTAATTATTTGAAAATTTTTGATGGGCTAATGGAGAAAACAAGGGGTTGCGAATAGTCACCCCCTAGTTTTTTCCGCCTCTATACACAAAAAACTACCTTCACCCAAATTACTCATGTTCCTATCCCTGCTAACGTCTTTGCTTTTTTCTTTTTTTTGAACGACAACTCTTTGCTTTCTTCTCATTCAATTGTTTTTTCTTTTGAAATTTAATTTAAAGGTAAAACTTAAATCTTGAGGACATAAACCATTCTAAAAAAGAAAAGGTCCGTATATAGTCAAATTTAACAACAGTAAAATTTCCGTTGAAAGCACAAAAGAATAATAATACTGTGAGTAATAATTATGGTATACTGTGAGTTTTTTCAACTAAATGATCTATCCCTAGTGAGAGAGATGCATAATAATTATGGGATACTATGAGTTTTTCATGTCATAGGTCTTATATAATTGTATGAAATCTTGTTTGCAAAGTAATTAAAACACCAGCCTAAATAATGTTTATTTAATTTTAGAATTTTTTTGCATAGAAACTCAAATAATTAGAAAATTAGATATTCAGTTGGTTTTGATTTTGGGAAAAAAAATATTCTACAATAAGATCTATAGTAACATGCATGACTTGTATTTCCGTAATTCATTGATTTTTTTCAATACAAATTAACCACGTACGATTTTGGAAAAATCAAATCATATACTAATTAGGAAATTGAAAAGAATCACAGTTAATCGTGTTATGTCGTATTCGAGTCGTGTTGATTTGGGTTAATGTGTCAATCCGGAAAATTAGATAGTTACTGTGTCCTTATCGAGTTACACGAGTCAAATTCGTATTTGTCCCATTTAATTTTTGTGTTGCCAGGTCGTGTCATATTCGTGTCGTATTTGTATCATATTATCGAATAGTGTTTGGAATTTCCACCTTGCTAGGATAGGCAGAGGAGTAATTTGGGCAAGGGTTAGTTGTTTGTGGAATGAGGCGGGAAAAAAACAATTGTTTTAGCACCAATAGTGAATTGGAGTGGAATAATTACAGTTGAAGTCCTAAAAAAATACAGTTTACCACATGTCACTTTTTTTTTTGTGAATAGGGTATACCAGGTCTTTGATATACCAGTGATATCAAAAAGTTTCTCGGGGTATGTGTACGTATATTCTGGAATTACAAGTTGGTGGTGTTGTGTCGAAACGAGAGAGAGATATTCCGAAGTAAAAAAAAGAGAGAGAGAAGAAAAGCTGAGGAAACCGACAATGAGTACCGACCATGGAACCTACGGGCATGAGGGGCCCACTCTGAGCCTTGCATAGATAATCCAAGTCGTTCAATAATTTTAAGATAAAAAATTGTGTAATAACTCTGAATTTCAATAAATAAAAATTTGTTTATTATTCGAGTTATTAATTTAAATTTGCTTGGATTGCTTTAATTTTCTTGTAGTTTGTCATAATTACACTTTAGCCCTTCAAAGTTCGTTTCTTCACTTAAAGCCCTACTTGGCAAGCCTAGTTAGCTTCTAACCGACTTGTTGGAGAAACCAAACTAGGAAGTCACCTAGTTACATTTCCCTAGCCATAAATGACCTTTTTGTCCATCTTTGAACCTTGTGAACCTTTTCAACTCTAGACTTGAAATTGTTTATTTATTTTTCTTTTATTATTTTGTTTTTCTTCTTTATCCATTGGACGATAAAAGTTAGGGGAACTTTTATCCATTGGATAAAAGAAACCCTATTCTTTATATTAAAGGTATTCATGGAAAGATTTGGTTAAGTACTAATACCTATAAAAAATAGAATCTTATAATTATTTAAAAGGACATTTTGGTTATTATAATATAAAAATTTCCTTATTACTTTTGTCCATTGGACAATAAATACTAGGGGATTTATTATCCATTGGGTAATAAGGTTAGTCTTTCAACTAGTATATGGGTTTAATAAACAAGTCATTTTCTAATATCCCCATGTGATGTAGTACCTATATTATATTGTGTATGCACTTTTTGGATTTAAAAGACCTAAGATTTCCTAAGTACTCTTATATTATTTTATATTGGGTTTTTGTACCCAATTGGATTAATTTAATGAGGAAATGATCTCCCTAGATTACATAGTACTTAGTTATATATAAATATATGTACTTGGATGAATATATATATTGCTAAGTACACATGTGGTTATTTATTTGTTTAATAGGAAAATCTTAGCCTTTAAGCTTCTTTGACTCATGTAACAAAAGTACCTATTGTTTATTGTTTTCTTGTACATTGTAATAAATATATGTGTGTGTATATACTAGAGCATGGGAGAGAGAGAGAGAGAGAGGAGAGAGGAGAGAGGCCGCGAGAGAGAGAAAGGAGAGAGAGGCCGAGAGAGAGAGGGAGAGAGAGAGAGAGAGAGAGAGAGAGGGTTGTACCTTGGGCTTGATCTTCCATTGTACTTAAAATCCTTGGTTGTATATTCTTCCTAGCCAAAAATCTATCCCTTCATTGTCCTTCTATAATTGTTCAACACAAAATCTTGTACAAACTCTCATTTCTTACACAAATCTTCCAAGATTAAATTTAAATGACTAAATATAGCCATGCAAGCCTAGAACTAGACTTTGATCTTCCAAGAAAGCTTGATTTTTGGAATAAAAAAATGAGATATGGAGAGAGAGAGAGAGGGGCCGGCCATGAGGAGGGGGAGGGAGAGCTTTGCCTATAAATAGAAGCTCACTCCAAGCTTGAACTCACACCTTCACTTCTTGCTCTCACTTCTCTCTAGAAATTCTAAGTGTTCTTGGTTCAAAAGTTCTAGTTTTCTTGAGAGTTCTTGAGAGAAATCACCACTAGATCTCTAAAGTAGCTTAGTTTAGTTAGTAAGTTGTTTCTAGGAAGCGAAAAGATCATCTCTCTTCCTTTCGAAGCAATCCGGAGCCGTTACGCCGCCGAATCATAAATCGACCACCAATTCACCATAGCCGACCACCGCCAAGAAGTAAGGTAGGAATCCTAGTCCACCAACTCTAGGTATTGTATAAAATTGTATGTTGGAGAATAGAACGTCATTAAGAAGTAACTTTGATCATTCTTTCTAAAGTAGATAAGGTTATCTTTTGTTAAAATGCTGGAATTGCATGATTTATGTTCAAGCATGCTAAGTAGTTTGGAGTTGGATGATCTTGTTAGAATAGTTTCGAGTTTTGATAAATGCTTGTATATGTGGAAGTCCTACCGCGGAAGTCTATGCATGAAAACGAGACACCTAAACCAAGAAAGTTAGAGACATGGCACCTAGGGTGTTGTCAACAAGAAAAATGTGTTTTCTGGGAGAGGAAATATTTTTGAAACTACGTAATGACCATTTCGGGGGTATTATGTGAGATGTGTGTGTGTGTGTGCCAATGGGAACCCGGCGCGGCGAAACCATTGTGAGGATACTCGGGAGACCGGCCCGGCGGAACCGAGGTTGGGTGTGTGGCTTGGTTATTCGTGAAGAGGAGCCAATGCAATTGTGTGCCAATGGGAACCCGGTGCGGCGGAACTATTGTGAGGTTACTCGGGAACCCGGAGCGGCGGAACCAAGGTTGGGTGAGTTAAAAAGGACTTTTGGAAAAAGAAAAGTGGAAATAACGACACGGTCTACGATGAGTCAGAAAAGTCAACACCAACGTTATTTCGAATGAGGAATGTGGATTTGATTAACTGTTTGTCAATATGCATGAACTATGTAGAATTGTTGTTATTATGATCTTTTGTTCATAAGTTAAGGGTTAGTGAGTAGAATTATACTATTGAGCCTTTGTAGCTCATGGCGTTACCTTTTGGTGACCCTGACATATTATATGGGTGGCGACGCCGTTATAATATGTCAGATCTGATAGATGAACAGGACGAACTCTTCACTTTGGGGGCGTTCGGAGCCGAAGAACTCGCTAGGATGGAGGAACAAGAGGAGCAGTAGTTAGGAACCCTAGTTCCCTATTTTTGTGTTTAAATACTCTTACGAGAGTTATGTTGTAATAATGAGCAGTGACTCTCTTTAAATTCTGTAATAAATTGTCCTTTTAACGTACCTAAAATTAGGGGCGTTACAAATTGAGTTGGCTCGTGAAGAATTATCTCAATCTAATATGTATAGGTTCTCAATCCAATCTTTAAATTTTTCATTCTAATTCCGAATTTGTGAAAGAAATGAAAGATTGAATTGAGTACCAACACATATTGGATTGAGTTTATTTTTCACGGACTCATTCAATTTTATATTTTAAATTTATTACACGGCTCGAATCATCCGTGTGGTGCCAAGAGTGGGCTTGCGTGCCCATCAATTCCCATGTTGATACCCATAGTCTGTTTCTGTAGAAGAGTTAAAAAGGAAAAAACGATTCCCATGTTGATACCCATGGTCTGTTTCTGTAGAAGAGTTAAAAAAGAAAAAAAAAAAGGGAGAGAGATAGTCATAGCGTGTGCTGGAAAACATCGAAGGCCCCGTTGCAAGAAAGTATAGGAAACAAAAATGACAGAGGCACATCACCTCAATCACACCCCTCTCACATATAGATGAGTCCCATTGGAACGGGTCCCACCTGTATGTGAGAGGGATGTGGTTGAGGTAATGTGCGTCTAGCACCTCTCAATAGGAAAGGATGGGAAAATCAACTTTGCCCTGACTTTTATGGGCTTTGCTATTTGCAGGGAACCACACAAGGAAAAACTCGTTTGTGTCCATTTCGGATCTCACAAAAATTTAAAAAAATATCCATAAATTTTTGGTTATTATTTTGTAGGGCCGTGTAAAAGATCAGCTCTAATAGACATCGGTAAGTATTACTTTTTGTTTCTACGAATCCAAAAATAATATTTACCGATGTTCATTGAAACTAATTTTTGACAGGGCCACATAAAATAATATTAAAAAATTTATGGATATTTTTCTAAATTTTTGTGGGACTCGAAATGGACCCAAACGATTTTTTTTTTCTTGCGTGGTTCCTTGCAAATCTTCCTTGCGATTAGGATTTTTGAACGTTTACAGTATTCAGTTGTCAAGAAAGTAGTGGGACCCATGTTTTAATTTTTTTTGCAAAAATTACTTTTTTGCAAAAGTGATCCGGCCAAAAGAATAGGATTTTGTCTCACTGAAAATGTTTTTCCATTGTGGGCCAAAATAATTGGCAGGTAAGGAAAAAAATAAATGACGCTAATACAATAAAAAATGTGAGCAACATTAATTTTGACTATTATGGTGCTTTCTGAGATAATTGTAGTGGAAAAAAAATTGGTAGTTAATTTATTTTGGAAGTATTTATTTATCTTGTCATTATAGTCTTTAGTTTTGTTTTGTACTAACTAATTATCAGTGGATTTTTGTATCACCAATTAATCAAGTTCGGTTGTTTAACATTTTATTTAGTTATCATTTACTTATTTTTTAACCTTCGTTTGTACGATAGATTATTAGATGATGTCAATTTAAATGGGAGATTTCCATGATCATTCAGAGGATAGCAAATTGAATAGGGAATTGCAACTTGATTATTCCATTTCATGTTAAGGCTTTGCATTAGATAAAATACTGTAACGACCCTGATTTTGATAAATAAAAATTTTGTTAAATATTTGAATTTTATTTTAGTTACTTGGATTTGCTTTTAAAATTTGCTTTTAATTTCTAATAATCTGTCATAATTAGATTTTTGACTTGTAACATTATATCTTTTCGCACTAGACAATCTAGTCATTTTCTAAAAACCAAGTAAGCTTGTAGAAACACTTGTATATCTTTCTAGTGAGTAAAATAAATTCTTAAATTATATTTCTTGGCTAAAAATTCTATTTGGCAAGTAGAATTAGCTTCCAACCAATTAGTTAGAGAAATCTAATTACCATTTCACTTAGTTACATTCTCCTAACCTTAGATAGACCTTTTTGACCATCTTTGAGCCTTATGAACCCCTCTCAATCCTAGTTAAGCCTAGTGGACTTTATGAACCTTCTTAGAAATCTAGTTAAACTTTTTGAATCCATGTATATATCCATTGGATAATAGAAACTAGGAAAACTATTGTCCATTGGATAATAGTATGACTTGACTGCCCATCATTGTACTTTAGACTTGTCATGTCATGAATAGTGTGACATGATTATATATCTAGTGGATAATAAAACCTAGGAAAGTTAGTGACCATTGGTTAAAGCCATGTCATCATAGTACCTTTAACTTGTTATGTCATGAATAGTATGACATGATTGCTTGTCCATTGGGTAATAGAAAGTAGGGAAATTATTATCCATTAGTTTATAAGGTGATTAGAAGTATATGTATCATTGTACTTATCCCAATCCATGTGCCAGTGTACTTTCCCCAACTTAAAGAACAATATACTCTCCCAAATCTATGTGTTGTCTTATCTAGAATAATCTTGACATCACCATCACTTTTTACCTATTGGTTAATAATTTGGAGGGTAGTTATTGTCTGATGATCCATAGAAATAAGACTTGCACATGTGAGTATAGTACTAGTCATCATGACACCTAGGAGTGTGCAAAAAACCCGTGGCCAGACGGACCCGACCCGACCCGAAGGGTTTCGGGCGGGGCTGAACATGTGGTTCGGTCGGGTACGGGTTCATTTTTACAAAAAAATCAGTTTTCAATTCGGGGCTCGGGGTGCTATTTTTCTTACCCGACCAAACCCGACCAAAGATGAACAATCCATATAGATTACTTCGGTTTTGGTCGGGCCCGACTCGACCAAAAAAATCGGGCACGCGGACGGTTATTCCCACTCATTCGGTTCGGGTTCGGGGCCTGTAGAGACCCGTATTTTTTTTAGGTTATAATTTTTTTTTTCTCTTTTGTTAATGTACGACCTGTCGAGATAGACGGTACGGATATTTGGTGTGACGTCTTCATGGAGGATATAAGAGTAATTGAGCGAGAGGTGCATGTGTGTGATTGTGGTGCAGGAGCATGGGATAACTCCTCCCATTTTCTTCTCAATAATTTCTCTGGGAGAGAAATTATTTCCCCATTTTTCTCTCTTCCCTCTGCCGACTCTCTCTCTCTCCTCCTCTCCTTCGAAAAACTCCCTCCTCTATTCTCTCTTCGATTTCATCTACGTAAGGTGTGATTCCGGACAAGGCCCGAAATTTAAAGTTGCTCTACGGAGTGTGGGCTTTCCGAATATTCAAGAAAAATTACGATCGGACCACGTGGGCTTCGGTTGACTTGGTCAAAGGGTCGGGCTTTGCTCAAAACCCTTGAGGTAGGGATTCCTTGCGCTTGTTATGCGTTTATATGTTGATTATGTTGATAGATCGTGCTTAAAATCGTTGTTGAGGTTGATTCCTTCATTTCCGAAAATCTGCAGAAACATGGCCTTCGTTTTTGGGGTTTTACGCCTTCTTAAACTCATGATTGAATTTTGGTGCCTTCATATGAAATAGAGTAGACTTAGAGCCCGTTCTGATGCCGCTTAAATCACCCAAAACCGTTGAGAATTGAATTTATGGTGATTTTTAGAATACTGGTCTGCAATCTGTCTCGTTTTTTGGGTTTCAGCCCACTTCGAATGGCCATAACTTTCTCATCCAATTTTAGTTTTAAGCAAAATTTATATCGGTTCGAAGGTCTTGAAGTTAGCTTTCATTTGCCACCAGAATCGTCTTAAAACTCTTAGTACACAAAAAGTTATGATCGTTTGAGTGGAGGTGTGTCAATCTGTCATGCTGCGTGACAGATTCATGTAGCCTCGGTAAACCCCTGTTTAACCACCTTTGGAATGCAGATTTGACAAGAGTTCCTTCGTGACTTTTAAGCTTCGTTCAATTGCGCAACTATTGGGACCAGAATCACTCAAAAGTATTAAGGACTCGATTTATAGAGATTTTTAGAAGATTGAACTAAAATCTGAAAATCTGGGCAGCTCACTGAGCAGCGTTTTTCATTGTTTAGCTATGGTTAAACGACCCTATTGATTATGCGTCCTTGCAGGTTTTAAGGAGGGGTAAGTTGGTGTTGTTTTGGTGTTAGAATCATTGAAAAATATTGAGTATGCTATTTTTAATAAATTTTTGAACACGGACTGCTCTGCTGAAAATTAAAATATCTGACAATCATTCCTAAGCTTGAAAGATCGTATCGTATGACTCGTCGAACGTATCTGTGCCTTTGGTTTTTCGTTAGCATAGTTGGAGTATCGTCGTAAAGGCTATAGTAGCGTGAAGGAGTCCGTGAACATCGTAGACTATAAGAAATGTTGTGACGTGCATAATTGGTAGAGTAGTACTTGTTTGATTAAATTGATTAATTGACTTTTGGATTCGATTGAATGATTTGATGTTTATGTAACGCGGAATGAACGTGGATGACAAATGGTCACAAAGAGAAATTACAGGGCTCTTCAATGAGTAAATGCCTGGGAGCTATATGCTCAAATCGTATAATTACAGGGCTCATGAATGAGTAAATGCCTGAGAGCTATATGCTCAAATCGTATAATTACAGGGCTCTTGAATGAGTAAATGCCTGGGAGCTTTATGCTCAAATTGTATAATTACAGGGCTCTCGAATAAGTAAATGCCTGGGAGCTATATGCTCAAATCGTATAATTACAGGGTTCTTAAATGAGTAAATGCCTGGCATGAGCTAAATGCTCATATCATTTGTCTTCAGGGCTCCTTATCGAGTAATTGCCTGGCAAGAGCTTAGGCTCAGACACGTGACACGAAATTGGTTTATGAAGTTGATGAAAGAGATTCTAATGACTGATGATAATGAGAAATGGGATTTGGTGATGAAATGTGAAAGATTGTGAAATTGTACGAGATGTAATGAATGGTACTAAAGCTGTTGTTTATTTACTTAGAATGATGTAGGAATATTGATGGTCCTTGTTTGACATATGAACAGATAGATCCTTCATATAGGTCGCCTCGAATCCCTAATCATAGTGTGCTGTTGTTGACAGTCTTGTGTACTTGGGCTTATCTGTCGTTACTCTTTCACTCTAGATGCATAACTCATCATATTTTCCTATAACTTGAGTATAGATTTCTCTACTGGGTTAGTGTAGCTCAACCTATCATTTTCAAGTAAAAAGCAAGGAAATCGGCATGGTGTGCATCTCGTGCTTGTTGTTCGTGTGTCTAGGAGGTATAAATGATGAGTTGAATTTGCATTTTATTTGAAAGTAGTATTCGGAAGAATGAATATTAAAAATTGTAATATTATTTTGGTATTTGCATAACTTGGGGTTTCGAACCAGGATTGTAACTTGTAATTTTAACTTTGAGGACTGGGAAAATATGTCATTTGGGTATTATTGGTACGTCAATATTGATTGTATTTATTAAAAATGATTATTATCTATGTTGCAAATCGAGGGCGTGACAGGGCCCAAAAAAAATCGATATCCGACCAGTCGGGTCGGGTTCGGCCCGTCCGACCCGTGCACACCCCTAATGACACCTTTATGTCTTGTCAAGAATAGTAACTGTCACTATTCCTCACCTTTATCACTTTGACCACTGGATAAAGAATAGTAGGGAAATTTGTAACCCTTGGATAATAGAAATTAGTTTGCCAATGCAGCATTGATTTGACAAGTCAAATAGGAATCATGGACCATGTCATTACTTTACTTCCAAAAGAAGTAAGTTTAGTCTTGTCAACCTTACTTACCATTTATACACCTTTGTCCATTGGACAATAAATGTTAGGGAAAATATTATTCATTGGACAATAGATTCCCATAACTAGTCATTTCAAATCCTAATTATCACCAATATTCCTTTGTCCATTAGACGATAAATGTTAGGAAAATATTATCCCTTGGACAATAGATTCCCGTGACTAGTCATTTCAGATTATCACCAATATTCCTTTGTCTATTGGACAATAAATGTTAGGAAAAGTATTATCTCTTGGACAATAGATTCCCATGACTAGTCATTTCAAATTATCACCAATATTCCTTTGTCCATTGGACAATAATTGCTAGGGAAAATTTTATTCATTGGGTAATAGCCAAGACTTTTGCTATAAATAGCACCCCATCCTTGCCATTTAACTCACACCTTCACACCTTCCAACTTCTCTCTCTAGAATTCTTAAGTTTGTTCTTGTTCTTTTTGTTCTTGGAGTTCTTCCCAAGTTCTTCAAGAAACTCATCTTAAACCACCCTTTCGATCCATAAAGTTTAGCAGTTTTAGTCATGAACTAGTTTCAAGAGAAACCTTTCTCTTTCTAAGTTACCGTAGGAAGTCACTCCGCCTGATTGTCAACTCATTCTTCGTAGCCGTTCTTCCGCCAAGAAGAACGGTAGATTTTTCCTTATTCACTAATTCTAAGTATAAAAGTGGTATGATTACGTAGAATACTTTTAACCATTCTCTCTAAGTATAAAGCTTGCACTCTTAGAATAATTAGACTATATGATTTATTGTTCGTATGTTGGAATGCATGAGAACTTGAAAAGTGTTTACTTAAAAAGATGAAAAGGAAGGGGAGTATGTTGAACATATCGATTTTATTCTTCGGAAAAACATATGTTGTTCTGAACTTCCCAAAAAGAAAGAAAGAATGAGTTTTAAAAGGATTGAAATTTGAATGCTTGATTGTAAGTATTCGTACTTTGATCTTCAGGATGGTTATGAGAATGCATATTTGACTACTTGCATTACTTGTGGTTGTATGAAAAAGCATAACTGGTCTCCACTCTAAAGGCGTCCGCACATGTGGCGTTATGCTTTAAGTGGTAAATTTGAGCATGATAGATAATATAGAATTGGATGATCTTGCTGGTTTAATTTCAAGATTACAATGAATGATTTATGATTGCTTAAGTAGAAAAAGTCCTACCGCAGAGTCTATGCATGAAAGCGAGACACAAGAATCGAGAAAGTTAGAAACATGACACCTAGGGTGTGGTTAATGACAAGACATGTTTTGAAACTGTAATGTGGCCGGACTTGATAGCCCATTGTGTGTATGGAAAACCACGATGTGGCCGGACTTGGTAGCCCATCGTGTGGATTGCGAAAACCGCAACGTGGCCGGACTTGGTAGCTCGTTGTGTGAATGAAAACTCGCAATGTAGCCAGATTTGGTAGCCCATTGCGTGGATTGCGAAAACCGCAATGTGGCCGGACTTGGTAGGCCATTGTGAAGATTGCCAATGGGGCCGAACGTGGTAACCTCATTGGTAATCACTACGCCAAATTAAGCTTTTTGCGGCATTTTAAAAATGCCGGTAAAGATCAAATTAATGTCGGTAATAGTATTGCTGGCATTTGTTGACGAAAATAAAAAATGCCGTCTAGGTAAGTGTCGGTAATACATAAACGGCATTTATACAAATGCCGGAAATAAAACTGGCATTTGTTACTAGTTTTTCCGGCATTTGTAAAGTGCCGGGAAAAAATTGCCGAATATACATTTATTAACGGCATTTGGTGCAAATGCTGAAAAAGGTAATATTACCGGCATTTTATAAATGCCGTATCTTTTTTTATAACTTTTACCGGCATTTTCAAAATGCCATTTTTATATCTTGATATTTTCTTTTCATTTGTTTTACTGGCATTTGTAAAACGCTACTAAAAGTTCTTTTTTTTTTTTTGTTGCCAATTTTCATTTTTAATACATGATTTTTTCATTAACAAATTATCCTACTCTAGTACCATTTTTGATACCACATTTCCTGCATACAAAATTTTAACTGTCCAAAACAATTTGAAATTCCACTACCAAAACCAAAATGCAAGTTCCGTATATAAGCAAATTGGACATCGTAAAGACTATTCTCAAAGCAACAAAAATAACAATGCCAGGTATAGAATGCCAATGTGAAAATCAAACCCAAAGTGTCAAAATATAAGTTTCAATTGCATGTGTATCTACAAAAACAAAAGATCATACTAACCAAAGCAACACAAATACCCAAAATATGCTTTTGGTTGCGAACTCCAAAACAAAAACAGTTTTCATGATCAAGAAAATTTCCCGTCATTCCTATTGCATGTCTTCCATGTCTGTCGATGTCCTATAAACCTGCAAATACAAGAAACAATTACACGTTTATACAGAGGTGTGTGGGTATCTATACAATCACTAAATGCAAGATAAAGGACACAAGCATCAAACATATCCTAGTTTAAAGATAAAGTGCATAGGGCATCAAACATATCGTAGTTCTAACTTATTTTGTAGTAGTGCTCCTGATCAAAGAGCATAGAGCTTCAAGACACTGCACCTGGCAAACTGCGCCACACCCAACCAGAGGAAGGACAAAAGAAAAAAGGGAATGACATTACTCGCTAGCTTTTCTCTTATCTTTGTTGAGAAGCATGCCAAATTTTAAAAGGACAAGATACCAGTAAATCTAGATCTGAGAATGTCAACATGATGATATAAAACTGAAGGTCAAAATCCTTAAAGAAAAATGCTAATATTGAAACTTCGTGTATCAAGAACTCATTTGTTGCATTTAGATGCATCTAAACACCTTTATAAACAATGAACACTAGCTAGGATATAAACATTACAATTTACATGCATTGATACACATGAAAATTACAACACACAATAGCATCGCCTTGCATTGGAACTGGGCAACAAGTTAAAACCTCATGCGCTGGGTTTATAAGCCAAAGCAGACCTAGCGGACCAGAAATAATAACCCGATAAGAATGAAACGAAATGAAATTCAATTCATATTCCATAGAGGTCACAATAGCTATGTTCTCCTATTAAAGATAACAAAGAGGGATAAAAATGCCGCCAAATAGATGTCAAAGTCAAACACTCGCAGGACGGAACATCAAGAATACACTTTCAAACCTTCGAAATGGTACACACATCCCCCACGAGGACGCACACCGTATCCTGTTTCATAACCGCACCTAATGGTTTTTTTTGGGTAATGCAAGGTGTCAAGAGTCGAGCCAAGCCAACTTGCGCACACCGTATGCTTACGCGTGGGGTGAGGTGGTCCTAAGAGTTGTTGGCTAGAAAAATCAAACATGAGACGGTCTCAGTAAGACCATAGGATGGTGAAAAAAACCTCTGCACCTAATGGGTTCTAACTAATATCACCAAAGATTTTAATAAAGACCCCAAACAATCTCATAACTTTTCTCTTCACAAAATCTCAGTAAATGTTTTAATTGGTCGATAACATAACAACATGAACACACATCAGAGTTTTTCTCACCTTATAAGAAGGAACTAATTTAGGTAGGGTGGTTATGGGCCGCCGCTGATAAGGGGAACCCGAAGCTCCTATTGCCCAAGTTGTGTTTCCCTTCCTTACTATGTTGGTATAAACATCTTGCATATTAGATAGTTCTACAGTCGAAGTAGCTCCTCCATAAATCTTTCCTCAATAAAGGCCATGCCTTCTGATCAGCCAACACATTTTATGTCCTCCACAAATCTTTCCTCAATAAATTTCTAAACCTACTGTTTCTTTGCACTTAACAATTGATACAAGTTTGATTGAAAACAAAAACAACTAAGCACATATCAATTCACAACCCAGTAATCTTATAAACCAAAAACAAAGGAATGCAACTCCAACTACCCATTGCACTACAACTGGACTTAAATCTGGACTAAAAAAAGCATTTCCACTAAGATTCAACATGCATCAACTGGAAAAAAAAGTCAGCACTTCAAATGCAATAAAAGTGGTCAAATACTGCTCAGTTCAATACCATGCACTTCAAGAAACTGCTAAAAAAACTGCCCAAAAACTGGTCTTAAATTGCCAAAAAAACTACTGTAAACTGCAATTATCCGGATGTTTTACTCATGACCAACAAAATTCAACTCCAATTATCTACATAGAACAAAAACGGACACGGATACGGACACAAACACAAAAAGGGACACATTGAATTCTAAACATAATAGAACACAGCCACCAACACCCAAACCCAATCTATAATTTTCAAGTTCTAATCAACCTTGGGTTGACCCAAGTCCAATTTATCTCTTTCCAAGCTTCCACAAGGAGCACAATCTAGCTGGTTTGTAAATGAATGGAACCTTTCAAATGCATAGTATTTTGTTGATCTATGCTTAATGATTTATCTTGGTGTGTCCACTTCTTATCTATTTTCAGCAAGTAGAAATAGATGCCGCTAACTTTCAACAATTTTCAGTAAGCAGGTTCAAGATAGCAGATTGTTCAGGTTGCTGCCATTACTTCTATCCTAGTAGATCGTGGAGCAGGTCATGGGGCATAAGAAGTTTCCTGAACTGAGGTGTAGTTCCTTCTATTACTCCTATATATTTACAAGCAAGCAGGTTCAAGATTGTGCAGATGGCCCAACTGGCAAGCAGGTTCAGCAAGTAGGCGGTGTTGTGGTGCTCATGTCACAACCTCTATTACTCCAATTATCAGGAAGTTATCTTATCACTCTAGGCAATCACGTTAAGATAATTTACAATCTGCTCGTCGTGGAGATGTGTGATTGATTCCATTAGGTACAATTTCAAATAGTGTGAGTGTGTCTTCCCTGTGAACTATGTGATTGATCCTTAACCCTCTTTTGAGAGTGGAGGTAATATTTAGTGGGGCAATTTGGTGAGGAATATTAGAGGGAGAAGCTGGACCCCTAAATTCCTTGTAATGTGAAAAAAGAAGAGTGGGAGGTGAGTATCCGAGGGGGTCTTTGGCTGGTTAGCACCTATAATGGCAAGGGTTTTCCTTCAGTTTTCTATCATTTCACAGAGCATTCTATCATTTCACAGAGTCATCTTGACTATAAACTCGGCAGCAGTAGGGGAGCTTGTGTCTTGCTGGTTCCTTCTTGTTATTTGTGATCAATCACTAGACTACCATTGTTTGGTGAAGATAATGGGCAGATAAGCAAAGATAATGGCTACAGATAAGCAAAGATATACATTCACTAATTAACCAGTTTGATTAATCAACTAACATTGATTGGGACTCCCTTGTTTCTAGATAACATGATAGCAGAAAAGAAGAGGCTTGCTTATGCTCATACTCCTATATGTAGAGGTAACTTCTCCTTCCTCTTTTCCTACATCAGTGGAAATTGTAGGGCCTGATGGGTTTAAGAACCATCAGAAAAATTTGAGTACAAATGGCTCCCGCATGTGTCAGGTTGTGTCGCTAGCAGGTTCAGTTAGCAAGTTTCTTTGGTATCCTTGCTATTCGGTTCTTGTTATGTCTAATGCATACCTAATTAATGTCACGCCCAAACCTTGATCAGATTTACTTTTTGAAGGTATCCAGTATCCATTCTAGTTAAGAGTGCTCGGTTTTGGACTAGATGGATTGGTCATTCTCACGCCTATCCTTGGGGGGATGTCCCTTGGAATGTTTATTCCCTTGCTAGGGGGGCTATTCCTAGATTTAATGCTGTAATATGATTTGATTGAGAGCTTGGCACTGTGTGGTGATTGATAATTACGGATCAAGATCAGCTTAGTCAGGTGCAAAGCATGTTTCAGATATCAAGAACAACTACGTGAGAAGTTGCTATGTGTAGATGGTGGTCTTCTACAATCAACGTATTGTATCCAATTTATAGGCCTCTTTCAGAGACCACAAGGCATACTTACTTGGGCTTAAGCTATATATTTTGGCAACAACACAGATCAATCAATATGAGAGGCAGGTGTATTTTCAATCAATAAAATGGCCAACTCTATTCTCATTCCCTCAAAAAGTACCATGAAACCACAATTTACCTGTCCATTGTGCTCCATTAGTGACAATGCGTGATCTCCATCTCCATTTCCAGCTCCATTTGGTGAAGAATACCTAAAAAGAATACGACACATCAAAACCTAAAAAGAATACATGTGTTGGAAGAATAATAACAGTAGTTAATTGAGCAGTATAGTGTCTCCTTTCCTGTAGAGTCATGCATAGTACCATGCATAGTGTCAACTTTCCTGTAGTATATCAAACACTAGAGTGCGTTATTAAGTTTGCTCAATGTTGTTCCTGCATATCTAACTGTTTGAGTTCACAAAATTCTATTTTTGTGAAGGCCAGAACTCAGAAGATATTATTCACTAGCTTTGAAATTCTTAGGCTAATAATCTACTTGAGATCGAAAATGAGGAAAACAATCTGAAATTCATCAATCAAATGCCTAGACCATAAAATGCAAAGAAGCCATATCAATGATCAAAGATATTCACAGATTTTATATGGCAGTTTGGTTGACTTAGAATTCATGGTTTTCTTTTTGCTAGTGTGCTTACAGTCACATAAATAAGACGCAGACAATTGACCACTGAATTAGTGTTATATTTTGCCACCTGATTCGCCTTTACATGCCAAACAGAGTAGCAGTAAGGGTAAGCTATCTAGAGTCAATTGCTTCAAGTAGGAATACAGAATGTGGAAATACATTTTCAACTTAAGTTTAGGCAATGGCTGATAAAAGCCAACTGCGCGAGAGAATGGGACACAAAGTATTAATGTAGGTCACACTAATGAAATTTCAATCTAAGGGATAGGAAGCTTCAACTCTTATACTAGGAAATATTACCAGTTTCGCGGAGACAACCAACTCAATGAATCCTACGAAAATTTGGCTTGGCATAACTTTTAGTTTGTGTAGGGCATAACTTTTAGTTTGTGTAGAACACGTATATGATGTGGGCTTAAAAGAGAGATGTGGCAAGATTTTTTGCTGATGGGGTTCAAAGAAGTCCCAACCTCCTTGCTTACTTTTAAGTGCTCAGTGCATTTGAGAAACTTGGTATCATAACTAAATCCGATGTGAGCATTTTGAATGTAAGAGTTTACATGGGATAAACTTCTACAGTGGACAAAATAGCCAGTAATTGGGGTCATTCAGGGTAGTTACATCAAGCTCACAGTTCTCAAGTTCTGGTCCAAGGCCTATAGGGGAAGAAGATAATGACGTGGACGGAACAAATGATGAGGTGGATGATGATTGCATTGGGGGCAAGAAACAAGTGGATGACTTGGCAATTCAGAGGAAATTAGAACCTGACAAGGAGTCCATTAATGCACCTAGTTTGAACCTTGATATGCTCCTCTTGAAGGGTGTACCCCATCAGACAAGAGTTCACCAAGAAACTGAAGCCGCTACATTGATTATAACAGGGAACAAGGTCCAACTTTCCTCATTACCAAGGACAACAGATCAGGAATTCAAAAAAAGGTGGTTGATATCAATGATACTAATTCAAATTCCTATTAGGGTTTGGACTCTTTTGTTCAAGACTCATAAAGCCCATCACAAGTAGAAAGCCAAGCCTCAGAGAGTACTAACAAAGCCCAAGTCAATGAAGCCCAAGAAGAAATAAGAGGAAATGATTTAGTAAGGCAACAAGAGGAAGTGGAAAGGACTGCAATGTTGACATACGGCCCAGTGGTGATTGAAAGACCATCTCAAGTGCCAGGAATTGAACTAGAAGTGGATCTAAACCAAAGAAATATCAGGAAAATAGTTAGAAGCCAAATGTATGAAGAATGCATGAGTTCTAATGGTGTTAATTCTGATGATGAAACATACATTAGTACCTCACAGGAGCAACTACAAAAATTAGTGGATAAAGAACTACAGCTTTCTCTCTCAGCTGGTGCCATTTTGAGGATTGACTACGAAGACACTACTGTCATGAGAATGAGAAAGATGATTGAAACAGATGCTAAGGAACTCCAATTACGTCAGAGGAACAACAGGTTTGCTCCACTCTTCTAGAACCACTAAATGAATTGTGGAGTGAGCTTTTAATCTAAAAGTAGCTAGCCAAATCCCTTGGTGCATTGGTGAAAGAGTGGTTTATTACAAGTTTGGAGAGAAGCTGGAGGAATTTCCAAAATTTTTTTTGATAAATCAGAGCTGATAGACTTACCAATGATGGGTGCTGCTACTTTGGTGTTGGTTTTTCCCCTTGAGTCCAAGGATTGTAATGGAGAGGAGGACATGGGGCCAAGGAGAGAAGGAAGCTTTCTCACAACGGAATCGAACTCTTTTTGTGGATAATCTACTACATATTTCCTCTAGCTATCCTTAATGGTTGTTGTTGTTAGAAGGTGGCTTTTGGCCATCTCTTTTCAACTCCTAATAGTAGGAGGGCTAAGAGAATTGGGGATGTTCTCTCATGGTTAATTTGGAACTGAATGCTCTCATGATGTTACACTCAGTTTATTTCTCCTGGATTGGTATTATGGGCCGATGTAACATTGGGTTCATTCAATCTTTATTGAATGTTATTTTATTCTCTTTTTTCTTTTTTGTAGACCTCTTTCGGTACCTCTTTCTCTGTGGTCCATTTGGGGTCTTGCCTCGATGAACCCTTTGTTGAGTTTTAATAAAATTTTATTGTCAATCAAAAAGACACTTCTACAGTGGACTTGAATTCAGAATTTGGTCTCCTTCCTACCTAGGATGCTTCGGCATCAAATGTCTTGGATTGCAAAACAGTATTCTTTTTAACTATGTTAATTGAACTAATTTTTTCCCTACAAACATGGGTTCAGGGCACGAATACCTCGAGATCTAAGGACTTGGGAATGGATGGTCCTCAACCATTTTTTTCCCTAATAGCAAAGTCATGCTAAATGAAAATTTTGCTCCTAAAAATGGATTATTATACTAACAAAACTTCAACCATATGGCCACTATGTTCACTCTCTTAACATGCATTTCAACAAACAGTTTATATGCATCTTTGAAAGACCCATATCTATCTATACACAAAATTGAGATGGTCTCCACCAATTTCGGCCAAAAAATAATAATAATAAAGTTTCTTGTACCATTAACTACAATATCTATACACAAAATCAAAATCAACAGTTTAGCAAATCCCACAGTCTAATGGCAGAAATAGAACACTAGTAGTACATCAATTTTGAAACTATGAGCATGCAATTCTAAAACCCTACACACAGAGACAGGATTCAAGGTTCAAAGGTGAACAAATGAAGAAATTTTGTAAAATCAAAACTTTAACCCAGAAGCAGATAAAACCCAAAAATTTTGTAAACTCAAAACCAGACGCAGATCAAACCTAGAACGTAGATTTGTTCAATCAAGAAGAAATAGTGTACCTGCGATGGTGAGAAACATGAGATATCATGCAAAGACAGGGAACTACCTCACACAACCCATTTTTGTCCTGTGATAGCATTACTGGATGGACCAGCCTTGCTCGTCCCATAAGCCGGAGTAGATTCAGTACTCCTCCTCTACTGATGGAACACACCGAGTCCGGCCATGGTACACTCCTGATGACTAGACAAGGCCATCCCTCTGTCGTCTGATCTCAAAATCATAAGCCCAATGAAGATGGGGATTTTTGTTTGCAGAGAGATCAATCAGGGGTTTTCATTTTTGGGGTTTCAATTTGGGGATTTTTGTTTGCAGTGGTTTGGGAAGTGAAATCAACTGAGGATGAGAGATGGAAAAGGAAAAAATAAGAGGAAAAAAGGAAAAAGTAGGAGGGAAGTACTTCACAGTACAGTAGGCGACGTCGTTTTCAGAGGGGAGAATAAATTGCGCGCGTTCGTGGAAATATTGCCGCCCATAACAAAACTAAAAATGGCATTTTCTTTAATAATGCCGTTTTAGAGTAATTTTTATCAGCATTTCGTAACTAATGCCGTTTAAAGATAATATTTTCTAGCATTAATATTAATGCCGGGAATAACTAGTATTAGTGGCATTTTAACACAGGCCAGTAAGAAAAATGCCGTTAATGCCACATTTTCTTGTAGTGAATATGGCTTGGTTATTCACGTAGAGGAGCCAATGCAAATTTTATATGCCAATGGGAACCCCGAGTAGCGGAACCATTGTGAGGATACTCAGGAGACCGGAGCGGCGGAACCAAGGTTGGGTGTGTTAAAAGATTTTGGAAATATTGATTTGGAAAAAGAATAGTGAAAATAATGACACGGTCTATGATGAGTCACGTAGGAGAAACATAGAAAATCATAGACACCAACGTTAGTTTGGATAGTGAATGTGGATGTGTCATTGTTAGATGTTTTGTTAAATATGCATGTACTACATGGAAATCGTTATCTCTAGCTATGATCTATTGTTTGTAACTTATGGGTTAGTAGGTATAGGATTATTCTGCTGAGCTCTTGTAGCTCATGGTGTTACCTTTGGTGACCCTGACATATTATATTGGTGGCGACGCTGGTATAATGTGTCAGACTTTGTAGATGATCAGGGTAAGATATACACTTTGGAGGCTTTCGGAGACGAAGAGCTGGTAAGGATGGAGGAGCAAGTGGAGCTATAATTAGGAACCTTAGTTTCCCTCCCTTGTGTAATAAAGTACTCTTGTGAGAGTTATGATGTAATAATGAGCCAGACTCTACTTAAGTTTTCAATAAAAATGTCCATGTAAACGTTCCCAAAATTAGGGGCGTTACAACTTAGTGTCAGAGCTTTAGGTTCAATACCTCGGCCATGGGTAGAATGCCTAGACCAAAAATATTTCGACCATTGCACAAACGAGAATTGAGTTTAAGTTTACCATCCCAAATTGGGTGGAATTCTGACAAAACAATCTTCGGATTGAAGCAAGGTGCGGAAATTGGTAGTACCACCGAACTGGGAATTCCCGAACAATTGGATGTTGGCTTAAATCAAGAATCAATTGCGGAACCTAGAAAGCCTTCCCTAGTGTTAACAAAACTCTGTCTTTATAGATAACCACCTAGCCAACCGTTACCTCGAACTACGTGAAGTGGTTGGGAGAGATTTTAGGAATTGTCCTACACTAGAGTGCAGTAGAAATAGCGTAGAATAAAGTTCAACAACCTGTAGGACCATGTAGTAGGAGTATGTAGGATCGTTTCAACTTGTATTAGGAAGAATCTTATCTTAGGTCCCTACTTGCCATTGTAGTAGAACTCTATGCTTATGGTTGTATCTTTCTATTTATCTATGAAAAGTTTGCTTTATTTTAAAAGAGTACTGTTGCATACTACATGATAAATTGCTTTTGACCTTTAGAAAGATACACCATTTGCAAAAGGAAAATTATTTAGGTAGACTAAAACCCCCTTTCGATTTTCCCTCGTAGATGGTGAATATGCGCCACGGATTAGGACATGATAGTGGAGAACCCTCAAATGCAAACCCCGACCTAGCCCAGATCATGCAAGCCTTAAAAAACCGCCTTGAATGCTAACTGCCAAAACCAGAACCATAACGACGGACCCATAACCCGAACTCAAGCAATGAACAAGTCCTGCAAACGCCGACCCCCTTCCTTTCACGGAGACACCAATCTCGCTGTAGCCAAGACATGGCTAAACGAGGTCAAAATGATCCTTAGAACCTTAGGGATAACCCAGGACGGAGATTGTGTGGCCTTGGCCACCTACCAGCTGAAAGGAGAAGCTCGCTATTGGTGGGACCTGATGGAGGCAAGGCATGCCGTAGCCACTATGACCTTCGCCGAATTTGAAACCCTATTTCTTGATAACTACGTTTCCACACCCCTCCGCTTAGCCAAGGAACAAGAGTTCTTGAACCTAAAACAAGGAATGATGATAGTCACCTAGTACGCGGCCAAATTCGAAGAACTGTCCCGTTATGCCTTAACCTCCATAGCAATTGAGGATAAGAAAGCAAGAAGGTTCGAGTGGGGACTGACGACTACTCAGAGGGTAGTGGTAGCTCAAGCATTTACCACCTATGCTGAGGTGGTGAAGTGTGCTCTTCGACTAGAAAGTGAGGAGACTGACTTCAAAACTCGGTGGACGAAGGCGACAGGCAACACCGGTGGACCGATCCGAACCAACCACTCAACAACAATCAGGGACCCTACCTTACCAAACCCTTCACCCCGTCTCAGAATCATTAACCTTGGAAGACTGCTGCACCAGGATGTGGCGAACCACAAAGAGGCGACTAGAACATAGCGACAGTTCAGTGCAACAACTGTCAGGCCATGGGTCACATCAAACGCGACTGCCCCCAACTTCAAGGAGGGAGGAATGGGAGTTTTGGAAATAAGGAAGCTCAGCAAGCTAGACAGGCCGATTTTGTGAAGCAAAACCCTGGAGGCCCACCACAGCAGCAGAATGGGCAAAACAAGGGAAAGCAGCCCATGGGAACCCAGCAAGGCACTGGAGGGCGTATCTTTGCGTTGCAGATTGAGGAACAAGAGCAGGATCCTACTGTGATCCAAGGTACGCTACTATTGTAGTATCTGTGTACAAGCTTTGTTTGATTCTAGAGCATCGCATTCATTTATGCCTATCGCCTACGTAACTGCACTAGCACTAGAAACAAAACCCCTAGGAACGAGTATGAAAGTAACGTCACCATTGGGGGGGAGGATAACTGTTAGTCTAGTGTGTAGAGAGTGCGAACTAGAAATAGCAAACCTGCGTTTGGCCTACAATCTTAGAGTGATCGACATGGTGGATTTCGACAAAACTCCAGGGATGGACTGGCTATCAGCACATCGAGCGGTCATAGACTGCCATCAAAATATGGTGACCGCACATACCCCCGAAAGGGACTCATTTCCAATTTAAGGGGGATAGGCAGACGGTGAGCTCGACGACGAGAAGATCTAGGTGGCAAAATCAACTGTTTGGATGGCTAGCTAGCCCCCAGTTGGGAGAAGCCGATAGGATGGAAGTGGGATTACCACACATCATGTGCGAGTACACCGATGTTTTCCCTGAAGAACTTCCTGGCTTACCACCTCAAAGAGAGATAAGACTTCTCTATAAGACTCCAACCGGGAACGGTACCAATCTCTATGGTGCCATACTGAATGGCCCCTGCTGAGTAAAGGGAGCTCAAGACCCAATTGAAGGAACTTTTGGGATACATCCGACCAAGCACGCCACCATGGGGAGCACCAGTATTGTTCATGAAGAAGAAAGAAAGAACGCTTCGACTACCAAAGGCTAAATCAAGTCACAGTCAAGAACCAATATCCATTGCCTAGGATCAATGATCTCTTAGATCAATGAAGAGGAGCGACCTATCTCTCCAAGATCGATCTACGATCAGACTATCATCAATTAAGGATCCGAGATGAAGATATTGCCAAGATAGCCTTTCGTACTAGATACGAACACTATGAGCTTGTAGTAATACCGTTCAGGCTGACAAACTCTCTGACAATATTCATGTGTCTCATGAACAAGATTTTTCCAACCCTACTTAGACAAATAAGTAGTGGTATTCATTGATGACATCTGGATATACTTTGCCAATAAGGAGGAGCACGAAGGACACCTTCGGATAGTACTACAAGTACTCCGAGATAGCCAATTTTATGCCAAGACAAGAAAATGTGAGTTCTGGCTAGAAATGGTTAAGTTCTTGGGGGCACATTGTATCCAAGGACGGAATCGAGATGAACGGAAGTAGGGGTCAAGGCAGTACTGAATCGGGAGCAGCCGTACATTTGAAATTACCACCAGAAGTTGACGCTGCCAAAGGCTTATTTTCCCATGACAGCAAAGGTTCTTTCGGTGCCTTTGCTAATAATATCCGAGATTGTAGAGTATCATAGGGATTACTTGCAGATTTCCCCCCGAAATGAGAATGGAGTACTTATGCCTTACGATTAGGGGGTTAATCTGCTCAAGTGAATCCGTTGTTTCCTAGTTTTGGAAATGGGTTTAATATTGTTAGGTGGGGAAGGATCGTGCTAAGGAAACATTTGTTGGATACGAGTCCGCATGATGAGTTGATAGAAGTTTTGCATTCGACGTTGGCATTTACAATGGAAACTTCATCAAAGACGTACAATGAGGCAAATTGTTCAGCGGCTGAAGCAACTTCAACCCCATTTGTTGAGAAGGAGGTGAGGCTTAATTAACAGAACATGCAGAGGATTGTGATGAATGCCTGAAATGCTGTCTTCTTACTCTAAGATACTTCTAGAACCTGCCGGAGCCTTAGATAGTAGCCATGTGATGCCAAAGCATTTTTCGGCGTCTCAAGACAAGTATAGTGACTATGTCTAATCCATAAGTCACACACATTTCGAGGACAAAGTTATTTTAAGGGGGATAGGTTGTAACGACCCTGATTTTTGATAAATAAAAGTTTCGTTAAATATTTGAATTTTATTTTAATTACTTGGATTTGCTTTTAAAATTTGCTTTTAATTTTTAATAATTCGTCATAATTAGATTTTTGACTTATAAAATTATATCTTTTCGTACCAGACAATCTAGTCATTTTCTAAAAGCCAAGTAAACTTGTAGAAGCACTTGTATATCTTCCTAGTGAGTAAAATAAATTCTTAAATTATATTTCTTGGCTGGAAATCCTACTTGGCAAGTAGAATTAGCTTCCAACCAATTAGTTAGAGAAACCTAATTACCATTGCACTTAGTTACATTCTCCTAACCTTAGATGGACCTTTTTGACCATCTTTGAGCCTTATGAACCCCTCCCAACCCTAGTTAAACCTGGTGGACTTTATGAACCTTCCTAGAAACCTAGTTAAACTTTTTGAACACATGTATATATCCATTGGGTAATAGAAACTAGGAAAACTATTGTCCATTGGATAATAGCATGACTTGACTACCTATCATTGTACTTAAGACTTGTCATGTCATGAATAGTGTGACATGATTATATATCCAGTGGATAATAAAACCTAGGAAAGTTAGTGACCATTGGTTAAAGCCATGTCATCATAGTACCTTTAACTTGTCATGTCATGAATAGTATGACATGATTGCTTGTCCATTGGGTAATAGAAAGTAGGGAAATTATTACCCATTAGTTTATAAGGTGATTAGAAGTATATGTATCATTGTACTTATCCCAATCCATGTGCCAGTGTACTTTCCCCAACTTAAAGGACAATATGCTCTCCCAAATCTATGTGTTGTCTTATCTAGAATAACCTTGACATCACCATCACCTTTTACCCATTGGTTAATAATTTGGAGGGTAGTTATTGTCCGATGGTCCATAGAAATAAGACTTGCACATGTGAGCATAGTACTAGTCATCATGACACCTTTATGTTTTGTCAAGAATAGTAACCGTCACTATTCCTCACCTTTACCACTTTGACCTTGGATAAAGAATAGTAAGGAAATTTGTAACCCTTGGATAATAGATATTAGTTTGCCAATGAACCATTGATTTGACAAGTCAAGTAGGAATCATAGACCATGTCATTACTTTACTTCCAAAAGAAGTAAGTTTAGTCTTCTCAACCTTACTTACCATTAATACACCTTTGTCCATTGGACAATAAATGTTAGGGAAAATATTATCCCTTCGACAATAGATTCCCATAACTAGTCATTTCAAACCCTAATTATCACCAATATTCCTTTGTCCATTGGCCGATAAATGTTAGGGAAAATATTATCCTTTGGACAATAGATTCCCATGACTAGTCATTTCAAATTATCACCAATATTCCTTTGTCCATTGGACAATAATTGCTAGGGAAAATTTTATTCATTGGGTAATAGCCAAGACTTTTGCTATAAATAGCACCCCATCCTTGCCATTTAACTCACACCTTCCAACTTCTCTCTCTAGAATTCTTAAGTTTGTTCTTGTTCTTTTTGTTCTTGAGTTGTTCTTGGAGTTCTTCCCAAGTTCTTCAAGAAACTCATCTTAAACCACCCTTTCGATCCATAAAGTTTAGTAGTTTTAGTCACAATCTAGTTTCAAGAGAAACCTTTCTCTTTCGAAGCTACCGGAAGGTTACCGTAGGAAGTCACTCCGCCCAATTGTCAACTCATTCTCCGTAGCCGTCCTACCGCTAAGAAGAACAGTGGATTTTTCCTTACTCACTAATTCTAAGTATAAAAGTGGTATGATTATGTAGAATACTTCTAACCACTCTCTCTAAGTATAAAGCTTGCACTCTTAGAATAATTAGACTATATGATTTATCGTTTGTATGTTGGAATGCATGAGAACTTGAAAAGTGTTTACATAAAAAGATGAAAAGGAAGGGGAGTATGTTGAACATATCGATTTTATTTTTCGGAAAAACATATGTTGTTCTGAACTTTCCAAAAAGAAAGAAAGCACGAGTTTTAAAAGGATTGAAATTTAAACGCTTGATTGTAAGTATTCGTACTTTGATCTTTAGGATGGTTATGAGAATGCATATTTGACTGCTTGCATTACTTGTGGTTGTGTGAAAAGGCATATGTGGTCTCCACTCTAAAGGCGTCTGCACATGTGGCATTATATAATATAGAGTTGGATGATATTGCTGGTTTAGTTTCAAGATTACAATGAATGATTTATGATTGCTTAAGTAGAAAAAGTCCTACCGCGGAGTCTATGCATGAAAACGAGACACATGAATCGAGAAAGTTAGAAACATGACACCTAGGGTATGGTTAATGACAAGACATGTTTTGAAACCGCAATGTGGCCGGACTTGATAGCCCATTGTGTGTATGGAAAACAGCGATGTGGCCGGACTTGGTAGCCCATCGTGTGGATTGCGAAAACTGCAACGTGGCCGAACTTGGTAGCCCGTTGTGTGAATGAAAACTCGCAATGTGGCCGGACTTGGTAGCCCATTGCGTGGATTGCGAAAACCGCAATGTGGCCGGACTTGGTAGCCCATTGTGAAGATTGCCAATGGGGCCGGACGTGGTAGCCTCATTGGTAATATGGCTTGGTTATTCGCGGAGAAGAGTCAATGCATATTTTGTGTGCCAATGGGAACCTTGTCACACCCTCGATTTTAAACATAATAATAAATGAATTTCCATAAATAAAACCTCACATTAGTCTGTACCATACCCCAAGCTAGTTTGTCATTTCCATTTCCACAATTACACTTCCAAGTCCAAAAGGATTTCCAACTAATACATTATCGGCTCAACGGCCTCAGAACCAACATAAGTACCGAATATCAAACTAGAGTTAAGAACGTACAGTATTTCATAAATCAAAAGATTTATAAATAGAGTTACGAATACATCTTCCAAAAATAAATTACAAAGTTGCCTTAAAAACTCTTCAATGTTAGCTTCCAAAAGAATGTTTACATTCATGCACTCCAAACATGGACTATTGCCCTGAGTTAGTACCTAAAAAATAATGTAAGGTTTGAGCTACACTAGCCCAGTAGAAAGCTCTAATCTAACAATGTATGTAAATGAAATGTAAGAACGATAACAAGATAAACAACGGCAACCAGAACCAATGGAAGGCGGCAACAACAGTAATTCAATTTCAATCTTTCCTTTCCAAAAACCGGTCATGCTTTTCAACGTATAATCTTCGAAAACTTCATAAGTCACAACGTGTCTCGTACATGTGTCATGAGCCGAAGCTCTTACTGGGCCAATTAGAGGACCCCAATGTCCTTTGCCAGGCTCTTTCCCCTTTTGGGATGTCCTAAGGTATCAAATCAGAGCATATAGCTCACCCTGGGCCAATTAAAGGACCCCAATGTCCTCTGCCAGGCTCTTTACCCTTTTGGGATGTCCTGATATGTTCTCATCGCATTCGTAAAGTCTCAAAATCCTCTTTCAAACAAGTTCGTAGCATTCAATTCCAACTTTGGTTTCTAAAACGATTTTTGTAAAATCATGTTCAAATGGGCATTAAGCTCACGGATATGATCAATGAAGTCTGTAGATGCGAGTAATCAGGTTTAGGGATCATTCGGGAAGTATTAGAGTAGGTTGGAAGTGATTGGAAACCAAAACGGTGATGTACGAAGCAGAACAGCAAATGCTGGAGATAAGCAACAGGTATCGATACCAATAAAAATGGTATCGATAACAATGAGTTAAAAAAAATCATTCCAAACGCAAGGTATCGATAACAAAGGCTGAAGGTATTGATAACAAGTAAATTTCTGGCTTTTGGAACATAGAGGTATCGATAACAATGCTAAGGGTATCGATAACAATGAGTTTTCTAGGCTTTGGAACATGGTGTTATCGATAACAAGGAAAATGTTATTGATAACAAAGGCTTTCAAGCAGATTTTCTGCAGATTTTCACGGGTTTCTCAACAACGACAACATCAACAACAATAACCACGATCAATGGCACAATCAAGCAATAGAAACAAGTCATAAACATATATTGAAAGTTAGAACTCCCTACCTCAAGATCGAAGAACGAATTTCAAAGAAATTCTCCAAGCCCTAGCCTCAAATCTCGAAACCGAATGGGATACGCTTCCTCCGAGCTCAAACCAACGAAATACGGACTCTACTACATGAAAGGATGATGGATTGAAGGTGTGTTGTGTGGGTTTTGTGTTGTTTGGGTGAAATTTGGTGAGAGTGAGTTTAGAGAGCCGAGAGAGAAAAGAGAGAGAAGAGAACCGGAGAGAGAGAGTGTGAGGGGAAATAAGTTCCCTGCCTCTCACCCAACACACACATATGCACACTACACACATGTTACACTTTCACCCCTCAAATGCAACACTATAACACACTAACCCCAATTCTCGATATTCCAAATCAATTTTCTCCTTTTTATTTTTTATAAAACATTTAAACCAATTATACGAATTTACGGGTCTCTACAAACCTAGAGCGGCGGAACCATTGTGAGGATACTCGGGAGATCGGAGCAGCAGAACTAAGGTTGGGTGTGTTAAAAATGATTTTGGAAATGTCGATTTGGAAAAAGAAAAGTGAAAATAATGACACGGTCTACGATGAATCGCGTAGGAGAAACACAAAAAATCATGGACACCAACGTTAGTTTGGATAGTGAATGTGGATGTGTCATTGTTAGATGTTTTGTTAAGTATGCATGTACTACATGGAAATCGCTATCTCTAGCTATGATCTATTGTTTGTAAGTTATGGGTTAGTAGGTATAGGATTATTCTGCTAAGCTCTTGTAGCTCATGGTGTTATCTTTGGTGACCCTGACATATTTTATTGGTGGCGACGCTGGTATAATGTGTCAGACTTTGTAGATGATCAGGGTAAGCTGTACACTTTGGAGGCTTTCGGAACTGAAGAGCTGGTAAGGATGGAGGAGCAGGCGGAGCTGTAGTTAGGAACCTTAGTTTTCCTCCCTTGTGTAATAAAGTACTCTTGTGAGAGTTATGATATAATAATGAGCCAGACTCTACTTAAGTTTTCAATAAAAATGTCCATGTAACGTTCCCAAAATTGGGGGCGTTACAATTACATTTTTCGTATGTGTTAATTTTTGAAATTTGGTAGCCCATTATTTAGCTCTCAAAGTTACTTTTATTTAAAATTAGTCATGGGAATAACAATAAAGAAATTTTTCATAAGTGTCTTTTCCTAGCAAATGAACCACTAAACTTCAGTTTTCCTACAAAAAAAAAAATTGTCAAATGAACACTCACAAGAAAATAGATTTCTTTTTCCCTTACTTCACTTTTTCAAAAAATAACTTTCCTGTACAATATTCCTGACAACTGAACGGAGCCAAAGTGACAAAGAGGAGGAACAGGTAAGATAATGGGTGGGGAGAGTGGAGGCACGTGAGGTGGAAAAGAATATTGCCCTGCTAGATTAGAATATTCTGTGTTTTTCTTGAGGTATGGAGATCAATATAGCTAGTTTTTTTTTTTGTTATCTTAGTTTGATCATAAATAACAAGATATTTGAAGACATTTATTTATTCACTTCTCTTGAATTTTTATTGAATTTGCGATACATTTAAATTAATTATTCGCCTTCACGAGACAAATTTAAAAAGAAAAAATCATGACAAAAAGTACGCTAAAAACGAAAGAATTTTGAAGCAACAAATCTCTATATGGACTCCTTCTGGCTCCTATCCGTCATCTGGCTCTAATCAATATCAATAAAGGGAAGGCGAAGAGCTCCTTACCCCATCTTCGCCCTGACTAATAGGGGCCCACCCAAGAGTTTGTTCCATTAGCTTGGTCCTAAGAAGAAAAGATCCATCTCCCCAATGAGAAGGAGCGAGAACGAAAAGAAAGGGGGAGCTAGCACTTGAAAGCCCCTAATGGTGCTGCACGTTGCTCAATGAATGAGAAACAAAGACTCAATGCGTTTCGATACCTCCTGCATTGACTATTATTCTTTGCTTGGTCCCCACTTAGAACAATTGTCAGCTCAGGACTGAGCACCAACTTTCTCTCATTCGGGCGTCAGGCCTACGTGTGCCAACTCCAATTAGGAAACTACTACTGCTTGAGCCTAATCAAATCGGCTCTTAGTGTGAGTCAATCAAGATTTACTATCACTAAGCCAAGTAAGACGCATGTGCTCGAAAGCAGGCAAGAGATAAAAAGGCAGAGCATTGAGAATCCCTCTCAGACGAGAAGGGTCCCTAGGTAACCTCCATTTGAAACAAGCTTCGTTTGCTTCAGAAGCTGGGTCGACTACTGCCAAAGACCCTACCAATAGTGGTTTATCAGTTTGACCTCTTGCTCAAATATAAGACTCCCATCATCAACAGTCAAAGTCCCTGCCACCCTGCAGATCTCAATCTAGCGATGGCACTTGACCCACACTACAAATTGGTCTTTGAAAAGTTTTGTTAGGTTCTTAGTAGCAATATTCGACGCCCTTTCTTCTTTTTAGAAAGTGAAGCTGAGTGAACTCTCTACCATTCTACCAGATCTTCTAAATTTTATTCAAATTTTTTGGCCATAGCTGCCTTAGTTTAGTCTTTGGTTGGTGTGCAATTATGAGCTTCTGGGCATTTTTTAACTAGCGCCCCCTTTTGGATATGCAGGTATAAGAGTCCTCTCACTACCAACTAGCAGACATCATCTGGCTGGGTCTTGCCGGTATCAACAATGAGAAAAAGAATGGTCATTATAGCTATTCCTTCTGATCCTAGAAAATGGTGAACTGCTTTGATGGGATATCTTTTGGAAGAGTCCTAAGGCCCCATTTGATAATAGTGATAAGTGGGTGGGATTCGTAAGAAGATGGAATTAGAATTTTGATTGGTAATGAGAAGAGATTTGTAATGAAAAGGGATTAGTAATGAGTATGTTTGTTTGAGATATGACTGGATGATGGGATTATTAATATCATGCTTCTTTGAGATGAGATTAGATGATGGGATTGGATTGGATTGATAGAAGAAATTGATAATGAGAAGGGGTTGGGACTAGACTATCAATATCATCTTCCCCAGGGTATTCCTAATACCCCCATTTTGGGAGATTCGTAATCCCACCGGCTTAGCAATCCACCTCAACTTTGTGAAACCAAACAAAGTATTAGAAAACTCATCACCTTCATTATCCAACCCCATCCCCCAAAACTTTTATCACACGGGGCCTAAAAGAATTAATAGCACCTGAGATGTTTTGAGTTTAAGACTTTAAGAAGACGTAAACTTCTATCAAGTTTTGACCACTAGGCCAATCCCTTAGACATAAAGGTTTTTTAGTTTTTTGTCTTTAGTATTGTCTTATTTGAATTTTTAAATTTAGTTCATATTCTTTTCTTTTTTTTTTTTTCCTCAAGTAGAGACGAATAATTAACCAAAAATTTTTGGCATGAAGATAAAACAGAATACTACTAATAATAAATAAGACCGACTATATTTAAGACAGATTCATTTGGGCCAAACTCAAAAGTTCTCTTTAACAAAGTATTAGGAATGATCAATCATTCGTTTGGGCAATTGGGCGCGAGAAGTAAAAAATGTAGTACTATAAATAAAAACCTAAGTTGAAAAAACTCAAACTAAACAACCCGAAAGTTCAGTGTATGGTTGTAATTGAATTTGTTATGTAACTATGTTTTTTAGGAACACATTAGAAATTCATTGATTAAAATGATGAGTACAATCTACCGTGTACAACTAATACAATTATTACAAGACCTATTATATACAAGGAGACAGAAAATGTAACGCCCCAAAATTTCGAAGACAATAAAAAAAATTGAAAAGAGATTTCCAGTTAGTTTTCCATTTTGAAGCATTTAAAATTCCAAAAGTCTAGTCAATTTCAATCAAATCACAACGTACCAATCTTAAAGTAATTTGCCAGATTCTCTTACTGTACAATATTAAAATAATTAATTGAAATTACAGAGCAACTAAGGGTGTAACCAGAGTTCAATAATATCTTCTTCGGTCAATGTCAAATCATTCTTTGCCTATGGCCCTTCTGTCGTTCCGTCTTCAATATATACTTGGCATTCGAGTTACCAGAGCAACATAGTAATGTGAGCGATGACGCTCAATAGCCAAAACCCACCCGAAACCCATAACTTACAAACAAACCATGTACAATGCGATCAAAGTACAAAGAAATTGAAGTAGCGAGCATTCATATTCAATTACTAGCCTTTAACTCAGTGAATTCTAGAATCTCAACCTTTGAGAAACACTCCTCCCATTTTAACCACTAGGACTATGGCTATTCGTGATACCGCTCCCCCTTGCTTGCCCTAGCCGGGGGCATCGATGAAACAGCCTAAGTTATTTACTTAGTCAGAGTCATCGACCGCCTTGTAAGGATGAATTTCCCAAGGAACTAACTGTAACCACTAGGCCCACAAGGAACCAACCGTAACCTTGGGAGTATATAGACCATAACTTGGTACTATAATAAATAACACCCTTTTATCTCCTATTCAAAAAGAGCGATCAGGCAATGCCATATCCCAAGGTTTCGAATCAACATTCAACTGCCATACCCTGGCTTCATTTCTCATCTCCCAAACTGGACTCTGTGGATAACCTCCAACAGATCCAGATTCCATTGGATAACCTCCAAGAATCCCATCAAAACATCGTTCCTCTGGCTAATCGCCAATCACATCATCTCTTTATTTTTTCGATTTCCTTAACTTATCAACGTCTACGTGATCCTCTAATTGTATACCGCCCTGTGAACCTAAGTCCGTTCTACGTTCTTGCAAGGCAATAACATTTTTCAAGACAAATAACAATAACATTATTGTATCATTAACAATCATACTGACAAACACAAAAATATAATTCAACCTTTCTTTTTCTTTTCTATTTTGTTCGTCCAGTAGCTCATCCACAAGGAATTTTCATTACTTGATATACTAATGGAACATTACCAACAATAAAAACAACATATGCTTTCATAGAACTAACATTCAACCCGTTCTATGCACGGGCAAAATCAACTCATTCTAGCGTTGTGCCCATTCGATGCACATGACAATTAATAAAAGTAGGTTCGAACGGGCACAACGCTAGAATGAGTTGATTTTGCCCGTGCATAGAATGGGTTGAACGTTAGTTTATGAAAAAATATAATGGTAGTATGTGAACATTAAACACAATTACTGCTAGCAATCATGCATAAAATGATAAAGCTGATAGATAATGTCCTTGCAACTTAAAAAGTGTTTTAAGAAACTTTTCACAAACTAATCAACATTGTTTTGCTAACGTCGCTGCCGCCACCGATTTTGCCACGATCTAATACCTAAGTACTCTTCAATAAGATTTCGTAAATCAATTGTGTTAGCTCTCATGAAGAACATCCATTTTGAACAATAGATGCCTATCTTTACTATCCGCGTAGATTGTGAAGTCGAAACCTGTCATTGGATGAAGAATATAGTGTTACTTACAAAATTTCCTAAACAGTTTTCTTTTAATTCAATAATAAGCCACACAATATCAAATAAATAAATTTACTTATTACCTGTTGTACATTTGTCGCTTCATCAGTCATAGCACTCTCATGTTGACAATTTTTCCAAAGTTGAAATACTATTTTTCTATGAGACATTCCTACATAATACCAAAAAAAAGATGAGCAGCATAGATGTATATGCATGTTCAATAAGATTTTGTAAATCAATTGTGTGATAGATAAAACAGTGGCTATTAGCATGGTAATGTATAGCTGTATATACATGTTTAATTGTTACTACAGTATATAACAATTCGATTGATTTTAGTAGATTCATTCTTGGCCTTAAAATTCATTACTTGCTCTCTCTCAAATTCAGTTTATAAAAAATCAAAATTGTAACAATTGATGATTGGTAGGAAAAACTGTAAGACTAACCGATATTTGGATGGCCGACGGGAAGCATTATGTTTTGATCAATTGGTTGATCTCCATTCAAATTTTCCATGGTCGCTTCTATGAAATAAGTAACAAAAAATCACATATTTTTTGGTTGAAAGGAAAGACTGTTTAAAAAAGATTAGCAATATTTAATTGCGGGAAAGGTACCTACCAATTGGATTTGGCTCATTCGATATTGGTAGTGGAATATTGACAGATTGTCCTCCAATGGGGATGACATGAGCATTCGCACTATTGCGGTTGTTCCGGACCAGAGAGGGCGCACGCCACAATCGTCTTAGACGCAAGTATGCACTTCCCGAGCGCTTCTCTTTCAATTTCTAAGAAACGTTGATTCATTAATGGGTCGTTACGTTGAGTCATTAATCTTCTCCTGCGCATGAGTCGAGCCATTTTGGCTTTAATTCTTTGTTCGTTTATGTCTCCACCATACACCGCATCCATCCTGAATATATAAATTCCAGCCTATAAATTTTTAACTATAAAAAGTTCCAACTGGATTCAAACTTTACTATAACAATTAAAGAAACAACTCTTGGTACGACAATGAACAATTCTTGCATACTCATATGAAATGAACACCTAAAATAAAACAAAGTACTCGCATGGAAAGGATTACTTATACACAATGGATGGAAATAGGATTATCCCTCATGTTCAGAAACTGATTTTCCTTGTAACTAATGGGCTGACATGATGCACTATTTTGTTATCACCAACCAACAAAAAGGAAAATTGATTAAGCCTTCCCTAACAAAAATAATGGTAGCAATAAATTCACAAAGACTGATACCAGACAATTTCCAATTAAAGCTGCCCCATATAGATGGCCGATCACATGAATTAATAGCACGTGCTTGAGAGTCGAGCCCCAAACCGAAGGCTTCTTGAGTTCCATGGCGGTCTGGTGACTACAGTTGCACCATAACTGAGAGTTGCCAAAGTGCACTATGGCTCGTCATAAAAAATACCAAACCCATCCAGCAGTGCATTCTTAATTGGTTTACTGAGAAACATCTCTACATTTGCATATTTGAATGATCATTCATTGCACAGGTTATCATGCTACCATTTGAACACCCGAATCATTTTTTCCCCATGTATTTAACATAAAAGTTGTGGAATACGTATTTGCTTACAGCAAGATGTACTCTGAACTACCTATAGGATTCATAAGCTGCAATGGTGTACATCAGCATGTAGCTTATCACATAGCAAAACAATGTTCTCACCCCCCGTTCTTGACAAAATAGTCCCACCCCCTGCCCTTGACAGAAAGGTAGAACTACTCCTCCTTCACTCTTTTACTCTCTCTTTTTTGTATTGCCGCATATAAAATCCTCTCTTTTTTGTATTTCCACATCTAACCACCTTTTTTTTCAGTGAGGCTATTTCCTAGATCAATTGTTTCTGTTAGCTGTTCAGAATCAATGCATTCAAAGCATGGCCACAAAAATATCAGTCAGATTTTGTGCAAGAACTCCCACTTGGTTACATTAATTTAGAGCAGTGCTACGCACACTAATGTTCATATACATACCCGACTGTAGATTAAACGAACGAAATTACAACCAAATGTTGGAAGAAGGATTCATGACCTATATTTCTTTAATTGGGAACCATGACCCAGTTCAGTTCTGCATTTTTCGAACTAATTAAGAATGTTAAAAAAAAAATTTACTTGACCAATTTTGTATTTCCTTCTTCCCTGACGAAATTACAGCAAATGTTGAATGAAATGATCAGGGCATGCCATAACAGTGAGGTAGTTGTAGTGTAATGCTCTCTATAGCAGAACATATTGTTGGTGATACTACAAAAGTTTTCACCGAAAATAAACTTTACAATGGACAAATTAACAGGTTGAGTCGTGGAAATTTCGCTCTCTTTAAGGAGATTCAAGCCCTCTACGGTAATAAACCGATGCAGTAGAAAATCTCTGACTTGTCCTCGCCAGGATATAACAGCCCGATAATTTATCATATGGTTCGGACCTACTCTGCACAAGTAAGAGAACCCAAAGCTCCACAATAAAACAACCTTACACTTTGCCCAAGACTCTCACTCTCATATTAAATTTACAAGCTATTTGTTTACAGAATAAAGATGAACAAAGCTGGAGGAAGTTACTAAATGTTTAGGAGAAGTTGGCTTAAGGCTCTATGGCTTGCCTCTTGTGTATGCAAAGCCTCCCAAGCAAGCCTTATATAGGCAAGAAAGAATCCAAACTAAATCTTCCCATTAATGACTAAATCTCATACATTAATGACTAAATCTCTTACTAAATCCACTAAGATATGGACAGATTTGTTCTTGATTCTATCAAGATTTGCTAGATAGATATGAATCTAAATTATATTTTCTTCATTAATGACCAAATCCAATTAGATATGATCTTGATTTTATTTAGATTTCCTTACATATGGATAAACATGAAAGATATGCTCCTTCTAGATTAATCCTTCTAGATTGCTCTTAGATATTTAGACATCCGCTAAGATAAGAGCCTCCCACGCAGATATACATGTGACTTGTAAAAGTCTAGCACCAGAAGATGTACAAAAATTTAATATTAAAATAACAAATTTCCAACATTCCCCAACCTATTTTAATATTAAATGAGACTCCTGGGCAAAGAGGGATATTATGCATCATGAAGGTGTGCTCTGCATTGAACCTTCACTTAGTGAAAACAGTAATCTCTACCCCAGAGTCAATAGTGGTCTCCGACTTGAACTATGACTGCTTAGGGGAAATAAAAAATACTGCCCACACATAATAGTCCAGGTATTGACATGAGCTTTAATAGCCAGCACATTACGGCCTTATGCTAATCCCAGTTTTCAGAAGCGTCTTTGAGAACAAAGCCTAATTCTCATAGGAAGCGGCCCCACCTCCACGCTCACATAGGTGAAATCTGTCAAGGGTGCTCCTGTAATTCTAACACCCCGCTCATAAGAGCTACAGGATTTCATTAAGAGTTTCTTAAAAAACTCAACGTCCACAACATTACAGGATAAATGCACTCACACCATAGGGATGGACTTAAAAAAAAATAAAACATTTAGTGCATTTCCAAACGACCACCATATGATTCGTTTTTCCCATTGAACTCAGTTGCAGGATCTTTGGTCCTTGGGTTGGGTATCCTCATACTTGGCTCATGAATTTAATGGCTTTAGTCCCATCCCCCTTGATGAATTCCAGACTCTTTCTCTAGCCAAGGCTTTGGTTAATGGATCTGCAAGATTATCACATGATCTCACATAGGTCACATTTATGATGCCATTACTCAAATAAGATCTCACAGTAATGTGTTTTCTTCTGATAGGTTTGGATTTACCGTTGTAATAACGGTTTTGTATTCTACCAATTGCAGCAGTGCTATCACAATGAATTAACACAGGAGGAATTGGTTTTTCCCAAAACGGGATTTCATTTAATAAATCTCTCAACCAATTAGCCTCCTCACTTGCTGATGCTAATGCTATTAGCTCAGCCTCCATAGTAGAATTAGCAATAATAGATTGCTTTTTCGATTTCCAGCATATAGCACCACCACCCAAATTAAAAATATATCCTGTGGTAGAGAGTGAATCACCTGACAAAATATTCCAATCGGCATCACTATAAGCTTCAAGTACTGCAGGCTTCTTTTTTGTAAAACAAGCCATAATTTTTGGTACCAGATAAATATCTCATTATTCGCTCAATGGCTAGCTAGTGTTCTCCACTCGACTTGCTAGTAAACCTGCTCAGTACTCCTACTACATAAGCAATGTCAGGTCTAGTACAGTCAATCGCATAACGTAAACTCCCTATTATGCTAGCATATCCTTTTTGATCAACAATATCCTTGTCCTTTTTAACAGGAAATAAATGCACATGAGGATCAAAAGGAGTAACAACATGCTTGCAATTATCAAAATGGTATTGTTCAAAACTTTCTCAATATAATGCGACTGATCGAGAAAATACCATCACATGTTTTTGTAATTTTCATCCCAAAATTACGTTAGCCTCACCAAGATCTTTCATATCAAACTGGTTACTAAGCATATTTTTAGTCTCATTAATAATATGCATATTACAGCCAAAGATTAGTAAATCATCCACATATAGGCTAACAATAACATGTGAATTTTCACAAGACTTATAATAGATGCACTTATCACACTCATTTATCTTATAACCATTTTCAATCATGCAGGAGTCAATTTTCTCATGCCACTGTTTAGGCACCTGCTTTAAGCCATATAGGGATTTAGTCAACTTACACACTTTGCTTTCTTAGCCAGGCTCCACAATGCCCTTGGGTTGATCCATGTAAATTTTCTCATCTAGGTCCTCATTTAAAAAAGCTGTTTTTACATCCATTTGACGAATTTTTAAATCATGAATTGCAGCAACTGCAATTAACAGTCTAATGGATGCTACTCTAGTAACCGGAGAAAATGTATCAAAAAAGTCAAAATCAGCTTGTTGCTTAAAACCTTTTGCAACAAGTCTTGCTTTATATTTATCAATAGAACCTTCCGGTTTAAGCTTTTTACGTAGGACCCATTTACACCCAATAGTTTTACAACCCGGGGGTAAATCGACTAATTTCCAAGTTTTATTAGACATTTGTGATTCCATTTCATCATTAACAGCCTCTTTCCAAAAGACAACATCAGGTGATGTCAAAGCCTCTTGTAAATTAAGTGGAGTATCCTCCACATTAAAAACAAGATAGTCAGGGCCAAAATCTTTTTCAACTCTAGCTCTTTACTCCTTCTAGGTTCAAATTCAAAATTCTCTTGATTTTGTAAACTAGGAATTGAAGAACTAGGCTCAGATAAAATCAATTCTCTAGATTCTTGACCCCCACCATTTTTAAGTTTAAAAGGGAATTTTTCTTCATAAGAAATTGCATCACCTGATTCAAAAATAATTTTATTTTCCATATCAAAAAATTTATAGGCTGTACTATTTTTTGCATATCCAAGAAAAGCACAAATGGCAGCTCTAACACCCAATTTGGGTCTTTTAGGGTCTGAAAGCCTCACAAAGGCCAAACAACCCCAAACTTCAAATATCCTAAATTTGGCTTATGACTTTTCCACAACTCAAAAGACGTAATTTTAGTCTTTTTGTGTGGCACTCTATTTATCACATGACGAGCCGTTAAAACTGCTTCTCCCCAGAGATTTGAGGGAGCGCCTGCTTCAACAAGCATAGCATTGGTCAAGTCAATTAATGTTCTATTTTTTCTTTCAGCCGCACCATTAGACTCAGGTGAATACTGTGGAGTAATTTCCTGAATAATTCCCAAGGACTGAACAAAAGAGTTAAATCCAAAAGATTCATACTCACAGCCTCTATCACTTCTAATTCTTTTAATCTTTCTACCGAATTGATTTTCAACTTCTTGGAGGAATTCTTTAAATTTGTCAAAAGCATCACTTTTATGTTTCACACAATATACATAAGTATATTTTGAATAGCCACCAATAAAAGTGATAAAATATCTATTTCCACCATGAGTTAAAATTCCTTCGAACTCACATAAATCCGTATGGATTAGTTCTAACAATTCGGTATTCTTTGAACACTTTTATGAGGCCTCTTTGTGATTTTTGCTTTACTCCATGTTTCACATTTCTCAAAATCTATTTTCAGTCTGGGAATTAATCCTAAGTTACTCATGATTCCTACATATTTACTGTTTACATGACATAGTCTAGCATGCCAAAAATTTAAGGAAGACAACATGTAAACAGAAACAGTAGCTGGTTTATTGTTCTCAACATTTAGTTTGAACATTCCATCACATGCATATCCCTTACCCACAAACACTCCTTTTTTAGTAATTACAAACTGATCAGATTCCATAGTCTGCTTAAAGCCAGATTTGTTCAGTAGATAACAAGACATCAAATTCTTCCTCATGGATGGTGTGTAAAGCACATCTTTCAGAGTCAGCACACGTCCAGAGGTAAACTCCAAATCAATCTCGCCACTCCCAAGCACCTTGGTAGTACTAGAGTCACCAAGCATCCCAATTTTTTCTTCTGCAAAGGGAGTATAAGTTTTGAACCAATTTTTATCATAGCAGACATGCCTGTTGGCACCAGAGTCTACCCACCACCCTTTCACATATTGAACCATATATATGTCTATAATCATAGCCACAAAAGGCTCCTCGGCAACATTAGCCTGTGGAGCATTTTGTGTTTTTCGAAACTTGCAAAATCGAGCAATATGCCCACTCTTGCCATAGACAAAGCACCCACCAGTTTGTTGTGCTTGTGAAAGGGGTCCTTGGTTCCAATTATTTTTTCTCATTTGCATTTCCCCGCGAGATTTACCCTTATTTTTGAAGTTTTTCTTCTTTGGCTTTAAATAAGCATTCTTTGGAAACTGACCTTTGGGTAAGTTATTTTTTGCTGAAACTAAATTTACTTTAGTGGTGGAATGTCCATTACCCTCATGAGTCATAAGTGCATCTTGGCCTCTAGCCTCCTCCTCCACTCGGATGCGGGTAATCAAAGTCTCTAGGGAAGTCTCCTTTTGCTTGTGGCGCATCGATTTCTGAAACTCCCTCCACAAGGGTAGTAATTTGTTAATGATGCCTGCTACCACAAGATTGTCCCCAATTTTGATGCCTTCAGACCGTACCTCCGTCACAATCATTTGGAAATCTTGCACTTGCTCCACAACAGATTTACCATCTATCATTTGATAGCGGAAAAAACGGCTAGCTGCATATTTCTTTGCACCTGCCTCCTCAGTATCATATTTGCTCTGCAAGGCTTTCCAAATTTTCTTTGCAGTGGAGTAAGTAGTATCATAATAATCATAAAATTGATCTGCAAGGCAACTTAAAAGATAATACCGAGAATTATACTCATCTGAATTGTACTACTCAACTAGCTCAAGATGAGCATATTTTTCATCACCGGTCATCCCATCAGTGGAGACTTTGTTGGGAACCTTCTCAGTTAGGATGTAGGCCACCTTGAGGAGACTGAGATAGAAGAGCACCTTGCCTTTCCAACGCTTGAAGTGAGCTCCCTTGAAATTGAAAGGCTTGTTGACATCTCCGATATTTTCATTGGGTTTCTCAGCTGTTTGGTCCATTTTTGAATTTCCTTAAAATTGTTGGTGATATTACAAAAGTTTACACTGAAAATAAACTTTACAATGGACAAATTAACAGGTTGAGTCGCGGAAATCTCGCTCTCTTTAAGGAGATTCAAGCCCTCTACGGTAATAAACCGGTGCAGTAGAAAATCTCTGACTTGTCCCCTCCAGGATATAACAGCCCGATAATTTATCGTATGGTCCGGACCTACTTTGCACAAGTAAGAGAACCCAAAGCTCCACAATAAAACACCCTTACACTTTGCCCAAGACTCTCACTCTCATATTAAATTTACAAGCTATTTGTTTACAGAATAAAGATGAACAAAGCTGGAGGAAGATACTAAGTGTTTAGGAGAAGTTGGCTTAAGGCTCTATGGCTTGCCTCTTGTGTATGCAAAGCCTCCCAAGCAAGCCTTATATAGGCAAGAAAGAATCCAAACTAAATCTTCTCATTATTGACTAAATCTCTTACTAAATCCACTAAGATATGGATAGATTTGTTCTTGATTCTATCAAGATTTGCTAGATAGATATGAATCTAAATTATATCTTCTCCATTAATGACCAAATCCAATTAGATATGATCTTGATTTTATTTAGATTTCCTTACATATGGATAAACATGAAAGATATGCTCCTTCTAGATTAATCCTTCTAGATTGCTCTTAGATATTTAGACATCCACTAAGATAAGAGCCTCTCACGCAAATATACATGTGACTTGTAAAAGTCTAGCACCAGAAGATGTACAGAAATTTAATATTAAAATTAAAAATTTCCAACACATATAAGAGGGGGTGGTACAGAAATCAAAACAGAACATTTAAAACAACATCCTCTCTCTCTCTCTCTTTCTCTCTCTCTCTCTCTCTCTCTCTCTCTCCTGTTGTATCGATCCCAACCAAAATGTTCACATTATCAATTTCAACTCTCTTCCCAATTATTGTAATTTAGGACTACACCAAAACACCCACTTTGTCTAAGTAAAATCCATGACCCAGTTCTGTATTTGTTTGCACGGGGAAAAATTAGAATGGCGAAAATGGAACTGGGGTTCAATGTATCAATTTTTAGTGAAGAGAAAATCAACTTACTTGGTTGAATTGAAAAAACCCCTGAAGACCCGTGATCAACAATTGACCCCTCACCTCTGAAAGACACATAAAAGAGAGAATTTTAGATGGGGAAAGACGGAGAAGAGGGAGTAAGGGAGTGTACCTTTCTGTCAATAGCAGGAAGCGGGGGGTGGGACGGTTCTGTCAAGAGCGGGGGCGGCACCGTGGTTGACGGCGAATCAATTCTGTGGAAATTTGAGAGAGAAGTGAAGACGGGTAGTCATAGGCCATGAGAGAGTGAGGGTGGGGTAGTGGCGGTTGAGGAAGGGAGAGAGAGATAGATGCCGGAGTGTGGGGGGCTAGGGCTGTTTTCATCTGTATCATGGAGGAGTAGTGGGTTTGGTGTGAGATTGGGAGTGGGTTTTGAGGATGTGGATTTTTTTTAATGTGAACGTGGTGGTGGGTGGGAGTTTTGTGAACGTGGGTTTTTTTTTTTTATAAATATAAATGGAAAATATAGAAAGTGTGTGAGTTTTGTGAACGTGGGGTTTTTTTAAAAAAAGGAAAATGGAAAATCTAGGAAATAAGGTCGGGGGTTTGGAGGGTCTGAGAGGTACAACTACATCCCCTTAGTATATTGATAGATTGCTCCTTTTAAGTTAGATTAAGCTAACATAACTCAAGTGAGGAAATACATTCCCAATGGCTATCACATGTGAGGTGAGATTTATTTACAACAAATGGATTTAAAACATGACTAGCTACATGCTGGTTCTAATGATCGACATGGGTTCAAAATCAAGACTACTAATTAAATGAGTTTAGCCGATACTTCCATCGACATAAATGACTCTTTTCCTCACATTACTAGAACGTGGGATTAGATTTTAGCACAACATATTTCACTTCGACATTTCCATTTAATCGCAGGGTACTCGTCAAACATCTTGTAGGATGGGTCCGATTTCTGAGTGGACAAATACCATTAAAGAATAGATGTGCCAGAGAGGTTGTAATAGCTATGGAAAGGGATGAAAGGAGTGATCTAGAAGGGTGAAGAAGAAGAGCAGGGGTGAACAGAGAGGGTAGGCAGTGGAGACCCAAACCCAGAGATCCCAAGGAGGAAAGACAATAGAGCCCCTGAAAGAGGATAAGACCTCCTTTAAAATCAGTGCTCACCAACTTTCTCTCTCTAGGAACTGTGCACAAAGCTCTATCTCTCTGAGGTTCAATGAAGAGACGTTCATATTTATAGACCACACGAGCTAATGCTCGGGCACTAAGTGGCGCGCTGATAAAATAACATGTGTCCCTTCTGTTCCCCTGACCGCCGAGGTGTTGCTACCCTCGTGATGACCGCGGGTATGACAGTAAGCGTATCCTCTTATTCGCAGAGATCCTCTTCTTCTTTTACAGCCACCAAACCACTAGATCCCCTTCCTTCCCGTAGGGCAAGGTCGTGACCTGCTCGGTCGCGCTAGTACCGCTGCCAAGCCTCAAGGGCCCCCTCGGGTCCTGCCTAAAGGCTGGAGCAGACATAAGAGTCTGGGCAATTTGTTTGTGTATCTTGGTTAAACCGCGTTATTGCCTCCATTAGATTGGGACCGCGGCAAGCATCCACTTGAATAAATGTAGTTCTCTCCTTAAGGGAGGAATTTGGGCTCGCGACCATTACATGGGCGCTGCAAAGCAATGGGTAGCCCGAGGCTCCCTCGCGCAAGGGGCCACGTGGAGAGCTAGGGTTCGTTGGTCAAATCGTCAACCCTGCGAGGACGAGTGCAAGTGTCACATGCTCATTGGATAGTCAAACGGTCAATGATCGCACCTATTGACCTTTCCTACAATTGCCCCCCACGCACGTATGACTCACGCGCTGTCATGCACGCGTGCAATGATTGGGACTGTTCAGATCTCTGCAACCATCACACCCCTTCAATTCATAGCATCCTTTTCTCGAGATTTGGGGGACCCTCCCTGAGTATAAATAACCATATTTAGCCACAAAACCAAGTTACTTTCTAAAGATTCAACCTTTCTCTTCTCTCTCCTCCATCAAAGCCTCCAACTTTCTTCTTCTTTCTCCCTCTCCTCCGACTGTAACTTTCTCTCTCTTCTCCCTCTTTCTCACAAACCCACTTCTTGGTTCGAGATGGTGAGAGACGACATAGAGTAGGGGAGCAAAGCCATTATGCAAACTTTCATTCGAATGCTCCCGGCAGACAAGTGGCGCCGAGCGCCGTACTTTGGTGGCCTTAGCTACTCATTCTGGCGGAAGGCGGAGGCCTTCGTTCCGGAGACGAAGATTTCAGAGGATCCTCTTTCCCTGATCCCTGAGGTGCCACTCGAGGAGGCTGATTTGGTCCCTCCTTCTTCCATTTTAAGATTTCGAGTGGAGAGAGGGGACATCCCTTGCTGTTTTGTCAACTATGAGGCCGTTTCCCAGGCGCGCCCACTGGAGTGACTGGGTGGAGTCGATTATGAGCAACCCAGACTTTGTGCATACACTTAGGGATTCTCGTGCCCTTGAGTCCATCCGCTTGTCCGCGGAGTTGAGCATCCGCAAGAACAACACCAACATCGATCTCATGGTTTCCCGCTGGAGCAGAGACACCCATACCTTCGTGTTCCCATGGGGAGATGGCGGTCCCAACTTTACAAGACACGGCTATACTGATGAGGCTAAGTACAAGGGGGTCAGTGGCTCTTGACCCTTCAAGCCTTTCTTCAACGGACTCGAGGCTAGTGGAGCGGTTGAGGAGGGCATACACAGAGGCGGGGAAGTATGGGTCCTGCTTTGATCAAGAGGGATGCGTACGGGCCCCTCCGAAGTCGGGAAAACATCTTGGGGTTGTTTGCTGCGGTACTTCTTCATAGACTTGCCTCCTCCCGGGACTGCGCCTCCTGCGGGGCAAGCATTTGAGTTCTATGGGAAAATGTACGACTCCGATCTTCATCTTTGTAGACACCCTATTTTAGACTTTCCAGATTAGTTTACTTGTGGTGTTTGATTCCTTAATGATGATTAATGTGAGAACCTGATTTTATTATTATTCATTTTAATTGATTGTAGGTAGCCATGTGGGCATGTTGTTTGAGTGACGTGGGACCCATGTGCATATCCCGAGACTTTTAATATGCTTAGATATTCATTCGATGCAAAATTTGAGTTTTAGTGGCCGAACTAAAAATTCTTGAAACCTCGGGGAGTTGATAAGTGTTACCATAGATCTAGAGGGACCTATGGTGCGATTTTTTTTACAAAAATCAGATTTTATACCTGGGAATGATCGGCTTACCCATTTTTTTTCGTTTTCCAGGGCTTTTTTTTTTCCTTCCCTTGACTCTCATATTCTCTCCCACTACACACACAATCAAACTCTCAAATCATCTAAATTTTGGAGAATCTAAGGAAAAGAAAGCTTGATTTCATCCATAGAACTCAAGGATTTTGGAGTTAGAAGTGGGTTTGGAGAGGATTCAAAGCTAGGGTTTGGTATTTGCATCTTTGAGGTAGGATACATGATTAATCCGCTTGATATGTTCATTTTTAGTGTAAATATTGTGGATTTGGTTGTAGAGCATGAGTATTTGTTTTAGATTATGTGAAAAGTTGTGTTAGGGTTTTAAGGTCTCACATGGAAAATATGGGTTTTTATTGATACTTGTTAAATTCTTGAGATTTGTGTGTTAATGAGATGTAGAGATGCTAAATGTTTAAAAGTTACATGGGTTAGTGAAGTAGTTATGCATATTTGAAGTTTAGTGATTACTTGGAGCTTGGATACTTGATGGGAACTATGCGAATGATATTTGGGTATGAATATTTTTGTTCGGTGAGATAGGTTGAGATGATTGTGCTCGGATTATGTTGGTCTAGATTTAAGTGGTGCACCTAGGAAAAATAAGCTGGGCTTGGCGAGCTCCTCGGTGAAAGACCGGAAATTTTTGGGGTGGTACGCACACTGTACCCGGTTATCCTAATGCAAGGGTGGTGCTTGTACCCGGTTACCCCAATTCATGGGGTGGTACTTGTACCCGATTACCCTTGGTTTGTGAGGGTGGTGCTTGTATCCGATTACTCCGGTTCATGGGGTGGTACTTGTACCCGGTTACCCTCGATTAAATATTAGCGTTGGCATATGGTTTATGACCTTGAATTAAATCTAGGAAGGTTGGGCAATGGTGATTAGGCGGAGAACCGTATGAGGTTATTATTAAGGAAAGCTATTCGACACTTGATAATTATGTGTGGACTTTCAACTTGTGCGCGTTTCATGATATTTATGTTAAACTTGAACATATTATTTGGTTTAGTCTTGTTTCCTACGGGCTCCAGCTCATGTTGTTTAAACCATTTCAGGTGACAATGGGGTGCCGTGAACTTGGTGAAGTTGTGGACACACGGAGTTCCTTTTTTTGATATCATCTTGTTTAGCTTATGTCTTGAATCATGTAAGGCCATAAGGCCATCTCTGGTTCGATCTCTTTTGTAGCATGATCGTAGAACTGAAAAGTTGTGTTATTATTTTGGAACAGTAAAACTAGGAGTTGTGTAATTATCTTTTGGGTACTTTGTCTTATGGCTTGCAGAACTTAAGTTAACACTAAAGGTTATGTACTAATGAATATGTTGTTCTTGAGACTTATGAAAATGAATTTATATGACATGATTATTTGGAGTGATGATTAGTGAAACATCATTCAGGCACAGGAAACTTACCAAAATTTTGTGAAAATATCCTCGTTATGCTATCTGATATATGTATTTTTTTTTAAAAGATAAGTTGTTTTGTTTTTGTTTTTTTTAAAGATAGGAAAATCTTTTTATTTGGTCAATGCTTTCAATGTGTGACAAGGACTTGACTTTCAACGCGATATTTATGCCTTTATGACACGTGTTAAGGTAGATATTTTTGGGACGTTACAGAATGGTATCAGAGCTCTAGGTTCGAACACCTAGTGACCGTGAGCCATGGCCTTGCCTTTGTTTTTGGATGCGATAAGTACCTGATGTGGCTTGATAGCAGCATATCTATATCTCATATATTTGTATGTTTTACATGGAGTGCAAAGTGTGTTACCATAAATTGTGTTATGGAATAATATTCAGCTTTTGGACGCTGAGTGAGTACCGTTGAGATCCAATTCGAAGAACGCCTGATCAACGTTTCTTCTTATTGGAATTCTTTGGTAACATTTGGATTGTTCGCTTGCTGGTGTTAGTTAACCCCATATGTGAAAATCTTCTTGTCCGAGGTGTCACAATGGTTATGTATAATATATGCGTTGTGTGCTAGATAATTTTGCTGCTTATAGAATTTTGCATAGTGTAAATTAGTTAATTTTATTGTTAATTGCTCATTGTTATTTGTTTATATAGATTGATGGCTAGAGGGCGTAGGGGCCGAGGCCGAGGTCGGGGTCAAGACCAAGGCAGGGGCCGTGGTCGAGGACGAGTTACTGGTAGAGGGGCTGATGTTGAGTCCCAAAATGAGGTTGAAAATAATTCATTGGGAGTCCAAGCTGAAGCGGGGGGTGAAGACCAAAAGGTAAATGGAAGGGCTGCTAATGCTTCCCAAGTGGGAGTTGCTAATGCACATCCCACGGTTGTACTTGGACCCAACTTCATGAAAGAGATGCTGAGTGCAATGCAAAGGATAGCATAGAACCAAGTGTCGGCAGAGGATACTAAGGCGTCAATAGCAATGAGGGAGTTTCAACTGCTTGGCCCACCAATTTATAATGGTGACCCAGATCCGATTGCAGCTAACGAATGGTTAGAGCAGGTTACTCGATTCCTTGATACTCTTCATGTCAAGGATGATGACTTGAGGGTGGACCTTGCAGCTTTTCAACTTCGAGAAAATGCTCACCAGTGGTGGAAGTATGCTAAGACTACGGTTGAGGCAAAATGGGATGACTTCAAGAAAGCGTTTTTAGCAAAATATGTTCCAGAGACGGCAAAGGATGCTTTGAGGAGGGAGTTTCAAAACTTAATTCAGGGCAATATGTCAGTGTTACAATACGAGGCTAGGTTCACAACTTTATCCGGTTATGCACCAGAGTTAGTGAGCACTGAGGAACTTAAGGCTAAAAGGTTTGAGAATGGGCTTCGATTAGGCATTAAGGAAAGGGTTGTGGGAATGAGACTACGACAGTATTCAACATTGGTAGAGGCAGCCACAGCAGTTGAGGATACGTTGCTAGAGTCGAAGAGGATTAGGGAATCTCGGTCTCAGCATGGTGGTTCAAATACACAGTTTGAGGGGCATCAGGCAAAGAAACAGAAAATATCTGGTGGTAATTCTTCTTTCCAAGGACCACCTCAGCAGTCTTGCTTAGTTCCGGCACAATCTATGGTTACTTCAAATCGATCTTCTGGAGGAGGCATCATATGTTATCAGTGTGGGCAACGTGGACATCGCAAATCAGAGTGTCCTCAAAAGGGGAGATCTCAGGGACAATTGCAGACCCAAGAGTCACGACAAGTTCAAGATAGGAGCATGATCATTTGCCATCAATGTGGGGAGGCCGGACACATTCAACGATTTTGCCTTAGAAAGGGTAGTGGTCAAAGTGGAGTGAGGTCACAACAGACTCAGTTGGTTCAGGCAGCTTCGGGACAACTACAATATAGGCCACCTCAGCAGACCCAATCAGCGCAGGCTTCTAGGACCGAGCAGGGGGCTACGTCTTCTCAGTCAGTGAGGCAACATGGAGTTCAAAAAGGGGGTCATCAGGGTTAGACTTCTCAGGGTCGTGCCTATGCAGTTGTGACTCCGGGTACTTGGAATGCACTAGCGGACTATCTTGCACCTCTCGATACGTCTGTTGTGAGAGGTACTCTCTTGGTGTTTAATTCTTGGGCTAGTGTTCTTATTGATACTGGTGCATCACATTCATTTATCTCATTTTCATTCGCATCTATGTTGGGCCTAAACATAGGTGTATTAGATACACCGTTGCTTATAGAAACTCCGGTAGGGGCTAGAACCGTCTTGAGGAGAGTTTGTAAATCTTGTGAGATAGAGATTGCTGATCGTCATTTGGTGTTTGATTTTATTGTTTTGGATATGACGGGGTTTGATGTCATCCTTGGGATGGATTGGTTAACTACTTACCGAGCTAATATTGATTGTCATAAACGAAGGGTATCAGTGCGTATGCCCGAGGGTGATTGTTTCTACTTTTTAGGCGATAAAGGTGATTATCTCATACCACCCTTATATGACATGCAAAGTCACGGAGGATTAAGCCTTCTCTTTGCGATCACTCTAGCAGATGAAGGTAGTGTGGTTCGCGGGCAACTACTGCTGGTAGTTTGTGAATTTTCGGATGTGTTTCCAGAAGACTTGTTTGAGTTGCCACCACGTCGTGAAATTGACTTCTCCATCAATCTCATACCGGGAACAGCTCCTATCTCCATGACACCGTACCGATTTGCACCTGCTGAGTTGCAAGAGTTGAAAGTACAACTTCAAGAATTGCTTGACAAAGGTTTTATACGTCCTAGTACGTCACCATGGGGTGCACCGGCATTATTTGCTAAAAAGAAAGACGGTTCCTTACGTTTATGTATAGACTATCGGAAACTGAATCGAGTGACTGTGAAGAATAAGTACCCTTTGCCAAGGATAGATGACTTGTTTGATCAACTTAAGGGTTCGACTTGCTTTTCCAAGATAGATCTTAGATCTGGCTACCATCAATTAAGGATCAAAGAGGAAGATATAGCAAAAACAGCTTTTCGAACATGCTATGGACATTACGAGTTTCTAGTAATGCCCTTTGACCTGACAAATGCACCTGCGGCTTTTATGGATTTAATGAATCGAATTTTTCATCGATACTTGGATCAATTTGTTGTGGTGTTTGTGGATGACATTCTTATTTATTCTCCATCGGAGGAAGTGCATGGAGAACACTTGAGGATAGTATTGCAGCTCTTAAGGGAGCACAAATTGTATGCTAAATATGAGAAGTGTGAATTTTGGCTATCGGAGGTAAAGTTTCTCGGACATGTTGTCTCTAGGGATGGGGTGTCAGTTGACCCGGGAAAGGTTGATGCCGTTATGGATTGGATGTGACCGAAGAATGTGTTCGAGATCCGAAGCTTTTTGGGCCTAGCGGGTTATTACCGTAGATTTGTAAAGGATTTCTCACGACTCGCAGAACCTATGACGCACCTCACGAGAAAAGGGGTTAAGTTCGTTTGGAATGATGCTTGTGAGTTTGCTTTTCAAGAGTTGAAACGAAGGTTGACAACTGCACCAATTTTGGTGATACCCAAGAGAGGCCTGGGATACACAGTGTATTGTGATGCTTCACGAGATGGTTTGGGATGCGTATTAATGCAACTAGAAAAAGTAGTGGCTTATGGATCTCGTCAATTGAAGAATCATGAAAGAAATTACCCAACTCATGACTTGGAGCTTGCAGCGGTTATTTTTGCCTTGAAGAGTTGGAGGCATTATTTATACGGCGAACGATTTGAAGTGTTTTCAGACCATAAGAGCTTGAGGTACTTGTTCACACAAAGGGATCTCAACCTACGTCAGAGAAGATGGATGGAATACATGGAAGATTATGACTTTGACTTGCAATACCATCCTGGGAAAGCTAATGTGGTGGCCGATGCTTTAAGTAGAAAATCTCTCGGGAATTTAGCGAGCTCAGCCATGTACGAGTGGGAAATGCTTGGCGCCATTGGGGAGTTCGATTTGCACTTAAGTGAGACAGCTAATCATGCAACCTTATTTACCATGATTGCACAACCGACACTTCTTAATAGGGTGATCGAAGCACAACAACATGACGAAGAGGCGCTTGAAATTCGAGGTCGCATACTTAATAGTAAGAGCGTGGAAGGGTGGATTCTTCACCCCGATCAAGGCTTGAGATATCTAGGCAAGGTGTTCGTGCTAGAACCTTGTCGAGAAGATGTTCTTCGAGAGTTTCACCACTCTCGCCTTGCTATGCACCCTGGAGGCACCAAAATGTATCATGATTTGCGTCGTCAATTTTGGTGGCAGGGAATGAAGAAGGATGTGGCTCAATTTATCTCCCGGTGTTTCACATGCCAACAAGTTAAAGTTGAACACCAAAAACCGTCGGGGCTATTACAACCCTTACCTGTGGCAGAGTGGAAATGGGAACATGTGACTATGGATTTTGTTACGGGACTTCTGAGATCACCAAAGGGTCACGATGCTGTTTGGGTCATAGTTGATCGTTTGACAAAATCGGCACACTTTATTCCTATCTCTACAACAACTACAGTTGACTATCTTGGAAGATTATATGTTAAGGAAGTTGTTAGACTCCACGGCGTTCCCGTATCCATTGTATCAGATCGTTATCCTCGGTTCACAGCACGATTTTGGCAGAGTTTACAGTCGGCCTTGGGCACAGATTTGCTATTTAGTACGGCTTTTGATCCTCAAACAGATGGGCAATCAGAGCGCACCGTTCAAATTTTGGAGGATATGTTGCGGGCTTGCGTGTTAGACTTCCAAGGTTCCTGGGAAGACCATTTAGATACAGCAGAGTTTGCTTACAACAATAGTTACCAAGCGAGTATTGGGATGGCTCCATTTGAGGCCTTGTATGGAAGACCATGTAGATCACCTGTATGTTGGACGGAGGTGGGAGAAAGGACAATTTTAGGTCCAGAATTAGTGTAGGAGACTACGAAAAATGTTGCAATAATTCGGAAGCGTTTGCTAGCAGCTCAAAGCGGCCAAAAGAGTTATGCGGATAAAAGACGAAAATCACTTTCCTTCGAGGTTGGTGACCATGTATTCTTGAAGGTTTCTCCGAAGAAGGGTTTGATGCGATTTGGATGTAGCGGAAAGTTAGCGCCAAGGTTTATTGGACCATTTGAGATCCTTGAGAGGATCAGGGAAGTAGCGTACCGCCTTGCGTTGCCGCCGTCGTTGTTGGGGGTTCATAATGTTTTCCATGTTTCAATGTTAAGAAAATACGAACCAGATCCATCTCACGTTATTAATTGGACAGACCTTCGTGTCGAGGATGATGTTACATATGAGGAGCAACCTATCCGAGTCATAGATTCTTGGGAGAAAGTTCTTCGGGGAAAAACCATTCCGTTGGTAAAGATACTTTGGCAGCATCATGGCATTGAGGAGGCAACATGGGAGTTGGAGTCAGAAATTCGTTCTAAGTATCCAGAGTTATTTACGCCTAGAGGTACGTATTGAATTTCGGGGACGAAATTTCCTAACGTGAGGAGGTTGTGAGAACCTGATTTTATTATTATTCATTTTAATTGATTGAAGGTAGCCATGTGGGCATGTTGTTTGAGTGATGTGGGACCCATGTGCATATCCCGAGACTTTTAATATGCTTAGATATTCATTCGATGCAAAATTTGAGTTTTGGTCGCCGAACTAAAAATTCTTGAAACCTCGGGGAGTTGATAAGTGTTACCATAGATCTAGAGGGACCTATGGTGCGATTTTTTTTACAAAAATCAGATTTTATACCTAGGAATGATCGGCTTCCCCATTTTTTTTTCGTTTTCCAGGGCTTTTTTTTTTTCCCTTCTCTTGACTCTCATATTCTCTCCCACTACACACACAATCAAACTCTCAAATCATCTAAATTTTGGAGAATCTAAGGAAAAGAAAGCTTGATTTCATCCATAGAACTCAAGGATTTTGGAGCTAGAAGTGGGTTCGGAGAGGATTCAAAGCTAGGGTTTGGTATTTGCATCTTTGAGGTAGGATACATGATTAATCCGCTTGATATGTTCATTTTTAGTGTAAATATTGTGGATTTGGTTGTAGAGCATGAGTATTTGTTTTAGATTATGTGAAAAGTTGTGTTAGGGTTTTAAGGTCTCACATGGAAAATATGGGTTTTTATTGATACTTGTTAAATTCTTGAGATTTGTGTGTTAATGAGATGTAGAGATGCTAAATGTTTAAAAGTTACATGGGTTAGTGAAGTAGTTTATGCATATTTGAAGTTTAGTGACTACTTGGAGCTTGGATACTTGATGGGAACTATGCGAATGATATTTGGGTATGAATATTTTTGTTCGGTGAGATAGGTTGAGATGATTGTGCTCGGATTATGTTGGTCTAGATTTAAGTGGTGCACCTAGGAAAAATAAGCTGGGCTTGGCGAGCTCCTCGGTGAAAGACCGGAAATTTTTGGGGTGGTACGTACACTGTACCCGGTTATCCCAATGCAAGGGTGGTGCTTGTATCTGGTTACCCCAATTCATGGGGTGGTACTTGTACCCGATTACCCTTGGTTTGTGAGGGTGGTGCTTGTATCCGATTACCTCGGTTCATGGGGTGGTACTTGTACCCGGTTACCCTCGATTAAATATTAGAGTTGGCATATGGTTTATGACCTTGAATTAAATCTAGGAAGGTTGGGCAATGGTGATTAGGCGGAGAACCGTATGAGGTTATTATTAAGGAAAGCTATTCGACACTTGATAATTATGTGTGGACTTTCAACTTGTGCGCGTTTCATGATATTTATGTTAAACTTGAACATATTATTTGATTTAGTCTTGTTTCCTACGGGCTCCGGCTCATGTTGTTTAAACCATTTCAGGTGACAATGGGGCGCCGTGAACTTGGTGAAGTTGTGGACACACGGAGTTCCTTTTTGTGATATCATCTTGTTTAGCTTATGTCTTGAATCATGTAAGGCCATAAGGCCGTCTCTGGTTCGATGTCTTTTGTAGCATGATCGTAGAACTGAAAAGTTGTGTTATTATTTTGGAACAGTAAAACTAGGAGTTGTGTAATTATCTTTTGGGTATTTTGTCTTATGGCTTGCAGAACTTATGTTAACACTAAAGGTTATGTACTAATGAATATGTTGTTCTTGAGACTTATGAAAATGAATTTATATGACATGATTATTTGGCGTGATGATTAGTGAAACATCATTCAGGCACAGGAAACTTACCAAAATTTTGTGAAAATATCCCCGTTATGCTATCTGATATATGTATTTTTAAAAAGATAAGTTGTTTTGTTTTTGTTTTTTTTTAAAAGATAGGAAAGTCTTTTTTTTGGTCAATGCTTTCAATGTGTGACGAGGACTTGACTTTTCAACGCGATATTTATGCCTTTATGACACGTGTTAAGGTCGATATTTTTGGGACATTACAATTAAGGTCAAGAACACCCCAAAAATGTCAGTGTGTTTGAGTTTTGAGCATTCCAAAACCCTTTCAGATCCCTTTCAAACTCTCTAAACTAGAACTGTAACGACACTGATTTTCGGTCAATAAAAATTTCGATAAATATTTGAATTTTATTTTAATTACTTGGGTTTACTTTCAAATTCCTATAATTTGTCGTAATTACCTTTTTGCCCCTTGAAATTTCGTTTCAAGGCTTTAAGCCCTACTTGGCAAGCCTGGTTAGTTTCTAACCAACTTGTTGGAGAAACTGAGCTAGGAAGCCTCCTAGTCACTTTAACCTAACCGCAAATGGACCCTTTTGCCCCTCTTGAACCTTTTGAACCTTTTTGACCCTAGTATTGGAATTTGTTTAATTATTTTCTTTTATTGTTTTGGTTTTATTCTTTGTCCATTGGACAATAAATATTAGGGGAATTATTATCCATTGGATAAAAGAACCCCAATTGTTTATAATAAAAGTATACTTGGCTAAGTACTTTTATCTTTTAAAAATGGACATTTTTGATTAAGTTTACTATATAATTACCCTAGCAACTATTGTCCATTGGATGATAGAAGTTAGGGATTTTATTACCCATTGGGTAAAAGCTTAGTCTTTCAAAGTACCATGGGGTTTTATTAAATTAAACCTTTCTTTTAAACCACATGTGAAAGTATTACATATTTTAATTAGAAAGGTACATGGTACTAAGATTCCTAAGGTACCCCTTAAACTATTAGGGTTTTGATCTTCCTAAGTACTTGTGGATCTAAGTATATTATATTCTAGTACTTGGAAGGTTTAAATAATGCCCTAAGTACCATGTGCTAATTGATTTGTTTAGAAGGTAAATCTTAGCCCTTAAGTTTCATTGATCTCTAGTACCAAGTACTTATTAGTTTATTTCTTATCTTGTACTTTGTATATATATATATATATGTGTACTTAAGTAAGAGAGAGAGAGAGAGAGAGAGAGAGAGAGATGCCGTGAGAGAGAGAGGGGAGAGAGAGAGGCCGAAAGGGAGAGAGAGGGAGAGAGAGAGAGAGGAAGGAAGAAAGAAGAGAAGATTGGGTTGTACTTTCTTGATCTTCCATTGTACATCAAATCCATGGGAAACTTCCTTCCTAGCCAAAAGACTTAACCTCCATTGTACTCCCATGATTTGTTTCACACTAGAATCTTGTACAATTATTCTTGTTCACACCTCTTTTCTTCCAAGAATCAAATCCTAGCCATGCAAGCCTAGGGTTATTCCTTGATCTTCCAAGATTGCTTGCCATGTGTCAAAATTTGAGGTGGAGAGAGAGAGAGGGGGGCCGGCCTTAGAGAGAGAGAGAGGGAGCTCAAGGTTCGCCTATAAATAGAGGCCATTCCATGCCATTCAACTCACCCCTTCACTTCTTGCTCCAACTTCTCTCTAGAAACCATTGTTGTTTGCCTGGGCAGCCAACTGTCCCTTTGGAAATCCTCAGTTTTCTCTTGCTTCAATTAGTTTTTAGAGCCAACTTCCTTTGGGAAAGTTGTAGAGAACTTCGAAACCTTCGAGTTAGACCCAAGAATCATCCCAATCGGTGAAGAGATGACAAAGATATTGTCATCCAAAGTTCAGTGAAATTCTCGGATTTCCATTTCCAGACAGCTTACTGTCACTTCATTTTTTACTATTTTTCTCCTACTTAGAGTAGTTTCTAGGATCAACTTCCTTCACGAAAGTTGTAGATCGTTTCTAGAGCTTCGATTTAGACCCAAGAAAATGCATATTCGGCGAAAGATTGACCGAGTTACTGCCGTCCAAAGTTCGGGCCAGATTCGCGAGTTTCATCACCCGTGGATTTTCCAAATAGCTTACTCGGCCCCGACTAGTTTCGGATCAAGGTATGATATTCTTACCCTATCCCTATGTATGGTATTAAATCAAATGTTGGAGAAATAGAATGTCTTTAAGTAATTACTTTGATCGTTTCTTTCAAAAGTAGATAAGGTTATCTTTAGTATTTGTATTTTGATCTTTAAATATGGTTATGAGCATGCTTATATGAATTGTTTGTATTACTTGTGACACGATAAAGCATAAGTGATTTATCACTCCAAGGGCGTCCGAACATGTGGCGTTATGCTTTAAGCGTTGATTTGAGTATGCTAAGTAGTATGGAGTTGAATGCTGTTGTTAGTTTAAAGATTTCAATGAATGTCGTATGATTGTTTATGTGGAAAAGTCCTACCGCGAAGTCTTGCATGTAAACGAGACACAAGAACCAAGAAAGTAGAAACATGACACCTAGGGTGTGGTTGACAAGGAAAATGTGTTTTCCGAAAAGAAAGATATCTTAGAAACTACATAATGACCATTTCGAGGGTATTATGTATGTGTGTGTGTGTTCCAATGGGAATCCGGAATAGCGGAACCATTGTGAGGTTGTGTGTGTGCGTTCCCATGGGATCCCGGACCGGCGGAACCATGGTGAGGTATAGCTTGGTTATCCGCGGAGAGGAGCTAATGCATTTGTGTGCCAATGGGAACCCGGCGCGGCGGAATCATTGTGAGGATACTCGGGAACCCGGCGCGGCGGAACCGAGGTTGGGTGTGTGGCTTGGTCATCCGCGGTACGGAGCCAATGTCAAATGATTTTGAAAGGTTGGGTGTGTGTGTAGCTTGGTTATCCGCGGTACGGAGCCAATGCAAAGGATTTTGAAAGATTGTTTTGTAAGTGAAAATGATTGACACGGTCTACGACGAGTTGCGTAGGAGAAACGCAGTAAAACTTGGACACCAACGTTAGATAGTGAATGTAGATGTGTTATCGTCATTTATTTGATTTCTATGATCCTTTGTTTGTAAGTTAAGGGTTAGTGGGTAGGGTTACTCTATTGAGCTTTCGTAGCTCACGGTGTTACCTTTTGGTGACCCTAGCATATTATATGGGTGGCGACGCCGGTATAATGTGTCAGACCTCCTAGATGAACAGGGCGAGATCTTCACCTTGGAGGCCTTTGGAGCTGAAGGGCTGGCTAGGATGGAGGAGCAGGTAGAGCTGTAGTTAGGAATCCTAGTATTCCTTCCTTTTGTAATGAAAGTACTCGTATGAGAGTTATGTTGTAATAAAAAGCTAGACTCTATTTTGAAATTTCAATAAAATGTCTTATTTAACGTACCCAAAATTCGGGGCGTTACAAAAACTAAAAGGCCTCAACAAAACCCAACTTGCATACGCTGGTATTCACCTGGCGTGCGCTGGTCCTCTGCCACGTGTCAGTCATCGGTCAACTTTGACCATTGACCAGACTTGAACTGGCGTACGCCAATTATCTAGTGGCGTACGCCAGTCAAACCTCCGGTCAAACTTGTGTTTTTAAGCATGCAGAAGCCATGGGTAGGGGTCTACAACCCATGGGAACCTTCCAATCCATCGAAAAAGCAATCTCGGCCTGGGGACATTTCTTACACATATCCCATCATCATATTCCCTCTCATCCAATGAGAAGGAAGACTTAAGGGCTAAGGCTTCAGTCACTTTGACTAGCCTTAACCCCCCTCTCTCCCTCTTCCCCTATATATACCTCCATATGCTTCCATTTGAAAGGGTTACAAAACTTGAAGCATTCAAGTCATCTCTCTCTCTCTCTCTCCATTAGTCCCTTGTTCTTTCTTTCTTCTCATTGAGAGAGAAACAACAAGAAACTCTCCCATACACTACAATATACATCCAACCACACTCACCATTTATCCCTCAAACTCCAAGTTCAAAGCTCAAACATCTCTCAAGCTCTAAGCCAAAGGTATACATATTTGTACTATTTCTCTGTTCTGATCCTTGAGGGGAGCTGACAGGGTCAAGGCTGATAATCAATACCAATCCTGGCCCTAAAGTTGTCAAGGTTTCAAAAACAAAAAAAATACGTTTCTGACTATAAACAGCGTGCGCCGGTCATAAGCCCGTGCACGCTAGTCCGTGGCAGTACGTACAGTTTTTAATTTGATTTTTCTAGGATCTGTCTGGAACTGGCGTACGCCACTAAATAACTGGCGTACTCCAGTTCCGAGCCCTCCAAAACTGGCGTACTCCAGTTGTGAAATGGGGTCCAGATCTTTGTTTTATGCTTTATTTCTTGTCTATTCATCACCTTATTGCATGCTAAAAACTAGTTTATTTCTATCTGTATTTAGAACTATTTAGTTGTAACATTCAATATTTATTACCGCTGCTTTAGAATGCCTCTGGGGTCCTTCTGATCATGTTCCAGAGCCCAAAAGATGCAAAGCCAAACACTGGACAAAAGGTATAACTGGCGTACGGTCTCCAATAACTGGTGTACAACAGTTAGATCTCATCTAGTGACTGGCCCTTGCATGGCAATCAAGCCTTGGTTTTTGTTTATTTCCCCACACTGTTTATGGGGTGTTTTATTTATTTTATTTCCTTAGATCCATTCCTGCTGTCTATATCTGTATATATGATTGCTCTATAAACTGCGTGGTTTGTCCTGGGTGTGCACTGATCCATTCCAGAGCCCAGAGGGTTGCGAGCAAAGACTGTGAGTGCATAAGTGTGGTGTACGCCAGTTTTGTGGTGGCGTGCGCATGTCATATTGGTATGCAGTGGCCTGGCCAGTGCATACCGGTATGACGCCTGCTCACATCTCTGAGAAATAGCGTACCCCAACTTGTTCAAGTTGCTCTCAGTGCTTGTTCTCAATCTATATTCATTTGTCGTTTCAAGCAAATCAAGCATCCGTAAACATTTTATCACATATATGCAACTTGTTACAGTCTTAATCCCCATTAAATGTTCCCCCACTCTAACTGGCTAAAAAATGATCAATGAGAGAAAAATGCAAAAGTTTTATAAAAATGCCTGAGCAGAGACCGATTGTAACGCCCCTAATTTTAAGTTCGTTAAAGGGATAATTTATTACAGAAATTAAATAGAGTCACTGCTCATTATTACAACATAACCCCTGTAGGAGTATTTTAAGTACAAAATGGGAACAAATCGGGAACTAGGGTTCCTAACTACTGCTCCTCTTGTTCTTCCAACCTAGCGAGTTCTTCGGCTCCGAACGCCTCCAAGGTGAATAGTTCGCCCTGTTCGTCTATCAGATCTGACATATTATACCGGCGTTGCCACCCATATAATATGCCAGGGTCACCACAAGGTAACACCATGAGCTATGAATGCTCAACAGTATAATCCTAATACTAGCATCGATTTCCACATGATAAGTACATAAGTAGTGATAAAAAGACAATAGCGCTAACACTTTCACAATTGCTCTATAACTACCGTTGGTGTCGACTCGTCGTAAACCATGTTGTTATTACCCTTTTTCAAAAACACCTTTTTAACTCATCCAACCTCGGTTTCGCCGTTCCGGATTCCCGAGTATCCTCACAATGGTTCCGCTGCACCGGGTTCCCATTGGCACACATTGCATTGGCTCCGTACCGCGGATAACCAAGCTACTCACCCAACCTCGGTTCCGCCGCACCGGTCTCCCGAGTATCCTCACAATTTCCGCCGTTTTGGGTTCCCATTGGCACACACACACACTACTCACGTAATACCCTTGAAATGGTAATTACGTAGTTTCGAAAATATTTCCTACCGGGAAAACACTTCTTTCTCGTGTTAAACCACACCCTAGGTGCCATGTTTCTACTTTTCTCGATTTTCGTGTCTCGTTCTCATGTAAGACTCCGCGGTGTAAGACTTTACATACAACATGCATTCAATCAAGCCTTGAAAAAGTACAACAAGATCTTCCAACTACTACTACTATCATGCTTGAATTTCATAAACAACATAAACATGCATTCCAACTTTTTATTTACAATCAAAGTAACTTCTTAAACTTTAGGAAAAGTAAGTAGAGATTCAAAGTAGCGAGATTAAACTACTTATAGAAAATAAAGTAAGGATTTAACTACCATTCTTCTAGGCGGTGTTGGCTACGGAAGATTGGTCGTCGGTTTTGGATTTCGGCGGCGTAACGGCCCTCGGATAGCTTCGAAAGGAAAAGAGTTGTACTTCTTTTCCTAGAAACCACTTCCTAACTTTAACTAAGCTAGTTTAAGGATCGATGGGTGGTATTTGGAAGTGGTTTGGTAGTTTCACTCAAGAACACTCAAGAACAAAGAAAGTTCTTGAACTTAGAACAAGAATGCTTGGAATTCTAAAGAGAAGAAAGAGCTATTGTGAAAGTGTTAGCGCTATTGTCTTTTTATCACTGCTTATGTACTTATCATGTGGAAATCGATGCTAGTATTAGGATTATACTATTGAGCATTCGTAGCTCATGGTGTTACCTTGTGGTGACCCTGGCATATTATATGGGTGGCAACGCCGGTATAATATGTCAGATCTGATAGACGAACAGGGCGAACTATTCACCTTGGAGGCGTTCGGAGCCGAAGAACTCGCTAGGTTGGAAGAACAAGAGGAGCAGTAGTTAGGAACCCTAGTTCCCGATTTGTTCCCATTTTGTACTTAAAATACTCCTACGGGGGTTATGTTGTAATAATGAGCAGTGACTCTATTTAATTTCTGTAATAAATTATCCCTTTAATGAACCTAAAATTAGGGGCGTTACAACTTGGTATCAGAGCTTTAGGTTCAAAACCTCGGCCATGGGTAGAATGGGTAGAACCATGTAGAACCGTGAGATAAGTTTGACCGTTACACAAACGTGACTTCGATTTTCAAGTTTAACATCCCAAATTGGGTGGAATTCTGTCAAAACAATCTTCGGATTGAAGAAAGGCGCGGGAGGGCGTATCTTTGCACTGCAGACCGAGGAACAAGAGCCGGATCCCTCTGTGATCCAAGGTACGCTACTGTTATATAGTACTTGCGTACAAGCTTTGTTTGACTCTGGTGCATCGCATTCGTTCATATCTACTGCTTGCGTAACTGCTGTAGCACTAGAGACAGAACCCTTAAGTAAGAGTACAAGGGTAATATCGCCATTGGGGGGAAGTATAGCTGTTAGTCTAGTGTGTAGAGGGTGTGAGATAGAAGTAGCAAATTTGCGCCTTACCTGCGACCTCCGAGTAATCGACATGGCGGACTTCGACATTATCCTTGGGATGGATTGGCTATCGGCTCATCGAGCAGTTGTAGATTGTCACCAGAAGACTGTGACGGCTTACACCCCAGAAGGGACTCGTTTTCGTTTTAAGGGGGATAGAGAGACAACGAGTTCGATGACGAAGAGATCTAGGTGGCAGAATCAACTGTTTGGATGGCTAGCCAGTCTCCAAATGGAAGAAACCGACAGGATGGAACTGGGATTGCCACACATCGTTTGCGAGTACGCCGATGTTTTCCCAGAAGAACTTCCTGGTTTACCACCTCAAAGGGAGATCGATTTCTCCATAGAACTTCAACCGGGAACCGCTCCAATTTCCATGGCCCCGTACCGAATGGCCCCTGCCGAATTGAGGGAGCTCAAGACTCAGTTGCAAGAACTGCTGGACAGGGGATTTAATAGACCAAGCACATCGCCATGGGGAGCACCAGCCCTATTCGTGAAGAAGAAAGAAGGAACGCTTAGGCTGTGTATTGACTATAGGAAGCTGAACCAAGTCACGATCAAGAACCGATGTCCGTTGCCTAGGATCGATGACCTGTTTGATCAATTGAGGGGAGCAACTTGCTTTTCCAAAATCGATCTCCGATCAGGCTATCATCAGCTAAGGATTCGGGATGAAGATATTGCCAAGACGGCTTTTCGCACTAGATACGGACACTACGAGTTTGTAGTAATGCCGTTTGGACTGACCAATGCTCCGGCAGTATTCATGTGTCTCATGAACAAGATTTTTCAACCCTACTTAGACAAGTTTGTAGTGGTGTTCATTGACGACATTTTGATATACTCCGCCAACAAGGAGGAGCACGAAGAACACCTTCGAATGGCACTACAAATACTCCGGGATAACCAACTCTATGCCAAGGCCAGCAAGTGTGAGTTTTGGCTGGAAGTGGTTAAGTTCTTGGGGCATGTAGTATCCAAGGATGGAATCGCAGTGGATGAAAGCAAGGTCGAAGCAGTGCTAAAGTGGAAGCAACCAACCTCCGTGTTCGAAATCAGAAGTTTCTTGGAATTGGCTGGGTATTACAGAAGGTTCATACCGGACTTCTCAATCTTAGCCAAACCAATGACCAGGCTAACTCAGAAAGGAGTGAAGCTGGATTGGGATGAAGCCTGTGAGAAATCTTTCCAAGAGCTGAAGAAGAGACTGACCAGCGCACCGATACTCATCATTCCTGAGCGTGGTGTAGATTATACCGTGTACTGCGACGCTTCAAGAGATGGCTTAGGATGCGTGCTGATGCAGAATGGGAAGGTCGTAGCCTACGGATCGCGACAACTCCGACCTCACGAGAAGAACTACCCCACCCACGACTTAGAATTAGCCGCAGTAGTATTCGCCCTCAAGTCATGGCGTTACTATCTGTGGGGAGAGAAATTCGAAGTGTTTCCCGACCACAAGAGTCTCAAGTATCTTTTCACTCAGAAGGAGTTGAACTTGAGGCAGCGTCGATGGATGGAGTAATTGGAAGACTACAAGTTTACCTTGCAGCATCACCCCGGCAAAGCTAACGTAGTAGCCGACGCCCTGAGTCGAAAGGAAAGGGCACAGAAAGTGAAGACTGCCATTAAGGAATGGGAAATGGTAGATACTCTCAACGAGTTCAACTTGCGGCCATCATCAGAAAACGGGAATGCTCGATTGTATGGTCTAATTGCGGAACCAACACTTCATCAGGAGATCTTGCTAGCTCAAACCTTCGAGCAGAATTGCGAATTCGTCCGACATCGAATCCGAGAAGGAAAGGCGGTGCCAGGATGGACTATCGAGGAGAATAACAGTTTGAGATTCAAAGGAAAGGTATTCGTGCCTAATGTTGGAACCCTAATTTCCTCCGTTATTTGAATAAAAGCACTTTTGTAACGTTTATGATGTAATAACAAGCCAGACTCGCTCCGTTTTTATAGTAAAATGTTTTATTTAACGTACCCAAAATTCGGGGCGTTACACCGATCTCCGGATTGGGCGAGAGGGGTGCCATAAAACCCTTCCCCTCTCGTAACCTGGCTCCCGAACCTCAGATATCAAAGGTGACGACGAACCAGTCTACGTCTTTTCAAAATTAAACAAACGTAGCAAACGTTTTCGAGTTCGGTTCCTTGGGTGTTTCACTGCTAAAACCCGAGTGGCGACTCTGAATCAAAGCGTTTCGCCGCGCTTTTCCAAAAAGGGCCGCACCCAAATTTTTCGTAATGAAATTTCCGGGGGGCGTGCCCACAGTGGCGACTCTGCTGGGGACTCATTGCATTAATTAATATTTGGCAATTAATACATGAATGAACAATTTTCAAAAGTCTGTCAAAACAGTACGCTCCGCGCTGCTGAAGAACGGAATGGTTACGTAACAGGATCTCAGCATCCGACCAATCCGAACTCGGACTTTTACTTTTGTTCACTTGAGTAGTTTTCTCCAAATATTGATTAATAAAAGTGAGCCGAACTTCAAAAAGGCATTTTCCAAAACTTTGCGTTCCTGTCTCATTCAATCATTTTTTTGGCATTCTTCATTTGCATCAATGTTGGCTAGCCATGTTGAGATGTTTTGGGTAACCGGCACAATTTACTGGAGCCCGGGATCCTCGAATGCCCAACAACCTTGGACGATGATGAGTCGTAATACCGTTCGACCATTGCTTTGCTAGACGCGTTGCAATGGGAGGTATACCGCGGCTCTAGTCAGAGGAACCCCCTTAAACCCAAACCGGCCTCTCCATGCGTACAAAGCACTAGAACCTTCCAACTTAAGACTGGAACCTGCAGGGTAGGATTACTTGCATCTAACCCCCATAAACTGTCTATGTGTTACTGCTTCCCCTATCGCATGCCTGTATATACATTCATTCTGTCTTGCGTAGGAGCATGCTAGGGTGGCTTTTAGGTTGGCTTTTGAGTTCGTCTTATGACTATTAGGACATTGCCTTGACCGATGACGAGTTGTGCATCTTGATGTTGCACGTTATCAAACTTTCAAATCCTTTAATCAAAGACATTTTGGGAAATCAAAACTTTCTAAACCTGTCTAAAAACCCAAATCAAAGTTTTAAACAGCAAAGCTAGGAACAACGGAGAGAATGTCATGATACTTACACCATCCAGGTTATAGTGCTAATCACTTACACCATCAAGGCTCCGACACAGTGCTGCCTATGCCACTCCGGTTACGGTATCACGTCATCTACACCGAGTTGTTCCAACCTCCAGAGTTGAAACTTCGAGAATGGAGTAGTCAAAGGCTTAGACTATTTTGACATCTTTTAGTGTTAGTCGATTCAAACAAGGATACACCGTCGAAAAGAAATCCGAGGATTCTGGCAACATCCGAATGTCATGAGACAAACTTGTTTCTAGAGTCTAGGAGGACACTGACTACGATGACATGCGTATTCCATTCTTTCAAGGTCTTTCAAAAGCTTGTTGCAGGAACGCCACTGAGTTCTCATTTACTTTGCTGTCTAAAGCTTTAGGCCATCACCTTCATCGATCATCAATCCAAAATGACAGCACAAATAGAGATGGCTGAACTGAAGAGGGCTGTAGAGGAACTAAGTCACAAAATGGACAAGCAAATGATCATGATCCGGGGACTGGTTGACCTCTTCACCACCATAGCCCCGCAGTCGGATATGGGGTTAATCAAGGAATCCTCTCAAGCCTGCCACACTCCTGCGGTCAGAAAGTGCTCGAAGGATATGTTCAAAGACCTGGCTGAGTTTCATGAAGCCAGGACTCACCTAAAGGAGAATGCTGGATCATTGCTCAAAGCCAATGCCGAAAGGGAGGATATGCGCAACAAAGAAATCAATCCTAAAGGCAAAAGAGTGCATCGTGTGGAAGATGCAGTGTTGTGCAACTACAAAGAGAGCAAAGGTTCGACTCTGAATCCTCAATCCGGTCATCGAAACCCACCAAGGACCTTCTCCCGCTTCTCCACACCTTTGTCCTCGGTTTATGAGAAGCTCCTTGAAGCTGGTTTCCTCAAGCTGCTCCTTCCAACTCCTTCACCTCGAACATTCCCGGCATCTTACGATTCAAGTGTCTATTGTGCTTTCCATCAAATGCCTGGCCATCTCACCGATGCCTGCTACCACCTTCGACATGCCATTCAAGATCTCATTGACAATGGCGTCATTCCAGCTCCACTCCCATCAAAGCCCGATGTCATTTCCAAACCCATGCCTCAACATGTTAGTCAAATATCTACCACCTCCACTCAAATCAACCCTATCTCCACCATATTCAATCAATCCAAACCAATGGTGTCTCCCCCATCTGAACCCGAGGTTAACCTGATGGCCATAGATGCAATTGAGATCCTCACTGGCAACACCTAGATTGACAGTGATGAGGAGCCTACAAAGGAGAAATTCAAGAGGAAGGTTAATCAATCAAAAGAGAAAATGGACTGGCTGAGATCCTTCAATCATGAGAATTTGGGGCTGTTGTTCGGTTTCTTCAGCTTTGGCCTGTTGTCCTCTAACTCCCACCTCTCTGCAAGGAAGTCAAGGGTAACTATAAAAGTTGCATTTTCAAATCGCGTCTATTTTGCATTGACACTTTTGAGTCTGAGTCTAACACAATGTATGTCAAGTCGTCTAAGTCTAGCTTTGAGTCGGAGTTTGTGCCTCTTGGCCCTCCATGTCGTAGCTTTTATTCTCAATTCGAGTCGTTTTGCTGTACTTGGCAACCCCAAGGGTTTTATGATATGCATTATCCTGCTTGTAAGTACTTTGCTGGCTTTTTAATAAAATGTGTCAACCCTGATGACGAAGAAATAGATTTCGATGGGATCATCCCCAAGGAAATGTGTTCCCTTGCCGGAAGGGAAGACAAAAGGCATGCTCAGCCTCTAAAAGAAGAAGCAATTTCCAACATACTTGAAAGATGAGGTAGACCCCCGGATGCTTCAAATGGTTTCAGCGTTTTCTCCAGAAGAGCATTGCGCCTGTTCAGACTTGTTGTAACGCCCCTAATTTTAGGCACGTTAAGGGTTTAATCTATTACATAAATTAAATAGAGTCATTACAACCTATCCCCCTTAAACAATTTCGTCCTCGAAATTAGGCGCACGCTAGGATTCGAACAGGTGAGGGTATTTCATCTTCATGGTTTCTTCTCTTTCCCAAGTGGTCTCTCCTGCTCCACGATGTTTCCACAAAACTCGAACCAACTTGATCGTCTTGTTCCGGATAGTCTTCTCACTTCGATCTTGAATCTCTATCGGTTCTTCTTCGTATGTCGCATCTTCCTCAATGGTGATGTCTTCCCAATTGAGAACATGAGTGGGCAGTGCGAGGTACTTGCGGAGCATTGACACATGAAACACATTATGCACTCGGTCCAGCTGAGGTGGCAGGGCCAGGCGATAAGCAACCTTCCCAATCTTCTCCACAATGTCGAATGGGCCGATGTAGCGTGGGGATAGCTTCCCTTTCTTCCCAAATCTGATGACTCCCTTCTTGGGTCTGATCTTCAAGAATACATGATCTCCTACGGCAAAAGTTAACGGTCGGCTCCTTTTATCCGCATAACTCTTCTGCCGGCTCTGAGCTGCTTGGATCCTTTGCCTGATGGTTTTGACCTTCTCAGTGGTATCTCGTACGATGTCAGGTCCGATCAATCCTGTTTCCCCAGCATCGGTCCAACAGACTGGAGATCGAGAGGGTCGACCGTAAAGTGCTTCGTATGGTGCCATTCCGATGCTTGCTTGATAGCTGTTGTTGTAGGCGAACTCTACCAACGGCAAATGTTGCTCCCAGTTCCCAGAGAAATCCAAAGCGCAGGCTCTGAGCATGTCTTCTAGAGTTTGAATAGTCCTCTCCGTTTGTCCGTCTGTTTGTGGGTGGAAGGCTGTGCTAAGCCTTACGTCCGTTCCCAATGCTTTTTGCAGTCCTTTCCAAAAGTGTGATACAAAACGTGGGTCTCTGTCGGATACAACCGAGATTGGTACTCCATGAAGGCGCACGATTTCTCGAATGTACAACAGGCTTAATTGCTCCACGTTTTCGGTCATCTTGACAGGCAGAAAGTGCGCAGACTTGGTGAGTCGATCTACTATCACCCAAATAGCTGTGTTGGATTTGGCAGTTCTTGGTAATCCAGTGACAAAGTCCATCGAAATGTGCTCCCACTTCCAGGTCGGTATTGGCAAGGGTTGCAGATCTCCTCCAGGTTTCTGATGCTCAGCCTTGACTTGTTGACACACCAGGCAGGTGGATACAAACCGGGCTACATCCTTCTTCATTCCTTCCCACCAGTACGTTCTTCGCAAGTCATGATACATCTTTGTACCGCCAGGGTGAACTGCGAAGTTTGAATGGTGAGCTTCACGGAGTACGTTTTCTCGAAGAGTTCCAACATTAGGCACGAATACTTTTCCCTTGAATCTCAAGCTGTTGTTCTCCTCGATAGTCCATCCTGGCACCACCTTTCCTTCTCGGATTCGATGCCGGACGAACTCGCAATTTTGCTCAAATGTTTGAGCTATCAAAACTTCCTGGTGAAGTGCTGGTTCCGCAACCAAAGCATATAATCAAGTGTTCCCGCCTTCCGATGATGGGCGCAAATTGAACTCGTTGAGAGTGTCCACCATTTCCCATTCCTTGATGGCAGTCTTGACTTTCTGTGCTCTTTCCTTTCGACTAAGAGCGTCAGCCACCACGTTGGCTTTACCGGGGTGATATTGCAACGTGAACTTGTAGTCCTCCAAATACTCCATCCATCGACGCTGTCTCAGATTCAACTCCTTCTGAGTGAACAGATACTTGAGACTCTTATGATCGGTAAAAACTTCGAATTGTTCTCCCCACAGATAGTAACGCCACGACTTGAGAGCGAATACTACTGCAGCCAATTCTAAGTCATGGGTGGGGTAGTTCTTCTCATGCGGTCGGAGTTGTCGAGATCCGTAGGCTACGACTTTTCCCTTCTGCATCAACACGCATCCTAAGCCATCTCTTGACGCATCACAGTAGACTGTATAATCGACACCGTGCTCAGGAATGATGAGAACCGGTGCACTGGTCAGTCTATTCTTCAGCTCTTGAAAAGATTTCTCACAGGCTTCATTCCAATCCAGCTTCACTCCTTTCTGAGTTAGCCTGGTCATTGGCTTAGCTAGGGTGGAGAAGTCTGGTATGAATCTTCGGTAATACCCAGCCAATCCTAGAAAACTTCAGATTTCGAACACAGAGGTCGGCTGTTTCCATTTCAGCACTGCTTCAACTTTGCTTTCATCCACAGCAATCCCATCCATGGATACCACATGCCCCAAGAACTTAACCACTTCAAGCCAAAACTCGCACTTGCTGGCCTTGGCATAGAGTTGGTTGTCTCGGAGTATTTGTAGTGCCATCCGCAGATGCTCTTCGTGCTCCTCTTTACTGGCGGAGTAAATCAAGATGCCGTCAATGAACACCACTACAAACTTATCTAAGTATGGTTGAAAAATCTTGTTCATGAGACACATGAATACTGCCGGAGCATTGGTCAGTCCAAACGGCATTACTACAAACTCGTAGTGGCCGTATCTGGTGCAGAAGGCCGTCTTGGCAATATCCTCATCTCGAATCCTTAGCTGATGATAGCCTGATCGGAGATCGATTTTGGAAAAACAAGTTGCTCCTCTCAATTGATCGAACAGGTCATCGATCCTAGGCAACGGATATCGATTCTTGATCGTAACTTGATTCAGTTTCCTATAGTCAATGCACAGCCTAAGCGTTCCTTCTTTCTTCTTCACGAATAGGGCTGGCGCTCCCCAAGGCGATGTGCTTGGCCTAATGAATCCCTTGTCTAGCAGCTCTTGTAGTTGTGTTTTGAGCTCCTTCAGTTCCACAGGGGCCATTCGGTATGGGGCCATGGAAATTGGGGCCGTCCCAGGTTGAAGTTCTATGGAGAAATCTATCTCCCTTTGAGGTGGTAACCCAGGAAGTTCTTCTGGGAAAACATCGGCGTACTCGCAAACGATGTGTGGCAATCCCAGTTCCATCCTGTCGGTTTCTTCCAGTTGGAGACTAGCTAGCCATCCAACCAGTTGATTCTGCCACCTAGATCTCCTCGTCATCGCACTCGCTGTCTCTCTATCCCCCTTAAAACGGAAAACGAGTCCCTTCTGGGGTGTAAGCCGTTACCATCTTCTGATGACAATCCACAACAGCACGATGAGCCGATAGCCAATCCATTCCAAGGATCACATCGAACTCAGCCATGTCGATTACTCGGAGGTCGCAGGTCAGGCGTAAGTTGTCTACTTCTATCTCGCACCCTCTGCACACTAGACTAACAGCTATACTTCCCCCCATTGGTGATGTTACCCTTGTACATTTACCTAGGGATTCTGTTTCTAGTGCTAGAGCAGATACGCAAGCAGTAGATATAAACGAATGCGATGCACCAGAGTCAAACAAGGCTTGTACGCAAGTACTATATAACAGTAGCGTACCTTGGATCACAGAAGGATCCGCTTCTTGCTCCTCGGTTTGCAACGCAAAGATTCGCCCTCCAGTGCCTTGCTGGGTTCCTGCGGGCTGCTTTCCTTTATTCTGCCCATTCTGCTGCTGAGCTGGGCCACCAGAGTTTTGCTTCACGAAGCTGGCCTGCCCAGGCTGTTGTGCCTTCTGGTTCCTGAAGCTTCCGTTCTTTTCCTTCAGAGGCTGGGGGCAGTCACGCTTGTAGTGACCCATTGCCTGACAGTTGAAGCACTGCACAGATGCCTTGTTTTGGCCAAATCTCTGCGAGTCACCACGCCCAGGCGTAGTATTCTTCCAAGACTGGTTGCTTTGTCCAGAAGCAAAGGTTTTGGTGGGATAGGGCCCACGGTTGTTGTTGTTGGAAGTTTGGGTTCGGATCGGTCCGCCAGTATTGTTGGTCACCTTCTTCCAGCGAGCCTTGAAGTCGTTTCCCTCGCATTCCAGTCGCAAGGTGCACTTCACTACACCGGAGTAGGTGGGAAGAGTTTGAGCTACCACAGCCTGTCGAGCGGTTGTTAGCCCCCACTCGAATCTTCTAGCCTTCTTGTCTTCAGTTGAAACAGCATCCGGGGCATAGCGGGACAGCTCTTCGAACTTGGCCGCGTACTGCGTAACGGTCATAGTTCCTTGCTTCAGGTTGTTGAACTCTTGTTCCTTAGCCAAACGAATTGGCGTGGGGAAGTATTTTTCGAGAAACAGAGTCTCGAACTGAGCAAACGTCATGGCAGCCACATCATGCGTTGCCTCCATCAGCTCCCACCAATAGCGGGCTTCTCCCTTCAGCTGGTATGTGGCTAAGGCCACACGGTCTCCATTACGAGTGATCTCCAAGGTGTCCATGATCACCTTGATTTCCTTCAACCATGCTTCCGCCATAGTGGGGTTGGTATCTCCGTCGAAGGTCGGAGGTCGACGCTTGCAGAACTCGTTCATTGCCCGGGTCCGAGTCATTGGTCCTTCATTAGGGTTTGGGTTCTGGCGGGCAGCATTCAGAGCGGTCACGAGCGCTTGCATGACTTGAGCAAGGTCGGGGTTAGGGTCAGGGTTAGGATTCGAGGATCCACCGGCCTCATACCCTAATCCACTCCGTCGGTTCACCATCTACGAGCGAAAATTGAAAAGGGGAAGGTTTAGTTTTAACTAAACTATTTTCCTTTGTACAAGGTAAGAAGTAATCACATAATCAACAGTACTTTTAAAACAAAAGCATCTTCTCATAGATAATGAAGGATTACATCACGAAGCATAGAGTTTTACTACAAAATAAACATACCAACACAAGCTTCCTACTACAGGTTAAGACAATCATACTACATGGTTCTTCTAGTACAAGTGCTTGAAAGGCAACTCGAGCTTTCGGAACCTTATTCTAATGCTACTACTCTACTAGCTAGGTGGAACGACTCCAAAGAACTCTCTCAACTGAATCTTCCATTCCCTCTCTCTTGTTGTCAGCCATTGCTCTCCCTTAATACGAATCTGCTCAGCAAGCTCTCTAAATTGCGGATCCTGGGGATCGAGGTTCTCGGTGGTGCCAGGTGGAAATACGACTATCTCGCAAAGTTGGTTGCCAGTCGCGGGGTCAATGATCCCTGGAAGAGGCATCGGTAGATCGCTCTCGGGTGCAAGTAGCGCCTTGTAGTACAGAAGGTCAGCTACAGAGGCCTTGGCGGGGAAATAGCTATCCATATCTACAATAGGGAAAGTTATATATTAGACTTAACAGTGGAGAACGGAAAGCGTATACAACATGTGCAAGTACAACAGTGATCATACTAGATAAAACACAAGTCTTATATTACTAGAAACAACGAGTACATCATAAACGGCTTATAAGCCTAAGCTGCCTACGGCATTTGCTTACAAAAGATCCTACCACATTTTGCTTATAACAAAAGGTCCCACTACTTGTTAGTCTTGATAGCTGATCTAGAAAATAGGTGGGAATTCAATCCTAATTGCACCTATGTCATCCTCGTAAGGTGGTGGCGGCACGTCTCCAGAATCGGTGTTCATGTCCAAAACATCAGGCACAGCCCATGGGGGCTGCAATTCCCCGAAATCAACATTTTCCTCATCGTCGGAATCCCAACCTATCGGTTCCTCCTCGGGAATTTCCTCAGGGTCTTCCTCCTCTTCATCATCAGATGACAAGTCTGGATTCGGCATGTTCATCAGATGCTCCCAGTCAGCCTCGTTAATTGGTGGGTCATTGAACTCCTCAGGTTCTTCATCAGAATCCTCCTCGAGGTTCTCTTCGGGATCCTCCTCTTCTGGGTCTTCCTCGACTTCCATGTGGATAGGAGGTGCTACGGCCACTGCTTCGGCGTTACCGGGAGGTGGAAGTTGAACCAGAACTGGCACTGCATCGACCATGTCTTCTTCCTCCTCGTTCACGGGACGGACAAGAGCACCATACTCTTGATAGAAGTCATGGGTATAGGGGAAAGCATGAGGAAAATAAGGATCCTCCACCAGTTGATGGGTCATGGACCTTACAGTGCTTGCAAGTTTGTGAGCTTCAGGAAAAAGATTGATTTGGTAGGGGCTCAAGTGATCCATCTACAATAGGGGAACTATCTATTAAACTTAATAAAGCATAACAACACGTCTTTATTATAGCATAACCGAAAATACAACTTAGATAGCGGAAATCCCATTCCTGAATATCCTATACCACGGCTAGGGAATTTTATTTAGGGTGCGCTTCCTAATCTTCTTCGTTCTTCGAGCTTCCTCAATTTGCGGGGTTTCCTTCCGTGGCGTCTTCGTTGTCGACGGTTCTTCCTTCCTCGTTCTCAATTTCGGTGTTTGGCGTCAGGAGTAGGAAACCAAAATACTCGTAGAACGAGCTTAGGAGAGGAAACATGTGGGGAAACCAAGGGTCTGTTTCTAAGGGATGAGGGGTATTCCGCTGCACTCTCACGAAGTCAAGCTGCTCTGCATGCATGGCGGCGATGAAGTTGGGGTCCCCCAATTGCTGGGCCGTCATCCTTTCTAAGACGTAGTCTTCGACTGACAGATCGGTTGAGGGTTCCATCTATAAGAAAATTTCATTAGTAACGTTTTGAAAATATCTAGTTTTTGGTAAACCATAGGAAAACTTTTCAGGTTACTATGTTACACATTCGATCCTTGATTCAAGTCATCATCCAATTGTTCGGGAATTCCCAGCTCGGCGGTACTGCCAATTTCCGCGCCTTGCTTCAATCCGAAGATTGTTTTGACAGAATTCCACCCAATTTGGGATGTTAAACTTAAAAATCGAAGTCACGTTTGTGCAACGGCCAAACTAGCTTAAGGTTCTACATGGCTCTACCCATTCTACCCATGGTCGAGGTTTTGAACCTAAAGCTCTGATACCAAGCTGTAATGCCCTAATTTTAGGCACGTTAAGGGTTTAATCTATTACATAAATTAAATAGAGTCATTACACTTGTTCAAAGAATTCAACAACATCTTGGCATGGTCTCACAAAGACACGCCTGAAGTCGATCATGAGATAAAGTAGCATTGAATTCCCTACTACCGGATGCCAAATCAGAAAGCAGAAGCTCAAAAGGCTCCAGTCCTTATACCATGTGCAAAATAGTAACAACAGCATTCCATCAAGTGCACATTAAAAAGGTGCAAAAGTGGCCTGGAGCGAGGCATTTCAAACCGAAGCAGTCAGGACCCTTTCACTGTCAAAGTCATTTCATCAGGGGCTCCAGCCAAAGCTCATCAACCTTAATGGCAACGAATTCAACACTGTGGTCAACATGGATCAATTCAAGTGCTACTTTTCCTTGAGAGAAGCTCGTTGGGTCGAAAACCACAAGGGTGGGAGATTCCAAGCAAAAGTTAGAGCAGCCTGTTAGATCGAAAACCTAAGGAGGCGGTCTAGGTAAAAATAAATAGGCAAAAAGTCGAAAGCTCGCTAGACCGAAGACCCAAGTGGGCGGTACTAGGCAAAAGTTAGAGCGTAAAAGGGAGAGGTAAAATACACGAGTGAACCTTGGCCCGAACTACGTTTTGACTTGATTCTCCAAAAGGGGATATGTAGGCAGTCTCTCTCTTCGAGACTCGGTCATAATCTATCAACTGGATCTCAAGTTTTGGCTTTGGTGCACCACGTTGGCCGCCTGACCTATGTTTTGACAAATCCTTCCTTAAAGTTCGGTCGCAATCTGTCAGTTGGATCCAAGGCTTTGGTCCATCGCCATAGTCAAGAAGAAGACAAGTTTCATTTGTGCTGAAGGGGGAAAACCTTTCGTCTTTCAATTTTATTTCGAACTACTTCTTCAATTTCAAAGCTAAGCAAAAGCCTTAAAATATCTAAAGCATAAAAAACAGAACGAAATGCTTGTGAGGCCCAACGGGCTCACAGTTTATTCTAAGTCAGCGGAGTCTAGTGTAAGCAGCCGTAGCGGACTTGTAGTCATGCATGCTAGTTTGAGGTTCACGCTCATTTATTCAAAGTGATGTGCGTTTGTCTCAAGCCTGCGCACACTTCTTCAATTCAGGCAGCATTCAGAAGCAGTCAGCTACTGCCGCCGATTCATCAAGTTAAAAGTACCTCGACTGTCATTCAAGGGGTTTTTGCCAAGTTTTTCTATACCATGCAAGTCATGCGGACCAAATGTGACTGCATGGGGGTATCAGTTTCAGTCCGGGCCTATATGAGTCATCCCTTTGCGACTTTTTGTCCATCTTTGCGACATTTTTCGAGTATTTTAATTTGTTTCCCATTCTGGGGCTTTCTTCTCAATTTTGTTTGTTCGTACATGTCATTGTACATCTATTTGACCTTACGTAAGCATCAGTTTCACCTATCTACGGGATATTTGAATTTTGGCTCATTAATGCCTAAAATTTCATTTTTCCGCGAATCTGAGAGTCCGCATCGCATCATGGGGCTCTTTCTCCCTTTTTCATTCGAGCTAGGCAAGTCTGCACATATATGTGTGTCTGTGTGTCGACTCAACTCACTTGTCAATGCAAATTAGATATTAGTGGTGGGTTTATGCGCTCTTTCTCAAAGGAGAGTCAATAAACTGAAAAATGCAATTTTTACATTGCTACCCTAACTTCTATCTTCTATCCAAGCAGTGGAATCGTGTGAACAGCAAGAGTATGTCAGCCCATGGCAAAGCAAAGCATATCTATGGGGCACATCTGCCTAAGCATCAAGAAAGGGGCACACAGGCCCAATGCCGTTACTATGTCAACTGAGGCACACCAACCCGCTCAATGCCCCTCTATTTTGGCACGCAAACCCGAAACTCAAAAGCAAAAGACAGTAAAGTAAGGAGACTCAGTGGTAGTCCTCAAGCGTCGTCGTCCTCTTAGGAGCCGCCCTTAGCTTGCGTTTGCATTTTCAATTTGTGCATGCAATTTAGTACATATCATTGCATATTGTATATCAACTGTTGAAAACAGGAAAAGTCTATCAAGTGCCAAAGCATGCTTATCCAGCATCGAAAGCAGCAAGTAATCAGGATTTTGGGGTTCATACCTGGGATCTAGTCACTCTTGGAACGGGGGCCGGAGCTGCTACTTTGAGATGGTACAATTTTAAGGAGGGGTGCCACATGTTGTTCTCCCTATCCATTTCTCCATGGCAAATGTCAAGCACACAGCCTTACTGTCCCACTCCACTAGCACTAGGAGCACATTTTGGTGATCAGAATACAATTCAAAGTAGCAACGACTTGTGCAACTCAAAATCCAAGTTCACAGACGACATGTTCATCCCGAGGAATGATCCTCCAGTCCTGTCCAATTCAACGACGACCAGCCAGGTCGTCCTTCTCAATTCTTCAAATCAATTCAATCAGCGACGGTCTACCCATCCTTCAAATCAATTCATTCAACGACGATCAGTCACGTCATCCTTTTCAATCCTTCAATGACGACCAGCCATGTCGTCCTCCAAGTCAATTCAAATCAACGACGACCAGCCATGTCATCCTCCAAATCAACGACGGTCTACCCATCCTTCCAATCAATTCATTCAACGACGGTTAGCCATGTCGTCCACCCAATCAATTCATTCAACGGCGATCAGAATATCGTCCACTTCAATCCATCAACGGCGATCAGCCATATCGTCCGCTTTCAACCCTTCATGGCATTCAGAATATCGCCCGCGGTTCAACTCAGCGGCCGCCCATCCAATCAATCACCACAACGACGGTCCACCAGTCCAAACAATCTATAACAACTGTTTGACTATCCTGATCCACATCTATCTACAGCGAGTACAGCTTCCAACAGTCTTATTGCTCTGTCTTGGATGGTCTTTGATAAAGAGATTGGCTCTGGTTCCCAAAAGATAGAATTTAACCTACCTGACACGACCTACCCGTGATTGTTGGAGTTTTCTTTATGCCGAAGAAGGTTTGATCCCCCGGGGTAATGATTTGTCCGCAACTGGTTATTCCCCGGAAGAATCCGCCTCGGCATTCAATGATGGTCTGCCCATCCCCGTTTACCAATAGAGTTCAAACCCTCATTCAATCAACTCAACGATGGTTTAACGAGTCATTCCTCAACGATGACCCACTGTCTCAAATGAACGATGGTTCAACGAGTCATCCAGCAACAATGACCCACCGTCTCAAATCAACGATGGTTTAACGAGTCATCCCTCAACGATGACCCAACATCTCAAATCAACGATGGTTTAACGAGTCATCCCTCAACGATGACCCACCGTCTCAAATCAACGATGGTTCAACGAGTCATCCCTCAACGATGACCTACCGTCTCAAATCAACAATGGTTTAACGAGTCATCCGTCGGTCAACGATGACACATCTCAAATCAACGACGGTTTAACGAGTTCATCCCTTAAAGAATGGTCCGTCGATTTTGTCTCAAATCAACGATGGTTCAACGAGTCATCCCTCAACGATGACCTACCGTCTCAAATCAACAATGGTCCATCCGTCGGTCCAGTCCAATCCACAAACGGCACATTCATCTTAAAGAATGGTCCGTCGATTTTGTCCAAATCAATGGCGATCAAAATATCGTCTATAATCTCTCCCCCAACAGCAATCAAAACATCGTCCGGCTCAATTCATCAACAACGATCAGAATATCATTCGATAGGTCCGTCCGTCTATAAAAAACTGTTCCCCAGGAGACTCTGCCTCGACCTGCCACGAACAGATACCTTTACTTCAGTCTTGCTTCAAGCGTATCTTCTAGCAGCCTTATTGCTCTGTCTTGGATGGTCTTTGATAAGGAGATTGGCTTTGGTTCCCAACAGATGGAATTTAACCTACCTGATACGACCTACCCGTGATTGTTGGAGTTTTCTTTATGTCGAAGAAGGTTCGATCCCCCGGGGTAATGATTTGTCCGCAACTGGTTATTCCCCGGAAGAATCCGCCTCGGCATTCAATGATGGTCTGCCCATCCCCGTTTACCAACGGAGTTCAAACCCTCTTTCAATCAACTTAACGATGGTTTAACGAGTCATTCCTCAACGATGACCCACCGTCTCAAATCAACGATTGTTCAACGATGGTTCAACGAGTCATCCCGCAACAATGACCCACCGTCTCAAATCAACGATGGTTTAACGAGTCATCCCTCAATGATGACCCATAGTCTCAAACCAATGATGGTTCAACGAGTCATCCCGCAACGATGACCCACCGTCTCAAATCAACAATGGTTTAATGAGTCATCCCTCAATGATGACCCACCGTCTCAAATCAACGATGGTTTAACGAGTCATCCCTCAACGATGACCCAACGTCTCAAATCAATGATGGTTTAACAAGTCATCCCTCAACGATGACCCACCATCTCAAATCAACGATGGTTCAACAAGTCATCCCTCAACGATGACCCACCGTCTCAAATCAACAATGGTCCGTCCGCCGGTTCAGTCCAATCCACAAATGGCACGTTCATCTTAAAGAATGGTCCGTCGATTCTGTCCAAATCAATGGTGATCAGAATATCGTCTATGTTCTCTCCCTCAACAGCAATCAGAACATCGTCCGGCTCAATTCATCAACGACGATTAGAATATCATTTGATAGGTCCGTCCGTCTGCAACAAACTGTTCCCAGGAAACTCTGCCTCGGCCTGCCTCGAACAGATACCTTTACTTCAGTCTTGCTTCAAGCGTATCTTCTAGCAGCCTTATTGCTCTGTCTCAGATGGTCTTTGATAAGGAGATTGGCTCTGGTTCCCAACAGATGGGATTCAACCTACCTGACACGACCTACCCGTGTTTGTTGGAAGCTGTGTGTGCCAAGGATAGAGTGATCCCCAGCAACGACGGTCCACCCGTCCAATTTCAAGTCAACGACGGCCCACCCGTCCAATTTCAAATCAACGATGGTCCATCCGTCGAATTTCAAATCAGCGACGGTGCACCCGTCCAATTTCAAATCAACGATGATTTGCCCGTTCAATTCCAAATCAACGCCGATCCACCCGCGCAATGTCAAATCAATGACGGTCTGCCAATCCAATGATTCTCTTTCCCCAACAGAGTCGGTACTCTTGCAACGGATTATTCCCCAGGAGAGTCCGCCTTTTACGGGCAGCCCATTCTGTCCTTCCAATTCAATCAAGCAACGCGGTCCACCTACCCATATTATCCCCAGCAGCGGCAGCCGCTCGTCCAAATTCAACCAACTAGGTTCTTTAAAGTTTCATGCCTACTTTGACACGTATGTTTTGTTCTGGATAGCCTTGAGAGGGTGTCTAGAAACCTTTGACGTTACTTGTACCAAGACAATGGTGCTCCAAGTGCCGTCAAAGGGGGGGCTACTATAGACACCCTATTTTAGACTTTCCAGATTAGTTTACTTGCGGTGTTTGATTCCCCAATGATGATTAAGGTCAAGAACACCCCGAAAATGTTAGTGTGTTTGAGCTTTGAACATTCCAAAACCCTTTCAGATCCTTTCAAACTCTCTAAACTAGAACTAAAAGGCCTCAACAAAACCCAACTTGCATACGCTGGTATTCATCTGGCGTGCGCTGGTCCTCTGCCACGTGTCAGTCATCGGTCAACTTTGACCGTTGACCAGACTTGAACTGGCGTACGCCAATTATCTAGTGGCGTATGCCAGTCAAACCTCCGGTCAAACTTGTGTTTTTAAGCATGCAGAAGCCATGGGTAGGGGTCTACAACCCATGGGAACCTTCCAATCCATCGAAAAAGCAATCTCGGCCTGGGGACATTTCTTACACATATCCCATCATCATATTCCCTCTCATCCAATGAGAAGGAAGACTTAAGGGCTAAGGCTTCAGTCACTTTGACTGGCCTTAACCCCTCTCTCTCCCTCTTCCCCTATATACACCTCCATATGCTTCCATTTGAAAGGGTTACAAAACTTGAAGCATTCAAATCATGTCTCTCTCTCTCTCTCTCTCTCTCTCTCCATTAGTCCCTTGTTCTTTCTTTCTTCTCATTGAGAGAGAAACAGCAAGAAACTCTCCCATACACTACAATTTACATCCAACCACACTCACCATTCATCCCTCAAACTCCAAGTTCAAAGCTCAAACATCTCTCAAGCTCTAAGCCAAAGGTATACATCTTTGTACTGTTTCTCTGTTTTGATCTTTGAGGGGAGCTGACAGGGTCAAGGTTGATAATCAATACCAGTCTTGGCCCTAAAGCTGTCAAGGTTTCAAAAACAAAAAAATACGTTTCTGACTATAAACGGCTTGCGCCGGTCATAAGCCCGCGCACGCCAGTCTGTGGCAGTACGTACAGTTTTTAATTTGATTTTTCTAGGATCTATCTGGAACTGGCGTACGCCACTAAATAACTGGCGTACTCCAGTTTCGAGCCCTCCGAAACTGGCGTACTCCAGTTGTGAAATTGGGTCCAGATCTTTGTTTTATGCTTTATTTCTTGTCTATTCATCACCTTATTACATGCTAAAAACTAGTTTATTTCTTTTTGTATTTAGAACTGTTTAGTTGTAACATTCAATATTTATTACCGCTGCTTTAGAATGCCTCTGGGGTCCTTCTGATCATGTTCCAGAGCCCAGAAGATGCGAAGCCAAACACTGGACAAAAAGGTATAACTGGCGTACGGTCTCCAATAACTGGCGTACGACAGTTAGATCTCATCTAGTGACTGGCCCTTGCATGGCAATCAAGTCTTGGTTTTTGTTTATTTCCCCACACTGTTTTTGGGATGTTTTGTTTATTTTTTTTCCTTAGATCCATTCCTGCTGTCTATATCTGTATATATGATTGCTCTATAAACTGCGTGGTTTGTCCTGGGTGTGCGCTGATCCATTCCAGAGCCCAGAGGGTTGCGAGCAAAGACTGTGTGTGCATAAGAGTGGTATACGCCAATTTTGTGGTGGTGTGCGCAGGTCATATTGGTATGCAGTGGCCTGGCCAGTGCATACCGGTATGACGCCTACTCACATCTCTGAGAAACAACGTACCCCAACTTGTTCAAGTTGCTCTCAGTGCTTGTTCTCAATCTATATTCATTTATCGTTTCAAGCAAATCAAGCATCCGTAAACATTTTATTACATAAATGCAACTTATTACAGTCTTAATCCCCATTAAATGTTCCCCCGCCCTAACTGGCTAAAAAATGATCAATGAGAGAAAAATGCAAAAGTTTTATAAAAATGCCTGAGTAGAGACCGATCTCCGGATTGGGCGAGAGGGGTGCCATAAAACCCTTCCCCTCTCGTAACCTAGCTCCCGAACCTCAGATATCGAAGGTGACGACGGATCAGTCTACGCCTTTTCAAAATTAAACAAACGTAGCAAACATTTTCGAGTTCGGTTCCTTGGGTGCTTCACCGCTAAAACCCGAGTGGCGACTCTGAATTGAAGCTTTTCGCCGCGCTTTTCCAAAAAGGGCCGCACCCAAATTTTTCGTTATGAAATTTCCGGGGGGCGTGCCCACAATCTTGCGGGCTTTCTTGTTTATTGGCTGTCTTTCTTTGTGATTCCTGACTTTCCGTACGAAGGGCCAAACCATACTGTTTTCCCCCTTGCGGTGAGTCTCGTGAGGGGGGACTTCGTTCCGCTTGGGCCTCTCTTCTTGGGCTCTTTGTTCCATCGCTTGGATCAGGTTGATGCCGACACTGAGAGGTCCATGGGGCGCTATGACATGGTGTCTATGGTGCACATGCAGTTCTTGATGGCTTTCTGCTTCGAGCACTTCTCGAGTCTTGCGCCTTCCCCTGCGGACATTAGCAAGCGTGAGGAGCCACGACCCCGAATCATGAGGTGGAGTGGGGTGAGTTCAACGAAGTCCTGGGGGAAGCGTATCGATGATGCCGACACATTCTTTCTGCAACCTTACGCTAAACCGGTTGAAGGTGCTCTTCCTACTAGTTTCTTTTCAGAAAATGACCACACCGTGGACTTTCAAACCGAAGGTATTACTGTTTCTGCTTTTGCTCTTGTTGCATTTGCTGCTGCTTGCCCGTGTTCTCTTCCTGCATTGTGTGCGGAAGGGACACGCTCCATGTTGTATCGTCCTGACAGGGTAGCACGACAGTTTGGTTATGACCAAGGCGCGCCAGGGCAGGCGCCACCGCTGAGGAATTATGTTGAGAGTCTCCGTCACTTTACTAGGGCTTTTTTGGGGGAACTGACTGAGTGTTTCAATGTTGTGGTGCTTCTAAAGAAAGATAGGGAGACCTTTTTTACAGTTAATGGCCGCTTGGCTTGGTGTCGCAACCTTGACTCCTTCATCAATTACGTTCACGATGTCCCTGAGATTCCAGCCTTTTCAAACGTCTACCATCGCGACATGTCTTTAAGGTCTCCAAAGGCAAGGCAGCTTGGATGGTGGGGCAAGAAGAGTTACTGGGATTCGTCAAGCACTACCCCCTCGGCCAGCCGCAGTGTTACCATCGCGGAGCCACTTTCGACTGTAATCCCACAAAGGCTGACCCGTGAGACGGCAAAAGAGAAAATGTCCTCGCAGCAACAAGGCCCTCAACTGAAGCGGCTACGGAAGGTATGCCTCTGGAACGACATTTTTTTCCCCTTTCCTTTTAGCAATACTTGCTATTTTCGCTTGCTGTAGTCTTTAAACCCATTTCTTTCTCCAAGGTGCCCCTACCTGAGTAGCGAGGACTCCCTGCTCTGAAGAGACCCCTGTGAGTGTTGTGTTTGCCGGTGAGATTTGCTTCCCCCTTTGCTTTTTGTTGGCTCTCCCATTGCTTCATTGTTGTTTTCTCACCTGTCCCTCTTTGCTCCGTAGGCTCTTCGCTCAGGCATGAAGGGACAGAACGTACCCCCTCGAGTAAGCTTAAGAGAAAGAGGGAAGATGAGGAAGCTCGCGAGGGTGGTTCTGACAGCAGCATTGATGACACCGCTCCGATCAGCCAATTTTTCAAACTGCCTCGCGCCACACAGTCCAGTCCAAGCGGCACGTCCGTCGCTGCAGGTAAGAAAGTGGCGGTTGATCCGGCTGAAGGGGAATTTGATGGAACTAATGGGGACGCCAAGGGTGGTGCTGGTCGCGATAGTGAGGAAGTTGATGGCAGCGACGCTGACAGTAGTGAAAGAGGCCAAAGTGACGAGGGTGGTGGTGATGATGACCACAGTGGTGAAGCAACAACAATGAAGATCTGAGTGATGGTGAAGAAGGCAATGGTGCTGAGGATGAAAATGATGGGGATGGAGATGGTAATGATGGAGACAAAGGTTGCGATGGTGGCGGAGGTGATGGAGAGAATTTGGGTGTTGACACAACGCACCTTGCAGTTGAGGAGGATGAAGAGGATGATGACGAGTCGAGTCTGATACCCCGTCGGAGGATTCCAACAGAGGGGTTCCTCTCAATTCCAGACATCAACCAATTGGCGCCGGAGGCCGTCAATCTGCAGCTACCCTGACGAGAGGCGGTAAAGTCTGGCTTTGACCTTTTCCAAAGGCGTGTCAACGTCCCTCCCACTAGTGACCTTGACACACACTTTCAAGCACATGATGCAGCAATGGCGCTTACAAATTTGACTTCTGCGGAGGTCTTTGAGGACTTGCAGGATGACTCTCTGATATCTCTTGGGACCCCGTAGGCGGGGTATGTCACTGGTAACTTTGGTGAGGGAGCTATGTTGCAACAACATGCTGAGGCTGGTACAAGTCGTGGACAAGAGGCAATCGAAGATGACTCCGATGTGCGTGTGGTGGAGCTGCTTGTCAGTAATGAGGAAGAGGTGCTTTCAAACGAGGCTTTCTTTGGGCAATTTTGCCTTACTCACGATGAGACCTCTTTCCTTTCCTTCGTTCGAGACCACTTTCCCTACACATTCTTCAAGATCAGCGGCTCTACAGTCTGACCATGGGCCGGATGCAGCTTTAGTGTCTTCACCACTTCTTACTGAGTATCAAGGACATAAGGGTGTGTGATTTAAGCTTCAGTCAGATTGAGGAGATCAGGCACACCATCAAAAACTTTGACAAGCTGGGGCTTGACATCTAGTGGGTATACAAGGAGCTCGATGCTGCAAAGATCATACGTGAGAATGAGAAACTGTGGAGGCACTGTGAGGGAGCAAAGGCGGCCTTGGAGGAGGCCCAAGTGGCTCTTGCCAAAGCACGAGACGCGGTAGCTGTGGTAGAGGCGGTAGTGGAAGAGCGCAGGCTGGTTTACGAGTGCATGGAAGAGGAGGCCCGTCTTGGTGACAGACTTATCGATGTACCTCTCTGCGACGCTGATCCCTTTCTGAAGAAAGTCTTTGGTTGATGACTTCGTTTATTTTGGGTATTGTAATGCGATGACTTTGAAGAACTTTGTAGTAACTTTTGCAGTGACTTTTGGTGATGTAATGGCAATATCGGATATTCGCAGTAGTTTTTGCGCGTAATATGCTATGTTTTAAGAATATAGTTAATTGATATTACAACTGCCTGCTTTACTTTCTGTTGATTGCTTCTTACATATTGTTTGCCACCCTCTACATGAAAACTATCCATAAATGAACTAAGGATAGCATGGCGTGACGCATTCTTTGAAAACTGAAAACATATGGAGTACCCTTACATCATGGGTAATACACCTTAATGAACTTAGCATTGATAGGACCAGTTTTGAAATCATCACTGACCCTTGCTAACTCGTAGTGACCACTGCTGCTGGCCCTGATTACTTCATACGGACCTTCCCACCTCGAAGTGAACTTCGGTTGCTCCAGGTCCCTCATGACTGCGGTTGTAGACTTCCACACTAAGTCTCCGACTTGAAATGCTCGCGGCACCATGCCTTTGTTGTAATACTTGGCTACTGATTCCCAGTACTTTTCTTGATTCCTCACAGCAGTGTTCCTTCTTTCTTCCAAGACCTCGAGGTCTGCCCTTCTTTCTTCTTGCGTCACCTCCGCCGCGAGGGCTAGTCTCGCAGAAGGCATACTCAGCTCCGCGGGGAGGACAGTTTCTACCCCATAGACCAAGCTGAATGGACTAGCACGCGTAGCCTTGCGATGAGAGGTCCTGTACGCCCACAGTGCCACTGCTAGGTGGTCAGCTCATGTCCCTCCTTTTTCATCCAGCAGCTTGCTGATGATACGGATGAGGGTTTTGTTGGTTGCCTAGTCTTGACCGTTGCCCTGGGGATAGTATGGAGTCGACGTGAGGTGACTCACTGAGTAGGACTTTAGAAGCTTCTTCACGTTCTTATTGATAAAGGGTGAGCCATTATCCGAAAGGATGACTTTGGGTATACCAAAGCGGCAAATCATGTTTTTGCTTATGAAATTCACGACTGCCGCGCCAGTAGCTCTGCCCAAGCTCACTACTTCTACCCACTTCATGCTTATCTCAGTAGTGACGAAGATCCACTGGTTTCCTCGGGATGACGGGTGTATGGGCCCAATTAGATCCATTGCCCAAGTATGGAACGGATAAGGGGCGCGAATGGAGTGAAGTTCCACGGATGGCGCGTGGACTAGGTTTCAAAATTTCTGACAAGCCGCGCACCTGCGTACATGTCGCTTCGAGTCCGTTTCCATTGTAAGCCAGAAATACCCAAGATGGACCAAGTGCTCATATAGTTTCCTCCCACCCTGGTGTACCACCACGTGGACCTTCTGCAAAGCTTCTTCAGCTTCTTTGCGAGACAGACAGCGTGGGGGAATTCCGTCTATGGCGCGTCGGTAGAGTTGCCCCCCTTCCAAGAAGTAGCGCTGAGAGCAGCGCTGAACCCTCCGAGCTTCTTTTGGATCCAAGGGCAGTGCTCCTTCAGGAAGGAAATCAATGTACTCCTGTCTCCAGTCTAACTCTTCCATGAGGCAGCACTCTACCTCCACCGCGTACAGCATGCACCTTTGGCAAGTGCAGAGGACCTTCGCGGCATCTTCTTTCATGCTGGGCCAGTAGTAGCCCTGTCTCTGAACTCTACGGTATAGAGAGATCTCATTTTCGAAACAAGTTTTGTCATGGATCTGACACAACTTGGTCTTCGCTTCACCGGGGCCTACGCATCTCGCTAGCCACCCTTAAGGTCCGCGGTAGTATAGCTCACTGCGGAGGACAGTAAACTGGGCTACCTCCGCGATGGGCAAGTTCCCTTTTCCAGAAACCAACTGCTTCAAGATGGGGTCGCGCCAGTCTTCCTCATTGCGTGCCCTGAGCTCATCTATGATTGATGGCTCTGTCCTTTTAATGATCTCGATCGTCACTTTTTTCTTCATCGAATTCTGTTTTTACCCCCAGCGTCGCAAGGGCATCCGGGAATCTATTGTCTGACCTTGGCCTGTGGATGATGTCTACTGCTTCGAATCTTCCCATCAACCTTTGAACTGTCACCCTATAAGGCGCGATGGTGGGTTCCTTAAGAGCGAACTCCCCGGATGTTTGGAGGATAATAAGTTTTGAATCCCCCACTATTTTCAACCGTGAAATTCCTCTGAAACTTGCTGCTAAGAGCCCCAAGATTAGAGCCTCATATTCTGCTTCATTGTTGGAGCATGCGTAGCCTAGCTTGTAGGACAAGTATTCCCTTCCTCCTTCATCACTTTGAAGGACAATTCATGTGCCGCCATGTGCTCCTCCTGCTGCCCCGTCGAAGCTTAGTGTCCAGGACGCCTTGCTTAGACTAGCCGCAAGAGCTTCGAAACCGTCTCCCGGCAACGCCTCTTCCAATGGCTTGCACTGCCCACTTGGAAATTGTGCAAGGAGATCTGCTTAGGGCTGACACTTGATAGCCCGCGGAGTGATGCATGTGATCTCAAATTCTGCCAAAGCCAGGAGCCATCTCGCGATCCTTCCTGATAAGGCTGGTCGCGATAGTAAGTATCTCACAGGGTCGCTCTTAGTAACGAGCTGCACTGGAAATGACAAGAAGTAGTGTCTCAACTTCTGAGCAGTGAATACGAGGGCCAGGCAATGTCGCTCCACTACAGTGTATCTCTCCTCTGCTCCTTGAATCTTTTGGCTAATGCAGTACACCGGTCGCTCCACCCCTTCTATCTCTTGAGCAAGGAGTGCCCCGATGGACTTTAGCGTTGATGTTAGGTACAGAATGAGAGGCTTCCCTGGTTGTGGTGCAATCATGGTTTGAGGTGAGGCTAAGGCAGCCTCGACACCGTCAAAGGCTTTCTGATGCTCGTCGCTCCATTTGAACTCTGCCTTCCCCTTCAGCAGGTCACTGAATGACACGGTTATCTCCGCTAGTGCTGGAATGAACCGCTGCAAGTAAGAGACCTTTCCGAGAAAGCGCTTGAGGGACCGTTGTGAGTGCGGCGCGGGCATCTTTGCGATGGACATTATCTTTGTCTCATCTGCGTCGATCCCATGCCTGTGCACCAAGAACCCCAAAAACTTCCCTGTTGTCACGCCATAGACACATTTCAGTGGGTTCATCTTCATGTTAAACTTTCTACATCTCTCAAACACTTCTTCTAGGTGCTTCAAATGATCAGCACTCTCCTTTGACTTGACCACCAAATCGTCCACATAGTCTTCTACTATGTGGTGCATTAAGTCGTGAAAAATTGCATTCATGACGCGCTGGTAAGTGGCGTCTGCATTTTTCAGACCGAGAGGCATCACCACATAGTAGAAATTTTTAAGAGGGGTGCGAAAGGTCATCTTCTCTGCATCTTCGGGAGCCATCTTTATCTGGTTGTACCCGCTGAAGCCGTCTATAAACGAAAACATTTGGTGACCCGAGGTAGCGTCGACCAACGTGCCTACATGCGGCAGTGGGAACTCATCTTTTGGGCATGCTTTGTTAAGATCGCGAAAGTCCACGCAGACCCTAATCTGCCCATTCTTCTTCTTTACTGGTACAATGTTGGCCAGCCATGAGTGATATTGAATCGGTCGTATGAAGCCAGCCTTCCTCAACTTCTCGACTTCTTCCTTTATCTTCTCCTCTAACTCAGGGTTGTATTTCCGCTGCCTTTGCTTCACAGCCTTGGAGTTGGGGAACACGTCCAAGTGGTGCGAAACTAGGCCTTCATCCAGCCCAGGCATCTCTTCATAGTGCCACGTGAAGACATCCGCGTACCTCCGCAACAACTCAATCAGCTTCTCTCGAGTTTCCCCTCCCAGCGCCTTGCTTATAAACACAGGCCGCGGGGATCCTTAGCCTTTTCTGAAGTTTATCTCCTCCAAGGCCTCTTGCTACGGCCTAGGACCATTTTGCATGCATTCAGTGCTGGCTCCGGCTTATCCACTAAGTTTGGCTCGACTTCTTCTGCTATCATAATGTGGGGGTTGGTGACCCCGCGAGGGACTGTTACCCCCGCGCACCGTCATAAGCAGTACACCATCTTGCCACCTTCTTGGATCTTAGTAACCTTCCTCGGGACTGCTGATGCCACCTTCGCGGCGGGTCGGTTGCTCGCGGCCCCCTCTTCTCTCTTCATGATGTTCTCCCACCTTGGGACCTTGATACCTATGGGCTTAGCTGACACCACCTCCACTTCTTCCTCCATCTCGGAGAAGTAGACTGCATCGGGCAGGTGTGCCTCATCTGTATCAAAAGGCCTTTCTGACGTGGCCACTGTGACTTTCTTTCCAGCCCATATTCCTTTCATGCACTGATGATAACTTGACGGGGCTACAACATATTTGTGCATCCAGCTCCTCCCTAGGATGATATGGTAGTTCGTCTGGGCATCGATGACATAGAACTTCATCACGGCGTGAATGGCGCCTACCGCGAGATCCACCACCAAGTAGCCCAAGGACCATTTCTTATCTCCTCTGAATCCCGTGATTACAACAGAGGATTTCACGATTCGGTTTTCTGGCATTTCAAGCTTCTTGAAGGTAGCGAGTGGCATGATGTTGATGGACGCCCCTCCGTCTAGAAAGGTTCGCTTCAACTCAACCCCCTTGATGTGGGCTGTCACATAAAGTGGCCTGTTGTGGGAGAATGTGACTCGACGGTCAGCATGAGAAGGTGATAGAGTTGGCCCCTTCTCGGATGGTTCGCGGCACTGAGCCATTTGCAGCCATGCTTGCTTGCTGGTGCACTTCCATGATGTTCACGATGGACCTGGTGATTTCTGTTCTAGCCGCAGCTGTGAAGCCTAACACGTCATAGAATGCCTTGAACTTAGTTCTTCCTTGCAACACCTTGACTGCAGCCTCAGGGTTAGAGATGACCTTTGGTTGCTCATGAGAAGCAATTTCGTCCAAGTGATCATAATAGGAAGTCATACAGACCTCCTCGTCCGTGTACTCATGCTCTTCAGCAAAGAAGTTGTAACAAGCAGCCATATGGATAGCGCACTCATGCTCAGGGTAAGGATGATCACGCACGTCATTAGGGCGGCCAGTCCCAACCCTCAGCTGATTGGCTTCCAGCTTTCTCTTGAAGATCCTCCTTAACGTCCAACAATCGTTGTTGGGTGCTTCATGTGTCTGTGGTAAAAACAGTACCTCGAACTCTCGCGATCCTGCCGCGATGGTTTGCGTTCAACTTCAAGCAGCCTGAGTACACCATCGGTGACCCATTGCTCCACCAGCACCTTCACTTCTTCCATACTGCATGGATATTCTGGGACCTCAGCTGGTTCTTTATCCTTTCGCTTCTTGTGACCACCGCCATCACTACCACCCCTACCTCTTATGCGACTGTGGCGCAGAAGAGGCAGTAGCGACTATGAGAGAGCGGTTGGAACTCCAGTTATCCTTGAGAGGTGGCTTCACAATATGGCAGAGGTTGTAAGCCGCCTCAAGGAGAGCTGAGAAGGTTGGTATCTTGATGTTCACCAGGAATACGCGATAGTCGCGCAGGATTCCATCAATGCATATTTCGACCAAGTATGACTCGCCCACTGGCTCGTGGCAGTCCACAGCTTTGTCCTGAAAGCGCTTGATGTAGGCAATGATATCTTCACCATTTCGCTGGGTTTCCTTCATGAGGGACAAGGTAGTGACCTTCTTGCGGATTTGGAAGAACTTAGTGTAAAAGGTTTTTACCATTTCTTCCCAAGTTTCGATCAAATAAGGTTTAAGATTCACATACCAAGTGTATACTCATGAGGTAAGGGACTTTGAGAACTTGTGAAGGCGAAGGTTATGGCCACCGGAGTGGGCCCCAAGTGTTTTGATAAATCGAACCACATGCTCTTGGGTACTGCCCTCTTTTCAGTCAAATTTGATGAACTTGGGTGGGGTATATGCTTTTGGATAAGGTAGAGAGAGAATGGTTATGGGGTATGGGGGTTGTATATCGGGGTTGGGTGGGGAGGGAAGAGTGGCTTTGGTTTTTTCTTTGAGGAGGAGGGCTTGAAAATCAGCTACAATAAGGAACTGATTCTAAGACTGGCCTTTGTTCTCGGCCTGGAGAGGCTGGTGGTGGACTGAACCGGTACCCGTAACAGGGGCCGGTCCAGCGGCTTGGGGATTTAGGGGGTTTTGAACAGGGTTTGCTGGATTTGCAGCTGCTGCTGGATTTGGGACTTCCAGCAGCAGCTATTGGTGGGACTGCTGGTGGTATCATTGGTGCTCTTGGAAGAGCTAAGGTGATGACCTCCGTGAGAGCAGTCATAGTAGCAATCATCTAATTTTGGCCATCTCGGACAGCTTGAAGGACTTCCATGGTGGCGTCTCCCCCTTGAGTGGAGGATCCGTCGCCCTCTCCCAAGATTGTGCGATTTAGGGGTCGTTGAACAACTGGAGTTTCTAGACTACTTCTTAAGCTAACCATAAACTAAGCAACCTCCCCAACAGAGTCGCCAATGTAGGATGGGTCCGATTTCTGAGTGGACAAATACCCTTATAGAATAGATGTGCCAGAGAGGTTGTAATAGCTACGGAAAGGGATGAAATGAGTGATCTAGAAGGGTGAAGAAGAAAAGCAGGGGTGAACAGAGAGGGTAGGCAGTGGAGATCCAAACCCAGAGATCCCAAGGAGGAAAGACAATAAAGCCCCTGAAAGAGGATAAGACCTCCTTTAAAATCAGTGCTCACCAACTTTCTCTCACTAGGAACTGTTCACAATGTTCTCTATCTCTCCGAGGTTCAATGAAGAGACGTTCATATTTATAGACCACACGAGCTAATGCTCGAGCACCAAGTGGCGCACTGATAAAATGACACATGTCCCTTCTGTCCCCCTGACCACCGAGGTGTCGTTACCCTCGCGATGACCGCGGGTATGATGGTATGCGTATCCTCTTATTCGCGGAGATCCTCTTCTTCTTTTATAGCCACTAAACCACTAGATCCCCTTCCTTCCCGTAAGGCAAAGTCGTGACCTACTCGGTCGCCTAGTACCGCTGCCAAGCCTCAAGGGGCCCCTCGGGTCCTGCCTCAAGGCCGGAGCAGACGTAAGAGTCTGGGCAATTTGTTTGTGTATCTGGGTTAAACCGTGTTATTGCCTCCATTAGATTGGGACCGCGCCAAGCATCCACCCACTTGAATGAACGTAGTTCTCTCCTTAAGAGAGGAATTTGGGCTCGCGACCTTTACATGGGCGCTACAAAGCGATGGGTAGCGTGAGGCTCCCTTGCGCAAGAGGCCACGTGTCGCGTGACTGAGGCACCACGTGGCGAGCTAGGGTTCATTGGTCAAATTGTCAACCCCGCGAGGACGAGTGCAAGTGTCACATGCTCATTGGATAGTCAAACGGTCAATGATCGTGCCTATTGACCTTTCCTACACATCTCAACATTATATTAGGAACAACAAATATATATACTTAGGGAGATAAGTTTTAACTGCCTCTCGCCCGGCGAAAAGGTTTTGGAGTGATTCGGTGGAGGGTTGGAGCGACAGCAGAGCTCAGCTGGTGGTGATGGTGTTCGGCAGTGGGGTGATCTCGGTTGGTGTCATCTGGTTGTGGCGGAGATTATGATGGACGGTGGTGGTGGGATTTCGGTGGTGAGTTTGGTGAGCTACGGTGGTAATGGTGTACACGACTGGTGGAGGTGCTATGGTGGTGGTGGTTGCTCCGGTGGTCAGAGGAGGTTGGTAGTGACGGTGAGTTCGACTGGTGTTCTCGGTGATGACGGGAGGTGGTGATGGTGAGGAGTACAATGGTGGTGATGGCGAGAGGAGGTGATGATGACTGCTCCGGCCTCACCCCCCCACTCCCCCTTTCTCTCTCTGCCAAAGTGGGCTGGAAACAAAAAATAAAAGGGAGGAAATGGGTTATAGTATTGGGTTTGGATCTTGACATGGGGGGTTTTAACTCTTGGATCATGATGTGTTGTCTCACTTGGAGGGAATTAAGGAGAAGAATGGAGGATTTTGGGTAGTCTCTCTTAGCATAAACAATTTAAAAAGGGGGAAGGGTTTGGTCCGGAGTAACACACGCACACACTCGGACAATTACTCGTCGGACATGCGCGCACACAATAGATTACAAAATAAAATTTGGTGTGATGACAAAAATAATTTTTCGGGCATAATTAATATTTTTGTTTTGATAATTATTATTATTTATTAAAAATACCGGGTCTTTACAATATATCCCCCTTAAAAGAATTTCGTCCTCGAAATTAAAGCGTACTCTCTTGTGAATGCAATTGTCAGTAGTTGGCACGAATCATGTCTTCTTGTTGCCCAGTTGATTCCTCCAGTCCTCGGTGTCTCCACAGGACCCTGACTAATTTGATTGTTCGTCCTCGGGTAATTTTTTCTCCATGATCTTGACTTTTCTCCAGTTGCTCTTCACATATCGTATCCTCGTCCGGAGTGACTTTATCCCAATCGAGCACATGGGTGGAATGGGCGATATATTTTCGTAGCATAGAAACTTGAAAGACATTGTGAGCTTTGGCAATCTGCGGTGGTAAAGCTAGGTGATAGGCTACCTCTCCAATTCGCTCCAAGATTTTGAAAGGACCAATGTAGCGAGGTGATAACTTCCCCTTCTTGCCAAATTGGATGATCCCATGGCTCAGGTTGATTTTTAGGAATACATGATCTCCCACGTTAAATGTCAAAGGCCTTACCCTCTTGTTAGCGTAACTCTTTTGTCGGCTTTGAGTGATCAGGAGTTGTCAATGTATGGCCTTCCTCGGTTAGTTCTTGAAAGTTCGGTTCTTGCCTCTTAGTCAATGGATGATACTTTTCTCCAAAAGAAACGAGAAGATTGCAAGAATTTTCAAGAGATTTCAAACATGAGTCAAATGTCCGAAGGTCATAGAACCAAATAGAAAATATGAACCAAATAGAAAGTATGAACAAATCCTGTTTCGCGAGTTGAAGTACTAGTAGTTTTGAGTTGGAGTTGGAACACGATGAGAATGAGGATTAAGTTAGCCGAAGTAAACTCAATGATTTGGAAGAAGAGTTTCATCATTGTAATAGTTTTGATTAAAGATTTAACATGCAAGTGAAACAAACAAGTACTTGGGCTTCCGAACATTGCAATGGAATGAGAAAGGTGGGTTCTCTTAAGAAATATAGATCTACCGTGATAGGTTCTGAAGGATTACAAGGTCCAATGATGAAATCGAACTAGATATTTATTTTGCACCACATTGGCCAAAGGCAGTTCGCACAAGCATCTAACTCTGGATATTTAAAAGAAAGGAAAAATAATGGGCACAAGTGAAGAGTAAACAATGAATTTAGAATCCAAAAATAGAAAAAGTCATTAATAGAACGAAAATTGGATCTTACTAGCTCAACACATGATACAAATCTCAAGGAAAGTGAAGCATAACAACATTATGTGCGTCCAAGGACTTGACAACTCCAACATTGAAAATTGAGTTATGTATGCAAATTTAGTGTTTTGAAAGATTAGAGACACATCTTGGTGTGACATCAAAAGAATTGAAGGTTTCAAATGGACCCTAAACGACTTGTAACGAGGATTACTTAAAATTTGTTGAGAGTACACTTGTCCAAGTTTGGTGAGGATTGCTCTAAGCATGCGGTATGCAAGGATTTAGGAAGGTTAGACTACTAATTGAGTAAACTGTTGTCTTCACAATCAAATCTAATCAAATTAAGTAAGGTTGGAAAAAGATGATCTTTACGAATATCAAACTCACAAGAACAAAACAAAAATGTCGTGAGGATTCGGTGCTTGAAATTCACTAGGAGTTCAATGATTTGGGGTTGAGTTGGATTCATAGTTCTAACAATAAAGTGTCACAATGAAGGTGATTTTAAGAAGAGTCAAAAGATATTCGAAACAATGGTTGGTTAGGATACAATCAATTGAATGAGAAAGAGGTTTAGGATGAATAATCATCAATAGATCTTCTATCCCCCTTAAAAAAAAATAGAACCTCCTTGCAAGAGAATTGTTGCCGCTTTCAAAAAAATTCACAACCTTGAACCCTTCTCGTTCTGTTTGAACTATGATGGTGCCTTAGTTGAATTCAGTTTGCATAGTATATAGTTGGGTTATGATTTTGAATCTCTAACAGCATCATGCTTTTATTCGTCGATCTACTATTTTGAGGAGTCTACGACACTTGAGGTTAGGTGTCGAAATAGTCGATGTGACAATCACTTGTAGAAGTTGCATAACCTCTCCATGTTACTCGATATCACATTGGGCTTCGTGTACCGTGAGATTGACGTAAGCATGCTGATGACGTGGAATGCGTTGGCATTATTGTTGATACGAAGTTAGGGTTAGGGGTTTCTATTTACGAAATCGTGATGAGAATTTTGAAGTGGCAAGAATAAAAGAAAGTTTAAATTTCATAAACAATGACATGCAACATTTTTTTTTTATGACAATTCAAAGTAAGTATTCAGGAAGTGCCACATATCTATCTAGAAAGAGCCACCTGGGCCAAAACATGTGCTTCCTACAGTCAACCCTAGTTGCTAGTCATACATGTAAGCCTTAAATTTTCTCACGGTACATTCTCACAATAGCCCTACCCTTTTTAACCTATTCTGATCATAGTTTAGATAGGGAATGAAAATCCCCTCTCAGCAGGTACTCCATCTCCTAGGTAGTCTCTTCGTCAGCCTCGATCTTTTCTCCCATGCTTATCAAGGTCACTCTTCGTCTTCGAACTACCACTTTTTGACTTCATTGATTGGTTCTCTATATACAATGGAAGCAAGTTCTTCTATCTCTTTCTTGGGATTGCAGGCTTTACTACTTTGATGGAATTGATTCGGGCGACGGCCACTAACATAATTATATGCCAATTCTTAAATGGATTCGTATAGTAGCTAAGATAATAGATAGGTTAAACGATTAACTGCCCAGGATAACACTATTGGAAAGTGATCTACCCAATCTACCAAAGGCCGAGGGTTTGAACCTAAAGCTTTGATACCATTTGTAACGCCCCAAAAATTCGGAGACATTAAAAAAAATTGAAAAGAGATTTCCAGTTAGTTTCCATTTCTTAGCATTTCAAATTCCAAAAGTCTAGTCAATTTCAATCAAATCCCAACATACCAACTATAAAGTAATTTGCCAGATTCTCTTACTGTACAATATTAAACTAATTAATTGAAATTACAAAACAACTAAGGGTGTAACCAAAGTTCAATAATATCTTCTTCGGTCGATGTCAAATCATTCTTTGCCTACAGCCCTTTTGTCGCTCCGTCTTCAATATAAACTTGGCATTCAAGTTAGCAGGGCAACATAGTACCATGAGTGATGACGTTCAGTAGCCAAAACCCAAAACTTTCAAACAAACAAACCATGTACAATGCGATCGAAGTAAAAAGAAATTGAAGTAACGAGCGTTCATATTCAATTACTAGTCTTTAACTCAGTGCATTCTAGAATCTCAACCTTTGAGAAACATTCCTCCCATTTCAACCACTAGGATTATGGCCATTCATGATACTGCTCCCCTTGCTTGCCCTAACCGGGAGCATCGATGAAACGGCCTAAGTTATTTACTTAGTCAGAGTCATCGACCATCTCGTAAGGATGAATTTCCCAAGGAACTAACCGTAACCACTGCACCCAAGGAACTAACCGTTACCTTGACAGTATATAGACCATAACCTGGTACTATAATACATAACACCCTTTTATCTCCTATTCAAAAAGAGCAATCACGCAATACCATGTCCCAAGGTTTCGAATCAACATTCAACTGTCATACCCTGGCTTCATTTCTCTGTAGGAAGGTATTCCCGAACAGGTGAGTTTAGTCGCCGAACACGTGATGTATTAGGGACACGTGGCAGGCATGATAAGTCTATCACCGGGCAGTGCGATGAGCAGCGATGTGGACCAGTGACGCGTAAAGACATTGGTCCAGACAGTCTGTTCGGCTGATACGGACAAAGACACGTGAAGTCATTTGTCCAGATATAACGACATGGACCAGTTGTATGTGAGGTCATTGGTCCAGGAGGACTGTTCGGCAAAGAGGAAGCCGAACAGTGGAAAAAGTTGCCCTAAGTCGTGACGCGGCAAGAATACTCCAGAATGGTAATATTCCGTAAAAGGATAAGATCCCGAGTATATAGGATCGAGGCTAGAGACCCAACGAGAGTGGGGTGTTCGGATAATTATGGGAAAGAGTCCCAAAAGGACTGAGAGTCCTCTAAAGATTAAGACATTATACAGATAAGGGAACGAGAATCCATAAGATATTAGGTTTCCTATACGAGGCAGGAATCCTAGGGCAACTGGGATGCTTGGGCAGCAAGCATCCGTGAAACTATAAATAGGAGGTAAACCTGGAGGTAAAAGGTACGCAATTTTTGGCTATCTCTTATTGTTTTCCTACTGATAATTAGGGTTCTACTAGTACGTGATACTAACTTAGGCATCGGAGGGCCTTTGCCACGAGAGGCAAAGGTGCACTCACCCCTTGTCTGTTTTGTAGATTAGGGTTCCGACGAAGAACTAGGGTTCCGGTGTAGAGGCACGTGAGGCCGTTTGCAGTTTGGTACGTTCAGAGCACCAACTGTTTTCATCCCCCTACAATTGGCGCCGTCTGTGGGAAAGTCGAACCAATTTTCCTTAAAGAACAGTTACGATGGAAGAAGATCCAGAAACACCGTTCAATCCAAAAAACCAGTTAAGCGGTGGAGGAGATAAATCTCCACCGGGTGCTCCGAGAAAGCCCACTGGAAGACAGGATAAGACGGCTACGGGCTCCACGAGAAGGAGCAAGTCTCACCGAAGAGAGGCGTCTGTAGAGCAATCAAGAAGTATACATAACAGTGAAGATGTCCTCGATCGAAAGAGGAAGGAGATAGAGGAGTATGCTCGTTTGATTAAAAAGCGAGAGTACGCGATACAAGAGTTGCAGCGGGTACGAGAACACCCAGAAGATTCTGGACTCTCGAGGAGGGATTCTGGGAGAGATAGACGGACTTTAGTAGTCCAAAGGCAGGCTCGTTCACGAGAGATAAGGAGTAGAAGTCCTACTCTAGGGCGACATAAGGTTTCTCCACGAAAAAGGAGAGACAGAAGCAGAAGCCGCACACCGGACAGACGAAGGGCTTTTTCGCAGAAAAGGAGAAGTAGGGAACGGAGTTCCTCACCCGAAGAAGAAACAAGAAAGCATTACCGTGACAGGTATGAGAGACCTGATGCTGACTGGGCCAGAGCTACGGCTCACAAAACAAAGGAAAATGAAGAAGGGTCAGTGTCTGCACGAGAGGCGGCACGTAAAGCCCTGAGTAACATCTCAGCCTCCCCTTTTGCAAGGAGACTGCAAGAGGCAAGGTTGCCGAGCAGAGTGAAGCACGGAGTGTTCGTACTTTACGAGAAAAATACGGATCCTGTGGCTCACATACAGCATTACCAGCAGGCCATGTTCATGCACGACGGCGATGATGCCATTCTGTGCAAAATGTTCCCTTCAAGTCTGGGCAAAGTGGCGTTGAGTTGGTTTCATAAATTGGCACCGCGGTCCATACGAGGATGGAGGCAGTTGGCCGAGGAATTCACTGCTCGGTTCTTGACAAGCAGAAAGGCCCCAAAGACATTCGAGAGTCTATCCACCATGAAGCAGGCAGAAAACGAGCCGATCAGGGATTACGCAAAAAAGTACTGGGAAACTTTCAACGAGATTGAGAGTTGCAGTGAGGAATATGCCATAGCAACCTTCAAAACTGGTTTGCCTGTTCGGGGAGAACTGCGCCGCTCATTAAACAAACATCCGGTGGCTACGTTGGCCAAATTGATGGAGCGAATAGAGCAACATGCCTGAATGGAGGATGACATACTTCGCGAGGATGGCAGGATTGCTGCCGAACAGCCTAAGACGGCTGCCAAGAAGGTGGATAAACCTGAGCCCAAAATGTACAAAGAGCGAAAGGACTACGGACAGGCTAAGAAGGATCTGTACAAGGAAAAGCAAGCCCCTGATCCCAAGTCTTTCTTTTCTATTACTACTGTTTGGAAGGAGCCAATCTACAGGATTCTTTATCGAATAAAGAATCAGCCATACTTCAAGTGGCCCCCGAGTCTTGGTGGAGATAAAGACGCGAAACGTGCTACGAATCAGCACTGCAGCTACCACAAGGATTGGGGCCACATGACTGAAGATTGTGAAATGTACAAGAAACACCTTGATGATTTGGTCTCTCGGGGCTATCTCAAGGAGTTTATCCAGGAAGATCCCAAAGAAAAAGGAAAGGCCATGGAAATGGATTACGAGCAGAATCCTAGGGGAGTAATCCATATGATACATGGGTTGGCCGCACCTTATACGAGAAATGAGGTGAGGCTACTACAAAGGCAGGTTAAGCATGACCAACATGTGATGCGGTTCGGAAATAAGAGAGGTCGAGAGAATGGTGTATGCAATGAAAGCATAGCATTCACGGATGATGATCTGACAGAAGTCCAAGTACCCCACAATGATGCTTTGGTCGTAACCCTACGAGTAGGGGAATATGACATTGAAAGGATTCTGGTGGATTCAGGAAGCTGTACAGAGGTGATGTACCACGATGCATTCAAAAAGTTGGGGCTGGCCCAAACAGATTTGGAGCAATCCACGACACCTCTGATTGGGTTTGGTGCAGGAGCCGTTTGGCCCCTCGGAAAGGTAACCCTCCCTGTTCGGGCAGGAACAGTTGTCTTAAAGACTGATTTTCTTGTTGTCGATGTTCCTTCTTCCTATAACTTTCTGTCATGTCGAACAGGGAGTGATAAAGCTGTGCCAGAGCCAGTGCAGTTCTCAGTCGAACTAGAACTTCCCCGATGTGAACGGGACGATCACCCTAATGAGTGTGGGAGCCCATGACTGGGGAAGCACTTGGAGAGGAGGCGATTGGGGCGGTTGATTTCCGTTGTCAGCTGGAAACGTCAGAGGATGCTAGATTCTCGGTCCTTGCACGCTTATCCTGATGGGCATCTCACAACCTCGATGGAGCTATCGCGAGGGATGAGGATGTATCGTGTCGACCTCCCCCTCTGGCTACGATATTGAGGGGCGGCGACGCCAGGTTGTCCACCCTATTGGCACTACCGCGTCCTCGTGTTGGGACGGTAAGAAGAGAACCTGAGATTCAAATGTTTGGGAAGTCATGTTACCTGGATTGGGGGAGAGGGGATACCCGTAAGAAGACGACTGGCTGTTGTCACTAGTATGGACTGCCGTTCAGACTGTTGTTGAGGAAGCCTCTGTCTCCAAGATCTCCTGAGTACCAGGCGCGGTTAGGGGAACGACTTCTGATTTGAATTCACCTGGCTCCCCGGCAACCGTAACCTCCACGTTGGTCCTCACACTTAGTTGATTGAGGGCCGTGATGTTGATTCGGCCACTGTTCAGGTGGGCTAACCTCCTGTCAATAAATCCCTTGTAGGCGGGATCGTAGCCCAATAGGACATGTGCGTCACGACCACACCCAGCAATTCGGGTGCCCGGCTCTCCTGTGTATTTTAGGACCCTGTTGATGTCCTCTGTTCGGATGTAACTCTCGGTTCGCGTCTGGGGCGCTTATTGGCGTTGTCAGCTGTAGAATTGTAATCCAAAGCAGATATTAAAGACATAAAAACAAGAGGGAAACAATTGACAAGAATTTACAAAGCGAAATCAGAGGCGTACGTGGGTAACCCCATATGTGGGGGCAATGCAAACCCACCACTTGGCCGTCCTCCCCTATTGGCTCGAACGCTCCCGATACATAGAGGAAATCAATTTCATGGTCACGAGCAGAGTCTGGCAAGTTGAGCACAAGACGCTTTTCTGCTCTCCCAACTTTGAAGTAGAAGGTGTTATACTCGGGGTTTAGCACGATGCTATGCCACCACTGGATATCCCATAAACCCAGTTGGGTCCCTAATATCCTATTCAAGGCCACGATCCCCATCGCTAACCTAAATACATTTGTCGAGACTTGCATAGGGGTAAGGCGATACCAATTCAAAACTTGGCGGAGTAGTTTGTGGAGGGGGAAACGGACCCCACCCTCGACAATGGCTACTATCGGGATGCACATTCTATCCCAAGTACCGCCATCCCTGTCAGCACCTAAAGGGGCGAGCTCAATTCCTACGTTATCAGGAATATTGTAATCAGCCCTGAACGCCGCCATAGCACTAGGAGTTTCACATAGTTTCCTAAACTTGCTAAGTTTTGGAAGGTTTTCGTTATTTTCCGCCATGAGTATGGAGGAACAGAGCAGACGAAGAAACCCTAAGTGAAAGGGAAAAATCTAGAGTGAGTCTCCGAAAAAGACGCAAAGGAAGGTGAGAACGAGAATCTTACAGAGCGGTTGCAGTGGTGGCCTGAGATGCAATCGAGTAGCAGACGGCGGCAATGGCGGAAAGAGAAAGAAGTAAGCTTTCGCCTGGTTGTAGAGAGAGATTCGGTTTCTTTTTTGAAAACCAAAAGTAACCCTTTTCTGGGGTTTAGGCGTAAGGGACGGAAATGAAACGCCGCCCCCTACGCCGTTACAAGAAAGGTAACGGAAAGAGGGCTTCAAAGGACGCTATTCTGACGCCGTTTTCACTGAGGCGTCAATCAGAATTAAATGCAAGACGTACGAAATACGCCACGTGGAGTTATTAACCCAAATTGATATAATGACGGAGACGCCAAAAGGCATCAATAAGTATTAACACAAAAGACCGCTCGGGGTTAGCCGAGTTTGCTCTAGAACGTTTGTTCCTAAAAAGCTTCACCCATTGCCCCCGAACAGTGGCAGATGGATGAAGCTGGGGAGCAATTGTAGGGAGGTATTCCCGAACAGATAAAATTAGTCATCGAGCGCGTGAAGTACCGAGGGCACGTGATAAGCTTATCGCGGGCAGTGCGATGAACGGCTACACGGACCAGTAACATGAGAAGTCATTAACCCAGGTTATTTGTTCGGCTAATAAGGACAAAAGACATGTGAAGTCATCTGTCCAAATATAACGACATGGACCAGTTGCATTTGGGGTCAAAGGTCCATATGGACTATTCGGCAACGAGGTAGCCGAACAGAGGAACAAGTTGCCCTAAATCATGACGAAGTAGGAATGCTCCAGAAGGCTCCAGAATAGTAGTATTCCGTAAAGGAATAAGATCCCGAGGATATAGGATCAAGGCAAGACACCCAGCGCGAGTGGGGTATTCGGATGATAAGGACTCAGAGCCCCAAAAGGAATAATCTATTATATCGATAAGGGAACGAGAATCCATGATATACTAGGTTTCCTATACGAGATAGGAATCCTAAGGCAATAGGGATGCTTGGGCAGCAAGCACCCGTGAACCTATAAATACGAGGTAAACCTGGAGGTAAAAGTTACGCAATATCTGGTGATCTCTTATTGTCTTCCCTCTGATAGTTAGGGTTCATTGCTAGTTCGCGACACTAACTTAGGCATTGGAGGGCCTTTGCCACGAGAGGCAAAGGTGCACTCACCCCTTGTCTATTTTGTAGATTAGGGTTCCGACGAAGAACTAGGGTTCCGGTGTAGAGGTACGTGAAGCCATTGCAATTGGTGCTATCTAGAGCATCGATCGTTTTAATCCTTCTACAACTTTTAGCCCCACTTAGCAAGCCTAGTTAGCTTCTAATCATCTGGTTGGAGGAACTAAACTAGAAAGCTACCTAGTTACCTTTATCTAACCTCAAATGGACCATTTTGCCCCTCTTGGACCTTTTGAACCTTTTCAACCCTAGACTAGGAATTGATTAATCATTTTCTTTTAATTATTTTTGGTTTTATTCATTGTCCATTGGACAATAAAAGTTAGGGAAACTATTATCCATTTGATAATAGAAACCCCAATTCTTTATTATAAAAGTCTACTTGATTAAGTACTTGTATTTATAAAAAAATAGACTTTTTAAATACTTCAAAGGACATTTTTGATTATTTTAGTATATAATTTCCCTAGCAACTATTGTCCATTAGATAATAGAAGTTAGGGGATTTATTACCCAATGGATAAAAGGGTTAGTCTTTCAAAGTACCATGGGTGTTATTAATTTAATCTTTTAAACCCATGTGAGTAAAGTACATATTAGTTTATTATGGAAGTACTTAGTAGCCTTTAAACCCTAGGATTCTTTAAGTACCCTTTTATTATTTAATATTGGGGTTTTTGAACTACCTAAGGTACATCAGTACATAAGTATATATTATACTAGTACTTGGTTGATTATTTAAATACCTATGTACACATGTGCTAATTAAATTATTTAAAGGGGAAAATCTAAGTCTTTCTAGTCCTTTGATCTTTTGTACAAAAAGTACATATATTTTAATTGTATGCATGTAATATATATACATATTAGTACATGAGGAAGAGAGTGAGAGGGAGAGAGAAAGAGAGGGAGGGCCGAATGGGGGAGAGAGGGAGAGGGAGATTTGATGTGTACCATTGGCCATTGATCTTCCAATGTACTACAAGATCCTTGGATGGTTGTTCTTCCAAGCAAGACTTAACTTCATTGTCCTCTTTGTACATTTTAAGCAATTGTTTAACCCTAGAATCTTGTACCAACTTCTCTTCCACCACAAAATTTCCAAGAAATCAAATTTAAGTACCAACCCTAGCCATGCAAACCTAGGATCTTGACCTTAATCTTCCATGTGAACATGAGTTTATTGGAATAGAAAAATGGGGAAATAGAGAGAGAGGGGGGGCGGAACAAGGAGGGAGAGGGGGTGAGCTTGCCTATAAATAGAAGGCCATTCCATGCTTTGAACTCACACCTCCAATCATTTGCTCTTCCTTCTCTCTAGAATTTCAAGTGTTCTTTGTTCTTGAGTTCTTGAGCAATACCACCAAACCACTTCCAAAACCACTCATAGATCCTTAAAGTAGTCTACTTTAGTTAGTAAAGTTGTTTCTAGGAAAAGAAAGAACATCTCTTTTCCTTTCGAAGCAAACTGAAGGCCGTTACGCCGCCGATTTCAAAACCGACGACCAACTTTCCATAACCGACCACCGCCTAGAAGAACGGTAGTTTAAATCTCTACTTACTTTTCCTAAGTATAAGTCGTTTAATCTTGACTTTCTAACTCTAGTATTGTTTTAAAGCATATGTTAAAGAATAGAATGCTATTTGTAGTTAACTTTGATCATTTCTTTTAAAAGTAGATAAGGTTATCTTTTATTGAATGTTGGAAATGCATGGTTTATTTTTCAAGATGTTTAAAGCATGCTATGTAGCTTAGAATTGGATGATCTTGTTGAATAATCTTATGAAATGCATGTTTGTAAGTAAAGTCCTACACTGCGGAATCTTGCATGAGAACGAGACACGAGAACCGAGATAGTAGAAACATGGCACCTGGGGTGTGGTTTAACGAGGAAGAAATGTGTTTTCCGAGGAAAAAGATATTTTAGAAACTACATAATGACCATTTCAAGGGTATTATGTGAGTCGTGTGAGTGTGTGTGTGTGCCAATGGGAGACCAGCGCGGCAGAACCATTGTGAGGATACTTGGGAGACCGGTGTGGCAGAACCAAGGTTGGGTGAGTAACATGGTTATCCGTGGAGAGGAACCAAAGTAAATGTGTGCCAATGGGAACCTAGCGCGGCGGAACCATTGTGAGGATACTCGGGAACCCGGCGCGGCGGAACCGATGTTGGGTGAGTTAAAAGGGAGTCTTTGGAAAAGAAAGGTATTAATAACAACACGGTCTACGATGAGTTGCATAGGAGAAACTTAGAGAATTTAGAACACCAACGATAGTTATAACGATTGTGGATATGTTATTGTTATCGTCTTTTGTAGCTGTTTTTATATGTATCATGTGGAAATCGATGCTTATGATAATCTATTGATTGTAGTTAAGTTAGGTGAGTAGGATTTTACTATTAAGCCTTCGTAGCTCATTGTGTTACTTTCTGGTGACCCTGGCATATTATATGGGTGGTGACGCCAATATAATATGTCAGATTTGATAGATGAACAGAGCGAACTCTTCACTTTGGAGGTGTATGTAGCCGAAGAACTCACTAGGATGGAAGAACAAGAGGAGCAGTAGTTAGGAACCCGAGTTCCCTATTCGTTTCCTATTTTGTTTTTAAATTACTCTTACGAGGGTTATGATGTAATATTGAGCAGTGACTCTATTTAATTTCTGTAATAAATTATCCATTTAACGAACCTAAAATTATGGGCGTTACAACTTGGTATGAGAGCTTTAGGTTCAAAACCTCGGCCATGGGTAGATTGGGTAGAACCATGTAGAACCGTAAGATAAGTTTGACCGTTACACAAACGTGACTTCGATTTTCAAGTTTAACATCCCAAATTGGGTGGAATTCTGTCAAAACAATCTTCGGATTGAAGCAAGGTGCGGAATTGGCAGTACCGCCGAGCTGGGAATTCCCGAACAATTGGATGATGACTTAAATCAATGATCGGGAATTGGCAGTACCGCCGAGCTGGGAATTCCCGAACAATTGGATGATGACTTAAATCAATGATCGAATGTGAAACATAGAAACTTGAAAAGATTTTCCTATAGTTTTTACTAAAACTATTTATTTTCAAAACTTGTCTAATAGAATTTTTCTTGTAGATGAAAACCTCGATTGATCTGTTAGTCGAAGCCTATCAACCTAGAAATGTCGTAGAAAGGATCACAGCCCAGCATTTGGAAGATCCCAACTTCATTGCCATAGTACGTGCTGAACAACTTGACTTCATAAGAGTGCAGCGGAATACCCCTTTTCCCTTAGAGAAAGACCCTTGGTTCCCAGAAATGTTTCCTATTTTATCCAACTTCATTGAGTATTTTGGTGTCATACCCCCGATGCCAAACACCGAGATAGGAAACGAGGAGGAAGAAACCGATAGCACGAAGAAGCCATGAAGGTAGCTAAGGAAGGAAACCCGGCAAATAAGAAGACTTCGAAGAATCTAAGAAGACTTGGAAGCCCCAATAAGTTCTAGTCATTGTAATCCTTCGGAATGTAGGAATGTTAAGGAATGGGATTCCCACTATCTAAGTTGTACTTTGATTATGCTATGAATATAAGACTTGTTATGCATGCCTTGTTGTTAAGCCTAATAGTTAGCATTCCTTATTGTAGATGAATCACTTGAGCCCCTACCAAATCAACCTCCTAGCTGAAGCTCACCAACTTGCAAGCACCGTAAGGTCCATGACAAGCCAACTAGTGGAGGATCCCTACTTTCCTTACGCCTTTCCCTACACTCACGACTTCTATCAAGAGCATGGCACCCTTATTCGTCCCATCAATGAAGAGGAGGAAGATGTGGTTGATGCCATACCTGTCCTAGTCCAAATCGCACCCCCCAATAATGTAAATTTACCAGTGGAAGGAAACAATGATGAAGCAGTGGCCATAGCACCCCTCGTCAACGTGGAAGTTGAAGAAGACCCTGAAGAAGAGGATCCCGAGGAAGATGTCGAGGCAGATTCCGATGAAGAGGATCCCGAGGAGTTCAATGACCCACCGATCAACGAAGCTGACTGGGAGCATCTGATGGCCATGCCAAATCCAGACCTACCGTCTGACGACGAGGAAGAAGACCCTGAGGAAATTCCTGAGGAGGAACCGACAGACTGGGAGTCCGACGATGAGGAAATGGTGATTTACGGGGAGTTACCACCCGAATGGGCTCAGCCCGACTTCCTAGACATAAACACTGACTCTGGAGATGTGCCACCACCACCTTTCGAGGACGACATAGGTGCTTATAGGGTTGAATTCCCGTCTATTTTCTAGACTAGTTAGCAAAGCCTAGCAAGTGGTAGGATCTTTTGTTGTAATCAGTATGCTGTACGAAGCTCCGGCTTATAAGCTGCCATCTATTATGTACTTGTTGATTTTAGTAATGAAAAACTCGTGTTTTTACCGTGTTATGATCACTGTCTATGTGTACTTGTAGTTATTGACTACGATTTCCACTTTCCACCGTTAAGTCTAATATATAATTTTCCTTATTGTAGATATGGATAGCTATTTCGTTGCCGAGACTACTGTAGCTGACCTCCTATACTATAAGGCGTTACTTGCACCTGAGAGTCTCACATTGATACCTCACCCAGGGATCCGTGACCCCGAGACTGGCGACCAGTTTTACGAGATAGTCGTGATGACACCTGTCACCAGCGAGGACCAGTTCCTGACCTTCGATCCTCAGGACTCACGATTTAGGGAACTCGTTGAGAAGATTCGCCATGATGGAGAGCGCTGGCTCGAGATCCGAGAGAAGGAATGGAAGGAGCAGCTGAGAGAGTTCTATGGACTCGTTTCGCCTAGTCAGTAGAGTAGTAGTAGTATTAGAATAAGGTTCTAATAGCTCGAGTTGCCTTTCAAGCACTTGTGCTAGAGGAACCATGTGGTAGGTTGTGTAGGACCGTTTCAGCTTTTGGTAGGAATCTTGTTCTAGTCTACGTATTTTGTAGTAGAACTCTATGCTTTATGTTGTAATTCTCTAGTTATCTATGAAAAGTGGTTTTTATTTAAAGAGTACTGTTGCATACTATACGATTGATTGCTTCTTATCATATGCAAAAGAAAATAGTTAAAACTAAACCTCCCCTTTCAATTTTCGCTCGTAGATGGTAAACCGACGCAGTGGACTAGGGTATGAGACCGGTGACTACTCTAACCCTAACCCTAATCCCAATCCCGACCTCACTCAAATCATGCAAGCGCTCGTGACCGCTCTGAACGCTACCCGCCAGAACCTGAACCCTAACGAAGGACCTATGACTCGGACCCGGGCGATGAACGAGTTCTGCAAGCATCGACCCCCGACTTTCAATGGAGATACCAACCCTACCGTGGCTGAATCATGGCTAAAGGAAGTCAAGGTGATCATGGATACCTTAGAGATCACTCGTAACGGAGATCGTGTGGCCTTAGCCACGTACCAGCTGAAGGGAGAAGCCCGCTACTGGTGGGATCTGATAGAGGCAACCCATGCCGAAGCAACCCATGCCGTAGCCACCATAACCTTCGCTCAGTTTGAGACCTTGTTTCTCGACAAATACTTTCCCACGCCCCTTCGCCTGGCCAAGGAGCAAGAATTTATGAACCTGAAGCAAGGAACAATGACCGTCACTCAGTATGCGGCCAAGTTCGAAGAACTATCTCGCTATGCTTAGGAAGCTGTTGCAATCGAGGAAAAGAAGATGAGGAGGTTCGAGTGGGGGCTGACTATAGCTAGAAGAGCTGTGGTAGCTCAGGCTTTCCCCACCTATACCGGTGTCGTGAAATGTGCTCTTCGATTGGAGAGTGAGGAAAACGACTTCAAGACCCGATGGAGGAAGGCGACCGGCAACGTTGGCGGACCGATCTGAACCCAGACCTCCAATAACAACCGTGGGCCATATCCCACCAAAACCTTGTCTTCAGGTCAGAGCAACCAAGCTTGGAAGAACACTACGCCAGGGTATGGCGAACCGCAGAAGAATGGCCAAAGCAAAGCATCAGTCCAGTGCTTCAACTGCCAGGCTATGGGTCACTACAAGCGTGACTGCCCTTAGCCTCAGAAGGAGAGGAATGGAAGCTTCAGAAACCAGAAGGCTCAATTGCCTGGGCAAGCCAGCTTTGTGAAGCAAAACTCTGGAGGCCCAGCTCAGCAGCAGAATGGGCAGAATAAAAGGACGTAGCCCTTGGGAGCTCAGCAAGGCACTGGAGGGCGTATCTTTGCACTGCAGACCGAGGAGCCAGAGCCGGATCCATCTGTGAAAGGTACGCTACTGTTATATAGTACTTGCGTACAAGCCTTGTTTGACTCTGGTGCATCGCATTCGTTTATATCTATTGCTTGCGTATCTGCTCTAGCACTAGAAACAGAACCCCTAAGTAAAAGTACGAGGGTAACATTGCCAATGGGGGGAAGTATAGCTGTTAGTCTAGTGTGTAGAGGGTGCGAGATAGAAGTAGCCAACCTACGCCTAACCTGCGACCTTAGAGTAATCGACATGGCAGATTTCGACATAATCCTTAGAATGGATTGGCTATCGGCTCATCGAGCAGTCGTAGATTGTCATCAGAAGACGGTGACGACTTACACCCCAGAAGGGACTCGTTTCCGTTTTAAGGGGGATAGAGAAGCCACGAGCTCGACGACGAGGAGATTAAGGTGGGAAAATCAACTATTTGGATGGCTAGCTAGTCTTCAAATGGAAGAAACCGACAGGATGGAACTGGGATTGCCACACATCGTTTGCGAGTATGCCGATGTTTTCCCAGAAGAACTTCCTGGCTTACCACCTCAAAGAGAGATAGATTTCTCCATAGAGCTTCAACCAGGGACCGCCCCAATTTCCATGGCCCCGTATCTTATGGCCCCTGCAGAACTAAAGGAGCTCAAGATCCAATTACAAGAGCTGCTGGACAAGGGATTCATCAGACTGAGCACATCGCCTTGGGGAGCGCCAGCATTGTTCGTGAAGAAGAAAGAAGGAACGCTTCGACTATGTATAGACTATAGGAAGCTGAACCAAGTCACAGTCAAGAACCGATATCCACTGCCTAGGATTGATGACCTATTCGATCAATTAAGAGGAGCAACTTGCTTTTCTAAAATTGATCTCCGATCAGGCTATCATCAGTTAAGGATTCGAGATGAGGATATCGCCAAGACGGCTTTTCACACCAAATACGGCCACTACGAATTTGTAGTAATGCCGTTTGGATTGACCAATGCTCCAGCCGTATTCATGTGTCTCATGAACAAAATCTTTCAACCCTACTTAGACAAGTTTGTAGTGGTGTTCATTGATGACATTTTGATATACTCCGCCAACAAGGAGGAGCACGAAGAACATCTTCGGATGGCACTACAAATACTCCGGGATAACCAACTCTATGCCAAGGCCAGCAAGTACGAGTTTTGGTTGGAAGTGGTTAGGTTCCTGGGGCATGTAGTATCCAAGGATGGAATCGCTGTGGACGAAAGTAAGGTCGAAGCAGTGCTGAAGTGGAAACAGCCGACCTCCGTGTTCGAAATCAGAAGTTTCTTGGGATTGGCTGGTTATTAGAGGAGATTCATACCAGACTTCTCAATCCTAGCCAAACCAATGACTAGGCTAACTCAGAAAGGAGTGAAGCTGGATTGGGATGAAGCCTGTGAAAAATCATTCCAAGAGTTGAAGAAGAGACTGACCAGCGCACCGATACTCATCATTCCTAAGCGTGGTGTAGATTACCCAGTTTACTACGATGCGTCAAGAGACGGATTGGGATGTGTGCTGATGCAGAATGGAAAGGTCGTAGCCTACGGATCACGACAACTTCGACCGCACGAGAAGAACTACCCCACCCATGACTTAGAATTGGCTGCTGTAGTATTCGCCCTCAAATCCTGGCGTTATTATCTGTGGGGAGAACAATTCAAAGTTTTTACCGACCACAAGAGCCTCAAGTATCTTTTTACTCAGAAGGAGTTGAATCTGAGGCAGCGTCAATGGATGGAATATTTGGAGGACTACAAGTTTACATTGCATTATCATCCTGGCAAGGCCAACGTGGTAGCTAATGCTCTAAGTCGAAAGGAAAGGGCACAAAAAGTCAAGACTGCCATTAAGGAATGGGAAATGGTGGATACTCTCAACGAGTTCAACTTGCGACCATCGTCAGAGAACGGGAACGCTCGATTGTACGCCCTAGTTGCGGAACCGGCACTTCACCAAGAGATCTTACTAGCTCAAACATTCGAGCAAGATTGCGAGTTCGTCCGGCATCGAATCCGAGAAGGAAAGTTGGTGCCAGGAGGACTATCGAGAAGGATAACAGCTTGAGATTCAAGGGAAAGGTATTCGTACCCAACATCAGAACCCTTCGAGAAGCTGTACTCCGCGAAGCTCATCATTCGAATTTCGCAGTTCACCGTGGCGGCACAAAGATGTATCATGACCTGCAAAGGACGTACTGGTGGGAAGGAATGAAGAAGGATGTAGCACGATTTGTATCCACCTACCTCGTGTGTCAGCAAGTCAAGGCGGAGCACCAAAAACCTGGAGGAGATCTGCAACCCCTACCCATACCGACCTGGAAGTGGGAGCACATTTCGATGGACTTCGTCGCTGGGTTACCAAGATCTGCCAAGTCCTACACAGCTATTTGGGTGATTGTGGATCGACTCACCAAGTCTGCACATTTTCTGCCTGTCAACATGACAGAAAACGTGGAGCAACTAAGCCTGTTGTACATTTGAGAAATTGTATGCCTCCATGGAGTACCGATCTCGATAGTATCTGACAGAGACCATGTTTTGTATCACACTTTTGGAAAGGATTGCAGAAAGCATTGGGAACGGACGTAAGGCTTAGCACGGCCTTTCACCAACAAATAGACGAACAAATGGAGACGACTATTCAGACCCTGGAAGATATGCTGAGAGCCTGCGCCTTGGATTTCTCTGGAAACTGGGAGCAGCATTTACCGTTGGTGGAGTTCGCCTACAACAATAGTTATCAAGCAAGTATTGGGATGGCACCGTACGAAGCTCTATACGGTCGACCCTGTCGATCGCCAGTCTGCTGGACGGATGCCGGAGAGACGGGATTGATTGGACCTGACTTAGTACGAGATACCACGGAGAAGGTCAAGACCATCAGTCAAAGGATCCAGACCGCTCAGAGCCGACAAAAGAGTTATGCAGATAAGAGAAGCCGACCGTTAACCTTTGCAGTGGGAGATCATGTATTCTTGAAGATCAGACCGAAGAAAGGGATTATCAGATTTGGGAAGAAGGGAAAGCTGTCTCCACGCTACATCGGACCATTTGACATCGTGGAGAAGATCGGGAAGGTTGCGTACCGCCTAGCATTGCCACCCCAGCTGGAAAGAGTGCATAATGTGTTTCACGTTTCCATGCTTCGCAAGTATCTAGTGTTGCCCACACATGTTCTCAACTGGGAGGATATTTCTATCGAGGAGGATGCAACCTATGAGGATGAACCTATCGAAATTCAAGATCGAAGTGAGAAAGTGATCCGAAACAAGACCATCAAGTTGGTTCAAGTTTTGTGGAAACACCAAGGAGCTGGAGAGACCACATGGGAAAGAGAAGAAACCATGAAGATGAATTACCCTCACCTATTTGAATCCGAGCGTACACCTAATTTCGAGGACGAAATTTTTTAAGGGGGATAGGTTGTAATAACTCTGAATTTCAATAAATAAAAACTTATTTATTATTCGAGTTGTTTATTTAAATTGCTTGTATTGCTTTAATTTTCCTGTAGTTTGTTATAATTACGCTTTTGCCCTTCAAATATCGTTTCTTGACTTTTAGCCCCACTTAGCAAACCTAGTTAGCTTCTAATCATCCGGTTGGAGGAACTAAACTAGAAAGCTACCTAGTTATCTTTATCTAACCTCAAATGGACCATTTTGCCCCTCTTGGACCTTTTGAACCTTTTCAACCCTAGACTAGGAATTGATTAATCATTTTCTTTTAATTATTTTTGGTTTTATTCATTGTCCATTGGACAAAAAAAGTTACGGAAACTATTATCCATTGGATAATAGAAACCCCAATTCTTTATTATAAAAGTCTACTTGATTAAGTACTTGTATTTATAAAAAAATAGACTTTTTAAATACTTCAATGGACATTTTTGATTATTTTAGTATATAATTGCCCTAGCAACTATTGTCCATTGGATAATAGAAGTTAGGAGATTTATTACCCAATGGATAAAAGGGTTAGCCTTTCAAAGTACCATGGGTGTTATTAATTTAATCTTTTCTTTAAACCCATGTGAGCAAAGTACATATTAGTTTATTATGGAAGTACTTAGTAGCCTTTAAACCCTAGGATTCTTTAAGTACCCTTTTATTATTTAATATTGGCGTTTTTGAACTACCTAAGGTACATCAGTACATAAGTATATATTATACTTGTACTTGGTTGATTATTTAAATACCTATGTACACATGTGCTAATTAAATTATTTAAAGGGAAAAATCTTAGTCTTTCTAAGCCTTTGATCTTTTGTACAAAAAGTACATATATTTTAATTGTATGCTTGCAATATATATACATATTAGTACATGAGGAAGAGAGTGAGAGGGAGGGGGAGGGAGAGAGAGAGAAAGCCGAGAGAGGAGAGAGAGAGAGAGGGCCAAATGGGGGAGAGAGGGAGAGGGAGAGGGAGATTTGATGTGTACCATTGGCCATTGATCTTCCAATGTACTACAAGATCCTTGGATGGTTGTTCTTTCAAGCAAGACTTAACTTCATTGTCCTCTTTGTACATTTTAAGCAATTGTTTAACCCTAGAATCTTGTACCAACTTCTCTTCCACCTCAAAATTTCCAAGAAATCAAATCTAAGTACCAACCCTAGCCATGCAAACCTAGGATCTTGACCTTAATCTTCCATGTGAACATGAGTTTATTGGAATAGAAAATTGGGGAAATAGAGAGAGGGGGGGGGGGGGGGGGGGGGGGGGGGGCTGGCCAAGGAGGGAGAGGGGGTGAGCTTGCCTATAAATAGAAGGCCATTCCATGCTTTGAACTCACACCTCCAAGCATTTGCTCTTCCTTCTCTCTAGAATTTCAAGTGTTCTTTGTTCTTGAGTTCTTGAGCAATACCACCAAACCACTTCCAAAACCACTCATAGATCCTTAAAGTAGTCTACTTTAGTTAGTAAAGTTGTTTCTAGGAAAAGAAAGAACATCTCTTTTCCTTTCGAAGCAAACTGAAGGCCGTTACGCCGCCGATTCAAAACCGACGACCAACTTTCCATAACCGACCACCACCTAGAAGAACGGTAGATTAAATCTCTACTTACTTTTCCTAAGTATAAATTGTTTAATCTTGACTTTCTAACTCTAGTATTGTTTTAAAGCATATGTTAAAGAATAGAATGCTATTTGTAGTTAACTTTGATCATTTCTTTTAAAAGTAGATAAGGTTATCTTTTATTGAATGTTGGAAATGCATGGTTTATTTTTCAAGATGTTTCAAGCATGCTATGTAGCTTAGAGTTGGATGATCTTGTTGAATAATCTTATGAAATGCATGTTTGTAAGTAAAATCCTACACCGCGGAGTCTTGCATGAGAACGAGACACGAGAACCGAGATAGTAGAAACATGGCACCTAGGGTGTGGTTTAACGAGGAAGAAATGTGTTTTCCGAGAAAAAAGATATTTTAGAAACTACATAATGACCATTTCAAGGGTATTATGTGAGTCGTGTGAATGTGTGTGTGTGCCAATGGGAGACCGGCGTGGCGGAACCATTGTGAGGATACTTGGGAGACCGGCGCGGCGGAACCAGGGTTGGGTGAGTAACATGGTTATCCGTGGAGAGGAACCAAAGTAAATGTGTGCCAATTGGAACCCGGCACGGCGGAACCATTGTGAGGATACTCGGGAACCCGGCGCGGCGGAACCGCGGTTGGGTGAGTTAAAAAAGAGTCTTTGGAAAAGAAAGGTAGTAATGGAAAAGAAAGGTAGTAATAACAACACGGTCTACGATGAGTTGCGCAGGAGAAACTTAGAGAATTTAGAACACCAACGATAGTTATAACGATTGTGGATATGTTATTGTTATCGTTATCGTCTTTTGTAGCTGTTTTTATATGTATCATGTGGAAATCGATGCTTATGATAATCTATTGATTGTAGTTAAGTTAGGTGAGTAGGATTTTACTATTGACCCTTTGTAGCTCATGGTGTTACCTTCTGGTGACCCTGGCATATTATATGGGTGGCGACGCCAATATAATATGTCAGATTTGATAGTTGAACAGGGCGAACTCTTCACTTTGGAGGCGTATGGAGCTGAAGAACACGCTAGGATGGAAGAACAAGAGGAGCAGTAGTTAGGAACCCTAGTTCCCTATTCGTTTCCTATTTTGTGTTTAAAATACTCTTACGAGGTTTATGATGTAATATTGAGCAGTGACTCTATTTAATTTCTATAATAAATTATCCCTTTAACGAACCTAAAATTAGGGGTGTTACATATGGTATGAGCACACTAATGCGCTATACAAAGCTAAATGTCACACTATGACCACCAGGGGAAAAGGTTGTTGGACCAATGCAACAAGAACGTTGCATCACAAGGTGGTGAGATTGTAACATCCCAAATCCCACATCGGTGGGTTGGAGTGTAATATGTATAGAAACGCGTTTAGCTACTGTATAACCCAAGATTAACCTTTTGAGCCACGTAGATAAGCTAAGGGTAAGCAGATTAGTTGGTGCTGGCTGTTACATTCCAAATTTAGAACATGACGTTGTCGAGATTAGATCAAACGGGTCTTTGGTGATTAATGTAGGAAAAATCTATTGTCAGCCCAAAAGGTAGACAATAGTGCTCCTCACGCGCCCAGAGATTGTCTGCAATTAAATGTTCAAAAGGCGTACAATAGTGCTCCTCACGTGCCCAGAGATCATCTTCAGTTAAATGTTTAGATGGCTGTTAGGCTTCGGTAACAATGATTTACTCCAGAGATCGTCTTCAATTAAATGTTCAAAAGGAGTACTTGGCTAACCTAAATGACAGAAATAGCCTCATGGATCTTTTGCACAGTTTTGACCTTCCAATTCATCTACTTTGGCCTAGTAACTTAGGGCTCTGTTTGGAAAAAAAAAAACTTATTTTAAGTTTTTTATTTTTGATATTTTTGAAATAAGCACCTTAAACATATTTGTGTTAGACTTTGCTGATGCGCAAAAATCGTCAGTTGATCCGAGTACTTCTAGGGGACTCCAGCCAAAGCTGAATGATCACGTCGAGATCCTTCGCGAAGGATTCCCTATCGAACAAGTCCAAGGACCGGTGGTGTTTCCGGTCATGGACCCTCCAACGATCAAGTTAGTCGGTGAATGATTGAGAGAATGTATTATAAACGAGGGAAAAACCATAGTTTTTGGTGTTTTACGTCCATTAGTTCCCGCTTTTATTGAGAATAAAATGTTGTTTAAGGCGATATTGCACGTACGGTATTTTCTTTCATTTTGTAGGTAAATCGTTGAATAAAGTATGGTTTTGAAGCTTGGAGCAAGCGTGGACGTGACTAAGACCCAAAGTGTCAAAGAACAAAGCCACCAAAAATGAAGAATCAAGAGCCGTCAGGTGGCCGGGGCCGTTGGATGCCAAGACGGAGGCCAAAAGTTGAAGAATCACCAATAACGAAGGCGGTATCGATACAACTGTAGGGAGGTATTCCCGAACAAGCCCAATTGGGGCCTGAGCAAGTAGTACGTGGGACCACGGAGTAACTAAGATAAGATAAATCATTGTGGAAGGCGGTGATCGGCGATACAGGACCAGTGACATGTGAAGTCACTAGACTAGGAAGTCTATTCGGCAGATAAGGACAGAAGATACGAAAAGTCGTTGGTCCAAGTAGTTGAAAAGGACCAGTGACATGTGAAATCACTGGACCAAATGGACTGCTCGACAATAAGAGGGTTGAACAGGGAACGAATTCATGGTACGAGGGACCATGGTATATATATATGATAGGGACAGTCGCCATGCAATACAGTGGTCGGCGATGTGGACCAGTGACATGGGGGGTCACTGGTCTAGGAAGTCTGTGCAGGGCCTTGGACTAGTTAACATGAGAAGTTAATGGTCCAAGGGTTAGATAAAAAAAAAAACGAGTGACATGTGAAGTCACTGATCCAAGTAGCCTGTTCGACAATGAGAAGGACGAACAAGAGGAGAAATCTGGGAAAAGCCGCCTCAGGTGCAAGGAACACTCTGGAAGGGTCCAGAAACAGTGGTATTCCATTAAGGAATGAGATCCCGAGAATGTAGGATCTGAGAAAGATACCCAACGGGAATGGGATGTTCGACCAGTTATGAAAAAGAGTCCTAAAAGGATTAAGGTAATGAACTGATAAGGAAACGAGAATCCAACATATTCTGGGTTCCTATATGAGATAGGAATCCTAGGGCAATAGGGATGCTTGGGCAGCAAGCATCTATGAATCTATAAATACGAGGTAAACCTAGAGGTAAAAGGTATGCAATACGCAGCACTTTGCATTATACGAGTTTCCTACTGATAATTATGGTTTATTGCTAGTACGTGATACTAACTTAGGCATTAGAGGGCCTTTGCCATGAGAGGCAAAGGTGCGCTCAGCCCTTGTCTGTTTTGCAAATTAAGGTTCTGACGACGAACTAGGGTTTCGGTGAAGAGGTACAAGTAGCCGTTACAATCTAGTGCTGCTCTAAGCTCCAATTGTTTTCTTCCCCCTACAATTGGCGTTGTCTGTGGGAAACAAAAGAGTTCCCTTTGAATAATGACCATGGTAGAAGGAGATCCATTTATGCCACTTGACCCAAAGAACCTGCTAGGAGAGGCAAGAAATAAATTTCTTCCAGGGGCTCCGAGGAACCCCGATGGCTGGCATACCAAGAGGACCCCGAGCAAGGACAACCACCTGACTGTCCATAATGACTCAAAAAATAGGGAGGGCAGGACGGCCACGAAATCCACGAGAAGGAGTAAGTCCCATCATGGGAGAGAGTCGGTCGCACACTCTAGAAGTGTGTACAACAATGAAGATATCCTAGACAAAAAGAGACAAGAAATCAAGGAGTATGCTCGTTTAATCGAAAAACGAGAGTACGAGATTCGAGAGTTACAATAGGTACAAGAACACCCAGAGGATTCTGGACTTTCACGAAGGAATTCCAGGGGAGACAGGGTGGCTCTGGTAGTCTACAAGAAGGCTCCTTCATGAGGAAGAAGGAGCAGGAGCAGGAGCCCTACCCCAAGGCGACATAAAGCTTCTCCATGAAAAAGGAGGAGCAAAAGTAAAAACCGAACACCAGAGCGGCGAAGGGCTTCTTCAAGAAAAAGAACGAGTAGAAGCCGAAGTCCCACCTTTGAGGAGGAAGAGACTAGAAAACACCATAGGGACAGGTACGAGAGACTTGATTCCGATTGGGAAAAGAATAGACCCAACAAGACAAAGGGACTAGAAGACGAGACCATGAGTGCACGAGAAGTAGCACGGAAGGCACATAGCAATATTGCATCCTTTCCATTTGCAAGAAAGTTACAGGAGACAAGATTGCCGAGCAAGGTGAAGCACGAAACTTTATCCTTTACGAGACAAATGCAGATCCTGTGGCACACATACAGCACTACCAGCAGGCAATGTTTATGCATGAGGGGGATGATGCAATTATGTGCAATATCTTCCCATCGAGTTTGGGTAAGGTACCTTTGTCTTGATTCCAAAACTTGGGTCCGCGCTCCATCCGAGGATGGAGGTAGTTGGTCAAAGAATTCACTGCTCTGTTCCTGACGAGCAAAAGAGCACCAAAGACATTTGAGAGCCTCTCCATTATAAAGCAAAGAGAGGACGAGCTGATCAGGGACTATGCGAAAAAGTATTGGGAGACTTTCAACGAGATCGAAAGTTGCAGTGAGGAATACGCAATAGCCACGTTCAAGACTGGGCTGCCTGTTCGGGGGGAGCTATGCAAGTCACTAAACCTAAGCCCAGTGGGAACACTGGTAAAATTAATGAAACTGTCACGTGGGAACACTGGTAAAATTAATGAAACTGTCACGCCCCGCCCCGCAAAACGACACCCATTGTGGGCCCGAGTTGGTGCGGCCACGTGGCGTTCCCAATTGCCAACCAAACAATCATTTAACAACACATAATAACTCAGAATAAACTAGCGGAAGACTTAATATTAATATTAACAACAGAGTCGACGTTATCCGATAATTTTACATGCTTGACAAACTAAAGTGCAAAACATCCTTTACAAAACGAGTCGGTTATATATACAAGACAACTCACTACCACCGACACAATTAACATCCTCAAAGCCAACCCCAAAACGCCGACTGGTAGTGGACCATCCTACGAACCCTTTCTATCTGGCAATCCAAAGGAAAACCAGGAGTGTGTGAGATATAGAATAAATCCAATAAAATTCAACATAAACAACTAACAGAAACAACCACAATTTATATTCACAACACATGCAGTGACGCGTCTGCCACATCCCATGTACCCAAGGTATTGTGTCCCGCACACCAAGCTCCCGTTCACTGTAAATAGAACAGCACGGCCCACGACAAGGTGTGACTCACTCCACAAACCTTATACGGGTACAATCAACACACAACAATCATGCACACTAGTAACTAAACCAACTTGTTCAAACACAATCATGCATGTTCATCATATACACGAATTTTCTGAAACAAAACCCAATTCCAATCTCTAAAACCACCTCCAATGGATACAATCCAACTCTAGAACTTCAATCAAGTGCATACAAGATGTAGAGCATGAAATCTATCACAAGAAACATGAATTCAACAATTAAAAAGATGAAACTCACAAAATTAAACTTCAATTCAAGGTTAACTAAAAGTTCTCTAGATTTTCCCCTTATTTTCTCTTCTTCCTTCTTTCTTCTTCCTGCCGTTCCCCTCTCTCTCTCTCTCTCTCTCTCTCTCTCTCTCTACGTGTATATAGGAGTTCCCAGAAGACGTACACGTATTATTCTCTGTTACTAACCTTAGGAGAAAATTATCATGTGTATGGTAGCCTACAGGCTATCATGTTCACACACAAGCCCTCACGCTTCTAATGTATGCAATTTAATCCCGTGACGCATAATTTAATTAAATACGTGAATTAAAATACCAAATATCTGAGACGGGTGCGACAACTCTCCCCCCCCTTAGAAGATTTCGCCCCGAAATAAGATTTACCTTACGAAAACAAATGTGGATACTTTTGTTTAATTGATTCCTCACCCTCCCATGTAGCCTCCTCAACCTTGTGATTCCGCCACAAAATTTTCACATAAGGTATCACTTTAGTGCGTAGCACTTGCTCTTTCCGATCTAAAATCTCAACAGGTGTCTCCTCGTAGGACAAATCCTCGCAAAGTTCCAACGGTTCTGAACTCAGAATATGTGACAGATCCCCCACGAACTTTCTAAGCATAGAGACATGGAAAACGTCGTGTAGTCGAGTCAACTCAACTGGCAATGCCAAACAATAAGCTGTAACTCCCACTCTCTCAATAATTTCGTATGGTCCAATGTATCGAGGTGCCAACTTGCCTTTCTTTTGAAACCGTATAACCCCTTTCCACGGTGCAACATGAATAAATACAAAATCACCAACCGCAAACTCCAACTCACATCTTCGCTTATCTGCATAGCTCTTTTGTCGGCTCTGTGCCACTTTCAAACGTTCTCTAACCAATTTTACCCTATCAATTGTTTGCTGTATTAGCTCCGGAACCAACGTTGGATCCTCGGCAGCTTGTTGTTCCAACTCTCGAGCCAACATACTTCTTTCACCCACATCCTCCCAACAAATCGGTGTTCTACATTTTCTGCCATATAACGCCTTGTACGGTGGCATCCCGATACTACTTTGATAACTGTTGTTATAAGCAAACTCTGCTAACGATAGATTCTCGTCCCACCCGCCACCAAAATCTAGAACACTAGCTCTCAGCATATCCTCTAATATTTGTATAGTTCGCTCCGACTGACCATCTGTCTGTGGATGAAAAGCGGTACTGAACTTCAAAGAGGTTCCCATAGCCCGCTGCAAACTATTCCAGAATCTAGAAGTGAACTTCGGATCCCTGTCACTAACAATAGACATAGGCGCCCCATGCAATCTGACTATTTCATCAACATACAGTTTTGCGTACCTATCTGTGGTGTATGTGGTTTTAACAGGTAAAAAGTGAGTTGACTTTGTTAATCGAGTCATATCCACCTTTTGACCGCGGCAAACCTGTTACAAAATCCATCGTCAAATGATCCCATTTCCACTCCGGTATAGGTAGATTCTGCAATAAACCCGCTGGTCTCTAGTGTTCAGCCTTCACTCGTTGACAAGTTTCACAACCAGCCACGTACTCCGCAATTTCCCTTTTCATACCACTCCACCAAAAATATTCTCTCAAATCATGATACAACTTAGTGCTTCCCGGATGCATAGCATATGCAGAACAATGGGCTTCATCTAAAATTTCCTTCTTTAAAACCATGTCATTTGGCAAACACATTCTTTTCCCAAACATAATCATACCATCATCCCAAATACTGAACTCAGGCATTTTTCCCTTCTCCACACACTGCCTGAAGTCTTGAAAATCAGGATCCTGCCACTGCCCATCTCTGATCCGATCTATAAACAAAGGTCGAACGTTGAAACGAGCTAGCAAAGCTCCATTGCTCCCCAATAAAAACTCTACTCCCATTTGTTTCAATTCAGTTAGAATCGAAACTCTCGAACATTGTATACATGCCAATCTTCCCGCCGTCTTTCGACTTAAAGCATCGGCGACCACATTTGCCTTACCCGGATGATAATGTATAGAGCAGTCATAGTCATTCATCAACTCCATCCATCGCCGTTGCCTCAAATTCAATTCCTTCTGCGTGAATAAATATTGTAGACTCTGATGATCGTTATAGATCTCACACGATACTCCATACAAATAATGCCTCCATAATTTGAGAGCGAATACCACAGCCGCTAACTCCAAATCATGAGTAGGATAATTGTGCTCATGAGTTTTTAACTGTCTCGACGCATAGGCAATAACCTTACCCCGCTGCATCAAAACGCAACCCAAACCTTGTAATGAAGCGTCCGTGTAGACCACCAAGTCCTCTGTGCCAACCGGAATTGTTAAAACCGGTGCTGACACTAACCGTTTCTTCAACTCCAGGAAACTGGCCTCACACTCATCAGACCACAAAAACTTGACATCCTTTCTCGTCAACTTTGTCATTGGCAAAGCAATGGCAGAAAAGCCTTGAATAAACTTTCGATAATAACCCGCCTAGCCAAGGAAACTTCGAATCTCCGAAACATTTTTAGGCCTTTCCCAATTCACCACTGCCTCGATCTTCTTAGGATCCACACAAACTCCATCAGAAGAGATCACGTGCCCCAAGAATTCCACACGATCCAACCAGAATGCACATTTACAAAGCTTCCCGAACAAACGCTTGTCACGTAGAACTTGAAGCACAATACGCAAATGATCCTCATGTTCCTCCTTAGTGTGAGAATAGACCAGAATATCATTGATAAACATGATAACAAAAGCATCCAAGAATGGTCAAAATACTCGATTCATTAAATCCATGAAAATCGCTGGAGCGTTGGTCAAACCGAACGGCATAACCAAGAACTCATAATGACCATACCTTGTACGAAAAGCCGTTGTCAATACATCACAATCCCTCACCTTAATCTGATGATAACCCGATCTCAGATCAATCTTAGAGAATACCGTAGCCCCGTGCAACAGATCAAACAAATCATCTATCCTTGGCAATGGATATTGGTTCCGAACTGTCACCTTATTCAACTGCCGATAATCGATACACATTCACATAGTGCCTTCCTTCTTTTTAACAAATAAAACCGGTGCTCCCCATGGCGATACACTAGGTTGAATGAAACCCCGATCAAGCAACTCCTTCAACTGAACCTTTAACTCAAGCAACTCAGCCGGCGCCATACGATATGGAGTAATAGAAATCGGATTAGTACCTGGCAATAACTCGATAGTGAACTCAACTTCACGATCTGGTACGATACCTGGCAACTCATCCGAAAATACATCCGCGAATTCATTCACAATCAATATCTCTTCAAGCTTAGGTGCTTCCTTTTCAGTGTCAACAACATAAGCAATAAACCCCTCACATCCCTTACTCAACAAAGTGTTAGCTTTAAGTGCTGAAATAAGACATGTAGAACTTACCACAGAATCCCCACAAAATTTGACCTCATCACTGCTCGGTAGATGAAACACAACTTCCTTGCAAAAACAGTCCATAATAGCATGATACTCTGACAAGAAATACATCCCCAGAATAATATCAAAATCGGTCATGTCTAATGGTAGCAAATCCACCAACAACTTCCTTCCCCCAACTACCAACTCACACCTCGAAAAACCCATGTTTATAACAACTACATCACCCACCGGTGTAGAAATAGCTAAAGCAATATTTAACACTCTAGCAGGCTTGTCTAAATATTTAGTAAAGACATTTGACACAAAAGAGTGTTGAGACCCAGGGTCTAACAACACACGTGCATAAGTACCAGAAATAGCCAAAGTACCTGTCACTACTCCCGGTGAAGACTGAGCTCTTTGCCGTGTGACTGCAAACACTCTACCCGGCGCTGTAGACCCACTAGCTCCCCTTCCTCTGCCTCCTTGAACACTACCCACAGATGATGCCGCTGGTGCTTGCTTCCGAGGGCATTGCGCCGCCATGTGTCCAGCCTCTCCACGTGCAAAACACCTGAAATTCTTAACCCCGTTCGTACACTCCCTCAGCAAATGATCTGTGGACCCGCAATTAAAACATTGACGTGTCCCTGTCGTTGTTGAACCACCCGCAATTTGCTTCCCAGTCCCTTGACCCGATTTCCCTTTCCACCCTCCTGATGAACCACCCTGAGATTTACCAAAATTTTGATTTCCAAAGCCCTGTGATTTTTGTTGACCGCCTTTATCACTGCCACCTCCAGACTTTCCAAATGTTGTTCCCTCAATTTTATTCTTCTTATTAGACTGTTGACTGTCCTTATAGTCCTGAATATCATTTCCTACCTTTCTAGCCATCTCCACCAAAGCAGCGTAATCCTCTGTCTCGTAAGTTATCAACTTGGTTGTTACCTTGGGAGAAAGTCCCAACCGAAACCGTTTGCACTTCTTAACTTCTGTGTCAACCATGTCTGGAGCATATTCTGATAGCTCCGCAAACCTCGCCTCGTATTCTAGAACAGTCATTTCACCCTGTAACAGATGAGAAAAAGCTGCCTCTTGTCTAAACCGGTAACTCTGTGGACAATACTGGTCATTGAACCCTTTCACAAAGCACTCCCACGTCACAACCCGTTGAACCACCGGTGTCACACCTGGTAATGGTGCAGTCAACTGCCTTTGCAAAGCTTCCCACCAATTTCGTGTCGTACCCTTTAGATTGAATGTTGCTAATGTCACTTTCTGGGCGTCGGTCACACCCATGGCATCAAACACCCTTACCACAGCCTTAAACCACTCTTTTGCTTCATCGGGACTCACAGACCCCTGAACTCTGTCATGAACAACTTCCTAAACCGCTCCAACAAGCCAGTACCCCGTTCCACACTCCGTTGCCAGTGCGGGCTGCAATTGCATTAAGGCTGCTTGCAAAGAAACATGTGGTTGCTCCACTTCATCCCCACTAGTAGCAACATCCTCAGCTGGAACCGTGTGCTCCGAAGCCATGTCCAAATATCTGTTCAAACAACTTAAACAACCAATAGCAAACACAATTTTTAAAAAAAAAAAACATATCTCACACGTTAGTCAATAGCTAACTCTAATCCATAACACAAAACTCCTCCGGTCCACTACCAAACCCCAAACGACTCTCAATTCAGAGACTAGAACGTACTAGCGCTCTGATACCAAACTGTCACGCCACGTGGCCGCACCGACTCGGGCCCACAATGGGTGTCATTTTGCGGGGGCGGGGCGTGACAGAAACGAATTAAGCAGCATGCTAGGAATGATGATGACATACTCCGGGAAAATGGAATGGTGGTTGTCGAACAAGCCAAGGGGCCTGCGAAAAAGGTAGATAATCCAGAATCCAAAACCTACCGAGAAAGGAAAGACTATGGGTAGGCTAAGAAAGAGCCGTATGAGGAGAAACATGCCCCGGACCCCAAGTCCTTTTCAATAAATACGGTTTGGAAAGAAAAAATCTAGAGGATTCTTTATCAAATAAATACGGATTGAGCACCAAAGACATTTGAGAGCCTCTCCATTATGAAGCCAAGAGAGGACGAGCTGATCAGGGACAATGCAAAAAAGTACTGGGAGACTTTCAACGAGATTGAAAGTTGTAGTGAGGAATATGCAATAGCCACAGTCAAGACAGGGCTGCCTGTTCGGGGGGAGATATGCAAGTCACTAAACATGAGCCCAGTGGGAACACTGGTAAAATAAATGAGATGGATTGAGCAGCATGCCAAGAATGAGGATGACATACTCTGGGAAAATGGCAAGGTGGTTGTCGAGCAAGCCAAGGGGCCTGCGAAAAAGGTAGATAAGCCACAACCCAAAACCTACCGAGAAAGGAAAGACTATGGGTAGGCAAAGAAAGAGCCGTATGGAGAGAAACATGCCCCGGACCCCAAGTCCTTCTTTTCAATAAATACGGTTCGGAAAGAACCAATCTATAGGATTTTTTATCAAATAAATACGGATTGAGCACCAAAAACATTTGAGAGCCTCTCCATTATGAAGCCAAGAGAGGACGAGCTGATCAAGGACTATGCGAAAAAGTATAGAGAGACTATCAATGAGATTGAAAGTTGCAGTGAGGAATACTCAGTAGCCACATTCAAGGCTGGGCTGCCTATTCGGGGGGAGCTATGCAAGTCACTAAACATGAGCCCAGCGAGAACACTAGTAAAATTAATGAAACGGATTGAGTAGCATGCCATGAATGACGATGACATACTCCGGGAAAATGGAAAGGTGGTTGTCGAGCAAACCAAGGGGCCTGCGAAAAACGTAGATAAGCCAGAACCCAAAACCTACCGAGAAAGGAAAGACTATGGGTAGGGTAAGAAAGAGCCGTATGAGAAGAAACATGCCCAGAACCCCAAGCCCTTCTTTTCAATAAATACGGTTTGGAAAGAACCAATCTATATGATTCTTTATCAAATAAATACGGATTGAGCACCAAAAACATTTGAGAGCCTCTCCATTACGAAGCCAAGAGAGGACGAGATGATCAAGGACTATGCAAAAAAGTACAGGGAGACTTTCAATGAGATTGAAAGTTGTAGTGAGGAATACTCAGTAGCCACATTCAAGGCTGGGCTGCCTATTCGGGGGGAGCTATGCAAGTCACTAAGCATGAGCCCAGTGAGAACACTAGAAAAATTAATGAAACGGATTGAGTAGCATGCCAGGAATGACGATGACATATTCCGGGAAAATGGAAACGTGGTTGTCGAGCATGCCAAGGGGCCTGCGAAAAAGGTAGATAAGCCAGAACCCAAAACCTACCGAGAAAGGAAAGACTATGGGTAGGCTAAAAAAGAGCCGTATGGAGAGAAACATGCCCCGGACCCCAAGTCCTTCTTTTCAATAAATATAGTTTGGAAAGAAACAATCTAGTGGATTCTTTATCAAATAAATACAGATTGAGCACCAAAGACATTTGAGAGCCTCTCCATTATGAAGCCAAGAGAGGACGAGCTAATCAGGGACTATGCGAAAAAGTACTAGGAGACTTTCAACGAGATTGAAAGTTGTAGTGAGGAATACGCAATAGCCACATTCAAGACTGGGCTACCTGTTCGGGGGGAGATATGCAAGTCACTAAACATGAGCCCAGTGGGAACACTGGTAAAATAAATGAGATGGATTGAACAGCATGCCAAGAATGAGGATGACATACTCTGAGAAAATGGCAAGGTGGTTGTCGAGCAAGCCAAAGGGCTTGCGAAAAGGGTAGGTAAGCCAGAACCCAAAACCTACCGAGAAAAGAAAGACTATGGGTAGGCTAAGAAAGAGCCGAATGGAGAGAAACATGCCCCGGACCCCAAGTCCTTATTTTCAATAAATACGGTTTGGAAAGAACTAATCTATATGATTCTTTATCAAATAAATACGGATTGAGCACCGAAAACATTTGAGAGCCTCTCCATTACGAAGCCAAGAGAGGACGAGCTGATCAAGGACTATGCGAAAAAGTACAGGGAGACTTTCAATGAGATTGAAAGTTGCAGTGAGGAATACTCAGTAGCCACATTAAAGGCTGGGCTGCCTGTTCGGGGGAAGCTATGCAAGTCACTAAACATGAGCCCAGTGAGAACACTAGTAAAATTAATGAAACGGATTGAGTAGCATGCCAGGAATGACGATGACATTCTCCGGGAAAACGGAAAGGTGGTTGTCGAGCAAGCCAAGGGGCCTGCGAAAAAGGTAGATAAGCCAGAACCCAAAGCCTACCGAGAAAGGAAAGACTATGGGTAGGCTAAGAAAGAGCTGTATGAGGAGAAACATGCCCCGGACCCCAAATCCTTCTTTTCAATAAATACTGTTTGGAAAGAAACAATCTAGAGGATTCTTTATCAAATACATACGGATTGAGCACCAAAGACATTTGAGAACCTCACCATTATGAAGCCAAGAGAGGGCGAGCTGATCAGGGACTACGCGAAAAAGTACTAGGAGACTTTCAACGAGATTGAAAGTTGTAGTGAGGAATACGCAATAGCCACATTCAAGGCTGGGCTGCCTGTTCGGGGGGAGATATGCAAGTCACTAAACGTGAGCCCAGTGGGAACACTGGTAAAGTAAATGAGATGGATTGAGCAGCATGCCAAGAATGAGGATGACATACTTTGAGAAAATGGCAAGGTGGTTGTCGAGCAAGCCAAGGGGCCTGCGAAAAAGGTAAATAAGGCAAAACCCAAAACCTACCGAGAAAAGAAAGACTATGGGTAGGCTAAGAAAGAGCCGAATGGAGAGAAACATGCCCCGGACCCCAAGTCCTCTTTTCAATAAATACGGTTTGGAAAGAACCAATCTATATGATTCTTTATCAAATAAATACGGATTCAGCACCAAAAACATTTGAGAGCCTCTCCATTACGAAGCCAAGACAGGACGAGCTGATCAAGGACTATGCGAAAAAGTACAGGGAGACTTTCAATGAGATTGAAAGTTGCAGTGAGGAATACTCAGTGGCCCCATTCAAGGCTGGGTTGCCTATTCGGGGGGAGCTGTGCAAGTCACTAAACATGAGCCCAGTGAGAACACTAGTAAAATTAATGAAACGGATTGAGTAGCATGCCAGGAATGACGATGACATACTCCGGGAAAATGGAAACGTGGTTGTCGAGCAAGCCAAGGGGCCTGCGAAAAAGGTAGATAAGCCAAAACCCAAAACCTACCGAGAAAGGAAAGACTATGGGTAGGCTAAGAAAGAGCCGTATGAGGAGAAACATGCCCCGGACCCCAAGTCCTTCTTTTCAATAAATACGGTTTGGAAAGAAACAATCTAGTGGATTCTTTATCAAATGAATACGGATTGAGCACCAAAGACATTTGAGAGCCTCTCCATTATGAAGCCAAGAGAGGACGAGCTGATCAGGGACTATGCAAAAAAGTACTGGGAGACTTTCAACGAGATTGAAAGTTGTAGTGAGTAATACGCAATAGCCACAGTCAAGACAGGGCTGCCTTTTCGGGGGGAGATACTCAAGTCACTAAACATGAGCCCAGTGGGAACAATGGTAAAATAAATGAGATGGATTGAGCAGCATGCCAAGAATGAGGATGACATACTCTGGGAAAATGGCAAGGTGGTTGTCGAGCAAGCCAAGGGGCCTGCGAAAAAGGTAGATAAGCCAGAACCCAAAACCTACCGAGAAAGGAAAGACTATGGGAAGGCTAAGAAAGAGCCGTATGGAGAGAAACATGCCCCGGACCCCAAGTCCTTCTTTTCAATAAATACGGTTCGGAAAGAACTAATCTATAGGATTCTTTATCAAATAAATACGGATTGAGCACCAAAAACATTTGAGAGTCTCTCCATTATGAAGCCAAGAAAGGACGAGCTGATCAAGGACTATGCGAAAAAGTATAGAGAGACTATCAATGAGATTCAACGTTGCAGTGAGGAATACTCAGTAGCCACATTCAAGGCTGGGCTGCCTATTCGGGGGGAGCTATGCAAGTCACTAAACATGAGCCCAGTGAGAACACTATTAAAATTAATGAAACGGATTGAGTAGCATGCCATGAATGACGATGACATACTCCGGGAAAATCGAAAGGTGGTTGTCAAGCAAGCGAAGGGGCCTGCGAAAAAGGTAGATAAGCCAGAACCCAAAACCTACCGAGAAAGGAATGACTATGGGTAGGCTAAAAAAGAGCCGTATGGAGAGAAACATGCCCCGGACCCCAAGTCCTTCTTTTCAATAAATACGGTTTGGAAAGAAACAATCTAGTGGATTCTTTATCAAATAAATACGGATTGAGCACCAAAGACATTTGAGAGCCTCTCCATTATGAAGCGAAGAGAGGACGAGCTAATCAGGGACTATGCGAAAAAGTACTGGGAGACTTTCAACGAGATTGAAAGTTGTAGTGAGGAATATGCAATAGCCACATCCAAGACTAGGCAGCCTGTTCGGGGGGAGCTATGCAAGTCACTAAACATGAGCCCAGTGAGAACACTAGAAAAATTAATGAAACGGATTGAGTAGCATGCAAGGAATGACGATGACATATTCCGGGAAAATGGAAACGTGGTTGTCGAGGATGCCAAGGGGCTTGCGAAAAAGGTAGATAAGCCAGAACCCAAAACCTACCGAGAAAGGAAAGACTATGGGTAGGCTAAAAAAGAGCCGTATGGAGAGAAAGATGCCCCGGACCCCAAGTCCTTCTTTTCAATAAATACGGTTTGGAAAGAAACAATCTAGTGGATTCTTTATCAAATAAATACGGATTGAGCACCAAAGACATTTGAGAGCCTATCCATTATGAAGCCAAGAGAGGACGAGCTAATCAGGGACTATGCGAAAAAGTACTGGGAGACTTTCAACGAGATTGAAAGTTGTAGTGAGGAATATGCAATAGCCACATTCAAGACTGGGCCGCCTGTTCGGGGGGAGCTATGCAAGTCACTAAACATGAGCCCAGTGAGAACACTAGTAAAATTAATGAAACGGATTGAGTAGCATGCCAGGAATGACGATGACATACTCCGGGAAAATGGAAACGTGGTTGTCAAGCAAGCCAAGGGGCCTGCGAAAAAGGTAGATAAGCCAGAACCCAAAACCTACCGAGAAAAGAAAGACTATGGGTAGGCTAAGAAAGAGCCGTATGAGGAGAAACATGCCCCGGACCCCAAGTCCTTCTTTTCAATAAATACGGTTTGGAAAGAAACAATCTAGAGGATTCTTTATCAAATGAATACGGATTTTTGAACCAAAGACATTTCAGAGCCTCTCCATTATGAAGCCAAGACAGGACAAGCTGATCAGGGACTATGCGAAAAAGTACTGGGAGACTTTCAACGAGATTGAAAGTTGTAGTGAGGAATATGCAATAGCCACATTCAAGACTGGGCAGCCTGTTCGGGGGGAGATATGCAAGTCACTAAACATGAGCCCAGTGGGAGCACTGGTAAAATAAATGAGATGGATTGAGCAGCATGCCAAGAAAGAGGATGACATACTCTGGGAAAATGGCAAGGTGGTTGTCGAGCAAGCCAAGGGGCCTGCGAAAAAGGTAGATAGGCCAGAACCCAAAACCTACCGAGAAAGGAAAGACTATGGGTAGGCTAAGAAAGAGCCGTATGAGGAGAAACATGCCCCGGACCCCAAGTCCTTCTTTTCAATAAATACGGTTTGGAAAGAAACAATCTAGAGGATTCTTTATCAAATGAATACGGATTGAGCACCAAAGACATTTGAGAGCGTCTCCATTATGAAGCCAAGAGAGGACGAGCTGATCAGGGACTATGCAAAAAAGTACTAGGAGACTTTCAACGAGATTGAAAGTTGTCGTGAGGAATACGCAATAGCCACATTCAAGAATGGGCTGCCTGTTCGGGGGGTGATATGCATGTCACTAAACATGAGCCCAGTGGGAACACTGGTAAAATAAATGAGATGGATTGAGCAGCATGCCAAGAATGAGGATGACATACTTTGGGAAAATGGCAAGGTGGTTGTCGAGCAAGCCAAGGGGCCTGCGAAAAAGGTAGATAAGCCAGAACCCAAAACCTACCGAGAATGGAAAGACTATGGGTAGGCTAAGAAAGAGCCGTATGGAGAGAAACATGCCCCAGACCCCAAGTCCTTCTTTTCAATAAATACGGTTTGGAAAGAACCAATCTATAGGATTCTTTATCAAATAAATACGGATTGAGCACCAAAAACATTTGATATCCTCTCCATTACGAAGCCAAGAGAGGACGAGCTGATCAAGGACTATGCGAAAAAGTACTGGGAGACTTTCAATGAGATTGAAAGTTGCAGTGAGGAATACTCAGTAGCCACAGTCAAGGCTGGGCTGCCTATTCGAGGGGAGCTATGCAAGTCACTAAACATGAGCCCAGTGAGAACACTAGTAAAATTAATGAAACGGATTGAGTAGCATGCCAGGAATGACGATGACATACTCCGGGAAAATGGCAAGGTGGTTGTCGAGCATGCCAAAGGGCCTGCGAAAAAGGTAGATAAGCCAGAACCCAAAACCTACCGAGAAAGGAAAGACTATGGGTTGGCTAAGAAAGTGCCGTATGGGGAGAAACATGCCCCGGACCCCAAGTCCTTCTTTTCAATAAATACGGTTTGGAAAGAACCAATCTATAGGATTCTTTATCGTATAAAGAATCAGCCTTACTTCAAATGGCCCCCAACCTTGGGAGGAGATAAAGACGCAAAGCGGGCTACGAATTAGCACTGCAGCTACGACAAGGATTGGGGCCACATGACTGAAGACTGTGAGATGTTTAAGAGGCACCTTGATGATTTGGTCTCTCGTGGCTACTTCAAAGAATTTATCAAGGAAGACCTTAAGGATAAAGAGAAAGCAAAGGAGTTGGATTATGAACAAAATTCAAAGGGCATAATTCATATATGAGACATGGATTGGCCGAGCCTTGTACGAGAAATGAGGTGAGATTGCTCCAGTGGCAGATTAAGCACGAACAACATGTGATGCAGTTGGGGAAGAAAAGAGAACGTGACGAAGAACTATGCAACAAGGGCATAGTCTTCACGGATGAGGACCTAGGTCGAGTCCAAGTGCCCCATAACGATGCATTGGTCATAACCTTACGAATTGGGGAGTATGATATCAAAAGGATCCTAGTGGATTCAGGAAGTTGCATAGAAGTGCTATATTACAATGCTTTCAAGAAGCTAGGATTGACCCAGGTGGATCTGGTACAATCAATGACTCATTTGGTCACGTTCGGTGCAGTAGCAGTCTGGCCATTAGGCAAAGTAACGCTACCTGTTCGGGCAGGAATAGTGGTACTGCGAACGGACTTCCTAGTGGTGGATGTACCGTCTTCTTATAACACAATTATAGGAAGAACGTGGCTGCACAAGGTGATAGCGGTTTCCTCCACTTACCATTAAAGGAAACCAAATGGTTGCCCGCCAGTGCTTGATTTTTATAATCAAGAAGGCACCTAAAGCAAAGTTGATTCAAGCCATCGAGGTACCAGACTAGCCAACCATCGAGGATGTCAGAGGGAACCCCGCCGAGAAAGTGATGGAAGGCTTGAAAAAGATTCAAATCAACGAGACTGATCCAGAAAGGTATTTCCTGATTGGGGAAAACCTGAACAAAGAAGGAGAGAAAGAGTTGGTCGAGTTCCTTAAGGAGCACGTTGATGTGTTTGCTTGGGAACCCGAAGAGATGCCTGGAGTGGATGCAAACGTGATTTACCACCACTTGAATGTCGATCCACAACATAAGCCCGTGATGCAAAAAGAGAAGGTCAGCCATATAGCACGTAAACGCTGCTATCTAGGAGTTTGACCGTTTGCTAGAAGTAAAGGCCATGTGAGAGGTCAACTACCCTGAGTGGTTGTTTAACACTGTGGTAGTAAAAAAGAAGAATGGGAAGTAGCGTGTTTGCGTCGACTTCACGGACCTGAACAAAGCATGTCCAAAGGATAGTTTTCCCTTCCCAAGGATAGATCAATTGGTCGATGCAATAGCTGGGTATGGGCGGATGAGTTTCCTCGACGCATATCGAGGATATCATCAGATTGCTATATACGGACCTGATCAAGAGAAGACTTCCTTTATCACACCATGTCATGACCCACCTTTTATTAGAAATAAACTCCAAAATACAGTATATCAAACACACTTCCAGGCCTCGTTCTCTCAATATACAAATTTACATTACCAAATTAATATATCTCGCAGTTCAAGTTCTTACAACCCAAAATAAAAGTTTGCAAGTCTTACAAGCCAAAAACATACAAGTATTCCATTACGCTCTTAAATTAAAGACAAGAACATATCCCATGATTCTTAAGCCTTCAGATGCACCTCTGAACCTGAAAAATTTGGGTTAACAACATGAGCCACAGCTCGTGCAGGAGATACACTAAATGAAAATATATGAACATGCAAAGCTTGATATACAAAATATACTCTTTTTATATACAAATATTGAAAAGTTTTTCATGCTTCCTTTCGTCCAATATTCTCGATGAAGTTATTAAATCTCCCAATTCAAAGCCTAGTTCAAAGTAGCAAAAATAATTCATGCATTATACTAAGTATTTCCATTTTCTCTTTCCCTTCAAATGCTCAAAAGAATGCCATTAAACCACAAACTCAAATCAAATCCCGAATAAAGGAAATTACCCATAAAAGTCGTTACCAAAAAAAAAAACAAAGCTCATAATAGACTGACCAACCAAAACGAATATCAAATTTACTCAACCCGAGACATAAAATTATATGAGTTGCTCACCGATACAACCAACCAACAACCGTACTAGACGTCTCTAGCACAAGCACTTTACGGGCTACTAATGTAACGCCCCAAATTTTGGGTACGTTAAATAAAACATTTTATTATAAAAACGAAGCGAGTCTGGCTCGTTATTACATCATAAACGTTACAAAAGTGCTTTTATTCAAATAACGGAGGAAACTAGGGTTCCTATCTACTGCTCCGCTCCTTCCTCCATCCTGGCTAGCTCCTCGGCTCCGAAGGCCTCCAAGGTGAAGATCTCGCCCTGTTCGTCTATGAGGTCTGACACATTATACCAGCGTCGTCACCGATATAATATGCCAGGGTCACCAAAAGGGTAACACCATGAGCTACAACGCTCAATAGAGTAAACCCTACCCACTAACCCGTAACTTACAAACCAAAGATCATAGAATCATACTAACGACGATAACACATCCACATTCCGTATTCAATTATCGTTGGTGTCCATGATTCCCTTTGTGTCTCCTACGCGACTCGTCGTAGACCGTGTCAATCGTTTTCACTTACAAAACAATCTTTCAAAATCCTTTGCATTGGCTCCGTACCGCGGATAACCAAGCTACACACCTATCCTTTCAAAATCATTTGACATTGGCTCCGTACCGCGGATAACCAAGCCACACACCCAACCTTGGTTCCGCCGCACCGGGTTCCCGAGTATCCTCACAATGGTTCCGCCGCGCCGGGTTCCCATTGGCACACAATTGCATTGGCTCCTCTCCGCGGATAACCAAGCTATACCTCACCATGGTTCCGCCGGTCCGGGATCCCATGGGAACGCACACATACAACCTCACAATGGTTCCGCATTTCCGGATTCCCATTGGAACACACACACACACACATAATGCCCTCGAAATGGTCATTATGTAGTTTCTAAAATATCTTTTTCCTCGGAAAACATATTTTCCTTGTCAACCACACCCTAGGTGCCATGTTTCTACTTTCTCGGTTCTCGTGTCTCGTTATCATACATAGACTCCGAGGCAGGACGAAAGTAAGCATGAATCATTCTAACAAGATCATCCAACTCTAGAATATATCACAAGTAATACAATCATTTCACATATGCAACTCAAACTCTTTGAAATATCAAAATACGAATACTTCGATCCAAATAGTAAAGGTTTAACTTTCGAAAAGCTGTTCTTTCTTTAGAGATTAAACCACATACGTTATACTTGAGAGAATGAGTAGAGATTAATCTACCTCGATCCGAAACTAGTCGGGGCCGAATAAGCAAGTTGGAAAATTCTACGGGCAGTGAAACTCCAAATCTGGACCGAACTTCGGATGGCAGTAACTCAGTCAATCTTTGGCCAAATACAATCGTTCTTGGGTCTAAACTGAAGCTCTAGAAACGATCTACAACTTTCGTGAAGGAAGTTGATCCTAGAAACGAATTTAGGTAGGAGAAAAATAGGGACAAAGGAAGCGACAGTAAGCTGTCTGGAAATGGAAATCCGAGAATTTCACTGAACTTCGGATGACAATATCTTTGTAATTTCTTCACCGATTGAGGTGGTTCTTGAGCCTAACTTGAAGCTCTCGAAATTCTCTACAACTTCTCAGAAGAAAGTTGGTTCTAAAAACTACTCTAAGAAGGAGAAAACTGAGGAATTCCGAAGGGCAGTAGGCTGCCAGGAATGGTTTCTAGAGAGAAGGAAGAGAAAATGCTTCAAGGGGTGAGTTGAAATGCTTGGAATGGCCTTCTATTTATAGGCAAAGGTTGGCTCTCTCTCTCCTCTTCTCAAGGCCGGCCCCTCCTCTCTCTCTCTCTACCTCAAGTTTTGACACATGGCAAGCAATCTTGGAATATCAAAGAATAACCCTAGGCTTGCATGGCCAGGATTGTCCTTCTTGGAAGACTTGGTGGGCAAGGAGGTGTGAACAAGATTAATTGTACAAGATTCTAGTGTGAACAAATCATGGAAGGACAATGGAGATTAAGTCTTAGCTAGGAAGGAAGTTTCCCATGGATTTTGAAGTACAATGGAAGATCAACCAAGATACAACCCCATTTCCTTCTTCTTTCCTTCCCCTCTCTCTCTCTCTCTCCCCTCCCTTGGCCGAATCCCTCTCTCCCCTCTCCCTCTCTCTCGGCCTCTCTCTCCTCTCCCTCTCTCTTGGCCTCTCTCTCTAGTACAAGCACACATATATATGTATATATAATGCAAGCATAAAATATAAGGTACTATTGTACTAAGTCAAGAGACTTAAGGGTTAAGTTTTACTTTTTAAACTAACCAATTAACACATGGGTACTAGGCTAATTAAATATTCATCCAAGTACAATATAATATATACATATGTACCATGTGATCTAGGAAGATCAAAACCCTAATACAAAATAATTAAAGGTACTTCAAGAATCTTAGGGTTTAAAGGCTACTAAGTACTTCCATATTAAAATAATAGGTACTTTGTCACATGGTTTAAAAGAAATGTTTAATTTAATAAAACCCCATGGTACTTTGAAAGACTAAGCTTTTACCCAATGGGTAATAAAATCCCTAACTTCTATTATCCAATGGATAATAGTTGCTAGGGTAATTATATATCTTAAACAAATCAAAAATGTCCATTTTTTAAAAGATAAAAGTACTTAGCCAAGTATACTTTTATTATAAACAATTGGGGTTCTTTTATCCAATAGATAATAATTCCCCTAATATTTATTGTCCAATGGTCAAAGATTAAAACCAAAATAATTAAAAGAAAAATAATTAATAACCTTTCAAGTCGAGGGTTGAAAAGGGTCAAAAGGTTCAATGAGGGGCAAAACGGTCCAATTGAGGTAACTAGATGGCTTCGTAGTTTAGTTCCTCCAACCGGATGGTTAGAAGCTAACTAGGCTTGCTAAGTAGGCCAAAGTGCAAAGAAATCAAATTTGAAGGGCAAAAACGTAATTTTGACAAACCACAAGAGTATTAAAATAAAATTCAAATATTTAACGAAATTTTTAACGACAAAAAATTCAGGGTCGTTACAACTAACCCGAAGGACGAAGCAACCTACCCCGCACGGGTTTACGGACTTTCACCGACGGCGTCACAATTGACCCGAGTAGATTTACGGACTTTCACAGACGACGTCACAATTGACCCGAGTTGATTTACAGACTTTCACCGACGGCGTCACAATTGACCCAAGTTTCCAGGTGACCCAACTCAAAATCATGAAAATAACAATCCCAATATTACCATACTTGGCTCTTAGAACAAATCAACCTAAAATTCCTCAAATGCCCATCCAAAGTCATCAAAATAGCCAATATGGATTAACTTCAATACGGTCTACACAAATTCTACCAAGTATCCAAACTACGTATCAAAACATACCATTCAACGTGTTTACTGAATGCGAAAGGAAAATTATACTCTGAATATAAATATGCCCATTTAAGTTATTATCTTTTTATCAAACACATGGTGTGCATGTAGATAACTAGCTCATGTTCAAGCACCACTTAAAATGCCTGAATTTCAACTTTAAAAGAAAACCCCATGCCAATCAAGATCAAAAATACGAAAACTAGTATAGTTCCGATCATAGCCACAAATAACATTACCAATCTCTGACCTAACCTCGTGTATAGTGAATATCCAAATACATAAACTAGGCTTACTCTATCAATTGATTAACTCTAACCATGACTAACAACAAAATCCCTCACAAAAAAAAAATCATGTATAACACACAATTCCAAACATATAAATTAGGGCTTGGCTCATAATTTGATTTCCCAACCATAAACTCGAATTAATTGCACACCAAGGCATATACACACCCATATTTAACCATTTAGCATAAATCCTACCTCAAGGAGTGAAATTCCCAAAATGCAAGAATCTCGAATTTTGACCGATTGGGATTTTGCTCAGATAGATACGTAGCCCTTTGTCCGTAACGTCTTCTACTTGCCTTTTAGCGAGGTTCATGAGCCTTGACCTTTGATTTTGGGGTTGAAGCATAAGGGTTTGTTGAATAGAGTTTGAGAGAGAGAATGGGAGTGAACGGAAAAGAAAAAAAAGGGAAAACAGAAAACTCGAGAGTTCTCTCTGGTAGCTTCACTTTTTAAGTGCAAAATTGCACTATGGCCCTCCAAGAATCAAGCTATTGATCCATCTTCTAAAACGTTTTGAGTCATTACACTAATGCCCATAAGCTAACAATTAATAATAGTTAACTCTAAAAGCTTATATTAAAAAAAAAACTCCATCACATGTGGGTCCCACGCACTCAGTCCATAGCACACAACTCATATGCAATCAACCAAACACACAGACACGAATATGAACATCTATATAAAATAAAATCCATGCTTTACTTACTAAGTATAGTTACACGCAACCACATTAAATAAAATAAATTAAAATTACACACGGGTCTCTACAATCTCCCCACCTTAAGGAATTTTGTCCCCGAAATTCACCATGCACATCAAGAACAGAACAAGTTGGATACTTCAAATGTCACGCCCTCGATTTTCAACTAAATATTAATATATTTTCTATAAACAAAAGTCTCCCAAACATCTTCCATTAAAAGAGATTTACAATAATCAAGGAGATGAGTTTATACATAGCTTTACATATGATCTAATCAAATGGTACAACCTTTAGTTGTGAGTAAAGTACATAACATGAATTAGACTAAATGATAAACACTTCCTTAACGATACCAATGAAGCTCTCAAGAGACGTCTCAATGTGCATTCCGTGCAATCCAAGCTAAGTGTCATGACGAGTACCTGAAAGGATAGGGTGAGCTACACTAGCTCGTAGAGATATCCATACCTAAATTATATGCAGAAGTGAAGACAGATCCCAAGGAAAAACATTTTCCAAAAGCATATTTGTTTTGTCAAAATATGGAACTCAAAAATACCATACCCACGCTGGAAAATATTTAACTCCATTTCTCAAACACTGACACTTTCACCCACACATACCAATATTCTTAAAAATCTCAGTTTACCGTTACGGCGTTACCCAAATCAATCCCTGCTCTTTCATTTCCATTTCAAAGACCCAAAGCTTAATCTAAGTTCTTTAATGAAAACCCTCATTTTTCTTGTCTCAAATAACTAGCCAACCTCTCACCAAAATATACACACTACGCATGTAGAGTCAGAATATGAAATAACAATGACACATCGAATAATACCACACCTCGACAATAAGGAGACTCACCCATAAACCCCAAATCAAATTCCAAATCTCAAGTTAACTTCAAGCCAAAAACCCTTCACCTTAAGATTTCCTTTACAAGTCTAACGTGCAAATACCCTATATGTAACTCTCACAATGCATCACACCACAACGTACCAAATATACACTCACACAGAATAAGTTGCCAACCGCATATGAGGAGAACAAGCCACAATGATTTGGAGGTCTAAAAGAAGAAATATAAAACATGTATTGACATACTAGACGATCCAAGGTGGCAACTCAAGTTCAAGTTTTGTGTTTCTCATACGCATATTCCACTTTGTCTCAAATTCACATCATTGATTTTCAAAAAAACCAATTTCCCTTTCTTTTCTTTTTCTTTTTGAAAACATCAATAACCCAGCCATTAGAAACATACCACCAACGCAGAACAATAATTTGCCTTCAGATTGAAATTTGCAAAATGCCATACACATTAAAACTTAACATCTTGATGCAGAAGGATTCATTGCATAACGTAACAAATAAACGACAAATTCCCAATCTCTTATGTCATGTGATTAATCTCATTCATTCACTTTCTTTGCGTCAAATCTTATAAGCATGTTTCTAGGCATGGGGACCCCGTTCACCCACTAGTCACCAGAACTACCGCATCATTCACATTATTAGTTCAACACAACCAGCATCGTCCTTAGAGTCACCACGGCTTTCCCCGGGTCTTTTCCCTAAGTCGATCCGGAAAAGAGTCACCATGGCCTTACCCAGGTCTATTCTCAAATCCGCAGAGCAGTAGGTCACCACGGCTTTACCCGGGTCTATTCCCACTTTCACAAAGTAACAGGGTCACCACGGTTTTACCCGGGTCTATTCCCGCATTCACAGGGCACTTGGGTCAGCACGGCTTGACCCGGGTCTATTCCCATAATCAATATACACTGATGATGTAAACTTGCCAATACGACTTCATAACTGGGTCTAATATACTAAAACCATTAAGAGGGCAACACCCACATACCAAAACACGCATACTAAACCAACCCATGGATACAATACATAAAGAGGAAAAACTGTTTATTTTTCTCTAAGTATCAAACAACATCAATGTCAATACACCAACAATGCATATCCCTTTAATCCAACACCAAGTCATCTAGATCAACCCATCATATCCCCACATGTCCAATTGGCGAAGTTAATCATTTACATTAGCCCATATCCAATTAAACAACATGAATTCAAGCATGAAACTTAAACCATTGAAAAGCATACTTCTTTTTCTTTGATCCATAGGTTATACATCAAACACGGAATTCGGGTAGCCTTATTACGGCCATGCAATTATAGCTCAACGTAACAATGAAACAGGTGCAAAGGCAGAATTTGGGTCAACTTTGGTTGCAAATCTGTTATTGCTCGGACCTACCCATGATGCATGTGATGTATCGTTGGAAAGCTCTATGTGTCTAGTTTCTAACAAAACAAACGGTGTATCGTTTCGAGTCCCGAGCTAGGAGTTATGTCCATTTTACCAAAGTCCGCTGGTGCTGTCAGATTCTACGCGGGAGTTAAGTAAAATTGATTGAAAAATCATAACTCTTTCATCTTAAACCCAAAAATATTGAAACCAATGCCAAAAGTTGCACCACTACAAGCCCTACGCTCAGTAAAAATTCCAGGTTCAGAAACGAGAGGAGGTTAACCCAACAATCAAAAGAAAAACCGACTCGCAATCATTTTCGCACCAGTCAACCAAACCTACTTTAGAAATTCACCAAAAATTGTATACTTAACCAAATTACTTGATTCCAACGCCAATCTCTTCTTAACTTAAATATGCAGCTCCTGTAAAAGACCCAAAGCCACCCAAAATGTTCATCATGCCCAGAAAGTTAAAAGAAGACAGCCACGCACGGATTCGCGCATCCAGAAAACAGCCAGTATTCAAAAATTCATAACTAATTTTGTGATTATCGGTTTTTCATGATCTTGGTACCGAAATCTTCGTATCGAAACGTACTTCAACTTTTATGAAGACACCAAATATTGATTCCTAGCAGAAGAGCTCCCAAAAGACAGAATACCAAAACCCACGAAATTTTCAGCATACTCAAGATTTATTCAAGACTCAAAATAGATGATCAAACTTGATTCTTGTACATCCAACTAACACTTAAACATGTAAAGAAGGTAGGAGATCCCTACCTCGAAGGTTAGAAGCAAGCCCGAACATGGAGGAAACTTCACAGTGCTCCGATCATGAATTTTCTTGGATGGATAGGAAGCTCTCGTCGCGTAGAACGACTTTTGTAATTGGGATTTTTCAAAACTCTCACTCGTAGTAGATGAAATCAAAGAGAGAAGGTGAGAGAGGTAAGAGCCGAGAGAGAGAGCCGGCCGGGAAAGAAAAAAAGAAAGGGAAAAGTGATTTCCTACCCCAATTTTTGACTTATATAGGTCAAATAACACTTACACCCCTCTATTCCACAAGCATCACATCATAACCCCCAACTCATACTTCCTCACACATTAACAACAATATATTTTGTTTAAAACATAAATTCATTTTTTTCATTTTTTTTATACCAATTGCATTATAAATACCAAGAATTAAATGATGAAATTACGGGTCTCTACATCAAATGACTTCAGGTTCCAACTCCCATATAGCCTCTTTGACTCCAAGACAATGTCACATCACCTTGAGAAAAGGAATGTTGTTCTCACGCAAGACTCGCATTCGATTGTCTAGAATTTTCACTAGTCGCTGTTCACAAAAGTTATCCTCAATCTCGAGTTCTAAACGTCAAGGATTGTCTCCCTCAATCTGAGTTGTTCCTGTGGTGACCTCATGCGGTAATCAGTCATCTAATTGAAGCAACATTCTCGGTGGTCTCTCGCACTAATTAAGTTTGGCCCTTACCATTGTCCTCCCAATTGGTCCAACGAATCATCAATCTCCATTAAAGCTCTCACATGATGCCATCCCAGTGCTTGATCAATAACTATTAGCGCAAACGATCCCAATAACCTAAAAAATCTAACAACCAAGCTCAAAGCACACAATTCATATATTAAACGCCACAATTCCAATTCAATGTGATCGGCGGTATGACACCCAAACAACGTGAAAGTTCTAGTCCAAAAAGATTTGCATGGGTAAGGTTGGACCATCAAAATCAAAAGATGAAACCAAGGCAAAGAATGCGATGAGAACTAAGCTAGATGATGAACTTGAAATTGTGACAACCGGACACACCTCAAATTAAACATCCAAGCTCAATAACCCAACAAGGCTAATCAAGAATTCAAAGAAAGATTATAAGGTAATCCGTAATTTGGGTGAACAAGCTAAAACTCAAAAGCCATTAAACAATGAACTCCTTATACCAACTCTTAAACATTCAAAAAATATAAATAGGAATGATTAGCCATGATCTTTGTATGGCTTCACAAGTTAAGGAATTTTCCAGCAAAGAAATATAATAGAATATGGAAGAAGAGCATGAGGTAAAGGCAATGCTTCAGTTGATAAGAGATCAACACAATGGTTATTCATTCTACCTATCCTCCCATTTGCATATAATGGTTGTGTAGATTTCTCTACTGAGCTAGTGTAGCTCAACCTATCATTTTTTTCAAGTGTGAACCCCGAGCAGTAGCATGGAGCGAAGGGCATGCATTCAAGTGCATATTTTCGAATGAAGTGGTAAAAGAGACTCATGGACATTTTGATAAAACATGTTTTGGGATTGTAATGGAACCTTAACTCTATTTCTTTTTATGATGTAATATATTCAGAACTCTTAAAGTTGAATCTGTAATTTAATGATTAGGGCATGGTGAACTCTTTTGGGGTATTATGTAAGACAATGTGAGGAATGTATTTATGAAAAGCTATGTATATTTATGTTAAAAATCGAGGGCGTGACATACCCTTTCCCCCGCTAAAACTTATTTTGCTCAGTATGCAGCCAAGGCGCCCTAGTCCGAAGCAGGGGCATGGAAAGTTCAAAAATTGTACCTTACTTGCTTTGGATTAGGTCACTCGGTTACCCCAAATTCTGATGCAAACTGGGGCTTAGGTACTTAACCCCCACGCTTCAATCATCTTCTGGGCTTGCTGCGCGAGATGCCTGCCCAAAGCAGGGGCTGCGAGTACAATACCCTTTTTATTAAGAGCTCAGGTTCGCTTCGGAACGTGCTTCGGTTAGAACTTGTTCCATTACCCCACAAGCCTAACCAAAGCAGGGGCACAGATACACCCTAACAGCAGCTATGGATTCATGCAAGCACTTCAAAAATGTGCATAACGAATTGGAAAGAGAAAACATCCATTCGCGCAATGAGCAAAGTTAATATTCAAGATCAAATCCTACAGAGGATCTGGCTTAGGCCAGCTGTTCGGTGCCAGTCCTACTTAACTATTACACAACTTTGGTACGGCAAAATCCAAATGTCTGGAGCCATCCAGTCCAAAACAAGCAAATCAAAGGTTACAGATATGTTGGGAAAAGGGAGAAGCTAAAATCCATCCTATGCACCATCGGTCAGAGCGGCGGCATTGAGTTCGGCCCAGTTTTCTGGGGCTCGCACCTCCTGATTCGGCACTATTTCATCCTCCTCCTCGGGCAATACGAGTTCTTTGGGAGGCGGCTGAGGCATGGCACGGAGCTCGGAGTCTGCAGGAAGATCAAGCTTGCTTACCTCCTGATTCGGCACTATTTCATCCTCCTCCTCGGGCAATACGAGTTCTTTGGGAGGTGGCTGAGGCATGGCACGGAGCTCGGAGTCTTCAGGAAGATCAAGCTTGCTTACCTCCTGATTCGGCACTATTTCATCCTCCTCCTCAAGCAATACGAGTTCTTTAGGAGGTGGCTGAGGCATGGCACGGAGCTCGGAGTCTTCAGGAAGATCAAGCTTGCTTAGCAAGGCTTCATGGCTGTACCGAAGTCCATCCAAGAAGCGGTCCTTGTGTAGCTTGGCTTCGATCTCCCGAACCTGCTTCTTGTACTCCACGCTGGCCGCGTCCCAGCCCTCGTCATAACCTTTGTTCCTCGTTGCCTGGACCTCCCGAGCTCGGGTGACCCTCAGAGTTTCTGCATCCTCCTCGGCCCTCGCAGCTTAACCCTCAGCAAGAACCCTCTCCCCGTCGCACTTCTGAAAGTTGGCTAAATAAAGATCGCAGGTCTCCCTAGCCACTCTCAAGTCATCCTCCTTCTGTGCAAGGGTCCGCTTGAGCTCTTCCATCTCCCGCTCCCGGTCTTTGTTTCCGTCGTTAATGGCCAAAGCCCGAGCTCCAGCCTGCCAATAGGAAAAGGAATAGAATAAATACAAACTCCCGACCGAGGGCAATAAATAGAAGATAATAGCAGCTTACCATCAGAAGCGCCTGAGCTATCTCCCCGGTAAGATCCTCGGTACGCCCACTGACAGCTTTGGCGTCTCGGGGAAAGATGCAGCACCGCAGCAGCCCGAACGCTGTTTCGATGTTGCTGACGGCATTGTCGGAGTGGTGAATTAGACGCCCGAATTAGTGGTGAACCTCCAGAGCCCAAGGCATCTCCCTTGCTGAAGCCCGAACGTCGGCATCGGTTCTCGCTTCTTTAGTGTCATCTTCTTGATCCCCCTCTTCGATAACGATCAGCTCCTTATCCCCCGCTCGGTCGCCGTCCACTTCCTCGAGCCGAGCCCTTTTCTCCAGGGGCTCCTCTGGTGACGCAGGAGTGACCCTCGAGGTCCCGGCTCCAGGCGTGCCGGTCGGGGCACTGGTGCCTCGGCCCCCCGGCCTCCGGCACAGCAAGTTCAGGACTTCCCTTCCGCGGCAGCTCATTTTGTCTCTAAGGCCCGTCCTTTGTAGGGTCTCCCGGTTGATCGCCTCCTAAATCGTGCCTAAAGGTTCGGAGTTGCTTCCTTCGGTCTCCGAGGTCCTAGCTCCTCCTCTCCCTCTCCCTCTTCCTCTGCCTCTTCCTCTTCCTCTCCCTCGCCCTGCCCTCGGAATGCCTTGCTGCCTCGGTTTTTTCTTTAAGAAACTGGTATAAGTGGGGATGTACCCGAGTAGATCAGAGGCATACCGGCTCGTGATAGGGATGGCATAGGCAGCTGTTTTACGGGCCCGGACAGCTCTCTCCCAAAGTCTAGACACAACACCCTCGGCTGCAGGAAAACCACCAAAGGGAAAAAGTCAGTACAGGAAATAGCGAAAGGCATATAAAGCACCAAGGAAAGGACTCAACCGACCAGGTGCTCCGAACTCGAATGGGACTGTGGTGGCGGTAACCACACTCTCACCAAGTCCGAACATGAAGTTACCGGTGACCGAGACGTAGATGCTTGCCCACTCCTCAGAATCTGGAAGGTGATCGATTAGAAATGTGCCGTATCCCGTTCTGCAGGAGAGGTACTACCGGTCACTCTCACGGTTTACCCCCATCAGGTACACGCCGAAGAGCTCCTCGAGACCGAAGGTCAGGTTGTACTGTTTCCTTAGCTCTATGATGTTGGTGATAATCTGATAAGAATTCACCGTGAGCTGGGAGGAGGTGAGGGTAAGGGTTCGGAGAACCCGTTGGACGAATTGGTGAAAGGGGAATCTCACTCCCCCCTTGGTGATCACCATCAAGGGGAAGATCAGCTCTCCTTGGTGATGAGGGAGGTCCCTGGGGTTCCTGTTCGGTAGCAACCGAACCTCGACGTCGGGGGGGATGCTGTAAACTCTTTTGAATTTGGCGTAAGCAGCTATTGTCTAGTTGAAGTACTGGTTTAGATAAGGACACAGTCTCATCGGTCTCCTTTGCCCCCAAACCTCCTCGGGAGCATTCGCGTAGGGTCCCGGGCCTTGGTCCGAGGTGCTTGGGACATTTGTCATTCCGGGGTCAAAGGAGGTCACTTGTTGCGGGGCTCTTGAAGGATTGTGTGGCTCGATATGATCCACTGGGATTCGGTAGAAGGCTTGGGAATGAATCTCCTCAAAGATCTCCTCAAGGTTAACGGAAGAGGCCGAGCTATTGGAACTATCCGAGGAAATTTCAATGACCATTCGCCCCTACCTAGCAAAGAAAAGAACGTGCAAAAACCCGTTAGCTAGGTGCTCAGGGAAGAACAAGAAGGTCTAGCGCTCGGGATAAAACGGTCATCTCTCCTTGGAACCTTTTGGTTTCGGTCCTCATCGGGACGTTCCTCCTTGGTCAGAGTCTTAGAGGTCTAATACTGTTCCTACGGCCTTGGGATGAAGATAGGCCTCGGGAAGAATATGGGCATCGGGAAGAGCATGAGCAGCGCTGGTAAAGCCCAGTGCCGCCGTGAACCAGATGGCGGCGAGGGGCGGCTCAGCTGCAGTGCATGCTAAACGCGACGAAAAGCTTGAAGAAAGTAATCAAAACGTGAAGATTAACGCAGGGAGATCAACATACCTCAGTTTCGTGTGATGATCTGAGTCCACAACGCACAGAATCTCGATCGAAAGCTGGAAGCGGGCGGCGGTGGTGATTAATCTTCAAAGCAGAAGGAAAGTGGTTGTCCAGCCTCTGTCCCTCCTATTTATAATTAGATCTCGAAAAGCTACGCGAGAAACGAAGCGTCGCGCACCGAGCCTTTGGATCTCTGCCATGTGTCCTCATCACACAGTCAATACCGAGGGTTTTGTACCGGGGTCAGAGCGTCGGGTAGCCGAGCCATCTACTGTTTGACACGTGTCCGCGAGGCGACGATTTGAACCAATCAACTGACACATCACGTGCCAGGACAGCTATCAACCCCTGACGTTTCAACGATGATTGATATGTGGCTCTAGCGACAGGGGCTAGTGATTAAATTGCTACCGAGGTTGCTTGTCGCCTCAGTAATCGGGTTCATATGAACTCAAGGCATGGCGGTTCGTGAGGAGAGTCAATTCCCCAGAGGCCAGGAAACAAGGCTCCGAGAAATTGAGGGGCTATTGTGGTGGCCGCGGTTAGCGACCTCGGTAGCTTGGCCAAGTGAATCAAACCGGAGCCCATGGAGCATCGTCGGTCAGTTTGGTAGAGTCTAGAGGTCTTGTCATATTGTTCGGTTCTCTACTAGGTCACGTCCCTTCGGTGCAAGCTTCAGTTATTAGTAACAGCACGTCAGGAAGACGCTTGGATGCTCCCGTTACTGACCTCGGAAGGTTGTTAAGCTTATAGGGGACCACCTGGGCTACGTGTAATTGTAATCATTGAGGTCAGATCTGGCCATGTGCTCCATAACTGTCCCACTCCTCTCATCATATATGACGTCACCCGAGGCGGTAACCCCAGCGTACTCATCACGCGCTAGCTTGGACGACAAGCAAACCTAGGTCTATAAATACAACGGGATACTCACCTGGGCAGGTACGCCATTCTTCCCTGAACCTTAGACCTAATTTCCTCCCCTGAGATCTAACTTAATCTTCATAGGGTCACTGGGCTACCCAAGCCCTAGTGACTTATTGCAGGAGGAGAGGAGGGGGCGGAGCTACGAAGGAAGGATCTCGCCCTGAGTAACGGTCAAGGTCCCGAGAATCTGAACCCCTACAATACCAAATGCCTTTCTCTTGACACTCAGCTTGCCAACCCATTTTGCCAATGCCAATGCTCCTTTGTACTCACAACACACCCGGCAAGTACTTGAAAAACACCCAGAGCCTTGCAAATCCAGAATTATACCCACTTTGAGAAGCCACACATCCAACCAACCATCCTGTTTCCTATGTGTAGACACCTCCCAAACAGGGCATCGCACAAATTGATCATTGTTTGTTTGCTGGTTGTTTGCTTCATAAACCAACATCGTGGATATTCCCATGGCTAGGAGCATCGCCACACGATAGCGGTTATCATCAAAACAGAGTTGCCACCTAGTTTATAAAAACTAGGAAAAATAGATAGAGATTCCGGGTACGGGAGCCAAAAGTATAATGAGAGGAAGGTTTTAGGCACCCCTCTTTGCCCAGTCGTGATACTGCCCATAATTATTCGACATAAGATTAATACATGCTTTGTTTAATTCTAAACACATTTTCCGGTTACTAAGCCTTTAACAGTTGATTAGGTGAGCCAAAACGGTAATGAAAGCATGTATAAAAATAAGCAGAAAAGATAAATTGTTCCAGGAAAATAGATTCCTTGGCCAATGAATGGATGTCACGGCCAAGGAATCCCACTGGGTCGATGTATCGGTCAAAGGATTGATTCCCTACCGACGATGTGGACCTGAGAATAGCTACCAAAATTGAAAATTAATATCCAAGCAACGCCCAATAATTCAAAACAGAACTCCTGATTATACCCTTATAATTAAGAGATTGACTTCCGAACAAGATTCGGAACCGAACCTCCAATTTCTTTAAATTATTTTGAAAGCTCACTTCTGATTTTGGTAACAATTTTCGGGATTGGATATATATCCAATTTGAGATTCCTGTAACATCCCAAGCCCCACATTGGTGGGTTGGGAAATTTGTATGTGTATATATATAGAAACGTGTAGCGCTACTGTATAATCCGAGGTTAACCTTCTGAGCCACGTGGTTAGGTTAAGAATAAACATGTTAGTTTGCGCCGGTAGTTATAGTTGATATCAGAGCAAAACCTTGGTATGCATGGTGGGGGCCACCTATAAAATCTGGTATGAGCACACTAATGCACTGTACAAAGCTAAATGTCACACTATGACCACCAAGGGATAAGGTTGTTGGACCAATGCAACAAGAACGTTGCATCACAAGGTGGTGAGATTGTAACATCCCAAATCCCACATCGGTGGGTCAGGAATTTGTGTGTAATATGTATAGAAACGCGTTTAGCTACTGTATAACCCAAGATTAACCTTTTGAGCCACGTAGATAAGCTAAGGGTAAGCAGATTAGTTGGCGCTGGTTGTTACATTCCAAATTTAGAACTTGACATTGTCGGGATTAGATCAAACGGGTCTTGGGTGATTAAAGTAGGAAAAATCTATTGTCAGCCCAGAAGGTAGACAATAGTGCAACTCACGCTCCCAGAGATTGTCTTCAATAAATGTTCAAAAGTCGTACAATAGTGCTCCTCGCGTGCCCAGAGATCATCTTCAGTTAGATGTTCAGATGGTTGTAAGGCTTCGGGAACAATGATTTACTCCAGAGATCGTCTTCAATTAAATGTTCAAAAGGAGTACTTGGCTAACCCAAAAGACAGAAATAGCCTCATGTATCTTTTCCACAGTTTTGACCTTCCAATTCAGCTACTTTGGCCTAGTAACTTAGGGCTCTGTTTGGAAAAATAAAACTTATTTCCAGTTTTTTATTTTTGTTTTTGATATTTTTGAAATAAACACCTTAAACATATTTGTGTTAGACTCTACTGATGCGCAAAAATCGTCAGTTGATCCGAGTACTTCTAGGGGACTCCAGCCAAAGCAGAATGATCACGTCGAGATCCTTCGGGAAGGATTCCCTATCGAACAAGTCCAAGGACCGGTGGTGTTTCCGGTCATGGACCCTCTGACGATCAAGTTAGTCGGTGAATGATTGAGAGAATGTATTACAAATGAGGGAAATAACGTAGTTTTTGGTGTTTTAAGTCCATTAGTTTCCCGCTTTTATTGAGAATAAAATGTCGTTTTAGGCGATATTGCATGTACGGTAGTTTCTTTCGTTTTGTAGGTAAACCGTTGAATAAAGCATGGTTTTGAAGCTTGGAGCAAGCGTGGACGTGACTAAGACCCAAAGCGTCAAAGAACAAAGCCACCAAAAATGAAGAATCAAGAGCCGTCGGGTGGCCTGGGCCATTGGATGCCAAGACGGAGGCCAAAAGTTGAAGAATCAGCAATAACGAAGGCAGTATCGATACAACTGTAGGGAGGTATTCCCGAACAAGCCCAATTAGGGCCTGAGCAAGTAGTACGTGGGACCACGGAGTAAGTAAGATAAGATAAATCGTTGTGGAAGGCGGTTATCGGCGATACAGGACCAGTGACATGTGAAGTCACTGGACTAGGTAGTCTGTTCGGCAGATAAGGACAGAAGATACGAGAAGTCGTTGGTCCAAGTAGTTGAAAAGGACTAGTGACATGTGAAGTCACTGAACCAGATGGACTGCTAGAAAATAAGGGGGTCGAACAGGGAAAGAATTCATCGTACGAGGGACCATGGTATAGATTTGATAGGGACAGTTGCCGTGCAATACGATGGTCGGCGATGTGATATGATAGGGACAGTCGCCGTGCAATACGGTGGACCAGTGACATAGGGGGTCACTGGTCTAGGAAGTCTGTGCAGGGCCTTGGACCAGTGAACATGAGAAGTTAATGGTCCAAGGGTTAGATAAAAAAAACGAGTGACATGTGAAGTCACTGGTCCAAGTAGCCAGTTTGGCAATGAGAAGGATGAACAGGAGGAGAAATCTGGGGAAAGCCGCCTCAGGTGCAAGGAACACTCTGGAAGGGTCCAGAAACAGTGGTATTCCATTAAGGAATGAGATCCCAAGAATGTAGGATCTGGGAAAGATACCCAACGGCAATGGGATGTTCGACCAGTTATGAAAAAGAGTCCTAAAAGGATTAAGGTAATGAACTGATAAGGAAACGAGAATCCAAGATATCCTGGGTTCCTATACGAGATAGGAATCCTAGGGCAATAGGGATGCTTGGGCAGCAAGCATCTATGAATCTATAAATACGAGGTAAACCTAGAGGTAAAAGTACGCAATACGCAGCACTATGCATTATACAAGTTTCCTACTAATAATTAGGGTTTATTGCTAGTACATGATACTAACTTAGGCATCAGAGGGCCTTTGCCATGAGAGGCAAAGGTGCGCTCAACCCTTGTCTGTTTTGCAAATTAGGGTTCTGACGGCGAACTAGGGTTTCGGTGAAGAGGTACAAGTAGTCTTACAATCTAGTGCTGTTCAAGCACCAATTGTTTTCATCCCCCTACAATTGGCGCCGTCTGTGGGAAACGAAAGAGTTCCCTTTGAATAATGACCATGGTAGAAGGAGATCCATTGATGCCACTCGACCCAAAGAACCTGCTAGAAGGGGCAAGAAATAAATTTCCTCCGGGGGCTCCGAGGAACCCCGATGGCTGGCATACCAAGAGGACCACGAGCAAGGACCACCCCCTGACTGTCCAAAATGACTCAAAAAATAGGAAGGGCAGGACAGCCACAGAATCCACAAAAAGGAGTAAGTCCCATCATGGGAGAGAGTCGGTCGCACGCTCTAGAAGTGTGCACAACAATGAAGATATTCTAGACAAAAAGAGACAGGAAATCAAGGAGTACGCTCGTTTAATCGAAAAACGAGAGTACGAGATTCGAGAGTCACAACAGGTACAAGAACACCCAGAGGAATCTGGACTTTCACGAAGGAATTCTAGGGGAGACAGGATGGCTCTGGTAGTCTACAAGAAGGCTCCTTCACGAGGAAGAAGGAGCAAGAGCAAGAGCCCTACTCCAAGGCGACATAAAGCTTCTCCACGAAAAAGGAGGAGCAGAAGTATAAGCCGAACAACAGAGCGGCGAAGGGCTTCTTCAAGAAAAAAAAGGAGTAGAAGCCGAAGTCCCACCTTTGAGGAGGAAGAGACTAGAAAACACCATAGGGACAGGTACGAGAGACTTGATTCCGATTGGGAAAAGAATAGACCCAACAAGACAAAGGGACTAGAAAACGAGACCATGAGTGCACGAGAAGCAGCACGAAAGGCACTTCGCAATATTGCATCCTCTCCATTTGCAAGAAAGTTACAGGAGACAAGATTGTCGAGCAGGGTGAAGCACGAAACGTTTATCCTTTATGAGACAAATGTAGATCCTGTGGCACAAATAGAGCACTACCAGCAGACAATGTTTATGCATGAGGGGGATGATGCAATTATGTGCAAGATGTTCCCATCAAGTTTGGGTAAGGTACCTTTGTCTTGATTCCAAAAGTTGGGTCTGCGCTTCATCCGAGGATGGAGGCAGTTGGTCAAAGAATTCACTGCCCTGCAACATGAGCCATAGCTCGTGCAGGAGATAAGCTAAATGAAAAGATACAAACATGCAAAACTTGATATACAAAATGTACTCTTTTTATATACAAGTATTGAAAAGTTTTCCATGCTTCCTTTCGTCCAATATTCTAAATGAAGTTATTAAATCTCCCAATTCAAAGCCTAGTTCAAAGTAGCAAAAATAATTCATGCATTATACTAAGTGTTGCCAATTTCTCTTTCCTTTCAAATGCTCAAAAGAATATCATTAAACTACAAATTAAATCAAATCCCAAATAAAGGAAATTACCCATAAAAGTCGTTACCGAAAAGTAACAAAGCTCATAATAGAATGACCAATCAAAACGAATATCAAATTTACTCAACCCGAGACATAAAATTATATGAGTTGCTCACCAATACAACTAACCAACAACCGTACTAGACGTCTCTAGCACAAGCAATTTACAGGCTACTAAACCGAAGGACGAAGCAACCTACCCCGCGCGAGTTTACGGACTTTCACCGACAGCGTCACAATTGACCCGAGTAGATTTACGGACTTTCACCGACGGCAGCACAATTAACCCGAGTAGATTTATGGACTTTCACCGACAGCGTCACAATTGACTCGAGTTTCTTGGTGACCCAACTCAAAATCATGAAAATAACAATCCCAATATTACCATACTTGGCTCTAAGACCAAATCAACCTAAAATTCCTCAAATACCCATCCAAAGTCATCAAAATAGCCAATATGGAATAAATTCAATATAGTCTATACAAATTCTACCAAGTATCCAAACTACATATCAAAAAATACCATTCCACGTGTTTACTAAATGCGAAAGGAAAATTATACTCTGAATATAAATATGCCCATTTAAGTTACTATCTTTTTATCAAACACATGGTGTGCGTGTAGATAACTAGCTCATGTTCAAGCACCACTTAAAATGCATAAATTTCAACTTTAAAAGAAAATCCCATGCCAATCAAGATCAAAAATACAAAAACTAGTTTAGTTCCGATCATCGCCACAGATAACATTACCAATCTCTAACCTAACCTCGTGTACAGTGAATATCCAAATACATAAACTAGGCTTACTCTATCAATTGATTAACTCTAACTGTGAATAACAACAAAATCCCTCACAAGAAAAATCATGTATAACACACAATTCCAAACTTATAAATTAGGGCTTGGCTCATAATTTAATTTCTCAACCATAAACTCGAATTAAGTGCACACCAAGGCATATACACACCCATATTTAACCATTTAGCATAAATCCTACCTCAAGGAGTGAAATCCCCAAAATGCAAGAATCTTGAATTTTAACCGATTGAGATTTTGTTCGGATAAATGCGTAGCCCTTTCTCCTTAAATCACGTTTTCTACTTGCCTTTTTGTGAGATTCACTAGCCGTGACCTTCGATTTTGGTGTTGAAGCATAAGTTGAATAGAGTTGGAGAGAGAGAATGGAAGTGAACAGAATAGAAAAAAGAGGGAAAACAGAGAACTCGAGAGTTCTCTCTGGTAGCTTCCACTTTTTAAGTGCAAAATTGCACTATGGCCCTCCAAGAATCAAGCTATTGCTCCATCTTCAAAAATATTTTGAGTCATTACACTAACGCCCATAAGCTAACAATTAATAATAGTTAACTCTAAAAGCTTATATAAAAAAAAAACTCCATCACATATGGGTCCCATGCACTCAGTCCATAGCACACAAGTCATACCCGATCAACCAAACACACATTGACACGAATATGCACGTCTATATAAAATAAAATCCATGCTTTACTTACTAAATATAGTTACACGCAACCACCTTAAATAAAATAAATTAAAATTACACACGGGTCTCTACACACCAAGCGGGCTGTACTATTACAGTGTCATGCCTTTTGGTTTGGGGAATGCCGGTGCAACATACCAAAGGTTGGCAACGATTATGCTAAAGAAGTTGCTCGGCAAAACTATGGAGGTGTACATATATGATATGGTGGTCAAAAGCAAAGAAAGGTAGGACCACATAGCTGATTTGAAGGAAGCCTTCAAAATTTTGAGAGAGTACAAACTGAAGCTCAATGCCTCAAAGAGTGCATTTGGAGTAAGTTCAGGGAAGTTCTTGGGGCACCTTGTGACCATAAGAGGGATAGAGGCAAATCCGACCAAATAACAACTTTGCAAAGGCTCCAAAGTCCGAGGACCACGAAGGAGGTCCGAAGACAGACTAGAATGGTAGCAACCCTTAACAGATTCATCATTTGGTCCAGCGATAAGTGTAGGCCCTTCTTTTAGTTGCTGAAAAAGAGAGAAGGATACGAATGGGGAGCAGAATGTGAACAGGCGTTCCAAGACCTGAAGAAGTACTTGGCAGCGACCCCGCTCTTGTCTACTCCTGAACCGGGTAAGTCCTTAATTTTGTACTTAGCAGTCTCTGAACATGCTATTTAGTGCAGTATTGCTGAGGGACAAGGGATCTAAGCAAATCCCTATCTACTACGTGAGCAAGGCGTTGTTGGATGCAGAAATGAGATATCTGCCTCTAGAAAATTGGTCCTGGCATTGAGGACAACAGCAAGGAAGTTGCCCCATTATTTCTAGAGTCACAGAATTGTGGTTTACACTGAGTTTCTGTTGAAATCTTTGCTACGAAAGGCAGATTTCTCGAGATGAATATCGACTTAGTCGGAAGAGTTGAGTCCGTACTATATTGACTACCAACCGCGCATTGCAGTAAAGGGGCAGGTATTGGCACACTTTGTAGCAGAGTTTTTTCCTGTAGTGGCTCCACAGCCTCCTAAGAGAAAGGAGCAGCCAGTTGAGCCATCAACCAGGAAGGGTAAGGCACCTGCCGAACAGGATCCCTTAGAACGGAAACTATTTGTTGATGGTTCCACATGTAATATCGGATCAGGGATTGGGATTGTGCTTTTCCCCCCCAAAGGAGTAATGATGGAACTGTCCCTTCGATTGGGTTTCAGTGCTTCCAATAATGTGGCAAAGTACGAGGCACTCTTGCCATGGTTGAGAAGTGTGAAAACCTTGAAGGTAAAAAAGAATACGAGTGTACTGTGATTCACAACTCGTGGTGAACCAATTGTCCGGTGAATACGAAGCCCAGAATGAAAAGATGGCAGCCTACGTGGAGGCCACCAAGGATTTGCTTAACACTTTTGAGAGGGTGTACATTTGCTTGCGACCTTAAAGTGTGTTGCAATAAGAATGCCCCAAGCGTAAGGCTAGGTCGGTTGAAAGCATAATAATACCTGGAAGTCCGGGGTCGAATCCACAGGGAGCACATCCATAACTCGTTCGGAAGTTTGCTTTGATAGAGATTTTAGCGTTAGGACCGCCAACCAAGCTTTGGCGTTGAGACGGCCAACTAAAAGATTTAGTTAACTGGCTACTTAACCTAACTTTGGCTTTTTAACGGGAGATTAAACTAAAGGCAAGGTTTAGGGATAATCAACACCCATAACACAATGATAACCTCGATTCTTCTCTTTTTAACAAAAGTGTTAAACATGACTAGGGTTCTTTTGGTACATTTAGACAAACACAAGGAGGGACATAGCTCTAAGTATCAAATGTGACAAGAAGCTTAACCCTTGCCTACATTTGATCAAAAAGATTAACACCTCAAAGTTTTGATACATAAAAATGACCCTAGCACATGCTTAAGCTAGAAAAACAAAAATTACATGAGAAGAACAAGCCACATCCTTGGTTACGGGATGCTAACCATCCCACAACCTAGCCTTACTACACTACTCACACATATCGACAGAAGACATGAAATGAGCAAGGGTAAAAATAATGAGAAAACTAATCATTGATTAAATTTGAAATAAAGACAAGATCCTCGAAGAGAATGAAATTCCTTACAACTTTAGTGAAGACCAAAAGCTTCGAAAGTAAACGGATTGTGCTCAAAACCCTCCTCAAAGCATAAATGAAGAGAGAGGTGGGAGCTCCATTAATGGAGGTAGAGAGAGAGAGTGAAAGAGTAAAACATATCCCTAAAAATGGCCTAAAGATCTATTTATATCCCCCAAACATCGGGGTACAAAAGTCTAAACTACCCCTGGAATGTCCAAAAGTCGAGTACAAAAATCTGCAGAAACTTCCAGGCGCTACGGGTAGAACATTTTTGGGCTACCAGTAGCGGTCTTGTTTTGCAATTTTGACACAGCTACTGATCACTAGCTATGGGTAGGACTATTTTGGACTACGGGTAGCGGCTGGACAATTTTGATATTTCTTTGTTTCTTCAACCTTAGCATGCCATTTGGCCTTCCGTTGTCCCGCACACCCTCCGAAGCTACTATTCATCATTCTTGGGACTCGGTGGCGGAGTGCCACGTGCCCTCGGGTGTACGGATACCCTTAGAGCTATCCATGGCCTTCAAAAACGCCTTATTCACATGATTTACCTGAAAACGACAAAAACACACCTTTCGCGCAATATCATTCAAATCAAGCAAGTTGTGCTTGTGTGTGTGACAAAAATGAGAGAGATAAGCCCTATTATTTACACTATTGAGGGCTTATCACACCCCCCAGCTTGGACTTTGCTAGTCCCTAGCAAACTAAAACAAAACATATGTAACAACGGAATGCAATCTTCCCCTGAATCAAGATATGATAACTATGCTCAATGACACTTGGCAAGAGTCCAAAACAACACCCTTTCGAACTCACCCACATGCAACCCACGCACACGCATACAATGAACTAAGGTGAACAAATTATGCCAACGGCCAAGCAACACACATCCACCTTGAAATTCAATTCCAGGACTCAAAGAGCATACTCTGATATGAACTTGCACAAAGTAATAAACTAGAACATCCCATGATAAGCTAGCAAGAATCGCAATAGCAAGAGACAAAATGCTATGCATGCTAATCAAAAGAGCGCCGACAAAGAGAGCTAAGCAATTATTCACAAACAAACTAAGCTAATAGAAATTCCATACTAAATTAGCATTAAATATTGATCATGCATCAAAAGGAGTTGGATGAGCATACGTTAGGATCAACTAAGGACTTTTAGGCTTATAACGACCTTGGTGCCAAGAAAAAGGGAAACAAAAGGGTAGCGGCCATAAAAATTTCAACTTGGTTTCAATTACCCTTGACCATTACCATCCCCTAAACTACCCAAGGCATGGCCACATGCCGGCCAAACACCAAACAAGGTTATGAAAAATAAAGAAAAACTACTAATTATGTCGTACTAGAATTACTACCACCGACTCCAACACACGGTCATCCTCATCCAGCTCCTCACGGTGTTAAGCCTTAAGCTCCCCTTCCCAATTGGACTTTTTCTCATCCGGAATGTATGCTAGCCCAAAGGTCTAACCAATCCTCTCATCATAGTAGTCAACCCTCTTTTGAATCCGATTTTGCTCTTTCATAGCACTTCTTTGATTTTTTTGTGAGGAATAGGGTCATTTGAGATGAGATTTGTAGTGAGAGAGATTGAGGGGCTAATCCAAGAGTTTTGGAGAGGGAGATGAAAATTTTGGGGCTTTAGCTTTTGAAGTGGGAGAGGAGAGATAAGGAATCATGTGCCAATTCTTCGCCTTTTTGCATCCCAACCACTTTTATCATATATTACACCACCCCAAACCTCCTTGAATCATTGAAAACCAATTTCACACAACCCTCCAAACATCCGGTTACCTAAGTTTGAACAAAAATGGAGACTTGGACTATGATTTGAAGATAAGGACAAGGGAGACACATATGTGGTACAATCATGCAAGAATGCCTTGTATCATTTCCTACACACGCCCATCAACTCCAATATGATGCATAAAAGATATCTAAACTACTCAAGTATGAACAAACGGATATTATTTACGCAAGCGCAGAAAAGGAGACAAACAAGCATGGGATGCTTTACAATGAACTTCAACTCTAAGCGATGCATACTACTTGACACAACTTGGGGCTCAATTTGTTCAACAAAGTTCACATATATGCATGCACATGGATGCAACACATAACCAAATTCGACGGGGTGCACGACACTTGCCATTGTTAGAGAAAATTGAGCATAATCTAAGTATCTAATCACTTGAGATCACTAATTACAAAGGAAAATTGCACAAAAAATTTAAAATTTACTATGCAACATCGAGAAAATAAACTAAAAGCATAAACCATCCCCCCCAACTTGAAATATGTAGTGTCCTCAATGCAAAGACGGTAAATAAGAGAGGGAGAACAAAAATGTACCGACGGGGTGGAATGTCAACCACCCAATACCTCGACCAAGTTGGAGGATTTTGCGTCATTGCCGCCGTTCGTCATCGGGACCGCTTCCAAGGCCCACTCTTTCGGCCCCGCCTTCGGAACCATAGCTAGTCGCACAAAGCCATCGCCAGAGCTTTCTTGGTCTTACAACCACGACACATAGTCGCACCCATGCTTAGGGCTCCTGAATGCCGCACTCACCTCGGCTTTGAGACCCAAACTACCAAGGCTGGTGCGGTAGCGTGTTGCCCTGCAAAAGACTTAAGAACTGACTACCTACTAAGAGACAAATGACATTAGTACCGCCGGCTCGTAGTAGCCCGGCACAAAAATTATTATGAATAAGTATTTAAACCACCAAATTGTCACGTGATTAAACGGGTACTACTTTTCTCCCCATGTTTCGCTTAAGGTGTCACAAAGCAAAAGAGACAACACTTTAGGCGAAACATAGGTGGCTATACCAGACCACAAAAAATTTGCCCTTACTAACCAGAGCTGGGTACACGAACGTTGTTTAAATAGCGGCGTGCGAAGCTATAAACCCAAGTCAATGATGGGTGCCTCCGAAGAGGCCGGGCCTTCCAAACAATTAAGTCCAGAAGTACGCAAAAGCTCCCCGTGAAAACATTTTTTAAAAACTTGTCAAACCAACGGATCATCCGGATAAATCGGATCGACTAACTCCCCCACCGTATCCTCCACCGCAAAGTTTTCCAAAAACGGTTTTAAACGTTGACCACTCACTTTAAAAATATGACCATTTGTGGGATTCATGACTTCAATAGCACCGTGTGGAAAAACTTTGTGCACAACATAGGGCCCCTCCCAACGAGATCGCAATTTTCCGGGAAAAACATGGAGTTTTGAATTGTACAACAACACTTTTTGCCCAACTTCAAAATTCTTTCTTTGGATATTCTTATCATGAAAATCTTTGACTTTTGATTTATAAATGTTAGTGTTATCATACGCATCCCGCCGGATTTCCTCGAGTTCGTTGTGTTGGAGTTTACGATGAACGCTGGCATCGGGCAACCGAAAGTTTAAAGATTTTATTGCCCAATATGCCTTATGTTCCAACTCAACCGGGAGGTGACACGCCTTACCGTAGACAAGCCGATAGGGCGAAGCGCCTAACACGGTCTTGTACGCGGTCCGGTATGCCCACAAGGCATCGGTCAAACTAAGTGACCAATCCTTCAGGTTCGGATTAACAGTTTTTTCCAAAATGTGCTTTACCTCACGATTGGTGAGCTCGGCTTGACCGTTGGTTTGCGGATGATAGGCGGTGGATACCTTGTCGGTAATGCCATACTTCTTCATGAGGGCCGCAAAAGGCCGATTGCAGAAGTGTGAGCCTTGATCACTTATAATGGCCCGGGGTGTTCCGAACCGTGACAAAATATGCTCCTTGAGAAAATCAAGCACCACTACATGATCATTGGTGCGCGTAGCAGCGGCTTCAACCTATTTGGACACGTAGTTCACCGCTAAGCGAATATAGAGGAATCTGTAAGAATTTGGAAATGGGCCTATAAAGTCAATTCCCCAACAATCAAACACTTCCACGACTAGGATATTGGTGAGGGGCATCATGTTCCTCCGAGTCACCGCACCTAGTTTTTGGCATCGCTCACATGTCCGACAAAATGCATAAGCATCCTTATGAAGATTTGGCCAATAGAAACCACATTGGAGAATTTTGGCGGTGGTCTTTTTATGAGAGAAATGGCCACCACACGCCTCGATGTGACAAAATGAAAGAATGCTCCGTTGATCTTCGTCGGGCACACATCGCCGGATAATTTGGTCCGAACAATATTTGAAAAGATAAGGATCATCAAGAAAAATCTTTTCACCTCACTAAGAAAGAGCCTCCGGTCTTGTGGGGTCCAATGATCGGAAATGCGCCCGGTGACAAGATAGTTGACAATGTCAGCATACGAAGGGCAACTCGAAATGGCAAAGAGTTGTTCGTCGGGGAACGTATCAACAATTGGAAGCTTAGAAGAAGAGTCCTCGAATTCAAGGCGAGACAAGTGATCCGCCACCACATTTTCCACCCCCTTTTTATCCTTAATCGTGATATTGAACTCTTGAAGCAATAAGATCCACTGAATAAGCCTTGCTTTTGCGTCTTGCTTCGTGAAGAGGTATTTTAAAGCAGCATGATCGGTGTAGACCGTAATGGGGAATCCCACCAAATATGACCGGAATTTGTCTAAGGCAAAGACAACGGCAAGCAACTCTTTCTCTGTGGTGGAGTAATTCATTTGAGCTTCGTTTAGAGTTTTGCTCGCATAATAGATGACATATGGATTTTTGTCTTTCCTTTGCCCAAGAACCGCCCCAACCGCATAGTCACTAGCGTCGCACATGAGTTCAAAGGGCAAATTCCAATCCGGTGTTTGTACAATGGGAGGAGAAGTGAGACTTGACTTCAACTTCTTGAAAGCTTCCTCACAGGCTGGAGTCCATTCAAATGGGGTATCCTTGGATAGGAGGTGACACAACGGCCGAGACATGGCGCTAAAATCTTTGATAAAGCGCCGATAAAAACCGGCATGCCCGAGGAAAGAGCGGATGTCCTTAACACATTTAGGGGTCAGGAGGGTGGCAATAAGATCAATCTTGGCCTTATCAACTTCAATCCCTTTTGACGATACAATGTGGCCCAAGACGATACCATGAGTTATCATGAAATGGCATTTCTCCCAATTGAGCACCAAATTTTTCTCTTCACACCTTGCCAATACCTTCTCCAAATTTTCCAAGCAAGCTTCAAAGGAGTCGCCGAACACCAAGAAATCATCCATAAACACCTCGACAATCTTCTCAATCATATCGCTAAATATGCCCATCATACACCGTGAGAAGGTTCCGGGCGCATTACACAAGCCGAATGGCATGCGTCGATAAGCGAACGTCCCAAATGGACAAGTGAACGTCGTTTTCTCCTGATCAGGCAAGGCGACCTCAATTTGATTATATCTCGAGTATCCATCCAAAAAGCAATAATAAGCATGTCCTGCCACCCGCTCCAAAATTTGATCAATGAAAGAAAGAGGAAAATGGTCCTTCCGAGTGCTAGCATTAAGCTTTCGATAATCAACACACACACGCCATCCAGTAGTGACTCGAGTAGGGACCAATTCATTGTTGGCATTGGGAACCACGGTGACACCGGATTTCTTGGGAACCACTTGGATGGGGCTAACCCAATTACTATCGGCAATAGGATAAATAATGCCCACATCCAAGAGTTTCAAAACCTCTGCCTTCACCACATCTTTCATTATGGGATTCAAACGGCGTTGGGGTTGGCGAGAAGGTTTGACATCATCTTCGAGGGTAATGTGGTGGGAACAAATGGAAGCATCAATCCCTTTAATATCCGTGATAGACCAACCAATAGCTTTGGAATGCCGCTTTAAAAGTTCAAGGAGTTGAGATTCTTGTGAGCCGTTGAGAGAGGAAGAGATCACCACCGGTTTCATCCGCTCCTAAGAAGGCATATTTCAATGTTTGTGGGAGGACCTTCAACTCGAGCTTTGGTGGTTGGATACTCGAGGGAAGGGTCTTGCACTCGAGGGGAGGCAACTCTTCAAATTTTGGAGACCATATGTCCGTCCCACAAACATCTTCCACATTGAGCAAAGAATACAAATACTCCACCTCCGGTGAATCAAGAAAATTCGCCTCTTTGGCGGTAAGGCATATCTCTAACGGATCCTTGCACAAAGTAGTGTCCACATGCTCTTGGACCAAAGAATCGATAAGGTTGACTTCATGGATACACTCATCGTCCCCCATTTGGCTTCCAATGTTGAACACATTCACTTCCATTTTCATGTTGCCAAAAGTAAGGTTGAGCAAACCACTTCAGCAATGGATAACGGCATCGGCTGTGGCTAGGAATGGACGTCTGAGAATGACCGGGGTTGACGTTGATGCTTGTGAGGTAGGTACAGGGCAAGTATCTAGAACGACGAAATCCACGGGATAGATAAAATTGTCTACTTGCACAAGTACATCCTCCACCATCCCTCGTGGAACTCGGATGCTTCTATCGGCCAATTGAAGGGTCACCGGTGTAGGCCTCATCTCTCCCAATCCGAGTTGTTCATAGACAGAGTACGGAAGCAAATTCACACTAGCTCCCAAGTCAAGGAGAGCCTTTTCAATCTTCTTACCGCCAATGGTGATTGAGAAAGTCAGACAACCCGGATCTTTATACTTGGGAGCCACATTGGTTTGAATAATAGAGCTCACTTGTTCTGTCAAGAAAACCTTCTTTTGAACATTCAACTTACGCTTTTGAGTGCATAAGTCTTTGAGAAACTTGGCATAAGTGGGAATTTGCTTGACCGCATCCACCAATGGAATATTAATTCTCACCTGCTTGAAAAGCTCATAAATCTCGGCATTGGTATTGGCATGGGCCGGTGCCTTCAATCTTTGGGGAAAAGGAGCCGAAATTTGGGCGACGGGGGCCGTCGGCTCTTCCACTTGTGACTTAGCTGAATGCTCACCAACGGGAGAAGGCTCCGAGGTTGGTGAGTCAATAGGAGGATCCAGAGCTTGCGATACAATGGGATTAGCCCGTGGCTTGATAGGCTTGGGAAGAATGGCCTTATCAATCTCCTTGCCACTCCGCAATGTTGTGATAGACTTGGCTTGCTCTGGACTAAGCACCGAAGAGCTCGCCACATAATTTGTACCTTGCGGATTGACTTGGGGTTGAGTTGGGAGCTTTTCCTTCTCTTGTTGGAGCATCCCCACCGAGTTTGTCAACTTTGCCATTTGATTTTTGAGTTCCCCGAGCATTTGAGTGTTTTGCTCGTTGATAGTTGTTTGGCTTTGCATGAAAAATGACATAGTCTCCTCCAATGATCGCTTTTGGGGTTGGAATTGATTGGGCCCATGAGGAGGTCCCAGTGATGCAAACCCTGGAGGTTGTTGCTTTTGAGAGAACCTCGGCGCTCCTTGAGATTGAGGAGGCCGGAAAGTTTGGTGTTGTTGAGGTGGTGGAACTTGCGGAGGTCCGGGAGGTTGAGAATCGCTCCACCGGAAATTAGGATGCATCTTCCACCCCGGATTGAAAGTTTGAGAATAAGGGTCAAACCGTTGATTAACAGCATTGACTTCCGATGGACCGGTTCCTTGAAGAATATCCTTAACGGTGGGGAGCATTTGGCAATCTCCCGTAGCATGACTTGCAATTTCACATAACACACAAATTTCCTCCGCCTTGGCCACAGAGGCCATCCCAGCAATTTTATTGAGTTGTAAAGTTTCAATTTGACGGGAAAGCTGGGCAACCTTGTGAGCTAACTCACTTTGTTCATTCAAGTGAAATTTACCGGGATTGCTCGGAACCTGATTAACCACATTTCTTTCAGAGGGGTCCGAACAATCCCAGTTTTGAGTTTTTTCAGCTAACTCCTCAAAATAGTCCCACGCCGCATTAGGAGTTTTAGCCATAACTCCACCCACACACATGCTATCCATAAGAAGTCAGGTGCTTGGGAAGCAACCCTTTAACAAATACTCAACCTTTTGAAAAACCGGTAAGCCATGATGTGGGATGGAGTTTAGCAAATCCTTGTATCTCTCCCAATATTGGTAAAATGACTCCCCCTCTTTTTGTTTAAAAGTTTGAATTTGATGGAGGAGGTCTTTTGTAAGATGTGGGGGAACAAATTTCATGTAGAAAGCTTTGGATAAATCCGCCCAATTAGCCAAGGATTGAGGTCTCATGTTATTCAACCAAATCTTGGCTTTGTCTTTTACCGAAAATGGGAAGAGTTTTAGCTTTACGGATTCAAGCTGTGCCGGCGTGGATACTATTGTGGAAACCAATTCCTCGAATGCCCGCATATGAGTGTACGGGCATTCCTTGTCCTTTCCATAAAATGAAGGCATCATGTTGATGTGATGCATTTTAACGGTGAAAGCTTTTGCCTCGGTTGCGGCCGAGAGGACTATAGTGGGCCACAGAGTTGTACGGGCCGGATTCAAATAGTCGCTCATAGTCCTTTCGGGCACAACTGGCGGCATCTCGCCTTCACTGTTTCCGGCCATTCTTTCTCAAGGAGGAGTTACTACAGAAAAAGGAGTTCTTTGGGGTGATGGTGTCCTTGCTCTAACCCGACGAGGAGTTTTTGGTCGAGGAGGAGAAAATGATCGATGAAGCCTTTTAGAAGATGGACTCCGAAAGGCTCCACGATGACCACCACGCATACACTTGAAAAACCCTTCTCGAGAAACAATGGACAACAAGAATAAAGTAAACAGACAAGAGGGGCTATGCCGCCGCCTCGATAAAAAGGAACAATAAAAGAAAAGGTGATTTGGACTTACTCTAGCTTCGTTAAACCTCACGTTTGAGAGACTCAAGTTAGAGGTATCTGCTAGATTAAATACAAATCACACAAATTGAAATTAAGCGAGATACTTACAATGATTTAGCGAACCTCCAAAATAAGCTATAAAAGAAAGCGCTCCCCGGCAACGGCGCCAAAAATGCTTGGACCTTAAAGTGTGTTGCAATAAGAATGCCCCAAGCGTAGGGCTAGGTTGGTTGAAAGCATAATAATACCCGGAAGTCCAGGGTCGAATCCACAGGGAGCGCATCCATAACTCGTTTGGAAGTTTGCTTTGATAGAGATTTTAGCGTTAGGACCGCCAACCAAGCTTTGGCGTTGAGACGGCCAACTAAAAGATTTAGTTAACTGGCTACTTAACCTAACTTTGGCTTTTTAACGGGAGATTAAACTAAAGGCAAGGTTTAGGGATAATCAACACCCATAACACAATGATAACCTCGATTCTTCTCTTTTTAACAAAAGTGTTAAACATGACTAGGGTTCTTTTGGTACATTTAGACAAACACAAGGAGGGACATAGCTCTAAGTATCAAATGTGGCAAGAAGCTTAACCCTTGCCTACATTTGATTAAAAAGATTAACACCTCAAAGTTTTGATACATAAAAATGACCCTAGCACTTGCTTAAGCTAGAAAAACAAAAATTACATGAGAAGAACAAGCCACATCCTTGGTTACGGGATGCTAACCATCCCACAACCTAGCCTTACTACACTACTCACACATATCGACAGAAGACATGAAATGAGCAAGGGTAAAAATAATGAGAAAACTAATCATTGATTAAATTTGAAATAAAGACAAGATCTTCGAAGAGAATGAAATTCCTTACAACTTTAATGAAGACCAAAAGCTTTGAAAGTAAACGGATCGTGCTCAAAACCCTCCTCAAAGCATAAATGAAGAGAGAGGTGGGAGCTCCATTAATGGAGGTAGAGAGAGAGAGTGAAAGAGTAAAAGATATCCCTAAAAATGGCCTAAAGATCTATTTATATCCCCCAAACATCGGGGTACAAAAGTCTAAACTACCCCTGGAATGTCCAAAAGTCGGGTACAAAAATCTGCAGAAACTTCCAGGCGCTACGGGTAGAACATTTTTGGGCTACCGGTAGCGGTCTTGTTTTGCAATTTTGACACAGCTACTGATCACTAGCTATGGGTAGGACTATTTTGGACTACGGGTAGCGGCTGGACAATTTTGATATTTCTTTGTTTCTTCAACCTTAGCATGCCATTTGGCCTTCCGTTGTCCCGCACACCCTCCGAAGCTACTATTCATCATTCTTGGGACTCGGTGGCGGAGTGCCACGTGCCCTCGGGTGTATGGATACCCTTAGAGCTATCCATGGCCTTCAAAAACGCCTTATTCACATGATTTACCTGAAAACGACAAAAACACACCTTTCACGCAATATCATTCAAATCAAGCAAGTTGTGCTTGTGTGTGTGACAAAAATGAGAGAGATAAGCCCTATTATTTACACTATTGAGGGCTTATCAACATTCAGCAAATAAGTTCTGGGCAACGTGCCCATGCAGATTCACTTGCTTGGCTGGCCGCAGCTGTGCCAACTGAATTCAAGTGATGGGTGGCAGTAGATTATCTTGCTGAGCCGAGCATTGGAAGGAGCGTGGAATTGGTGTTTGACCTAAACCAAGGGCCAAGTTGAATGGATCCAATAGTGGAGTTCTTACGAGATGGGACACTCCCCATGGATAAAAATTAGGCTCACAAGATAAAGACAAAATCTGCACGATTTTGGCTGTCACCCCAAGGAAAGCTGTACAGGAAGTCCTTCACTAGACCGTACTTGCTTTGTGTGCACCCAAAGATGGTGCAAAAGTTTCTCCACGAGATTCACAAGGGAACATGTGGGAGCCACGCGGGGGGCAGGTCCATTTCACACCGAGCAATCACCCAAGGATATTGGTGGCCACACATGTAAGAAGATGCAAAGGTGTATGTGAAAATCTGTAAGAAATGTCAGAAATTATCACCAATGATCCGAACACCAGCCGAAGATCTGGTGCCGTTGACAAGTCCTTGGCCATTCGCACAATGGGGGATGGATATCGTGGTTCCACTTCACAAGGCAACTGGAAATAGGAAATTTTTGTTAATAGCAACAGATTATTTTACAAAGTGGATTGAGGCAGAGCCATTGGCCAAGATCACTGAACCTATGATAGAAAGGTTCGTGTGGAAGAGTATTATTACTCGATTTGGAGTCCTTTATTCATTGATTACGGATAATGGGTCCCAATTTCAGAAGAAGGTCAAGGCCTTTTGTGCCCAATATGGGATCAGGAATTATTACTCAACCCCAGCCTACCCATAGAGCAATGGACAGGCGGAAGCATCCAACAAAACCATACTTGACGGGATCAAGAAGAGGTTCGACAAAGTAAAGGGGAAGTGGCCTGACGAATTGCCACTGGTCTAATGGGCTCACTTAACAACTCCTGGGAGGTCTACGCACTACCAGAAAATGTGGCATTAACGCATTTTTCCTATTGGCATGTGTTAAAATGCCACTAATACTAGTTATTCCGAGCATTACTATTAATGCCGAAAAATATTTTCTTTAAACGGCATTAGTTATAAAATGCCGGTAAAAATTACTCAAAAACGGCATTATTGAAGAAAATGTCATTTTTAGTTTCGTTAGGGGAGCCAATATTACCACGAACACGCACAATTTATCCTCCCCTCCTAAAACGACGTCGTCTAGTAGTGTACTGTGAAGTACTTTTCCCTCTTATTTATTTCTTTTCCATCTCTCATCCGTCCCATCCTCACTTGATTCACTCCCCAATCCCCAGACCACTTCAAACAAAAATCCCCAATTTGAAACCCCAAAAATTGAAGCCCCCGAAACGAAAAAATCTGGTGATTGTCATTCCATTCCATTGGGTCTCGTTGAGGGTGCTTCTGCCTGTCTTGCCAAATTACAAGTGTTGACATATATATGCATGATAATTTGTTGAAAATTATATGCATTACCATTTGTTATTTTGATGATTATATTGATGAAGTTTTTATCTTTTGGCAAAAGAAAATATTTTATCGCAAAGTCCTTTTTCGAACAAATTTGTTTCTTTGCCTTGAAACATAGCATAAAGTCTCTTGGTTTCAATGATTAATATTTACAAAGACTTAATGAGTTCAATACATGCTTTAACGGATTTATTTAGATGAAATTTTGAGTTACAGGTTGATGAACCGGCTGACAGGCCGGCTGTCTAAACAGAAGGGGCTGTCAACCGGACTTCACTGGATGACAGATTGGTTGAGAGAGTGGACAACCATCCGGTCGACCGGCCGGACGACCGGTAGTGTATTTCTGCAGATTTTTGCAGATCAGTAAAATCTCAAACGGCTATATTTTTCCTAAATTAGCTCTCCAACGGCACCAGTAATTTACTAACGGCTAGTAGGAGATTGGATGGCTATATAAAGGCTTCAAGAACTCATTGACGAGTATCAATCCAAGCTACAACATTCTATATCATTCCAAGAGCAACTTCTCCAAAGATCAAGTCCAAAATTCTCCTTGTTCTTCCACTTTCATATTTTTCTTGAGAGAAATTTTGTACAAGTCGTGAGCGATAATTTTCATACTTTCTTCACATACTTGTAATTCCTAAGCGAGTGTTTGGGTCGAACACTTGAAAGCTTAGAAGACCAAATTCTTGTTGAATTTGGGTGTTATTGTTTTCGAGAGGTTTTCGGAGAAAACTCTTGCGGTTGTACTAGGTCCTCTGGAAAGCTAGGGGATTAGGTTGTTGTAAGCACCCGCAAGACTTACTGCTTGTAATCTATTTGAAGATTAGTGGAACCTTCAAGTAGTTGCTTGAGGAGAAGTGGAGTAGGCCGGACCGTGGACAAATCCGGGCCGAACCACTATAATCGGGTTTTATCTCTCTAACTCTCTCTATTTTACTTGCTCATATATTCTTGGATATATTTGTTAAAGAATATAATTAAATTGGCAATCTTAATTAGCAACCATATTCACCCCCTTCTTGGTTGCCTTTTTGGGTAACAACAAGAGTAGTGTTGGCCATAGCTTCCTTTTGTCCGATAGCCATTTGATGGTTCTTGTACGAGATAGCTTAGAGTTCAATAATGAAATCCGTAGTTGTAGATCTCTCTGCAAACGAAAATCCCCATCTTCACTGATCTTTGCATGATATCTCACCATCACAGGTACAGTATTTCTTCTTGATCGAACAAATCTGCGTTTTGGGTTTAATTGGTGTTCTGAGTTTGAACTTCGCATCCCCTCTCTCTATTTAGAGTTTTGAGTTTACAAAATTTCTTCATTTGTTCACCTTTGAACCTTGAATCCTATCTTTCTGTTTAGGGTTTCAGAATTGCATGCTTATAGTTCCAAAATTGATTTACTGCTTGTGTTGTATTTCTGCCATTAGATTGCGGGATTTGCTAAACTATTGGTTTTGATTTTGTGTATAGATTTTGTAGTTGATGGTACAAGAAACTTTATTTATTTATTTTTTTGGCCGAAATTTGTGGAGACCATCTTGATTTTGTGTATAGATAGATGTGGGTCTTTCAAAGACACATATAAACTGTTTGTTGAAATGCATGTTAAGAGAATGAACACAGTGGCAATATGGTTGAAGTTTTGTTAGTATAATAATCTATTTTTAGGAGCAAATTTTTCGTTTAGCATGACTTTGTTATTAGGAAAAAAATGGTTCAAGACCATCCATTCCCAAGTACTTTTCCATGTTCTTTGCATGCAATATAAATCCCAATCAATCAACTGAGCAAAGAAAGTGGAAGAAGTAGTCAGGTGGTAACCGGACATCCATGAGCATGATTCACTGGGTTTTGTATAAGTGTACGTGAGATACTGTTCATCAACGATTAGAAAAGAAAAAACGATGAAGAAGATAATTTAAGACAGAATGTTACAACATATTACTGCCCCTAGTCTCCTACCAACAGTCAACTAAATTATGACCGATAAAGATTTAGATTGAGTCTGTACTTGGCCAAGAATGTCAATAAGGAAATCAAGATATCCCCCCTCCCCCTAAGTAACAATAAATAACAGGGCTAGATTTTATTATTTTTTTTTTTTTTTAAAAATTTTATCACCATCCTTGAGTATGTTATCCCTAATGTAGATGGTACCAGTACAAGGAATAGGTATAGGAATGCGGTATACCAAGTGTCCCAAATAGTGGTTTGGCAAAGATAGGCTTCAATGGATTATCAAATTAGAATACTCTTCTTTCAATGGATAAATATCCAGTCAAACAAACCATAATTTTTAAATTTCTAATGGTTGATGATCAATTTTTGTTATATATATTTTCTCTTGTTATAACTCTACTCCTACATTTTTTAGAGCATAATGTTTCACAACAAAAATTGTGATCACTGAATTTACCGTTTCAGGACGAATGCGTACTACATTTCGAAAGATAGGTACCAAAACATCACTCGCTAGCTTATTAGCAGTCACTGGTAACACAGTGGCCAGACCACAGAAGATTAGATAGCAATGTTGTACCCGTAACCACAATAAGTCAAATATACCCACTTTTCAACGATTGGCCACAAAACACCCAGAATAGAACAAAATGAATTGAGGGGATAACTGAATGGCGCAGATACATTAAGGGTGGAGGCCCTTGCAAACAATAAGAATGATACTCAAAATCCATTTGAGTTCCTATTTCTACATTATTGACATCATTTTGTTGTCTAAATTGAATTGAAATTTGAAACAGACAAGACAAGACTACTGTGTATTATGTTTGTGCTTTTCATCTTCATAAGGCTTCTCGGGCTCATCTTCATCTTCATATGTGCCCATTGATCAACCTAAACGAGTCAAGGTGGATGTGAGCTCCAAGATTCTCTGTATGAGTCTGAGTCAACCAATACTATTTAACCATGGTTAAGCTTGAGCCACTGTACAAATGAACCTTGCATGTAAGGGATGGATAGAAAAAAAAAGTTCTTACTGACCTTCGCCCTATGGGTAGTGGTTATGTAGAGACCCGTATTTTTTTAAGCTATATTTTTTTTTCTTTTGTTAATGTACAGCCCGTCGAGATAAACAGTATGGATATTCGGTGTGACGTCTTCGTGGAAGGATATAAGGGTAATTGTGTGAGAGGTGCACGTGTGTGTGTGTGGGGTGGGAGCATGGGATTATTCCCCATGCCAATAATTTCCCCAGGAGAATCATTTCTCCCATTTCCTCCCTTTCTCACTCTCTCGGCTAACTCTCTCTCCTCCTCTCCTCCGAAAACTCCCTCCTCTCTTCTCCGTTCAATTTCATCTACCTAGGGTGTGATTCCGGACAAGGCCCAAGAATTAAAGTTGTAATACGGAGCACGGGCTTTCCGAATATCCAAGAAAAATCTTGATCGGACCTCGTGGGAGCTCGGTTGACTTGGTCAAAGGGTCTGGTTTTGCTCAAAACCCATGAGGTAGGGATTATTTACTCTTGTTATGCGTTTATATGGTGTTTATGTACCTAGATTGTGCTTTGTTTTGTTGTTTGAGGTTGTTTGTTCCATTTCCGAAAATCTGTAGAACAGGGTCTTCGTTTTTGGGATTTTACACCTTCGTAAACTCATGAATGAATTTTGGTTCCTTCATATGAAAAAAAGTAGACTTAGAGCCCGTTCTAATGCCACTTGAATTACCTGAAACCATTGAGAATTGAATTAATGGTTGATTTTGGAAATCTGGTCACGAATCTGTCTCGGTTTCTGTTCGTTTTTGGTTTGCGCCTAACTTCAAATGGCTGTAACTTCCTCGTCCGATGTCCGATTTATGCAAACTTTATGTAGAGTCAAAGGTCTTGAAGTCAGCTTTCATTTACCACTAGAATCGCCTTAAAAATTTTAGTACACAGAAAGTTATGACCGTTGGAGTGGAGGTGTGTCAGTCTGGCTACTTCAAAGGTTGTTCTCGTTCCGTCGTAATGGCTCCCTATGTAAATAGAACATGTTTAAGTCACTTTCTGTAACAGCCCTAATTTTTACCCTAATTTTTTTTTAATAAAAATTTGAAATGTTAAATACTAATTTAATAATTAGTTAGATTAATTAATTAAAATACATTATTATGTGTATAATTGATATTGCTTAGAAAATCGTATTCAAAATATATTATACTTTATAGATATACATTCATCCCTTACCCTTCCTATCTAAACCCTAACTAGAATCCTATTGAAACTAAATCTCCACTTCCCTCCCACACTCTGCCACCTTTCCATCACCCCTCTATCTCATCTCCACTTTTTGTGCGAAAAAAACAAACCCTCTTTCCAATCCCCATTTATTCGGCTGAGAGAGAGAGGAGAGAGAGACACAATTACTCCCCCAACCTTTTTATTTCCGAGAGAGAAAAAGAAGAAGAAAGAAAGGAGGAGGGGAGATCCACCATTGCCGCCACCCTACCCATCACTGCGTACCTCCATTTTTTTTTTCTTTCAATTCTAGCTAGAACTCCAAGGATCAAGGTAGATTTTTCATTACCCCTTAACTCTAAGTATATTAGATATGTTCATAATATAATTGTGGTTCAAAACGAACCCGCAAGAAACTATAAACTTGGAGGAAATGTTTCGAACTAGATAATACCTCATGAACGTGACCATATGTTTTGGTCCGCAAACTCGTTTCTGAAACCGAATCCCAAACCTCGTTGAAAATGAATATTGAACTGTTATGGGTAAGTTTTTGGGTTGTTAATAACTGTGAACCATTGCTTTGGAATGCTAGTCCAAATGATGTTTGAATAGATTAATGTATCTTGTATATAACTTCTGTATATTAAGATATATATATATATATATATATATGTAGATCTAAAAAGGTGATAGATATTTCACTAAGTATAAAAGCAGTAGATTGTAGTATTAGTAAAATGATAACTTAATGGAATTATAGGTTTGTAACAAATTTTATAAAATGTAGAAGAACAAATTTTTGTTTAAGCATGATGTGGTTTAAATAGAAAGATAAATCTTTTAAGGGGAAAAGAGATAGTATTTCTGTAAATTATAAAGTTCAATGAACTGTGATACTAAATTTTGAACTTGAGAGTGAGATAATATTTCTTAATACTATGTATGTAGAAATTGTAATCGATCAGCTAAGATTTTGCATAGGTAAACATTACATATGGTAAAAGCTAGTTATTTAAGTTTGAGTATGTTAAAGTATTATATACTCTAATAGATGAGATAGATAAATCATTTTATCGTTAATAATTGTTAGTAGTAAGAACCCTTAACTTAATAACTATTAGAAAAGTAACTCAAGGTTTACGAAATAATTATTCCCTCACCAAATAATAGAAATTACTAAAAGAACTTATATGCGAAATCCTAATGAAACCCAAAAGTCACAAGGATAAATCCGAATACTTCATGTGAAATTCTTTTTCCTTTTGAACTGCCGATAATGTTATGCTTCAGTAATTTTTTTTTTTTATGATATGTTGTTATTGTTGATCCATTTGCAATTACTTTGGCATCAAAACATATTGAAATTGTTGTGAGGTTGGTTTGGACTTAAGCTCACTGTATGTGGGTGTGTGGTGGTTTAGTTATCTTATGTCTGTGGTTATATTATGATCTGTTTACTCCTCATTTGAAATGATTGCCTTGTTGATTGAACTGTGATTGCCTTGTTGATTGAACCGAGAACATAGAAAGGACATTAGGGACATTGAAGGAGTTGTGGACTTAGAGAAATTTTGTAGATGTTGTTCTGGTTAACAAAAAAAGGAAACAGATGAAAGGTTGTGGGCTTAGTAGGACCTCAGGGGTAGCCTGATAGGACCTCGTGTGATCGGGGGTAGCTTGGTAGGACCTTGAGGGTAGCCTGAAAGACCCGGTGTAGCTAGGGTGGCCAAGCAGGACCTCAGGGGTAGCCTGGCAAGACCTCAGGTATTGGGGGTAGCGTAGCAGGACCTTGAGGGAAGCCTGATGGACCTACAATTGTGAGGGTGGCCATACAATTGTGAGGGTGGCCAAGCAGAACCTTAGGGGTAGCCTAGCAGGATCTCAAGTATTGAGGGCAGCTTAGCAGGACTTTGAGGGCAGCCTGATGGACCTAGAATTGTGAGAGTAACCTACTAGGACCTCTGGATGTTGAGGGTAGCCTTGTAGGACCTGTAAAGTATGTCTAGTGAAATTCTGAGTTTGGAACGTGGTGAATACTGCAATGTTGGAATGATTATAGAAGTTGAGATTCTGGAATTTACTTAAGTTGATGGTTATATAATGAAATAAGTTTTGTGCTCTTCGATTCTTACCTCCTTTTATTATAAATGTGATTGCTTGTAGAGTAAGCGTTAATGGGTAAGATTTATCTACTGAGTTTAAAAACTCATTATAGTGTTGTTGCGCTAACGTTTCATGCCACGTAATTAAGAGACCGAAGAACAGAAACCTTTACAAGAGGATCAGTTCTAGGCTGAGGACCTCCCAACTGAGGAAGGGGAGTTTGTCAAGCCTTGAATGTCTTACCCTTTAAATCTCTATTAATTTGGAGTAATGTTATTTGAATTTCCAAAAGTGTTATCACATTTGTCAAACTTTGTTTTATTTTTGTTGAGTTGTAAGACAATTAAGTAGGTTTGAATTTGGTATTTAAAGGTTTCCGCTGCTAAACTCTGTTTAATAAAATTTCATTTCTTATATATTAGTTTTATGAATTATTAAATCAGTTGAAAAAGATTTAATTAATGTGTCTGAAAATCGGGCGTTACACTTTTGGACATGATTTCTCGTGTCCTAGTAACTCATTATTTGACCTTGTCTCTTAACACTCATTAGTGTATAATATTAATGTCGTTTGAGTAGGGAATGTACCGTAAGATTAATAGGAATAACGTGGACTTAAAGTTTTTATCAATGTGCAATGTGGTGTGCTTATGAGTTTGTATACATTGTTAATGATGTAAGAACGAATGTGACTTGGAAACTGATGCCTGCTTATATACAGTTTGATAATGCTTTTATGTTTACATGAATTGTAATTTTTTAATTGAGGGTCCTGCAACGCAAGGTGTGGTAATGCGGAGACTCTAGAGGGCCCGCAACGCAAGGTGTGGTAATGTGGAAACCCAGGTGGAGAGAATTCAATGTGACGCAAGAGGTGGTGACACAGTTGAATGTCTCGCTTGATGAAGAGAATTATGGTTGAATTTAGAAGTTTATGTTGACGTTTGGATTGCTTGTTGACTAAGATTGTGGCCGCTGAAAAAGGGAATGAAAGGTTGATTCTATTGAGGTTTTATTAAAGAAATAAATTTTGTTTTGAAACAATCAAAAATCCTTCGGTATTTTTGAGCGAATCAACGGATCCGGTATTAGGGCACAAATCAATGGACTTTGGTATACAAACTCGAATCAATGGAGCTTGACCTTGATGGTCTTGAGTTTTCTCTAAATTGTTTTGGAAAAAAAAAAAAAAGGAAAGTTTTATGAAATGAGGTTCTATGGTAGATGGCATGAAAAGAGGAAGTGGTTTGTGGCATTCATTCGAAAAGCTGTTAGATGGTTGAACTATTGACGTTGTTTGTTTGATTGATATGAGTCCTAATGCTACTTCTAGGTGACGTGTGGATGTTTAGGGTTATATCTAAGATGTTCAAAGTCCCGAAGTCTAAACTTGTCAGTTCGTTTTGGTAACCCTCTTGTATCTCATGTTCACTTTTTGAGTCTCATTCGTGTTTGGTGCATATTTTATCGCATTTTCTTATAACTTGAGTATAGATTTCTCTATTGGGCTAGTGTAGCTCAACCTATCATTTTCAGGTAAAAAGCAAGGAAGTCGGCATGGCGTGCAACTCGTGCTTGTTGTTCATGTGTCTCGGACGTATAAAGGATGAGTTGAATTTGCATTTTATTTGAAAGTAGTATTCGGAAGAATGAATATTGAAAATTGAAATATTATTTTGGTATTTGTATAACTTGGGGTTTCGAACCAGAATTGTAACTTTTAATTTTAACTTCGAGAACTATGAAAATAAGTCATTTGGGTATTATCGGTATGTCAATATTGATTGTATTTATTGAAAATGATTATTATTTATGTTGAAAATCGAGGGCGTGACAAATTGGTATCAAAGCGTTAGGGCTGAATACCTTGATACCGTGGGGAGACTTGTAGTCTCATGGGTTCAAAACACTGCATAACTTTTCAAAAAAAAATAAAAACAATCATTTGAGTGCTTGCATGACTGATGTGTAGTGATTGCAGTTGTAACTATAGTTGTTGTCATCGGTTGCAGTCTTGGTCTTGAACCAACTACGGTAAAGTACCTTTTGATGAGATGAGATTTGGAAAGAAACCGTGGCGATTGAAATGGTCGTGGGTTGTGACGATATTGACATGTGAAAGAGGAAATTTGTTAGCATATGATACGAGTGTTAGAATATTAATATGACCTATGAGTTAAGTGTTAGATGTGATTTCTATGTGAACTATATGGATTATGTATTTAGTTTTAAGCTTGTTAAGTTTTAAATACTTTAAATAATTTTTTTTAAGTGAGAGAGGTGTATCATAGCTAGAGGATTGAGCTAGTGAGCGTCTTGAATGTGTTCGAAGGGATAATGTCTTGCTATGGTAATGATTGTGTTTGCTATTGTTATGGTAGTTATAGGGGTAGTGATTTTGAGAATAGGCAAGACAGGTGGAACCCTTGTAAGTATCTGAGGTTGACTTAGGAAGATGAGAGTTATAGGTAGGGTGTCTAGAAACAGTATGTGTCTTCTGGATACCCATGCGACTACCAATGAGATCCAGTTGGAAGAGGCACTTAATCACCGTTCCTTCTAGATGGAAGTCTCGGAGAGTCAATTGAACACTAGGATTGTGTATAGGGGTTAGATCTTTAGGCTTGAGATAGATGGTTGTACGTAGGAATTTCGTAGAAAAATGGGGGTGTTATGGTGTTGTAGTCTTCATTGTTGAGGTGAATGTCGTGGTGATGTCATTATGACAGAATGGTAGAAAATGGTGATAGCATTGTTCGGTAAAAAAAAAAAAGAGAGAGACAAGACTTGAGGTGTACTATATCGATGTGATTTGAGGCAAGTGATTGATGTCAGTGTGTGGTGAGAGACTTGTTTGAAGTGAGGGCAATATGAATGAGGATTGCTGTGAGTTGAAAGATTAGAGTGTAGAGATTGTGTGTAATGTGTAATTAGTGGCGTAAACTAGACTGATGATAGTATAGAATGCATTGAAGTATGCCGTTGAGGTGATAGATTTGAGAGAGACTAAGGTTTAAATAGTGGTAGTGATAGCAGTGATGGTGATAGGAGTCTTATAATATAATGAGAAGTATAGAAGGATTGTTTTCAACCCCAGAGTCTTGTGGGTATTCAGGGATAAGTCTGTCAATCGGTCTGTGTCGGTGTTTGAGTTCTAGAATGAAGATATTCGAGAGTATCAGATGTTCGTTGGTGCAGCTATTGCACACTTTGTGTAGGTACTCTAGTGATGAGATGTTAATTAGTTGCAATATTGTTAAAATAGAGGAATGATTAGTATTAATGATATGTGTATTTATGATGTGATGTTTAAGATTGTGAATGTGAAAAAGTTCGTGATTTGATTCGACCGAATGAATGAGAAAGCTCGAGATTGGTAGAGTAAATAGACATTGTATAAGGTTTTGTGAGAGTAAAAGGAACAAGATGACAGTTGGGCTTCCTGAAGCCATGAATTGTAAAGTAGTGGATAGTTGGTGAGTTCGTTGGACACTCGGGAAGTTTGTTGGATACCTTTCGTGTAACGACCCTAATTTTGGCCCTAAAATTTTTTTTTTCTCTAATAAAATAAATATTGTTAATTAATTAAACTAATAAGTTTACTCGATTATTTATTCTATAATTAGTTTCATTATTTATTTAAATTTCATAAAAATCAATAACTACATTTAGTTCAGCATATATACATACACATACATATAAATATAATCTCTTCCCTACCAAACCCTACCCAAACCTAACACTACTTACCCATCCCAAAATTTTAGGAATCATGCTCCTTCACTCCCTCATCTCTCCCGGTTATCTCTCTCTCTCTCTCTCTCTCTCTCTCTCTCTGTGTTTCCAGCCAAACCACAAGTCCATCTCCCTTATACTTCAGCTGCCACCTTTATCCCCATAAACTTACACCCCACTCCTCCCTCACCCCTTTAATAATACCAGTCTCTTCTCGATCTGAAATTTACAATACAATACTCACACACCACTGAAATTTTCAATAGAGGAAAATATATAAAGAGAGAAAGTGTCCAAGTTCATCAATGGAAATTTAGGTTAGAGAGAGAAAAGTGGGTTTGTCTATAAACACCACAACTCCACAAATTCGGATCTCCAATCACTCCACCCATCAACAAACATCCCAAAATCACCACCACCACAGTCCACGGCCGCCCCAATGTCCCCCGTCGCCGTCGTCTTCTCTGATGGTCCGAAACCGTTACCCTAATTTTCGGTCGGAACTGAGGTAGAATAATCGCTTCCCTACTCTCTCCTAAGTATATTTAATCCATGTATATTGATTTTAATGAGTTCCTATGAAGGAAATCGTACCCGCGCTTCGAAAACCATAAAATCTGAAAATCCTCTGTTTTCCGACAAGTTACTGTTCATAGACGTTAGAACTTTTAAAAACTTGATACCAATATTACACTATGCCCCTTCTTGTTACACTTGTGTACAAATTTGACCTTCCTTATTTTTTTTTATTTCGTTTATGCTACGAGTGGGTTAATTCGTATTGTATAGAACTGTGAGTCAAACATAATGCATAATTATTTGTTCTTTGTTAAGACTAGTGTTTACAATAATTAATCAAAAATTTTGATAGCTATACTTGCTATAGTTAAAGTAATGGATACACTTAAATAATTATGTAAAGTGATAAAATAAGAGTTAGGTTTTTTGTTTAATAAAAGAAAAGGAAGAAGTATAAACTTATAAAATAAATAATAGAAACGAAAGATTTTCACTAACATAGCATCAAGACGTCCGTTGTATTTTTATACGATAACTGGTTATATTTTTTTTTCAGCACCAATTGGATATTAGAGTTTTACAAATATTAATTAATAAATTACACCTTTAGATTTTGATACAGTAAGTTGCCGTAATGTATCAACTTTATGATTCAATAATTATAGGGGTACTTTAGTTCTTAAGAAGTTATCCTAGTACATTATTAAAGCTAAGCCTACGAAATTGTTAATGACACCTTTGAAGTTAACAAAAACTATAATTAATTTACTTGTTCAACAAACCTTAAGGGCATCGGCCCAATCTTAAAATATTATGTGTTTACTTACTTGCAATATTACTTGATATGTACTTTATATCTCATTGAAATGTATTCTGTTATGAATTGAGCTGTTATTGATTATATCATGTTGTACGTGCTAGAATGGACTTAGGTTCACTGGGTGGTTACGAGTAGTGATTCACGTAGACGATGTTAAGTTAATGGTAATTGGTAAAGTATTGAGGTGTGAGGCTGTGAATTGTGATTTGAGCCATGGCGATGGCAAGGGTTGTGTTTTGATGCAGCGAGGTAAGGTTATAGCTTATGCATCGAGACAGTTGAAAGTCCATGAACAGAATTATCCTACGCATGATTTGGAGTTAGCGGCCGTGGTTTTCGCTCTCAAAATATGGAGGCATTATTTGTATGGAGTATCATGTGAGATTTTTAGTGATCATCAGAGTTTAAAATACTTGTTCACGCAGAAGGAGTTGAACTTGAGGCAGCGTCGGTGGATGGAATTGATAAAGGACTATGATTGTTCTATACACTATCACCCAGGTAAGGCAAATGTGGTCGTCGATGCTTTAAGTCGAAATACGGCGGGAAGATTGGCATGTATACAATGTTCAAGAGTTTCAATTTTTACTGAGTTGAAACAAAATGGGAGCAGAGTTTTCATTGGGGGGTAATGGGGCCTTGTTAGCTCGTTTCAGCGTTCGACCTTTGTATATAGATCGGACCAGAAATGGGCAGTGGCAGGATCCTGATTTTCAAGAGTTCAGACAACGTGTAGTGAGGGGACAATGCCTGAGTTCAGTATTCGGGATGATGGTATGATTATGTATGGTAAGAGAATGTGTTTGCCAAATGACATGGTTTTAAAGAAGGAAATTTTAGATGAAGCTCATTGTTCTGCATATGCTATGCATCCGGGAAGCACTAAATTGTATCGTGATTTAAGAGAATATTTCTGATGGAGTGGTATGAAAAGAGAGATTGCGGAGTATGTAGCTGGTTGTGAAACTTGTCAACGAGTGAAGGCGGAACACCAGAGACCGGCAGGTTTGTTGCAGAGTCTACCCATACCGGAGTGGAAATGGGAACATGTGACGATGGATTTTGTGACAGGTTTGCCGCGTTCAAAAGGGGGATACGATTCTATTTGGGTTGTAGTTGATCGGTTGACAAAGTTGGCTCACTTCTTACCAGTTAAGACTACGTACACCACGAATAAGTATGCTAAGTTATATGTTGATGAGATTGTCAGATTGCATGGGGCACCTATGTCTATTGTTAGTGATAGGGATCCCAAATTTACTTCTAGATTTTGGTTTAGTCTACAACATGTTATGGGGACTTCTTTGAAATTTAGTACTGCATTTCATCCACAAACAAATGGTCAGTCGGAGCAGACTATACAGATTTTAGAGGACATGCTGAGAGCAAGTGTTGTGGATTTCGGTGGCGGTTGGGAGGAAAAATTATCGTTCGCGGAATTTGCTTATAATAATAGCTACCAGAGTAGTATTGGCATGCCACCGTATGAGGCCTTGTATGGCAGGAGATGCAAGACACTGATTTGTTGAGAGGATGTAGGTGAAAGGAGTATGTTGACTAGAGAGTTGGAACAATAGGCTGCGGAGGGGGACCTATTGGGTCCAGAGTTAATACAACAAACAGCTGATGGTGTTAGGTTGATTAGGGAACGATTGAAAATTGCGCAGAGTCGACAAAAGAGTTATGCGGGTAAACGGAGACGTGATCTAGAGTTTGAGGTTGGTGACTTTGTATTTATTCGTGTTTCACCTTGGAAAGGGGTTATTCGTTTTCAAAAGAAAGGAAAATTGGCACCGAGATATATTGGTCCTTATAAAATTGTTGGAAGAGTTGGCGTTACAGCTTATCGATTGGCATTACTGGTTGAGTTGGCTCGGTTACACGACGTGTTTCTTGTTCCTATGCTTCTAAAATTCGTGGGATCCGTCGCTTATTCTGGAATCGAAACCGTTGGAATTTTGTGAGGATTTGTCCTACGAGGAGACACCGGTTGAGATTCTTGATTGAAAGGTGCAAGTTTTACGTTCTAAGGTAATACCCTATGTGAAAGTGTTGTGGCAGAATCACAAGGTTGAGGAGGCAACGTGGGAAGGCGAGGAGTCGATGAAAGAAAAGTACCCGCATTTGTTTTAGACAGGTAATTCAATTTCGGGACGAAATTTCCTAAGGGAGGGACAAATGTAATACTCGTCCCGAATATTAGAGTATTTAATTCATCTTTTAATTCAATTGTATGCTTTCGGGGTTTATTTGCATATGATGGAAGTTCGAGGGCCTTGTGTGAGATTTATAGGTGGAGCATAAGTTAAAGCATGGTTTCAATTGCATACAATAATTTTTCCATAGGCTTCAACAAATATCCTAGGAGATAATTGTTTCCCCATTCTCACCCCTTTACTAACGTGGAGAGAGAGAGAGAGAGAGAGAGAGAGAGAGAAGCGTGAGAGAAGAAGAAGAAGAGGAGGAGAAGGCAAAAGCTAGGATCTTGCTCAATTGTCTTGTTCTTGAACCTCTAGTTGGTAATCCATGTTTCTTTATAATTGAATTCATGTTTTATGTTAGTTTCCAAGTTGTGGGTTGGAGTTCTTGCATGGTTGGTTGATACTTGTGGAGTAGGGCTTTAGGTTTGTGTTTTGAGTGAGTTCTTGGAGGAATCGAGAACCTTACCTTGAATTTCTCATATTAGATGTTCAGAACTTGAAACTAATTCATGTATTTGGTGGTTCTTGAGTAGCTCCCTGATTTTCTCGTGTTTGAGCATGTTTGGTATAGTTTTTGATGGGTGTTAGACGTGATTTGAGTGGAGGAAAAGGTTGGGAATCGGAGGACGATCAAGCTGTGTTTGTGCTAAAAAAACCCAGGTTGTACCGGTACTGGGTTTTGGCGGTACCGGTACAAGTTGTCCAAAGGAGGTTATTTTGGTATTTTTGGGTCATGAACCGGTACTGGGATTTCACAGTATCGGTACATGGGTTAAAAATCAGAATTTCTGAAGAAACTTCAAATGGGCATAACTTTTTCATCCGGACTCTGTTTTGGGCAAATTTTATATCAAAATTGATGTTCTCGGAACGTACTTTCCATTTTTGGTAATTTCATGATTTAATTCTAAGCCAATTAAAAGTTATGGCCAAAATAAGACAAGTTGGTCATAAGTTTACAAACCGATTTCAAGAGTTATTTCATATTTAAACTCTATGCTTGTTTTGGGACACTTCTAGGTGTTGACATGGACATATTTGTATTTGATAGACATCGTTTAGCTTCTTGTTAGCTTTGTAACTTCGTGCCGAGTATTCGTTGAATTCGTAATTAATATGAGTTAACTTGTGGCTAGGTAAAGAGCCGGTAATTCGGGAGGTGCCGAAACCTTAGTTTGGCATATTTCGGTCGACATAAAGGTGAGTGTGTTTGATATGGTAATGTTCAATGAGATGTTACATGGCAGTGATTGGATATCATGCTATTTGAGATTTAGCTAACGATATATGTTTATTGGGTGTTGATTGTAACCGCTAAAGGATTGTGGAGTGAGTCACACCATATTGTGGGCCATGCCATCCAATTAACGGTGAATGGGAATGTGGTGTGCGGGACACAATGCCTTTGTTACATGGGAATGTGGACAAACGTGCCGTTGCGTGGGTGATGTTTATACATGTGGTTGTATATTTGAGTAATTGTGTAGAGTTTGTGTGAATTGCATTCAATTGGGATATTCTTTTGGGTGGCGTAGTATTTTATTGAATGCATATTATATCTCACACACTCTGGTTTTCCTTTTTGAGTTGCCAGGTCACAGGTGGTCGTAAAGTTGGTCCACTATCGGTCGACGTTTTAGGGACACTTGGATTAGTGTTGAGTGTTGGTGTTTATGGTCGAGTTGGTTGTATTCACTACGCCAAAATTTAGTATTAGCGGCATGAGAAGACTGCCGTAAATAGTCCCAAAACCGCCGGTAATAGTTCAAAAACCGCCGGAAATAAACCGCCAGGAATACAATTGTCGGAAAAACAAAAGCGGCATTAGAAAACCGCCGGTAATACTAAAAACAGCGGTAAAGAACCGCCGGTAATAATACCGCCAGCAATAGAATCGGTAGTTAATTTTTTTTGCTTTCCCAGGAATCGAACCCGGAACCTCCGGATCCTATAGCGCGCGTGCTACCAACTGGGCTGAGTCGCATATTGCGTCATATTGGATAAATAATAATATTTATATTATACGGGTCGGTATTATTATAAACGGCAGTAATAAACTGCCGGTATGAAAAAAAAAACAGTATATTCTATTATTTCCGGCGGTATTTTAAAAAACCGCCGGTAAAAGTTTGTAAAATGCCATTCTTAAAAAAACCGCCGGTAAAAATATTGATTTGGTAAAGGAAAAAGAAAACAAGACACGGTCTACGATGAGTCGCGTAGGAGAAACAAAGAGAATCATGGACACCAACATTAACTTGATTAGCATATGTGAATGTGTTTTTGTTAATTGTTTTATCAAAATTGGATGTACTATTGCTTGTAAGTTAAGGGTTAGTGGGTAAGATTTATTCTATTGAGCTTTTGTAACTCATGGTGTTACCTTTTGGTGACCCTAACATATTATATCGGTGGCGACGCTGGTATAATGTGTCAGACCTCATAGACGAATAGGGTGAACTCTACGCCTTGCAAGCCTTTGGAGCTGAAGAGCTAGCCAGGGTGGAGGAAGAAGCGGAGTAGTAGATAGGAACCCTAGGTCCCTCCTTTATTTGAATAAATGTACTTTTGCAAGGATTATGATGTAAGATTAAGCATGACTCTACTTCAGTTTTCAATAAAATTGTTCATTTAACGTACCCAAAATTAGGAGCGTTACATTTTCACCCACCATTCTCCTAGTAAATGTGTAATATCACACGCCTCCAAGCAGCTTTGATAAAAAAATTAGTTTATTGAAAAGTTTAGTTCTCGTAGTTGATAAATCATCAAAACACATCCACCTAGTGGTGAAATTTTATAGAATTTAACAGGAAAAGTTCATTTAAAATAATGATAATAATAATTTTTTTTGAAAGATATCATCGCCAGTCAATCTTTATGCACCGTACCTAATCTTTTAGGATACAACAATTTAGACAACATGGTAACGAATTTAAGATAAGGTGACACATCATCATGATATAGCTGACTTCAAACTTGTATCGTTATCATATTTTTTTTAAAACGAACTAAACTAAGAATTAACTTTCATACAGCATCATTCTCATTCGGAAAAGGAAAAAGGAATTTTGAGTTCAACCCGATCTTCAGACGCATCAATAGGACGCTTCCATTAACCGAACACTGATAATTCCATACATAGATACTCAATACACATAAATCGAAACCACTAGCCACAATCTCTATCTCACACCTCTATGTATCCACATAACTCTTTTTACCGACTCTGGACTACACTTTAAGGGCAAATTTCATACACTCAAATTCACAACAGATCAATCACTTAAATGAAATATCAACACATTTCATAATGAAATATCTCCTGAAAATTAACCGTATAGTTTAATGGCTTACACAACACCAGCCACATATTCACACATTAACACCCACTCAATATCCAACGGATTCGAAATGTAACGCCCCGATTTTTCAAAAAATTTCGGAGGCATTAAACCTAAAATACACTAAATTTTATAAACTACTAGGCCCCTATTTGTCATTATACAAAATCTACATTAAAAAAATACAAAAAAAAATCTAACATTTTATTTAAACATCATCAGAGCTACTCTAGTGTTGATACAGATCTCAAGCATCCTCGGTCTCCGCCCTTGATATTTCTCCTGTGTCAAATGGCTCCACCATTGAACCCTGCACCCTCTGGCAAATTGATCGCCGAAGCAAACGATTTACTAGGATACAAACGTATCCGTGAGTGATAATTCACCCAGTAGAATAATCTCAATCCTACCAACCCCTTACTCTACAATTAGCATTCCATAATAACAATAATATCACAATTGATAATACACGAGAGGTACAAAATTATAACACATCGTCTTTTTCTTTACTATCCATCATCTTACATGAAATCTAAGGATCATCTCCACGAGATCCTTTCCTCCCACATCCACTAACTACAACCGTCTCATAGGTCCACCCTTCCTCTTGCTTATCCGCACCAGGGTCCTAGGTGAGCGCACATAAGTTATGTATCGAGCATATTCTCACTTAAGACCATAACTGGAGGATCGAGTCATCCCATGATGTATCGTACATTAGGGTTGACCATCCACTACCCCACGCTAACTATAACCGTCTCATGGGACCCATTCTCTTTCCCAAGAGAAACTTCCCATGACATATCATACATTAACGTCTCACTAACTATAACCGTCTCATGGGACTCATTCTCTTCCTCGAAGAGAAACTTTCCATGACGTATCATACGTTAATGTCATAACATATCTCATCACTTGGCCCCGCAGGTAACCAATTTCAACACAGGGCCCCATAGGTTACCCTTGCCATCGCCATGGCTCAAATCACAATTCACAGCCTCACACCTCAATACTTTACCAATTACCATTAACTTAACATCGTCTACGTGAATCACTACTCGTAACCACCCAGTGAACCTAAGTCCATTCTAGCACGTACAACATGATATAATCAATAACAGCTCAATTCACTTGTTCGTTGAACAAGTAAATTAATTATAGTTTTTGTTAACTTCAAAGGTGTCATTAACAATTTCGTAGGCTTAGCTTTAATAACGTACTAGGATAACTTCTTAAGAACTAAAGTACCCCTATAATTATTGAATCATAAAGTTGATCCATTATGGCAACTTACGGTATCAAAATCAAAAGGTGTAATTTATTAATTAATATTTGTAAAACTCTAATATCCAATTAGTACTCAAAAAAAATATATATATATATATATAACCAGTTATCGTATAAAAATACAACGGACGTCCTGATGCTATGTTAGTGAAAATCTTTCGTTTCTATTATTTATTTTATAAGTTTATACTTCTTCCTTTTCTTTTATTAAACAAAAAACCTAACTCTTATTTTATCACTTTACATAATTATTTAAGTGTATCCATTACTTTACCTATAGCAAGTATAGTTATCAAAATTTTCGATTAATTATTGTAAACACTATTCTTAACAAAGAGCAAATAATTATGCATTATATTTGACTCACAGTTCTATACAATACGAATTAACCCACTCGTAGCATAAAACGAAATAAATAAAAAAAAAGAATAAGGAAGGTCAAATTCGTACACAAGTGTAACAAGAAGAGGCATAGTGTAATATTGGTATCAATTTTTTAAAAGTTCTAATGTCTATGAACAGTAACTCGTCAAAAAACAGAGGATTTTCAGATTTTATGGTTTTCGAAGTGCGGGTACGATTTCCTTCATAGGAACTCATTAAAATCAATATACATGGATTAAATATACTTAGGAGAGAGTAGGGAAGCGATTATTCTACCTCAGTTCTAATCGAAAAGCGGGGTAACGATTTCGGACCATCGGAGAAGACGACGGCGACGGGGGACCTTGGGGCGGCCGTGGACTGTGGTGGTGGTGATTTTGGGATGTTTGTTGATGGGTGGAGTGATTGAAGATCCAAATTTGTTGTGGTGTTTATAGACAAACCCACTTTTCTCTCTCTAACCTAGATCTCCATTGATGAACTTGGAAGCTTTCTCTGTAACGTCCCGAATTTTGGGTACGTTAAATAAAACATTTTATTATAAAAAACGAAGCGAGTCTGGCTCGTTATTACATCATAAACCTTACAAAAGTGCTTTTATTCAAATAACGGAGGAAACTAGGGTTCCTATCTACTACTCCGCTTCTTCCTCCATCCTGGCTAGCTCCTCAGCTCCGAAGGCCTCCAAGGTGAAGATCTCGCCCTATTCGTCTATGAGATCTGACATATTATATCGGCGTCGTCACCCATATAATAAGCCACGGTCACCAAAAGATAACACCGTGAGCTACGAAAGCTCAATAGAGTAACCCTACCCACTAACCCATAACTTACGAACAATAGATCGAAAATAACAAACAATAAACACATCCACATTCGATATTTAACTACGTTGGTATCCAAGATTTCCCGGTTTCTCCTATGCGACTCGTCGTAGACCGTGTCACCATTTTCCACTTACAAATCAACCTTTCAAAATCTTTGGCATTGGTTCCGAACCGCAGATAACCAAGCCTTTCAAAATCTTTTGCATTGGCTCCGTACTGCGGATAACCAAGCCTTACACACCCAACCTCGGCTCCGCCGCACCGGGTTCCCATTGGCACACAATTGCATTGGCTCCTCTCCGCGGATAACCAAGCTATACCTCACCATGGTTCCGCCGCTCCGGGATCCCATGGGAACGCACACACACAACCTCACAATGGTTCCGCTATTCCGGATTCCCATTGGAGCGCGCACACACACATAATGCCCTCGAAATGGTCATTATGTAGTTTCTAAAATATCTTTTTCCTCGGAAAACTCATCATTCTTTGTCAAATACACCCTAGGTGCCATGTTTCTACTTTCTCGGTTCTCGTGTCTCATTTACATGCAAGACTCCGAGGCAGGACAAAGGAAAACATAAATCATTCCTTGTAAACAAACAAGATCATTCAACTCTATATTGCTAATCACGCTCACATTAACGCTTAAAGCATAATGCCACATGTTCGGACGCCCTTGGAGTGATAAATCACTTATGCTTTATCATGTCACAAGTAATACAAGCAATTCATATAAGCATGCTCATAACCATCTTTAAAGATCAAAATACAAATACTTGAGATAAAGATAACCTTATCTACTTTTGAAAGAAACGATCAAAGTTATTACTAATAACATTCTATTCTTTAACATATGATTTAAAAACAACACTAGACTTAGAGGGCCAAGATTAAACTACTGTTCTTCTTGGCGGTGGTCGGCTACGGAAAGTTTGGTCGTCGGTTTTGAAATCGGCGGCGTAACGGCCTTCGGTTTGCTTCGAAAGGAAGAGAGATGATCTTTTCTCTTCCTAGAAACAACTTACTAATTAAACTAAGTTACTTTAAAGATCTAACGGTGATTTTTGGGAGTGGTTTGGTGGTTTTGCTCAAGAACACTCAAGAACTCAAGAAAACAAGAACTTTGAACTAAGAACTCTTGAAATTCTAGAGAGAAGGAAGAGCAATTGCTTGAAGGTGTGAGTTTGAAGCATGGAATGAGCTTCTATTTATAGGCAAGCTTCCCCTCCCCCTCCTTGATGGCCGGCCCCTCTCTCTCTCTCTACATCTCAATTTTTTTATTCTATAAAGTCATGTTCACATGGAAGATCAAGGCCAAGATCCTAGGTTTGCATGGCTAGGTCTAGTACTTGGATTTGATTCTTGAAAGAAAAGAGGTGTGAACAAGATTAAACAATTGGTAGATGTACAATATTCTAGTGTGAAACCATTGATAATTGTACAAAGAGGACAATGTAGGTTAAGTTTTTGCTTGGAAGAACAACTATCCAAGGATTTGGATGTACATTGGAAGATTAATGGCAAGTACCAACCAAATCCCTCCCCTCCTCTCTCCCATCCAGCCCCCCTCCCTCTCTCTCTCCCTATTCGGCTCTCTCTCTCCCTCTCTCCTTCTCACTGTCTTGCCAAGGTACAAAAAAAACAAGAAGAACAAATAAAAAGTAGTACTTTTGTACTTAGGATCAAAAGGACTAGATTTTCTATTAACTACCAAATAAGCACATGTGTACCCTAGGCAATACTTAAGTCTACCAAGTACTAATATATTATATACATATGTACTAATGTACACTAGGAAGAATCAAAATCCCACTGGAACATAAATAAAAGTACTTTAGGAATCTTAGTACTAAGTACCTTCTTAATAAAATAATGGTACTTACACCACATGGGTTCAAAGAAAAGGTTAAACTAATCAACCCATGGTACTAAAATAATCAAAAAGCCCTTTAAAGTATTTATAAAAGTCTATTTTTCAATAGATAATAGTACTATGTTCAAATCTTCCATTGAACCCTTTTAATATAAAGAATTGGGTTTCTATTATCCAATGGATAATAGTTCCTCTAACATTTATCGCCCAATGGATAAAGAATAAAACCAAAACAATAAAAGAAAATAAATAACCAAATCTCATTACTAGGGTTGAAAAGGTTCACAAGGTTCAAGAGGGGCAAAATGGTCCATTTGCGATTAGGGAAAAGTAACTAGGTGAGTTGCTAGCTCGGTTTCTCCAACAGGTTGGTTAGAAACTAACTAGGCTTGTCAAGTACGGTTAAAGTGCAAGAAGCGATTTTCAAGGAGCAAAAATGTAATTACGACAAACTATAGGAATTTTTAAAAGCAATCCAAGTAATTAAAATAAAATTCAAATATTTAACGACATGTTTATCTACCGAAAATCAGGGTCGTTACATTCTCTCTTTATATATTTTCCTCTACTGAAAATTTCAGTGGTGTGTGAGTATTGTATTGTACATTTCGGATGGAGAAGAGAGTAGTATTATTAAAGGGGTGAGGGAGGAGTGGGGTGTAAGTTTATGGGGATAAAGGTGGCAGCCGAAGTATAAGGGAGATGGAGTTGTGGTTTGGCTGGAAACAAAGAGAGAGAGAGAGAGAGAGAGAGAGAGAGAGAGAGAGAGAGAGAGAAAGACCATGGTATAAATATGATAGGGATAGTCGCCGTGCAATATGATGGTCGGCGATAAGGACCGGTGACATGAGAAGTCACTTGTCTAGGAAGTCTGTGCAGGGCCTTGGACCAGTGAACATGAGAAATTAGATAAAAAACCAATGACATGTGAAGTCACTGGTCCAAGTAGCCTGTTCGGCAACGAGAAGGCCAAACAGGAGGTGAAATTTGGAGCAAGCAGCCTCAGGTACAAGGAACACACTAGAAGGGTCTAGAAACAGTAGTATTCCGTTAGGCTCCGTTCAGTTACCAGAAATGTTTTACCAGAAAGTTATTCTCAGGAAAAGTTAAGTGAAATAAAGGAAAAAGAAATTTATTTTCTTGTGAGTGTTCATTTAACAATTTTTTTTTGCAAGAAAACTAAAGTTTAGTGGTTCATTTGCCGGGAAAAAACACTTATGAGAAACTTCTTTATTTTTATTCCCGTGACTAATTTTAAATAAAAGTACCTTTGAGAGCTAAATAAAAGGCTATCATATTTCAAAAATTAACACATACGGAAAATGTATTTTATCTGATGCAAAACCTTAACATGAAATGAAAAAATCGACTTGCAATTCCCTATTCAATTTGCTATATTCTCAATGGTCATGCAAATCCGCCATTAAAATTGACATTCTCTGATAATCAACCGTACAAATGAAGTTTAAAAAATAAGTAGATGATAACTATATAAATAAATATTATACAACCGTTCTTAATTAGTTGCCAATGCAAAAACTCATTGAAAGATAGTTAGTACAAAACAAAATTAAAGACTAATGACAAAATAAATAAATACTTCCAAAAAAAATAAACTATTAATCTTTTTTCACAACAATTATCTCAAAAAGCACTGTAGTAGTCGAAATTGTTGTTACTTACGTAAATCTTAAGTGTCTTCCTAAGAACCTAATTCGTATTTTTTTGGTATTGGCGTCATTCACTTTTTTTCTTACCCGCCAATTATTTTGGCCCCACAATGGAGAAAACTTTTTCCGTGACACAAAATCCTATGTTTTTTGCCGGATCACTTTTGCAAGAAAGTAAATCTTGCAGGAAAATTTAAAATATGTTTACCACTACTTTCCTGCCAACTGAACACTATAAAAGTTATGGGAAAGTTGATTTTTCCATCATTTCTTGTACTTTCCTGGAAACTGAACAGGCCCTTAAGGAATGAGATCCCGAGAATGTAGGATTTGGGAAAGATACCTAACAAGAATGGAATGCTCAGTCAGTTATGGAAAAGACCTAAAAGGATTAAGGTAATAACTAATAAGGGAACGAGAATCCAACATATCCTGGGTTTCCTATACGAGATAGGAATCTTAGGGCAATAGGAATGCTTGGGCAGCAAGCATCTATGAATCTATAAATACTAGGTAAACCTAGAGGTAATAGGTACGTAATACGTTGAACTCATATTGTTCTCCTATTGATAATTAGGGTTTTCGGCTAGTATGTGATACTAACTTAGGTATCGGAGGGTCTTTACTACGAGAAGCAAAGGTGCGCTCACCCCTTGTCTGTTTTGAAGATAAGGGTTCCGATGACAAACTAGGGTTCCAGTGAAAAGGCACGAGTAAGCCATTGCAATCTAGTGTTGTTCTAAGCACCAATTGTTTTCATCCCCCTACAAGAAAGGAGGAGAAAAAAAGATTAAATGAACCGTGATATTGGTTAAACCATACTTGAATCTATTTTCTGACTTTTGGAGTTCTCATGGCCGAGACATCGATTATTCAGCTGAAACATCAAATCTTCGGCCGCGATATCTATTTCCTTGCCCTCCAATCCATTTCCCACAGCAGTATCAGATCTTGCTCAGTGCACCAATTACGAAATTTTGGGTTTCTGACCAACAAAATCAATAATGGGACACTCCTGAGCAAGTACAATAAGATCAAAATTAGCCTTGGGGGCATCCCCGAGCATATGGAATGTCAAGCATCAGTGCCAAAACCCCCTTCAAGATTGTTTGAACTCTCTCCAGCAAATGACCAACGCTCAATCTTTAAGGACTATGAATTCCAAGTTCTTACCCAAAAATCCCCGATATATCAAACTCAGGCTCCACGCTCCATTTACTATACTCCGAAAGTATGACAGCCGTCACATTCCATACTTAGCAGCTCCCTGCCCGCCAACTCATTATTTCGGACTTTGTAACTCCATGATTATTCAGCAGTGGCTCTACGCAATTAATCGTACAGCAATCTCCATGTTCACCTGTCCAATAGCTCTGTACTCCCAACAGCTCATGCTCGAATCAATCAATAGCTCTGTTTGATGCCTCAATAGCTCCGTATTCATTCCTTCAGCAGCGGCTCCAAGCCCATTATCTCAGCAGCTCTAAGCTCATTCAGTAGCTCTATGCTTGCCATCTCAAAGGCTCAATGGTCCTATGTTCACTACCTCACCATCTCAGTGGCTCTATGCCCATAGAATAGCTCAGTAGCACCACGTGCTTACTGCCTCGATTGCTTCACACCCACTACCGTCAGGATACTCAGCGACTCTATGCCCGAAATCATTCAACACCTTCATGCACTATCATTTAGCAGCTCTGTGGTCGTCATCCCATGATCACCCAGCAGTGGCTCTATGCCTAAGCCAACCATCTCAGCAGCTCTAAGCCTATAACCATCTCAGCGGCTCTATGCCCGTATTCGCCATCTCAGTGGCTCTACGCCCGTATTTGCCATCTCAACAACTCCTTAGCGAAACCCACTACTATCAAGTCACTTCTCAACTCCGTATTCACCACCTCAGTGGCTCCCACTATCACAGCGGCTCTACGACCGTATTCACCATCTCAGTGGCTCTACGCCCGTATTCACCATCTTAGCGGCTCTATGCCCACAATCTCAGAGGCTCTACGCCCACTATCTCAACTGGCTCTACACCATTCCAGTCAACAAGATATCATATATTCTCAAGCTCTATGCTTGAATGCTCAAAATCCAACATTTTGAATGCTCGAAGCTCTTCGAATGCCCAACCACTGTGTACTGGATGCTCAAGTTTTACACTTGAATGCTCAAGCTCTACGCTTGAATGCCCAACCACTGTATACTAGATGCTTAAAGCATGTACTTTGAATGCTTGGACTCTACCCTCCGAATGCTCGAGCTCTATACTCTGAATGCTCAAGTCCAGAACTTGAAAGAAGCTCTATGCTCAAAATGAAAGACACACGCATGGGCCCGTGTACATAAGCATCAATTGCATTATGTTATCACATCGAGTTTGCATAACCATCATCATACATCTAACCATTATCAATCATCATCATATACCATATTTTGCATCTCTATCATGAAACAAGTCAATCCTACAATCAACCGGCTCTACGCCTCGATTTTATTGATCAGTCCCGTGCTTCGATCCTCTGGCTCAACGCCAAAATTTATGATGGGAAAGCTCCATACACAGACCTTCAGAATACAATTGGCTTTACGCCTCAGTTCTATCACCTCAAGCTCCAAGCTTCAACTCCTCAGGCTCTCGCCTCATGACTGCAACCGGCTCCGCGCCTCGGTTCTATCACTTCAAGCTCTGTGCTCCGACTTCTTAGGCTCTCGCCTTATGATTGCAACCTGCTCCATGCCTCGGTTTCTTCATCTCAAAGCTCCGTGCTCCGTTTACTGGCCTTGTGCCCCCAATTCTCAAAATCAGCATGCGTCCGATTGTCTCCAGAAGATGGTTTGGATTTCACCCCAATCGCATCAATTCCATCCAGCTCATTCGCAGGGATAGGCTACCCTACCGAGCTACCTCAGTCAAAGTAAGGATGATCAAGAAAAGCAATCGACTCACCCACAGTGTATTGATCTAGCCCAAAATTCTGAAGATGCTCTCCGCAAAAATTTCCTCGGTAGCCCTGCGCTCCTTCAACTACTCTGCCAAAATCCTGGCATTGCCCAGGTACATTGCACTACGGCTTTTAAAGCCTGAAGGTACGTCTTTTGTCTCTAACCCTCCAAACTTTTTATATTTCTTTATTGCCCCCGAACTATTGTTGAATAGTGGTTCGACCAAATTGAAGTTGTTTTACGGCTTTGACTCTTACTTAAACATGTCTTGCGATCTGTCTAAGTTCAGTCAAAGAAGGGCATCTATAGACACCCTAATTTGGCCTAACGATTATTTTAAGTCCCACCTTGGGGACCATCCCGATGATGAATGGATATAGTGATTGCTGATTGACTTCTCGTGAACCCATGGACTTTTGGTGACTACTTTTAGCCACTTAGAGGGCCCAATTCAGAGCCAAATAATCTTTCAGACAGAAATACAGTATCTTAGGAAAATCCATCTTTCGGCCGTAGCATTGATCTCATGGCCTCAACTTCATTCTTTCACTCGTAAAACATGTTGATTGAAAATCTCTCTGAGAGATTGATTCCTCAGTAGCTAGATAAATTCTTTGGCCGCCTAATCTACTCCTCGTCCGCCAGATCCTTTAATCGGCCACCAAATCATCCATTTTTCATATTCTGGAAAGTTCTGTCATACGTTTGACCCGTTCACAAAACCCTAGCAGCCAAATCCCGATGCTTTCGGGCTACGTAAGGAGATTACCATGAAGATTTAGAATCACCCAACAATTCAAATTTTAATCATGCATTGTGATTGGTTAGAGTGAGTCGCCCCCATGCCTATATAAAGGGCCCTTAGTGCTTCGAAAATAGACACAATTCATAAGTTCATACACCCCCCCTAGCCACGAAACCCTGCCAATATACTCTTTCATAACCCATCTACAAAAGCCCTAACCTCCCGAAGGCAGCCGCGATCCGACGATCAAACCCCGAAGTACAAACCCTAACCCTAGGGTTTTCGAGAAGCAAATCAGTCAATCATCCTTAATCCGAAGCAATCAAACAATTGAGGGATCAAGGTGGTGAGGCCCAGGGCCTGTGGTTGAATTTAATTTCAGTTTTTATACATTAATCGTAGCATTCTGATATTTCTGCTAATCTTTTAGTCTGATGTGAGGAAGAACATCGGCTGGGTCTTCGATCCTTCGGCCGATACATCAATCCAGAAGGATCCTTCGGCCATGATATCCATTCACCAACCGAGGGATCCATTCTCTGGGACAGTTTTTGCTCCCTGTTTTGATGCATGCTTTCAATTAACGTACTTGCTCACCATATCAAGTGTTAAAGGCTAATAAACATATTATGTTGTTTAGAATTAAATAAAGCAAATATTAATCTTATGTTGAATGATTATTGGCCAGTCTCACGACTGGGCAAAGAGGGGTACCTAACACCTTCCCCTTATTGTACTCTTGGCTCCCGTACCCGGAATCTCTATCATTTTCCTAGTTTTTATAAACTAGGTGGCGACTCTATTTTGATGATAACCGTTATTGTGTGGTGATATTCCTAGCTATGGGAATATCTACGATCTTGGTTTATGAAGTGGAACCAAACAACAACGATCAATCTGTATGGCGATGCCCCACTTTTGGAGGTGTCTACAGCATCCCCTCATTGGTTAGAGCGCTCTTTCTTCGGCACTGGCACCTGCAGTTTCGGCGTTCTCATTAGTTTTTATGTCTTCGGCCCGGTCATCCTCAAGACCATCCCCACAGACATCTACATGGATATGATTGTCTACATCAACCATCGGAGGGTATTCCTCCTCGGGGTTTTCAAGATCGATGCCGAGGCAGTGTCATCGAGGCCAATGTCATCGACGGCCGACTCAAGAAGGTCGGTATAGAAGTCATCATCATCGTCATTATCCACCGAACCTTTCGCGTCGTAATCTTGAACCATCTCTTCCTCATCAGTTGTAACAGGCTCATAGTCTTTGGCCTTTGAAAAAGACCTAAAAAGACAGTGATGAGCGAAGTTCAGTTCGCTACAACCTTTGAAGGATGTTCGGGAAAGTATGAGGAAGGTCCGGTCATAATTTTTGGGTGTTCGGATCTCGCAAATCATGTTATATGCTCAGATGGAGGGACATTTGGTCAATATTGTTGAAGGTCCGGGGGCTATGTGGAGCTTTCGGTCTAACGCTTTGAAGGTCAAGTTGTTATTTGAGATGTCTGGTGTTAGCAAGGAAGGTGATGTGATGCCCCAATGTTGACGGGACATACCTTTTTTAGTCACAAACCCATGAAATGCTTCTTACGTCTAGACGATGTAGAAATCAAGAAAAAAAAATGGATGAAAGAAGCATAAAGTACTTACATGATGATGATCAAAAGCACTGGGAAACTCTAGACGACGGAGTACGATCGGAGAAGACGGATTGAGAAAGAACCTGTGGTTTGCAAGATGAGAGAAAGGGTAAGAGTAAACTCTCTCTTCGCCCCTCCCCCCCCACACCCCCCCCCCCCCCCCCTCCGGTCTATATATAGGGTGGGGGGTTTTTCAAAAAGATATGCGCGGAAAACGAAGAGCCGTGCAAAAATTGAAGCGGCGGTGTCGGTTTGGACTAGTGCAGCTATGACATGTGGCATCTCGTACATGTGTGCCAGATGAAACGTCCCATCAAGGCAAACCGCACGTCGGAGCGACACGTGGACGTCTATGTTGAGGCCCGGTCCGATTTTCTTGAGAGGACGGGTCGATTTTAAGAAGCAGTTTGGCCCAGATCCGTTTCAACTCCTTCCGTTTACGAAGACAAGCAAGGAGTTGAGGGGCAATTATGGTGGGCCGAATCGAGTTGGACCATAGGGCAGGCCCACGAAAGGGAAGTGGGCAGGGCCAGAGATTGGGCTCTCCTAGCTGGCCCGGTGTGCGTTACTTGGGCTGAAGCCCAATGGGACAAGAGGACAGCTGAGGGGAGGTGGGCCGGATAGAAGGCTTCGACCTACTGGTTTATGACCCAATCTATATTCCGAAGGATCAAGCCTTCTGGTCGGGCTTGCAGGTCGGGTTGGCCGGTCGGGTCGGTTTGACCCATGTGAAGGCCACGTGGAGATCTTGTTGGTTCTAGGGAGACCTAGAACATCTAAGAAGAGAGGCAGTTACTCGTGACGTCACGAGCATGTGCCGTACGTCATGGTCACTCTTAGCTTAGAGGGCAAGTACGTTCACCTATATAAGTGGATGGATAAATCCTAGAGGAGGTATGCAATCTCACACTATCCTAAAGTACTATCTCTCTCTCGCTCTCTCTCTCTCTCTCTCTCTCTCTCTCTCTCTCTCTCTGTTGTATTCTAACTTGCTCATCGAAGGGGCAAGAGGCAGCCAACCGCCTCACGCCTTGGTGCAGGTTTGCAGCGGAGCAGAGGAGGAGTGATCCGAAGGAGTTTGACGAGAAGCCACCACCCACAAGGAATGTGAAGTGTATTTACCGCCAAGGCATCCTCCTTCCCACCCTTTGGATGAAATGATTTTATAAGGAAAAAAAGTAAGTGATTGTGGTTTGGATTGAATATTTTGATGAGAAATAGAGAAAACAGTACAGAAATGGAATATTTTCATTGGCCATTCATTCTCTTTTCTCACTAAGATTGTGTTCTTTTACACTTAATTTTTTAATTCAGTTAATTCTTCTTTTTTTTTTAAAAGTAAACGATTGTAGTGTCCAGATGTAGCTCACATAATCAGTTAGTGGTACTAGAGAGCAACGATGGACACCCTTGAGATATTTTTCAACCTCTTTGATTTCTTTGCAAGACATTCAATGGTCTACACAACAATGCAGGTAGTAAACATCGGCCATAGTCTGGTCAAATTCAGTTCATTTTCTAACTTAACTTATTTTTCATCCTTAAACTTAACTTATATTGTAAACTTGTATTTTTTTTTAATGTATGTCAGACAATTAAGAGAGCTACTTTTCCCCCCTCCCCTGACAACACCCCCCTTCTCGACCCCACCCCCACGACAGAAATACCCTCCACCCCAAACTAAATTCTTTTTTTTATTTACTTAATTTTATATCTTTATTTATTTAATTACTTATTTAATTTTAATTTAATTAACTCAAATTATATTTTCAATTAAATTTGACTTTATATAATTTTAATTAGTTAATTAATTTGTCTTAACAATGAATAATAAATAAAACACTTTTAATTAATAATGACAAATTTAAATGAAATTTTATTTTATTATAATTGAGTATATATTGACAATACATGAAAATATGATTAAAAATTAAGTGCTCCAATTTTCAGTCCGGTTGAGCTGATGCAAAGATTTTATTCTTTTGATTTTTTTGTACCAGATTATCGTAATGAATTTTTGGCTCTAAGGCCTTTCAATGAGCATTCTAAGACTCTTTATTTAGTTTCAGGACTCTCTTAGGATGCTCATTGAATGTCCTTAGAGTCAAAAATCCAGTATGACCATTTAAGATAAAATGATCAAAAAAATAATATCTTTGCATCGATTCAAACAGATTGAAAATTAAAACACTTAATTTTTTAACTATATTTTTTAATATATAAACGGTGTAAAAAAAATAAGTGTTCGGATTTTCAATCCGGTTAAACCGGTGCGAAGATCTGAGTTTTTTGATCATTTTATCCTAAATGGTAGTAATGAAACCAAATAAGAAGCCTTAGAGTGTTCGTTGAAAGGCCTTAGAGCCAAAAATTCATTACGACCATTTAGAATAAAATAATAAAATAAAATAAAATTTTCGCACCAGTTCAACCGGATTAAAAATCTGAGCACTTAAATAATATTAAATAAATAAAAGAGAAAAAAGTTATACAAAATATTAAATAAATATTCTTGGCACATGAATCAACATTTTTGTTGTCTTTTTTTTGAACTAATAATATGCCACATTTATTAATTGGCATACAAATCAACATTTTTGATATCCCAAATTCGGTGATTAAATGGACTGATCTTTGCAGTATTGTAATTGTCTTGAGAACATTTTAGACTGCCCAAAATTATCAATGTTGTCCAATCAAGTCCCGAGATATGTCAATTTTCTCATATCGGCGCGCATGTTACAATAGTGAGATTGAAGGAAAAAAAGAAAGAGATAGAAAGAGATAAATAGATAAACAAAAAAATAAAATTACATGAAAAATATTAAATAAATAGGATAAAAGAATTAAGAAATTAAATAAAAAGAATTTAGTTAAAAAGGAGGGTATTTTGGATAAATAAAAGAGAAAAAAATATTCAATAAATAAAAGAGAAAAAATATATAAAGAAAAGAGAAAAATAAATAATTACATAAATGAATTAAATAAATAAGATAAAGGAATTAAGAAATTAAATAAAATTGGAATTTAATTAAAAGGGAGGGGTATTTTTGTAATAACTTTGAATTTTGATAAATAAAAATTCATTTAAATATTTGAAATTATTATTTTAATTACTTGGATTGCTTTTAAAATTCCGTTTTAATTTTAATAATCCGTTATAATTAGATTTTAGTCCTTACGGATTATATTACTTGACTAGAAACCCTACTTGACAAAAGAAGGAGTTTCTAACCGATTAGTTGGAGAAACTAAACTACCATTTGACCTAGTTACATTCTCCTAACCCTAAATGGACTATTTTGACCATATTTGAGCCTTATGAACCCTTCCAAACCCTAATTCCTTTATCCATGGGATAATAAATGTTAGGAGAAATATTATCCATTGGATAATAAAGATTAGGCTTGACTAGTCATTTAAACCCGAATTATTACCAATATTCCTTTGTCCATTGGATAATAAAAGTTAGGAAAACTATTATCCATTGGATAATAGACATTACTTACCAATATATGGTTGATAAGACAAGTCATACCAAGCCATAATTACCACTAATATTCTTTACCCATTGGTCCATAAATGCTAGAGAAATTTTTGACCATTGGACAATAGTTATTAAGTTGCCAATGAAGCCTTGATTAGACTAGTCACACAAAGAATCCCATCATTTTGCTTCCAAAAGAAGCAACCTTAGTCTTGCCATACTTATCAGCCTAAAACTAATAGGCCTAACCCTAAATTACCCACAAAAGTTGCTTTCCTAGATTCTTTAAGTACTTATATATGCTTATATATAGGTATTTATACCTCATAACCTATTGTAAACATGTCTGTATAACTTTATATACACTTTCTAGAGAAAATGTTGACCATGGGACAATGTTCTTGTCAGTGAAAGCCTTAGCACAATCATGTCATCTTCTAATAGACCTAATAGGACTACTTTGTACTTGGTAAACTTATACTTATATAAGCATATATATATATGTGTGTGTGTGTGTGTGTGTGTACCAAGGAGGGAGGGAGGGAGGGAGAGAGAGAGGCCGAATGAGAGCGAGAGAGGTGGAGTGTGTGCATGTGCTTGTACACTTACACAAGCAACCATTTAGCCATAAGCCTATAAAACCATTTTCCAACCCATTTCTAGTCTTCCAAAGTACAATGATTTTGTATTTTCTTGCAAGCAACCTCCCCGTAGACTTGACAAGCCTTAAAACCTTTCATGATTGCCTAAGTTATGGCCTAAAATGGAAGTGACATTGCTCGGCATGCTTGGAAGGCTTGCCATGCTGAAATGATAAGTCCATGGAGCAAAAAAGTGAGAGAAAAAGAGGGGGAGGGAGGCCGACCATGGGGAGAGAGAAAGAGAGGGCCAAATTTTGCTATAAATAGGACCCCTCCACCCACCATTCAACTCACACCTTCACCTAGCAACTTCTCTCTCTAGAAAAAGATTTGTGTTCTTACTTTGTTTTTCTAGTTCTTGAGTATTCTTGAAGTTCTTTCCAAGTTCTTCAAGAAACTCACTCTAGGCCGCCACAAAACCATCACTCGACCACCTTTTCGATCCAAAAGTTAGTAGTTCTTAGTCAAGACCAAGTTTCGAGAGAAACCATTCTCTTTCGAAATTACCGGGAGACCACCGTAGGACGTTACTCCGCCCGATCACCAACTCACTTTCCGTAGCCGTCACTACCGCCAAGAAGCACGGTAGAATACTCCTAACCACTCTCTCTAAGTATAAAACTCGTTTGTGTAGAATATCTCTACTTACTAAGTATACGTAAAAGTTTTTTTAACCGTTAAACTATGATGCTGGGGAAATGCATAAGGAATTTGAAAGGTGTTTTTCTTAAAAAGATGAAAAGGAAGGGGAGTATGTTGAATACGTCAATAAACATATGTTGTTTAGAACTTTCCAAAAAGAAAGAACGAATTTCGGAAGAAAACAATTTAATGATTGATTGTAGGATGGTTATGAGAACATATACATGTTTACTATGACTTCTTGTATTACTTGTTGTTGTGTGATAAAGCATAAATGGTCTCCACTCCATGGGCGTCCGTACATGTGGCGTTATGCTTTAAGGTTGTGATTTGAGCATCTTAGATAATATAGAGTTGGATGATCTTGCTATTAGTTTCAAGATTACAATGAATGATTTATGATTACTTATGTGAAAAGTTCTACCGCGGAAGTCTATGTATGAAAATGAGACACCAAAATCAAGAAAGTTAGAAACATGACACCTAGGGTGTGGTTAATAAGAAAACTGTGTTCCGAAGAAAAAAATATTTTTAAAACTACATAATGACCGATTTTGATGGCATTATGTGAGATGTGTGTGTGTGTGTGTGTGTGTGCCAATGGGAACCCGGGACGACGGAACCATTACGAGGATACTCGGGAACCCGGAACAGCAGAACCGAGGTTGGGTGTGTAGCTTGGTAATCCGCGGAGAGGAGCCAATGCAAACTTTTGTGTGCCAATGGAAATCCGGGACGGCGGAACCATTGTGAGAATACTCGGGAATCCAGAACAGCGGAACTGAGTTTGGGTGTGTTAAAATGATTTTGGAAATGTTAATTTGGAAAAAGAAAAGTGAAACGATGACACGGTTTACGATGAGTCGCGTAGGAGAAACTCGAAAGACCGTGGACACCAACGTTAGTTTGTATAATGAATGTGGATGCGTTATTGTTAGCAATTTGGTTAAACATGCATGATCTATGTGGAAACCTTATCAAATGTTTATAAGTTAAGGGTTATTGGGTAGGATTTATTCTATTGAGTTTTTGTAGCTCATGGTGTTATCTTTGGTGATACTGACATATTATATGAGTGGCGACGCCGGTATAATATGTCAGATCTCATAGATGAATAGGGCGAATTCTTCACCTTGGAGGCTTTCGGAGTCGAAGAAATTGCTAGGATGGAGGAACAAGCGGAGTAGTAGGTAGGGACCCTTATCTCCCTTTTTGTGTAATAAAAATACTCTTTGAGAGTTATGTTATAATAATGAGCCGTGACTCAATTTAAGTTTTTAATAAAACTGTCCTTCTAACGTACTTAAAATTAGGAGCGTTACAATTTTGGACTTTTGGCATGGGTCCCATAGGGGGTGTGTTAAGGGGTGGAAAAAGTAATTTACGACAATTAAGTTTAAGTTTAGAATAATAAATAAACTTAACTAATTTTCATTTAAGTTTCAAAAGGAGAGAAAAAATAAGTTAAATTTAAGTTGAAATCTCCACCAAAAATCGACTGACAAAATACAAACCAAAAACAAAATCTCACCAAAATTGACGAGAAATCTCTTTCTTTTCTTCTCGCCATCGAGAGGGGGTGAACTGTGTGTTTAGTAAAAGTCAAATCCCTCTCTCATACGGCTGCAGTACGTGCTTGCGAAGTGAACCAATGGATTCTTTGGCACCAAACGCTCCTCTTCCCTCCTCAACCTCGCCTACTGAGCCTCCACAACCTCTCTACTCACAAACCCTAGCTCCCTCTCCTCCTCCTCTTCCACTCGATCAATCACCGCCGTCCGATGCAACCCCTTCTCAACCTCCACCTGAAACCATAGATCCACCAAATCACATCCGTCCCCAATCCCAAACCCTAGAAGCCTTACCCAATCTCCCCAATTCTAATTTAAACGACGACGACTCGACAGGCCGGAGGCGGCGGCGGAGCCGCTGGGACCCTCCGTCCGACAGCGGCGGCGAGAAAAAGAGGAAGTCGAGGTGGGCGGATGACGAGCCGAAGCCGGCGGCGGCGTTCCAGTTGCCGGATTTCATGAAGGATTTCGCCGGAGGTATGGATATGGACCCTGAAATTCAACCCCTTAATGCTAGGTTACAAGAAATTAGTCGAATTTTGCAGTCTGGTGTCCAACTAGATGACCGGCCAGAAGGCGGTAGGTCGCCTTCTCCCGAACCTATTTACGACAATTTCGGGATTCGGATAAACACTAGAGAGTTTCGTGCCCGCGAAAGGCTTAACAGAGAGAGACAAGAGATAATTTCGCAGATTATAAAACGAAACCCTACTTTTAAGCCTCCAGCGGATTATAGGCCGCCCAAGCTGAATAAGAAGCTTTATATACCCATGAAAGAGTACCCGGGGTATAATTTTATTGGACTTATAATCGGGCCAAGAGGGAATACACAGAAGAGGATGGAGAAGGAGACTGGAGCGAAAATCGTGATTCGGGGTAAAGGGTCGATCAAGGAAGGTAGGATTGGGCAAAAACGGGACTTGAAGTTCGATCCAGCTGAGAATGAGGACTTGCATGTTTTGGTTGAGGCCGACACGCAGGAGGCGCTTGATGCTGCGGCAGGTATGGTAGAGAAGCTTCTGCACCCAGTGGACGAAGGGTTGAACGAGCATAAGAGGCAGCAGCTTAGGGAACTTGCTGCTTTGAATGGGACAATAAGAGATGACGAGTTTTGTAGGTTATGTGGTGAGGCTGGTCATCGGCAGTTTGCCTGCCCCTCCCGTATGTCTACTTTTAAGAGTGACGTTTTGTGTAAGATTTGCGGTGATGGTGGTCACCCAACTATTGATTGTCCTATGAAGGGTGGAACTGCGGGGAAGAAAATGGACGATGAGTACCAGAGCTTCTTGGCAGAATTAGGTGGGACAGGCCCAGAAGCTCTTACCAAGCTAAACCCAACATTGTCTATTATGGGTTCCAATGGATCAGAAACCAATCCCCCTTGGGCAAGCACCATTGGTGGAGGCACTGGGAATACATCGCGTCCAGGATTGGGTAGCATTGTAAATACAACAGATAAAGAAATCGATGATGCAAATTTGTACATTGGATACTTGCCATCTACGCTTGATGATGATGCTCTCATTAGATTGTTTTCGCCTTTCGGGGACATAGTAATGGCCAAGGTTATTAAGGATCGGAATACTGGTTTGAGTAAAGGTTATGGATTTGTGAAGTATTCAGATGTCGCTCAAGCCAATCAAGCCATTACCAGCATGAATGGTTATCGTCTAGAGGGAAGAGTAATAGCAGTTAGGGTTGCTGGTAAGCCACCCCAACCTGTTGTGCCCCCTGGGCCTCCTGCTCCACCAATGTCCTCTTACCCCCCTCCCAATCAGTCCGTTGGTGGATACCCCTCCCAGCAGAATACATCAGGTGGGCCCCTTGCGGGTATGCCATCAGGAGGCTACGTAGGTGCCCCTGTTCCTTGGGGACCACATGCTCCCCCTCCTTATGCTCCTTGTACCCATCCCTTTGGTGGGCAGAACAATTACGCACCTGTTCAAGGTCCACCTATGCCTCCTTATGGGGTGCTGTATCCCCCACCGCCTCAACCTGCAGTTTCTGGTGCTCCATCTCAAAGTATGCTTTCAAGTGAACCCACAAGCTACCCCCCTGGGGTGCAATCACAGAATAATGGGTCAGCAGATTCTGCAAAATCTGGAGCTAATAATGTTTACGGAAATGCAATGACTGGGATGCCACCAAACTATCAAGCTTTGTATCATCCATTTTCCTTGGGTTATCCTTCTTACTATGCTGCAGCTCCTCCTCCTCCACCTTCGTCTCATTCAACAGCAGAACCACAGAACTTTGCAAGTGGGCCATGGGCTTCTAACCCACCTGCTCCACCATCAGTTTCACCTGCAGAGAAAAATCAGCCAGCAAGTCATGGTGCAGATCCCGAGTATGAGAAGTTCATTGCTGAGATGAAATAACTCAGTTCCAGGGGCAATAATGTTTGTTTTTTTTTTTTTTTTGGTCCTAAATGGTAAGTTCTCAACATTCTTTGTTCTCTGCTTGTGTCAAAATTTGTTAATTTCCAGTTGTTCTTTCAATCCGGCAAGGATCAATTTTTTGTAATGGAAATCATTAACTGCTCCCAATCGATTCTAATTTCTAGTTCTTCCAATCTGGCAAGGATCAATTTTTCGTAATGCAAATCATTAACCGCTCCCAGTCGATTCCTTTTTCCATTCTATCTAAGGACATTTATGAAACTATGTACGGTATATTTAGTTTATTTGGTCATCCAAGCATTTTATACAGACTTCCAGTGTCTGCTAAAGTTTAGAGTTGGACAGATTAACCTGCACTAAATGTGTTATGTTGATCAAGTGTATTAATTTAAGATTCTGTTGCTGTATTTGTTGTTCATTGGTCCCAAACTATGGGTTCACTCCTTTTTTACTGTGGACATTCTTTTTTAGACTGCAGTTGACATTGGCGACCTTCATTGAAATCTTACTCTTTAAGTCTTCCTATTTTTACTGTTATTTTCCAATTTTTCCGTAACTTCGGCAGAAGGGGTGCCCCTGCTCCCTCCTTCCCTTTTCTTGGTAAGATTGGAAATCGGCGAAAGGAAATGGAAAATTAATTTTCTTCCTTGTGCGTCTAGAGAAAAAAGGATTCTTAGTTCAAGCCTTGCAACACTAACTGGTATATCTACCTCATGTTGGGCAGAAAGGGTCAGAGAAGGGCAATCCATCAGTTCCAGTATTGTCTCACTATTGTTCCCCCACCCCACTCCCATGCTTTTTGGGGGTAGGCACTGCTCTTTAAAATGCATATAGTCTGTGCATACAAGATTCTTGCGAATCTATTACTGCTAAAGTTTATTTGGTTTGATTCTTTTACAATTATTTTAGCAGTCGATTCTGGATGTGATTATTATAATTTCAATGCATGGAGACCTGGAAAAGCGGTTGGACCTTTTGATCCAAGCTCTAAGTAAAGTGTTTCTACTTTATCTGATATGTTAACCGTGGGAAATATTCTTTGGCAGGCATGAAGTTTTCTTGGAGCTCTTCTCAGCCTGTTTTCTTTGTTGTTGCTATGACTTCAACTGTTGGAAGTTTGGGACTCACATCTTTTATCTTGCTGTGCTGTTGTCATAGTTGCAGAGACTAGCAAATTCAGATTATCACCTATTACTGCAGTGAAGAAGCTATGCGTGGACTCTCTAAAATTTAAACGATGCTACTCCTTCCCGCAGGGCATACAAACTTCATCACTTGTCCAGCATGGATGATAATAATTTACATACACTCGTTTTGTTTGAGCTTTCATGACTAGATGGTTGCTGTCGGTTTTGTACTTTTGTGTTGTAATTATTCATTGGACAGTATTTTTATGTCCTCATCTTCTTTGACTTCTTAAATTTCTTCTCTCAATAATAGCCTTTTTGCTTCATGAGCCCTCCAAGATATAATCAGGTTTGTGCTTCTGAATCCTGTTTGATTTATGCTCTGGTTATCGTACTCACATGTTGATCGATTATCATCGGCATGAGTGAGTAATTATCTATTGGTATTTTATTTTTCTGATATACCTCGGTTCTGTTTTATTCCTGCTTTTAAACCGGTGTGTCTCAGTTTCTGCGAGCAGGTTCTTGAACACATCACTGGTGACCACTGGCTCCATTGTGAAATTTGGTTTTCTTTGAGTTTGCTCTGTTGGGCAAACTGAATCCTCTACCATTTCTTGTTGCTCGAGTATGTTTATTCTTGCAACAAAGCTAATTTCTAATTATGGGGTTTTCTCATTCTAGCTTGAGGAATCTCACTTGTGTCTGCTATTCCTTTGGGTGCCATATCGGATCTTGAGCTAGGTGTTCTATAATTCTTCTGCAATATTCAATGTTGATGTCATGACCTTATCTTCCTTGACATATACTACTTTTGTTTTTTGCCCCCTAATTTTAGGATCCCTCTACTTCTTCAGTCAGTAATGGACTGTTTACCACCGAAGATGGTAGCCTAGATGGCTCAGCTCACCACACCCCCTAGAGGAGACTCAGGTTCGAGTCTCACCGATGACAAGGGTGGAGTCTTAGCCATCTTGTATCTAGGTGGTGCCGTGGCTCTATGGCTCGAACTGGACATTCCACTGGCGGGTAGGGAGCCCCTATGGTCGCGCCCAAAGGGGGGTTGCTACGCTGGTCACCCCCTTCCACTCTTTTTGGTTATCAAAAAAAAAAAAGGTAATTGTTCAAATAACACTCATTCTTCTTTCCAAATTAAGTCATCAATTGTATTTTATGCTCGTAGTTCTTGTCGTTTTATGATGTACATGGTTACCTGTTCTAGATTTTTATGAATGTCAATGTCCCAATTAAATACAACTTGATATGCATAACTAACAGGAAAGTAGTTGGTTTGAATATATGTTCGACTTCTTATATGTACTTTGGTGCTGAACTTCTCATTTAATTTCGGGACAAGCATATTTTGTTTGAGAAATCCAGCTCTAGGCTCATTGGTACTTTTGGTGATGAGTGTGATGAAAGTTTTATCTTTGAGAAACTTCTATATTGTGTACCTGTCATATATGTAATATTAGCTTTGTATCTGCTTTAATCTTCATGCCAGTTAAATGTGTTTACTTTAAGTCTTCGATTGCCATTTATGGAATCTTTTCGAAAGAACATCTACTTGCTCTTGTACGGTATTAATATACGCGAGAAATGAGTGATATTTTAGGTTGGGTTGTATTAGGCTTGTTTTCTTGCAGCCACTCCGAGCCAAAACTTGCTCTTGGTTGGGTTAGTTACATGTATCCGTTTTCTCCATTGAGCTCTATTGAGGGCATCGTGTTCGGTGACATTTAAAAACCTATATCAATTCAAACTACCACCTCTTAAGTCAGTTTTTGTCAACTCTCACCCTTAGTGTTACCCACGTGCCCTCAACCATAACCATATCACTCTTCCTAACTACCACTTTAATTGATTTAGGATAAACATGTCAAATCACCTTTATCTACGTTCTCTCATCTTATCTTTTATCGGTGCTAACCCTACCATTCCGCTGAAGTTTTCGTCTCTAATGCTACCTTACAAAGTCTCATCTCAAAATTGTATTTTCATCTTTCAACATTATTATTCACCTACACTCATCTTACTCTCATCTCAGAATTGTGTTTCTACATAAACTATATTACTCTTGGAAAATGAACTTTTTGAATTAAATGGCGGTAGATGATCTATGATTGGGATCATGGACTTGTGTTTCGAGGTGTGGAACTGAATCTTAAATCTTGTTGCAGGGATGTTGTCACGTGTTTTCAGATACATTTCATAAGCAGACAAGAGAGGACACTACAATCGTTGGTGTCCAAACTCGTGCAATATTTGTGCAAGCACAGGTACGACGTCTCTTGGGGTTAGACATGGTTATTATCTATGTGCAGGGGTCATGTTATAGATATCAGGTACTTTCTTGTACAATGTTCCTGAAGAAAATAACAGTTTAAAGGGGGAAATAAGAAAATATTGTCTGCCTAACTAAACATAATTGTTCCTCATTGGAAACCTCGGAAAGCTCAAGGGAGATAGCTGAAGCAATGCAGCTAGGGGCGTTTCTCCCCAGGATTTGGTCTAAAATGTCATTGTACCAATTCATGGGCCGTGCACTGCTGTATTTCAAACGCTGGGAGCGTGGGATAGACCAAGAGAGCAACCCTCCCATAAAAAATAACTGTTATAGGCTAAAGCCATAAAAAAGCTAAGAAATGGAGCCTAGATATGTTCGAAGTGCAGCATATCTTCTTAATTTTAAATATTGTAAGAGGCAATCCAAGGTATAGAGGGTGGGGTGGGGAAATTCACAGTAAGGATGTTTCATTTGTTGGGAGCAATTTGTTATTTAAATATGTGGGTATATTATGTAGGTGGTTATGAAGGACTATTTTCACTGTTTTACCCTTTATCTTGCTTTTCTAGGTGTGAAATTGCTAATTGATTGTTAAGTTTCTCTTTCGTACTTTTGTCAATTTGTAACATTGCTAATCAACTTCCTGTTTCTTGTGATATATCCGACACTAGTGGGTCTTTTAGCTTGCTTTCAGCTCTTGAGAGAAGAATTGGTGGTTTTGTTTGAAGGTTCGTGGACACAGACTGTGTCGGGCTGAACCGTAAAAAGGCCGGGATGGGGTGATTAGTAGTATTCTCTTTACAAGAAAATAACATATTGGAGTTTGTAGTTTGGTTTGAGCATGTAAGACCTGACTAGCATTGTTTGTTGGACAAAATTGCGAACAGCCATTATTTTGGGCATTTTTGAAGTATAGAATATAGAGAATATAAATCATTCGGCGTCCCTTGGGGCATCCTCACATTTGGTGGCTTGAGCGAATTCTAAGTGCGGCCCATTGCAAGTGCTGCCATTGGCCAAGTCAATTGAAAGAACAAATGAAACCACGAAGTTACGGGGTTGGGAGTCATTAGGAGTATTTATTTGTTCTCGAACCATCAGAGCACGGAATGTTGCAACTGTTTAACCGCACACCTTGTATGTGCCTTCCGAATTTTTCAGAATTGTGACTTCGTCATCTCATTGTCCGGTTTTGTGAAAAACAGGGTTTTGAGGTAAGGAAACAGTTGCCAAAATTTGCAAAGTTTACGAACTTTTTCCCCAAAAACAAAGGTATTGATTTTTCATTAGTCTCCTTTTTGTGCTGAAATGCTGCATCCATCTAGTTTATCATACTGACTAATTCATTTGCCTTGTCAAACAGTGACCATTATTGATCTCTCTCCAAAAAAGCCCACTCACAAATTTTCTTTTGTTTATTCAAAATGTTGATCTACAATTAGTCGGTGTTTGGCACCCTACTTATTGCATTTTCAAATTTTGAGTGTTTGGCAAGGGTCAATCAAAACACATTTTCCAGAAGGATTTCTCCAAATTGTGGTTTAGAGAAGAGAAGTGAGAAAGAGGATAGGAGGAGCTTTTTGACTTCATTTTTCAATTTTTCCATTTTGGTTAACAAAAAGACTTAGAATACAGTCTGCACATATTTTCGAAACACTAATTGTGTTATAAAATACATTTTACACATATCATTCAAACACTTTACTATATTCAAATACATTTTGATCATAATTTAAAAAGCCAAAAAATTAAAAAGTTGAAAATGAAAAGTTAAAAAGTAAGCTCCTAAACACCCCAATATGTATTTAGAAGCTGAAATCCCAAAAAAGGGTAGGGGGAATTTTTCATCTTCTCATTTTTCAATTAAACTTGGGTGCAGTAAAGAAGACATAACTGCCACTGCCTTTTTCAAAAAATTACAACATTTTTAACATTGCACTAGCAGTGCACCGTAGATGGTCCAACCCTCATCTGACCTTTGTTTGTAGTTTTAATCACTTCCATTGCACATGAAAAATAAATTGTCCCAACCCAAGTACCAAACAGTAGAAAAGGTGTCTACATAAAAGAACGAAATTGAAAACAAAACAAAAACGAAAGAAGGGATTGAAGTGTCAATTTGCGTGACTTACAGTGAATATTTTGGTGGGTTAGCAAGAGAAAAAAAAAACAAGATGCGGGTTTGGCAAATAAAAATTAATGTCATTGTTATTTTACAAAAAATAAAAACATAGTGGAGGCTTGCAATTATAAAAAAATTAAGTAAAAAATAGTTTGAGACTTTCAATTAACGAAGGAGAAATTATTTCACAATATAACTCTAAAAATTGATTGAAACTATAACAACTCCGACTTTTAGTGAATAAAAATCTCGTTTTAATATTCGAAAATACTTTAATTGCTCTAAATTCTTTTCAACCTTAATAATCCGTCATAATTAGATTCGAAACTTTTAAAATTTTATCTTTTAACATCGGACAACCTAGTCATTTTCCAAAGACAAGTATGCTTGTAAAAGTACTTGTATATTTTTCCTAGCAAGTAAATAACACTTTTAAATTATATTTCTTGACTAGAAATCCTACTTGACAAGTAGAACTAGTTTCCAACCAATAGTTGGATAAACCTAAGTACCCATTCAACCTAGTTATATTCTCCTAATCTTAGATGAACCTCTCCAACCCTACTTAAACCTTTTGGACCAAAGGAAGTCATCATTAGGCTTCCAAAAGTAGTAATCATTATGTTTGCCATGTATGCAAACCTAAGGATTATAGCTCCAAACCTAATTACCTCTAAGGTTACTTTCCTAGATTTCCTAAATACACACACACACACACACACACACACACACATATATATATATATGTATATATATCACATAGCCTATTTTAAAGCATGTCTATATATACATATATGCACTTTCTAGGAAAATAGTACCCAATGGATAATGTTCTTGTCATTAGAAGCCACCTTTAATTATTACCCTTTCCTCCTAGGCCTAATAGGACTATTGAGCACCTAAGAGCCCGTTCTAGAAACCTTCTTAAAAAATAAACAGCTTATTTTACATTTTTTAACTAAAAAATAATGTAAATGAAATATAACTTTTCAGTTTTTTTTGTATCGTATAAAAGATCTCGATGAAATCTTTCAAATAAGATTCATATTGCATATTTTTAAATTTTAATAAGATAATAATTTTTGAGTTTGAAATTGCATTCTTAAAAAATAAGGGCTTTTTTTGAGTTGCAGATCGGGCTCTAAGTATACTAAGCTGTATATATATATACATATATATACACATATATATATACATACATACATATATATATTCTAGGAAATGTTTTGACCATTGGGTATTATCTAGCACTTGATAGCCTTAACTTTAATCATTTCTCTTTTTAGACTTGTAAGGCTATTTAGACCTAAACATACTGGTAATGACTTCGGTGTCTCCCCTCATTTCGGGGGCACCGTAATTCTGGCATAACAAAACCATTATGAGCATAATCAAAATCCCTTACGGGCATAATAGAACCATAACAAGGCATAACCAAACCAGTAACTAGCATAACCCAACGGGCGGATGAGATTTTGCCACACCACAAGTTTGACCAAACTGACCGGTCAAAGCGGTAACCCCAACAGGTCAAAAGTTGAGGTATAACGAAAACAATTAAATGGCATAACAAGAAACCCAAGAAGGCATAACACATGAATTGCGTAACGCCTCTAATTTTGGGAACGTTAGATAGACATTTTCATAGAAAAACTAAATAGAGTTTGGCTCGATATAACATCATAATCTTAACAAAAGTACTTTTATTCAACAAAAGAAGGGGGAACTAGAGTTTCTATCTACTGCTCCGCTTGTTCCTCCATCCTGGCCAGCCTCAAAAGCTTCCAAGGTGTAGAGTTCACCCTGTTCATCTATAAGATCTGACACATTATACCAGCGCGCCACCAATATAATATGTCAGGATCACCAAAGGTAACACCATGAGCTATAAAAGCTCAACAGAATAACCCATACCCTCCAATCCTTAACTTACAAACTTTAGGGTAAATTCTACTTAGTACATGCATATCTAACAAATAGGTAACAATGACATATCCACATTTACTATTCAACTATCGTTAGTGTCCATGATTTCTGAGTTTCTCCTACGCGTCATTTTGTAGACCGTGTCCCTGGTTTCACATTTCATTAACCAAATCAATATTTTCAAAATTGTCATTTTAACACACCCAACCTCGGTTCCGCCGTTCCGGTCTCCCGAGTATCCTCACAATAGTTCCGCCGCACCGGGTTCCCATTGGCACTCTTTGCATTGGCTCCTCTCTGCGGATAACCAAGCACACACCCAACCTCGGTTTCGCCGTTCCGGTCTCCCGAGTATCCTCACAATGGTTCTGCTGCACCGGGTTCCCATTGGCACACCAAACACACATCACACAATGGGTTACCACGTCTGGCCACATTGCGGTTTCCAAAACATTTCACCTTTTCAAAATATGCCTTTTCATTAATCACACCCTAGGTGTCATATTTTTAACTTTCTCGATTTTCATGTCACGTTTTCATGCATAGATTCCGCGGTAAGACTTTTCACAAAAGTAAACATAAATTATTCATTGTAATATTGAAACTAAACTAGTAAGATCATCTAACTCTATATTACTTATCATGTTAAAATCTCAACTTAAAGCATAACGGCCACATGTACGAACGCCTTTGGAGTGAAAATCACTTATGCTTTATCACACCACACGACAAGTAATTCTAACAATTATGTATACATGCTCATAACCATCATAAGATCAAAATACGAATACTTCTAAACAAGCGATAAGTTTCTATCTTTCAAAATCCATTCTTTCCTCTTTTGTGGGAAGTTCAAAACAACATATGTTTATTGAAGTAAAAGTCGGTTATTCTAATCATGCTCATACTTACAATTAGCAAATTAAATTTGTTAATTATCTTGCGTTCCAAACATTATAAGTGATAGATAACCTTATATACTTAGAGATAGGGTTTAAGAAGATTCTACGTTATACTTTCCAATATACGGTTCTATGTTATACGTTTGTGGACAAGGGACTTTACCTTTCCTCTTCGCGGTAGTGACGACTACGGAGAGAGTAAGTACGTTGGACAGAGTAACTTCCTACGGTAAGCTTCCCATAGCTTCGAAAGAGAACGGTTTCTCTCAAAACTAGTTCGTGACTAAAACTACTAAACTTTATGGATCGAAAGGGTGGTCTAGGATGAGTTTCTTGAAGAATTTCAAGAAGAACTCAAAAACAATCAAGAACAAGGAAGAACAAAGAACAATGCAAGAATTCTAGAGAGGGAAGTTGGAGAGTTCAAGGTGTGAGTTGAATGCTTGGACAAGGGTCCTATTTATAGCAAAATTTTGGGCTCCCTCTGCTCCCCCATGGCCGGCCCTCTCTCTCTCTCTCTCTCCTTTCTCATGCATTTTGCTCCATTGTTGGTCAAAATAAAATTTTCAAGCATGCCAAGACTTGTCACTTCCATTTTGGGCCATAACTTAGGTTATTATGAAGGGTTTTAGTATTGTCATGTCCTAGGATAGGTTGCTTGCAAGAAAGAAGAAGATAATTGGCTAGATTGTACTTAGGAAGACTAGAAATGGGTTGTCAAATAGGCTTAAGACTAAAGGGTAGCTTGTGGGAGTGAACAAAATCACATGCACACACCACACTCTCTCCCTCTCTATCTCGGACTCCCCCCTCTCTCGCTCTCTTGGCTTTTCTCTCTCTCTTTCTCCCTCCCTCTCTCTCTAGCACTATATATATATATATATATATCTACATATATGGTTATATATGAGTACACTTAGGTACCAAATAGACTTACTAAGGCTAGAAAAAAGAAATGATGAGGGGTTAAAGCTTTCAAGTGTATTGTGTTGTCCATTGGTCAACACTTTTCCTAGAAAGTGCATATATGGATATATAGGCATGCTTATAATAGGCTATGAGGTGTATATATCTGTAGATAAGGACATCTATGTACTTAGAAAATCTAGGAAAGTAACTTTGGTGGGCAATTTAGGTTTAAGGCTATTGCTCTTAGGGTTGCATGCTTGGCAAGGCTAGGCTTGCATCTTTTTGGAAGCAAAATGATGGCTTTGATTTGTCTTGTCAAAGTTACATACACATTGGCAAGTCAAATGTCCATTGTCCAAGGGATAAGAATTTCCCTAGCATTTATTAACCAATATGGTTAAAGAGATAATGATGATAGGTATGGCTTTGAATGACTATTCATGGTTGTAATGATTACCTTTAAGCGTTCAATTGGGGTTGGGAGGGGTTCACAAGGCTCAAAGATGGTAAAAAAGGTCCATCTAGGGTTAGGAAATTGTGACTAGGTGAATTGGTAGTTCGGTTCTCCAACTAGTCGGTTGAAAACTAATTCCACTTGCCACGTAGGATTTCTAGTCAAGAAATAAAATTTTAAAGGACTTAAATCTAATTATGACGGATTATAGAAATTAGAAAGGAATTTTAAAAGTAATACCAAGTAATTAAAAGAAATTCCAATATTTAAACGAAATTTTTATTTATTGAAAATCAGAGTCGTTACAAATTGAATGGCATTACATAGGGTATAATATTTCGTAAACGGGTATAACATAAACCCTAGTACTCATAACTAAACCATTAAATGGCATAACTGAAGAGTTATGCCAACATGGGCATACTAGAAACCATTGAAAAGCATAACCAATAACCACGGTTGGCATAACAAAAATCATAGAAGGCATAAGCATAACAATACCACAAAAGAGCATAACAATAACCCCTAAAAGGCATTACCATAACCTCATAGAAGCATAACAGTACGACCCCTGACAACACCTTCCCCTGGTCCCACATGTCTCTCGACTGACTACTTTTTGTAATTAATTTTGTTATTTTAAAATGTTTAACCATGGGTAAAGTGGAAAAATGGGGAAAAATTTTAAAATGTAAACGTGTTTTGCGATTATGTTGACCAATAAAATGTAATGGACCTCAACAAATCATTTATTTCAATAATCAATGCCGTTGATTTGGTTGTTATTGGTTATTTAGTTGTTTTTGAAAATTTTGGGCTCCATCCAGTTTATTCTGGTTTATGAAGCTCTTCGATTTGTACAAAAATTCAACATAAGAATGATAACTTATGTCCGATAAAACTTGTAACGATAAGCAATTTTCTTAATTTTTGGGAGGAATGATTTAATCTATGTTACGCAAAAGATGGACGGTTCTAATTTTATAGAAATACGTAAAGCAATCATCGAATAGGGAACTATAGAACTTTAATACCTACGTAAGCATCTAATGTGTTCCAATCATGTGGTTGCCGACACCCGATTATCATAGAAGTTGGCGACACATATAGAATCGACAAGATGTGCAATCTTAACGGTTTAGATTCGGTCATCAAAAAAAGTTATTGAACAACTTCCTTTAAAATCTATACGTTGAACCTTATTGTTTCTAAACTAAGGTATTGTGCTTTTGTCTAATGTACAATACTCATACGATCGCAACGCAATCACGATGATCGATACCGTCCATTTTGTTTTGCTTGGTTTTTTAACTGTTCTCGTAAAATTTTGGGTCTACCGGGTTTAGAATGCCCTTTTATTGGGACATAGATTCATTTTTAGAATGACATTTTACATCTGATCAAATATGTATTGATAAGAGATTTAATTCATTTTTGGCAAAAGTATTCAAATATTTGTTACGTAAAACATAGATGGTCCCGATTCAAAAAAAAATAGTCGAGGCGGCTGAAGATTGGTGCAGTATGGGACTTTAACGCTTCTGGAAGCATCAAATGTGTTCCGATTATGTGGTTGCCGACATTTGATTATCACCGAATTTGGTGACAATGATTAAATCAACAATATGTTGAATCTCATCGGTTTAGATCGCGCATTTGAACCAATGAGAAGATCTAGCAAAAAATGCTCTGTTTCGTGTACACAGAGAATGCACCCACCGAAACTTATATACTATCACCAAAAGTGATATATTAAAGGCTTCTCATAGTAGAGCAGATGATTGACTTGGTGCAGTGGTCTTGTAAGTTTTTCAAATTCCAGGTGGACCAGGTTCGGTTCTTGGCCCCTCCGCGCGCCCCCTTAAGAAATAACCACTTTTTCGCAAAAAAAAAAGTCAATTTTTGCGCTAAAAAGTGATTATTTCTCCAAATACTTGGGTAAAAGTAAAAAAAACAATTATTTTTCCGATTCCTCTCGTCAAGACGAATCAATACCCTACAAAAGTTTGACGCAAAACAAAAAAATGTGAAAAAAATTTAAATAAGGATAAAATTTTGAAATTTAATTTAAGTTTAAGTTAAGGTCACAAGAACTTAGTAGCTAAGGTGAAGCCTTAGGGCATGTAAATTCTATTACATAGATGGGGTGAATTCTAGTTTTTAGGAGTGAATTCTTTTTTTTAGGGCGTGTGAATTCTGACCAACAAAAGGTGAATTTTGTTTTTAGGGCGTGTGAATTCTGTCAAATAGAGGGGGTAAATTATGTTTTTAGGGCTTGTAAATTCTATCCAAAATGGGTGAATTCTATATTGGATTAAATGGCTTGCAATAATGGATTAAATGGCTTGCAATGTCCTCCTTCGGTACAAGCATATCCAGAAACAGCAAATGCAGCAATGTTTATTAGATCCAAATCAGAAATGATTTGAAACTTCAATTTCGATTTCCCCTTTTTCAAGCAGAGGCACAAGGATTGTCAACAACGATCACATCCTAATCATAGCTCCTAAACACCAAGTACCCGGCCGACAGTCCCGCCACAACGGCGGGCATCAGCATGTACCTGTAACAACTCCGATTTTTAATGAATAAAAATCTCGTTGTTTATTCGAAATTCTTTTTCTCTAGAATAGTTTTATAATTTTCTTGTTAATTCGTCGTAATTACGTTTCAGCCCCTTCAGTTTCGTTTCTTGACTAAGGGCCCTTTAACAAGTCTAGTTAGCTTTTAACCTACTAGTTGGAGATACCTAACTAACAATCCACCTAGTTACAATTCCCTAACCCTAGATGAACCTTTTGACCATCTTTGAGCCTTGTGAACCTTTCTAACCCTATATTAGAAAATTATTATTTATTCTCTTTTATTATTTTAGTTTTCTTCTTTATCCATTGGAAGATAAAAGTTAGGGAAACTTTTATCCATTAGATAATAGAAACCCTAAATTTTATATTAAAGGTATTCATTGCTAGATTTGGTTAAGTACTAATATATAGTAAAAAATAAATTTTTATACATGCTTAAAAGGACATTTTGATTATTTAAATATAAAAATTTCCTTATTACTTTTGTCCATTGGTCAATAAATACTAGGGGATTTATTATCCATTGGATAATAGGGTTAATCTTTCATCTAGTACAAGGTTTATTTAATAATTCATTTTCTAGATTTTCCATGTGATGTTATATCTATATTATATTATGTATGTACTTCATAGACTTAAAACCCTAGATTTCCTAGGTACATTAGTATTATCTTATATTGGGATTTTGTACCAATTTGGATTAATTTAATGGGGAGTCTTGATTTACCTAGATTACATAGTACTTATGTATATGTAAATATATGTACTTGGATGATTAAAAAAATTACATATTGCACATGTGCTAATTTCTCTCCTCTCTGTAATCAGCTTCCGCCTCTCTTTCTTCAATAATATTTGCAGTCTCTTTTCCTCCAATACAAGGTTAGCATTTATCGATCCTTATTGCATATTGTTTTCTGCAGTCATCTTTGGTATCAGAGCCAATCTATGGCTTAGAGTAGTGTGTTAGTACAAGCATAAACCATGATATCATAATAAAGCCTTTTATCAAAAATATGTTTTTAAATTACCAAAATTCAAAAACTTAAATGTAAGAAAGCATTCAAGGTAGTGGGACGTCACCCAAGTCGCGTTCGGATTTGTTTGGCCGTTGAACCCGGGGAGGGTGTGTTGGCCTATTGCTCAGGTAAATCGTTGACAGACGTGCTATCATGAATGTTCTCTTCCATTTAAAGAAAAAGATTGTTCTTTAAAAAAAAAAAAAAGGGCTGGAATATGATATCAATGGATTATGTGAGTACTAACACAATTATCTCAATATGAGAAGATTATTTCGTTCTGATAATGATAGAGTAAAGAATTCCGAATTAGTGGAATATGCCAATGTGCAAGAACAATTGAATCACTGGACAATTCCTCCAGTGCGCCCTTCAACTATATATGGGCGTGGATTATTTGATTTCAAGAGTACCATGGCAATTAAAACCGTGGAAAAAACCGAGAGCTTAGAACTCAACGATAAGATAATAAGTCTTTTAGATCGTCGAGATTTACTTGCTCACATGAATAGCTATAATTATGTTCATATTGGTTTAGTGCAAATTGCTCTTAAACCATTAACATTGCTTGGAATGGATACTTGCCTACAAGTTACTTTACGTGATGGCAGGTGTAATAATTGGCGGCGTCCCCCTGATCAAACTGTTCTAATTGAATCTAATGTTTTGACATCCAATATTGCAACCAATAGGTTGATAAATTGGGAAGAAATTACCTTTCCAGATAATTGGACTATAACAAATGCTGTTCCTCCTAGACCAATTGCTAATAGGATAGAACACATTGTTCAAGATAATGATGGTACGGTTTTCCTAAATTTTAGGAGTTCCCAACCAGATAGGCTACTCAGGAGCAGAAGCTCTAGAAATAGCCAACCAACAACCCAGGTGCCATATAGGGTTAGTATTCCTAATACTAGTAGGCACTCGGTTTCGGAAATTCCGGAATCACACCAAACACAACATCCGAGAGAGGATGAAAATTTGATTGGAATAAGATTGTCTGATAATCAAATATCACATGGTGTTTATACACATCACAATAATACAGTAGAATCGCCTACTGCTAGTGAGATGGCTTTTACCATTAATAATGATAATAACGCCTGAACAGAGAAAAGAGATTAATAAAGAATTTCAACAGCCTAAATACCAAGAATTTAGGACTTGGTACCTTGCAAAATACAATGCTGATCAATTACAAAAATTCAAGAAAGAATTTTATGATTGGCTTGAATATTCAGGAAAAATCATGCCTTTTACACAATGGTTTTATGGAAGGCATTGGATAGAAATTGATAAGTCTATTAATGTAATACAAGACTATCATAGGAATTGGAAGGCTATGGCAGGAAATATTATTAGGGCTGTCCATCCTCCAACTGTTCCGTTGTCAATTGAGGGCAACACTGAAAATGATCCACCGTTGGAAACTGCTGCTTTTGTTAAACCTACAAACACAGATCCCAATGGAAAGGTTTACAAGCAGAATAACCATACTAATGTTTGTCTCAATACCATAGGAGACCAATTGATCCGTATGGAAGAGCAAATAGCTCAAACCAGAGAAGACATTAGGAATATGTCTTCCAAGGCTGATAAAAAAGAGGATGAAATTTCGCCCTCAAATATTCGACCACCGTTACCAATTTCAGGATTTAATTTAACTAATCCTAGTAAGAATATTGAGCTGGTTGAAGAGTTACAAAAAAGATTTAAAGGGTTAACTCTTATGACCATAACAGAAGAACAAGAAATGTCTCAGCAAGAGGTTGCTGAATTCGAAAATTCTTTTATCCAGTCTCAAATGGAGACCATTAATAAAATCCATTATTCTCCTAAAACATTCCCATGTGGTGGAGCTGATAGGTATTACTACCCGAGACCTACCCCTCAAGATATGTTATATGAAGAATCTGGTTATCAAAAACAGATGTCCTATAGTGGTAGAACATCTATGAATGGAACATAGATGGAATGACCGAATACCAAATTTTTGGAGTTGTACATCATCATTTGATGTACAGTACAATATGTAGAAATAATAGAAATGAGGATAAGGAGATTGCTGGATGGATCACAGTGGGATTCACTGGGATGATCAAAGGTTGGTGGGATAATGTTCTCACTGAAAGCCAACGGCAAGAGATTTTAAATGCTGTTAAAACTGAACCAGGTAGTGTTAAACAAGATGCAGTTTACACACTAGTTCAATCAATAATTTTACATTTTGTTGGTCATTGGGATAACCAACGAGAGAGAAGTAGAGAATTACTTCAAAATCTAAAATGTCCAACGTTAACCCATTTTCGTTGGTATAAAGATGTCTTTCTTGCAAAGGTTATGCAGAGGGTTGATGCTAATAGTAAGCATTGAAAATCCAAATTTGTGGATGGATTACCTTATTTCTTTGCGGAGAAAATAAGGAAGAAAATGAGAGACCAAAATAATGGTTTAACTATTGATTATGATAGATATACCTATGGTCAATTAATATCTATAATAATACAAGAAGGTTTAACTTTATGTAATGATATAAAATTGCATAACCAATTGAAAAAACAAAACCTAACTGGTAAGCAGGAGTTAGGACAATTTTGTGACCAATTTGGTTACGACATGCCCCAATATTCAAAACCTCTTAAGAATAAGAGTAGTAATAGCACTACTAGAAAATACTCGAAAAGGAAATTGGGTAAAAAGAAACACAAGGACAAAGATAAAAATGAACCATCTAGTTCAAAGAATACTTCTGCTAAGAAGCAGAAAAATAAAGCTGAAAAGAAAATTACTGCAAAATGTTTTAAATGCGGTAAAATTGGTCATTATGCAAATAAATGCAAGGCTAAGAAAAAGCTAGAAGAACTTCAATTGGATGAAGAGTTAAAAGAAACTCTTTATAAAATATTGATTGATTCAAGTGAATCTGAACCCGAAGATCAAATTAATGATCTTTCTAGTGAAGAAGATACCTCTTCAACTTCTTCAGGAGAAGAAGGAATAGCTAAAAATTGCACTTGTAATGACATTGAATGTTCAACTTCCGATAATTATTGGAAGGCCATAGTTGAAATGAATGGTCTCAGTATAAATGTGCTTACTGAGAAACAACAGGGTCTTTTAGAGATCATTGATCAAATTGAAGATCCTCAATTAAAAATGAAAATAATTGAAACTTGCTTATCTTCAATGAAAGAAGAAGAGGAAGAAAAGCCCCATCTTCCTAATGAAAATTACAGTTTGAAAACTGTTCTTGATAGATTAGAACAGGTAGATAATTTGAAGCCTGTTACTATTCCTGAATTAAAAGCAGAAATAAATACCTTGAAAGCAGAGATTAAATTGTTAACAACTTTCAAGAATAAAGCTGCTCAAGAATATTATGACATTAAGACAAGATTAGTTGTCTTAGAAAATAAAGGTGAGTAAAGCAAGACTGATGATTTGGCTTACTTGAATTCAATTAATAAAGTGGTTTACCAAAAATGGCACATCAAAGTTAATTTGGTAATTCACAAAGAATATACTATCAACAATATAATTGCTTTAGTTGATAGTGGTGCAGACATGAACTGCATCCAAGAAGGAATAATTCCAACCCAATATTTTGAGAAAACTTCTCAAAGCCTCACTAATGCTAGTGGAGCAAAAATGATAATTAAATACAAGCTTAATAATGTTTATATTTGTAACAAAGGAGTTTGTTTGGAAACAACTTTTCTTTGTATAAGAAATCTTCAACAGGAGTTAATACTTGGCACTCCTTTTCTATCAATGCTGCTGCCAATGAAGACCAGCACTGCAGGTATAACTGCTCAGGTAGAAGGTCACGAAATCTTCTTTGAATTTGTGTCTCCACCTGTATACAAAGAAATAAATGATATTATGAGAAAAATTTCTCAAAAAGATAAACAAATAAATTTTCTCAAAAAGGAAATTCAAATTATGAATATTGAAGAAGCTTTGCAAAAATCTTCTTTAAAAGAGAAAATTTCTCAAATTGAAGAAAAATTCAAAAAAGAGATTTGCAGTGATATCCCAAATGCTTTCTGGGATAGGAAAAAATATATTGTTTCATTACCCTATGAGAAGGATTTTGATGAAAAAAGAATTCCTACAAAAGCTAGGCCTTCTCAAATGAAACAAGAATATTTGAAATTGTGTCAAAATGAAATTGACAGTTTGCTTAAAAAGCAATTAATAAGAAAAAGCTACTCCCCATGGAGTTGTACAGCTTTTTATATTAATAAAAATGCCGAGAAGGAGCGAGGTGTTCCTAGACTGGTTATCAATTATAAACCATTAAATGAAGTTTTAATGTGGATAAGATATCCCATCCCCAATAAAAAAGATTTGTTGGATCGACTGAATAAAGCAGTCATTTTTTCCAAATTTGATTTAAAATCTGGATATTGGCAGATTCAAATACAAGAATCTGATCGATATAAGACAGCTTTTACTGTTCCTTTTGGTCATTACGAATGGAATGTAATGCCATTCGGTCTGAAGAATGCACCTTCAGAATTTCAAAATATTATGAATGACATTTTCTATCAATATGCTGATTTTGCAATTTGTTATATTGATGATGTTCTAATATTTTCTTAGAACATAGATCAACATGTTAAACATCTTAGAATTTTTAAAGATGTGATTAAAAGAAATGGGCTTGTTGTCTCAGCGCCCAAAATGAAATTGTTCCAAACTAATATTAGGTTCCTAGGACACAATATTCATCAAGGGAAAATTATTCCCATTGACAGAAGCATAGAATTTGCTTCAAAATTTCCCGATGAAATTAGGGATAAGACCCAATTGCAGAGATTTCTTGGGAGTCTCAATTATATTGGAGATTATTATAAAGAATTGGCACAGGATTCTGCCCCCTTATATGATAAGCTTAAGAAGAATCCTCCCCCTTGGTCAGAACAGCATACTAGAGCTGTCAGAAAAATAAAATTGAAAGCTAAGCAGCTTCCTTGTCTAGCAATAGCTAATCCGGATTGGAGAAAAATAGTTGAAACTGATGCCTCAAATATTGGTTATGGAGGTATTTTGAAACAGTATAATATGAATTCTAATAAAGAAGAATTGGTTAGATTTACTTCTGGTTTGTTTAAAAATGCTCAAACCAATTATAGTACTGTGAAGAAAGAAATTCTTTCTATTATTAAATGTGTTAATAAATTTCAAGATGATTTACTCAATCAACAATTTTTGCTTAGAGTTGATTGTAGTGCAGCAAAACAAGTTTTAAAGCAAGATATTAAAACCTTGGCTTCAAAGCAAATTTTTGCTAGATGGCAGTCTGAATTATCTGCCTTTGACTTTGATATAGAATATATCAAGGGAGAAAATAATTCTCTTCCTGATTTTCTTACCCGTGAATTCCTGCAGGGATGAATCATAATTGCTTTACTCAGCAAAGAACAGAATTCGAGCAATGGTTAATATTGAGGAGAAGAGTTCTCCAAACTAATGCTGAAATGAGAATATTCCACCGGCCTCATAATAGGGCTATTTTAATACGTTGGATAAATGTTAGAGAAGCACTGCTTCGCCATTACCAGTATTATGGTTATAATGATGATCAAGACTGGGAAATAGAAATGCTCCAGTTGACAATACAGGATCTACAAGATCAACTGAATATTTTATCTCGTGCATAATTTTGCAGGATGAATCGGCCACCAAACCGTGGTTGAGGCAGAGGAAATTCCTCTCGTGGGCGTGGCAAATCGAGGGTCACGCAAGCTGATATTGAAGCCTACTTGAAGGCTAACAAATTACAATATCCATCTCTTACAGATGCTGCATCAGCATCATCAGGCCCTTCAATGGCGGAAGTGGTCCAAACTGAAGAGGTTTTCAAATTGGGTGAAAACCGAGAAACAATTATGATCCTGGAATCTCAGGATGAAGACAATAGCAACAATCCGTGGGAAATAAGGTCCCGCTACATGGATACAATGGGGTATCCGGCCCCAGAGGGCAAATATAGATATTTATATGAGGCAATGCTCTCTGAATCAAATTCGGTGGAATTCCGCCATACCTATGAAAGCAAGATGGACAATAAGAGTCCTATCAGTTATAGCAGGGCCATAATTAAGATGGTCATTCCAATTAACAAGTGGGGAATTCACCCACAGCAATCCAAAACTTTGACAATAAAAGGTGAAAATGGAGTTCCAGTTCATTATAACTACTGGGACTACATTGAAGCCTGGTCAAAGGCCTTTTATTATCAAAATCAAAAACGGAAACACTCATGGTTTCTGAAAATCTGTCCAAAATTGGTGGGCAAAAATGATTTACCAAATTGGTTTATTAATTGGTGGTCTAAATTTGGACCAAAATCAGATTTTCTACCCAATGAGGTACAGAAGGAACTTGAGTTCTTTCAAGAGCATCATCCTCAAATAAGGGGAACCAATACTTCTGAAGGAAAATCATTCCTGTTTACAATGATTACATTTGGGATTCCTTGGATATGGAAATGGGATCTCGCAATTGGAAGAAATAATTTGGGTCTTCCTATCCTACAGCGAACCTTTCAATATAAATGGTGGAAAGGTATAGATTTGGAGCAGACTTTCTCAGAGATTCGGACTGCTTCCCAAGAATTGAAAGCACAAGTTAAAAGAAAGGAAAAATTGGTGGTTAAAAATCCTTTCTTGGAAATCTCGGCTCAAATAAGGGCCAAACAACCTAATTTGTCCGATGATGAAGTCGTAATTAAAACAATGGACTTCATGAAAGAACAGTTCTTGCAGACGGTTCAGGCAACCCAGACTGCAGCTGATAATGAATCCATGACATCAGCCAAAAGCAATGATGAAGATACTAATCCTTTCACATGCCTGGCAGGGGAATCACAAGACCCCTATGAAGATGAAGGGACTCAGGCTCCTACTCTAGGAGATTTTTGGGACAGCATGACGGAAATGATGGCCGAACAGCTGTCCTCTCGCAAGGGCAAGGAGAAGCATCAATGATGGTGCTTCAACTTCAATTCAAAGTTTCAATAATGACTGCTTCCAAATAAAGTCCGGGAGCACACTCAATGAATGTAGAGTAATTTTCAAAACACTTAATTAGGAAGTGTTGTCAATTTTAGGTCCAACAACTTTTAGGTAAGATGTTTGGTGTTGATGGGGCTCATTTTGCACCCGGCCAATATTTTTCTTTAAGTTGTTATTTCATTATCATTTACCTACTTAATCCTGTTGAGTCCTCAATATAACGGACGCGTCGTTCATTTGTTAGGCAGGTTCTTTTTTCAGATAATTTTTCTCTCCTCTCTGTAATAAGCTTCCGCCTCTCTTTCTTCAATAATATTTGCAGTCTCTTTTCCGATCACATGAGTGAACAGCAACAAAGAACTTCGATGTTCTCGTTTCCGATGTCCGGCTAATCTCATTTCTAGGGTATAGATGAAGCTCAAACTCTGAGTAACGATTTTTATGTTTTGATTTAGTGTTTTATTATTCGAATCGTGGTTGTATGACATAAGGATTTATTTGCGATATTAATTTTTCCAATCACATCTTGTGTATGAATTCCTGGGTTTCATGCACATTCATACAACGGTTCTTAATTGTTTTGTGATAACTGAATAAGATGGTTTATGCTCCGTAAGACGCGCCATGCTATTAGATGGTCCGTGCCATAGAGAGGGATCGTACTAGTAAGATGGTTCGTGCTAGGCGGCGATATCCCCTGCTATTTGGTGATTCATAAATATTTTCAGGTGATACCGTGAGGGCCCTCAAACCCTAACGATATCCGGATTGATTCAAATAATTAGCATTTATCATCGCATAAAAATTGTTACAACGGGTCGAGTGGATTCAAAACCTCTAGATTTTTTCTCTCATAAACTCACTTTACTTTTAATTGCTTACGTTAATTAGTTTGCATAATTTTAGAAATCAAACAATCAAATCTCTTTCGGAATTAATTTAGAAATTAATTGGAACAGTCGCAACTTAGCCTTTGTAATCCCTGAGGACGATACTTGGAATACTTACCGCTATCTTTTAGATAGTAGTAATCATTCTATTTTATTAATTATTTTTGATACGGAAATGAAGTGATCAAATTTTGGTGCCGTTGCCGGGGATTACAAGCATGGTTGCGTTGTTTTAGTTGATTTTTATTTTAATTCCTAATATAAGTATTTTTAGTTTTATTTATTTTATTTATTATTATTCCTCATATTTGTTTAATTGCATTCTTTCTTTGTTAGCATTTTATTGTGTCAGACACAGGAATCGAGAAACTGTAGCGCACAGGAGCAAGACGTAAGCGGCAACATTGCAGCTTAACAGTGCAATTCAATTGGCTTTTCCTAGCGCTCTGAGTTTTTTTATTTTTCTGAGTTTTAGTGTTTTGTTTGTTTTTTTATTTTTATTTTTATTTTTATTTGAGTTAAGGACATTTTGCATTGTATGTTTGGTCGTCGATCACTGGACCCTTTACTTGATAATTTTGACCCAGAGATCGAATGAACCCTTAGAGCTAATTGAGCAACGTTTCGTAACCCTTGGCCTTCACCCACTTCACTTGTTACAATGATTAAAAGAATAGAGACTAGGGATCCACTTACGATCGGGGAGTACTTTCTTCCATCTGCCTACACCTCACCTTCATGCATAACATTGCCTACCACTGCCTCAACACAATTTGAAATCAAGTCAAGTTTGTTACAAACGCTCCCATCATTCTATGTGTTGGGAAACCGAATCCCCAAGACCCAGTAATGACGCGTACAGATTAGACAACAAAAGTTGTAAAACCTTATAAAGCGGAATTAGGGTTCTACCTCAACTCCCTGCGACAGGAACGCCGGTTGAACTTGTTATAACACGTCTTGCTGTAAACCACGAATACTGCTCGACCGTACCTTATGATCTTCTATCATATTCCCTGCACGTCTAGAACACGAACCGAGTGTGGACTCTTTCGTGATCTATTTTCTCTCTCTAAGTCTGCCTCTATTTCGTGAATAATAGAAAACGTACATCTGACCTAGAGAGCACAACATATTTATATAGGGCTACGATAGGGACCTAAGGAGTAATAAGTCTGGGCTTTCAGTGTAAATAAGAAAACCTAATCCCACAAGGATTCTATTTCTTATTTCACAAATTATAATTCATCCCACTACAGAATTATAATTGCACTCCCGTCCTTATCTCAATTATATTATGAGCTCCATGATATTAAATACTCATTAATCTCCCCACGTTAAGATTACAGATACCCATTGATTAAATTAAATTACTAACACTATGGACTTGATAATGAGGACCCATATCGGCATTTAGGGGACTTTGAAGAGATTTGCTCCACTGTAAAAATTCAGCACTTCACTGATAATGCCCTTAGGTTGAAGTTATTCCTGTTCTCACTTAAAGATAAAGCCAAATACTGGCTTAATACTTTGACACCGAATAGCATCAACGCTTGGGATCAAATGAAAAATGAGTTTTTGAAAAAGTACTTTTTCATGGGCAAAATAAAAGAAATTCGCCAAGAGCTCACTAGTTTTTATCAAGAAGAAGGCGAACAATTTCACCGAGCGTGGGAGAGACTTAAAGATATTATTAGGAGTTGTCCACACCACCAAATTCCTAAATGGCAGTTAGTCCAATGTTTCTACGATGGACTATGTGAACAACACCGATATATGGTTGATGCCTCATGTGGAGGCACATTTATGCTTAAGAACAAGAATCAGGGGTGGGATTTATTTGGGCAGTTGGCGGAAAATTCACGACACCGAGCCGCATCATCTCGCACAAATAGGACAACCTCTACCTCTTCAAAACAGGGTGACCTTTATGAGGTGGGCCACTCTGATGATCTTTCCTATAAGGTAGATGCATTGACCCGCAAGTTTGACACTTTCTTATCTTTGGGTCATGGTCCTTCACATTCTTCACCTCCTGTTGCTGTTGCGGAAGTTTGACACTTTCTTATCTTTGTGCTCCAGTCCGTGTCATCAAATAAATGAGTGCCACATGGCATCTCAATTTCCAGAATTTCTTCAAGAGTATGTGAACGCAGCCCAGGGGTTCGATAGGCTAGCGAATGACCCCTATTCTCATGCTTACAACCCCGGTTAGAAGAAGCATACCAACTTTGGATGGCAACAGCTAGACCAAGGGCAACCATTTGCCCAACCTATGAGGCCTTCATTTCCTAATACTTCCAACACTTAAGCCTATTGTCCACCACCTGCACCACCCCAGTACCAACAACCTCCAGCTCCTTCTGCGTCCTCCCAAAGGACACCATCTTTTGAGGAGCAAATGTTGAAGGCCATGGCTGAAATGAGAGCCGATTGCCAACAAATGAAAGCTGACTCCCAATTGCTTCATTCCCACTCTCAATCCATTGCCAAGATGGAAAACCAAGTGGGTCAGCTAGCTAATGCTCTTAACCATCGGGATGAGGGTAGATTACCGAGTCAGCCAGTGGCTAACCCACGAGGGATGCACCATATTGACAATTCGCAAGGTCAAGAATAAGCAAAATTAGTTGTCACCCTCAGAAATGGGAGAGACGTAGAGACCCGACCAGAGGAGGTCAAAGCGAAGGAGAAAGTGTCTCCACCTGTCGCAGAGAGGTCTAGGTTTGATAAGAGGTCTAAGGAGAAGGACACCGATCCAGTGTCCACAGTTGTTCCGGGTCATCTGAGACCCCATCTTATATTCCTAAGGCACCTTTCCCGATTTGCCTGAAAGCACCTTCACCCTTTCGTAAGAAGGGAGTATCCACTGATAATATCATGGAGGTGTTCAAGCAAGTTAAAATGAACATCCCATTACTCGATGCCATTGAGCAAATCCCTTCTAATGCCAAGTTCCTCAAGGACTTGTGCACTCATAAGCGGAAGGCTCGAGCCAAGTTTTTAAAGCCCATCCCCATTCCTCACCAAGTTAGTTCTGTTCTTCAATCTAACACTGCCTTCAAGCTTGCTGATCTTGATGCGCCCACAATCTCTTGTGTCATAAGCAATCACTTTATTAGTAGGGCACTCTTAGATTTAGGGGCCAGTGTCAATCTTTTACCATACTCTATGTACGAGGAGTTGGGGCTTGGTGAGTTGAATCCCGCATCGGTTACTCTGCAGTTGGCCGATCGCTCTGTGAAAGCCCCACGGGGCATGTTAGAGGATGTCCTTGTCAAGGTGAATAATTTCTATTTTCCTACTAATTTCATTGTCCTTGACATAAAGCCATTCCACCCCACAGCCCTTAAATCTCAAACGCCTGTCATATTGGGTCATCCTTTTCTAGCTACGACCAATGCACCAATTTCCGTGAGGAGTGGAGTGATGGAGGTATCATTCGGCAATATGAAACTAAACCTGAATATGTATTCAGCCGCTCGACAGCCTCAAGAGGAGGAAGATTGCTTCGCAGTCGATGTCGTTAATGAGTTAGTAGAAGAGGCGATGCCGCACATTTTGGCCAATGATCCTCTTCAAGCATGTCTTGCCCATTTTGGCTACGAGGAGTTCGATATTGACCAATCCATTACTGAGGACAATTCTTTGTTAGACCTTGCACCTTGTATGGCCAAACCTACCTAGCAAACTCCTTTCGAGCCTTTACCTGCTTTGTCTAGCACTCCAGCTCGTCCCTCCATAGAAGCCCCACCAAAGCTTGAGTTGAAGCCTCTTCCAACTTCTCTGAAGTATATTTTTCTTGGCCACGATGACACCTTGCCCATGATCATTGGCTCTGACCTGCTTCCGAGCAAGAGGGTCAATTACTTGAGGTGCTTAAAGAGCACAAAGGTGCAATAGGGTGATCAGTGGTAGACCTCAAGGGTATTAATCCCTCCATTTGCATGCACCTCATTCATTGCGAGGAAAATGCAAAACCATAAAGAGAGATGCAAAGGAGGTTGAACCCTAACATGAAGGAGGTCATTAAGAAGGAGGTGGTCAAATTGCTGGATGCGGGTATCATATACCCCATCTCTGATAGCAAGTGGGTGAGTCCCACTCAAGTAGTGCCCAAGAAGTCAGGCATTACTGTTGTTGAGAATGATAAGGGTGAGCTTGTGCCCACACGCATGACGACTGGTTGGCGTGTGTGTATTGATTATAGGAAGCTTAATTCCATGACTAGGAAAGATCATTTTCCACTTCCGTTTATTGATCAAATCCTAGAGAGGTTGGCAGGCCAAAGCTATTATTATTTTCTGGATGGCTATTGCGGATATAACCAAGTAGCTGTTGACCCAGCGGATCAAGAGAAGACTACCTTCACCTGTCCTTATGGTACTTATGCTTATCGGTGCATGCCTTTTGGCTTGTACAATTCACCTGCGACCTTTCAAAGGTGCATGATGGTTATCTTCTATGATATGGTGGAGGAATTTCTAAAAGTATTCATGGATGACTTCTCGGTCTTTGGAGCCTCCTTTGATTCATGTCTCCAAAATCTTGCAAAGGTGCTTAAATGCTGCAAGGAGACGAACCTGGTCCTAAGTTGGGAAAAGAGCCACTTCATGGTTCAGGAGGGGATTGTTTTGGGCTACATAGTGTCCAAGAGGGGGATGAAGTTGACAAGGTAGAGGATGCCCCCTTCATTTTTTATGAGGCTTGTATGAGAGCTTTTAAGAAGCTCCGTGAGGCGTTGTCCACAGCACATATCATGTAGTCTCCCAATTGGTCTCTGCCCTTTGAAATAATGTGTGATGCATCCGACTTCACAGTCGGTACTGTTTTGGGCCAGCGGGTTGACAAGGTCCCTCACGCCATTTCTTATGCGAGTAAGAGCCTCTCTGATGCGCAGTGGAACTATACCACTACAGAGAAGGAATTACTTGTTGTGGTTTTTTCCCTTGATAAGTTCCGGTCCTACCTTTTAGGGTCAAAAGTCATAGTATACACTGATCATGCCGCTTTGTGGCATTTGCTTTCTAAGAAGGAGACCAAACCTAGGCTAATTAGGTGGATTCTACTCCTCCAAGAGTTTGATGTAGAGATTCAAGGCAAGAAAGGATCTGAAAATTCTGTAGCAGATCACTTATCGAGGATCCTAGTGGATGCCTCCGGTGATACCTTGTCCCTCAAGGACTCATTCCCTGATGAGCAACTCTTTGAGCTGTCACAAGTGTGACCCCCATGGTATGCACACATCGTCAACTACCTAGCCATAGGTGCGCTTCCCTGTCATTGGTCCAAGCAGGATAAGGACCGATTCTTTGCGCAGGTTAGGCACTATTTTGAGAGGATCCGGAACTCTTTAAGTTGTGTTCAAACCAGGTGATTAGGAGGTGCGTTCCTGAGACTGAGCACCGTAGCATTCTCACCTACTGTGATTCACTTGAGAGCGGAGGGCATTTTAGTGGGAAGAAGACGGCGGTGATAGGTCTTACAAAGCGGTTTTACTGGCCCACTTTATTTAAGGATGCATATGTGTTTTGCAAGGCATGCCTTAAGTGCCAGAAAACCGTTAATATTTCACACCGTGATATGATGCCATTATCCTCCATCCTTGTTGTGGAGATGTTTAATGTTTGGGGGATAGACTTCATGGGTCCGTTTCCATATTCGCATCGGAACGTGTATATTCTTGTGGCAGTGGACTATGTATCCAAGTGGGTAGAAGCGGTAGCCATCAAGACCAATGACCACAAAGTTGTGGTCAAGTTTCTTCAAAATAATATTTTTACTCATTTTGGCTATCCACAGGCGATTATTAGTGATGAGGGCACCCATTTTCGCCGCTCTTGTGTGAAAGTATTCTATCACTCATAAGGTGGCGACACCTTATCATCCTTAGACTAGTGGGCAGGTTGAAGTGTCAAATAGGGAGATTAAATGCATACTTGAAAAGACAATTAGGCCTGATCGAAAAGATTGGTCTTTAAGGCTCGATGTTGCTTTATGGGCCTACTGTACAGCCTACAAGACTCCTATTGGCATGTCTCCTTACCGATTAGTTTTTGGTAAGGCGTGTCAATTGCCTATTGAGTTGGAGCATAGAGCTATGTGGGCCATTAAGAAGTTTAACTTTGATATGGCCACAGCTGGGTTGAATCGTAAGCTCAAGCTTACTGAATTGGAAGAGTTGCGCAATGAAGCATATGAGAGTGCATGAATTTATGAGGATAGGACTAAGGCTTTTCATGATAAACACATAGTTAGAAAGTCCTTTGAAGTTGGTCAAAAAGTGTGGCTCTTTAATTCTAGACTTAAACTTTTCCCAGGCAAGTTGAGGTCACGGTGGGATGGTCCTTTTGTTGTCATTCACGTTTTCCCCCACGGAGCTATAGAGATTAAGGATCCACGTGTTGGTAATGTTTTCAAGGTCAATGACCAACTGCTTAAACCTTACGTGGAAGGAATTGGTGATGGCATGGTGGATGGTGCCACAGTGGAGTCCATTACTTTGATGGACCTAATTTATATAGATTAGTGCTTTCATTAGAAGTTTAGGAAACTTAAAATCCATGGAATTTGTGATGCCTCCAGTGTTTGCCGTGCTCAAACGCTTTCTAATGGTCTGGTACAGCCACTTGGTCAAAGCTATGTATGTAGTGCCTAAGAGTTTGGGTCTGGCGACAGGCGCATAGTTAGCAGCAAGAATTCTGCCTGAACGATTTGACTTTAGTGTCCAACTCTAGGGAGATTGCTTCACAAATGGAGTGGTGGGTAAGGGATCTGGCAACCCCAGAGGGAGTGACAGCCTATTGCAGACACCATATTTTGGACTTTCCAGATTAGTTTACTTACGGTGTTTGACTCCCCAATGATGATAAAGGTCAAGAAAACCCCAAAAATATTAGTGTGTTTGAGCTTTGATCATTCCAAAAACCCTTTCAGATCCCTTTCAAACTCTCTAAACCAGAACCAAAAGGCCTCAACAAAACCCAACTTGCATACGCTGGTACTCAACTAGCGTGCGCTGGTTCTTTGTCACGTGTCAGTCACCGGTCAACTTTGACCGTTGACCAGGCTTGAACTGGCATACGCCAGTTATCTAGTGGCGTACGCCAGTCAAACCTCTAGTCAAACTTGTTATTTTCAGCATGCAGAACCCATGGGTAGGGGTCTATGGCACTTGGGAACCTTCCAATCCATCGAAAAAGCAATCTCGGCCGGGGGGACATTTCTTACACATATCCCATCATCATATTCCCTCTCATCCAATGAGAGTAGAGACTTAAGGGCTAAGGCTCCAGTCACTTTGACTGGCTTTAACCCCTCTCTCTCCCTCTCCCCCTATATATACCCCCTCCATTAGTCTTTCAAAGGTTGGCTCTCCTAGTTTCAAGTCTATTTCTTTCTCTTTTCTTGGTTCTCTTGCTTGCTCTTCTTTCATCCATTGAAAGAGTAAACAAGAGACCCCTCCATACACCTCTTGCAGTCAAACATCCATCACCCTCCATCATCCAACCCTCAAGTTCAAAGCTCAAACATCTTTCAAACTTCAAAAACCAAAGGTATACACTTTGGTATTGTTTTTCTGTTCTGATCCCTGAGGGGGGCTGGCAGGGTCAAGGCTGGTAATCAATACCAATCCTGGCCCTAAAGCTGGCAAGGTTTCAAAATAAAAAAGACGTTTCTGACTAGATTCGGCATGCGCCGGTCACGAGCCCGCGCACGCCGATCCGTGGCAGTGCATACAGTTTTAAATTTGATCTGTCTGGAACCTGTCTGGAACTGGCGTACGCCACTAAATAACTAGCGTACTCCAGTTCCGAGCCCTTCGGAACTGGCATACTCCAGTTGTGAAAGGGGGTCCAGATCTTTGTTTTATGCTTTATTCCTTGTTTATTCATCACCTTATTGCATGCTAAAAATTAGTTTACTGCTTTCTGTATTTATAACTGTTTAGTTGTAGCTTTCAATATTTATTTCCGCTGCTTTAGAATGCCTCTGGGGTCCTTCTGATCATATTCCATAGCCCAGAAGATGCAAAGCCAAACACTGGACAAAAAGGTATAACTGGCGTACGATCTCCAATGACTAGCGTACGACAGTTAGATTTCATCCAGTGACTGGCCCTTGCATGACAATCAAGCCTTGGTCTTTGTTTATCTCCCCACACTGTTTATGGGGTGTTCTGTTTATTTTATTTCCTTAGATCCATTCCAGCTCTCTGTATCTGTATATATGATTGCTCTATAAACTGCGTGGTTTGTCCTAAGTGTGCACTGATCCTTTCCAGAGCCCAGAGGGTTGAAAATAAGAGCTGTGAGCTCAAATCTACTGCAGCATGCTAGTCTTGTAGTGGAGTACGCATGTAACGCCCCGAATTTTGGGTACGTTAAATAAAACAATTTTATTGAAATTTCAAAATAGAGTCTAGCTCTTTATTACAACATAACCCCCACAGGAGTACTTTTATTACAAAAGGAAGGGAAACCAGGGTTCCTAACTACAGCTCCGCCTTCTCTTCCATCCTAGCCAGCTCCTCGGCTCCGTACGCCTCCAAGCTGAAGATCTCGCCCTGCTCATCTATGAAGTCTGACACATTATACCGGCGTCACCACCAATATAATATGTCAGGGTCACCAAAAGGTAACACCGTGAGCTACAACGCTCAATAGGAAATCCTTACCCACCAACCTTACGACGGTAAACAATTACAACAACACTAACAATCACACATCGTTAATCACCTATCGTTGGTGTCCAAGATTTCCCGATTTCTACTACGCGACTCGTCGTAGACCGTGTCACCATTTTCCACTTACAAAACCATTTTTCAAAATCCTTTGTATTGGCTCCGTACCGCGGATAACCAAGCCTTTCAAAATCATTTGACATTGGCTCCGTACCACGGATAACCAAGCCACACACCCAACCTCGGTTCCGCCGCGCCGGGTTCCCGAGTATCCTCACAATGGTTCCGCCGCGCCGGGTTCCCATTGGCACGCAACACTAGCATTGGCTCCTCTCCATGGATAACCAAGCCATATTACCAATAAGGCTACCACGTCCGGCCCTATTGGCAATCTTCACAAAGGGCTACCAAGTCCGGCCACATTGTGGTTTTCACAACCCACGCAATGGGCTACCAAGTCCGGCCACATTACGGTTTTCAAACACATCTCACGTAATACCACCAAATTAGTCATTACGTAGTTTCAAAAATACTTTCTTTCTCGGAAAAAAAACTTATCCTTTCATAAACCACACCCTAGGTACCATGTTTCTACTTTTCTCGGTTTTCGTGTCTCGTTACATGCAAAGACTTCGCCGTAGGACAAGGGTAAGCATAAATCATTTCCTTGTAAACAACAAGATCATCTCTATCATGTTTAAATCAACGCTTAAAGCATAACGCCACATGTTCGGACGCCCTTGGAGTGATAAATCACTTATGCTTTATCGTGTCACAAGTAATGCAAGCAATTCATATATGCATGCTCATTTTCATCTTTAAAGATCAAAACACAATTAATTGACATGAAAAGTAATTCAAGATAACATACTTATACATAGGGATAGGGATAAGGGTATCCTACCTTGATCCGAAACTAGTCGGGGCCGAATAAGCAAGGTTGAAAAGTTCTACGGGCGGTGAAACTCCAAATCTGGACTGATCTTTGGAGGGCAGTAACTCGGTCAATCTTTGGCCGAATACGATCGTTCTTGGGTCCAGATCGAAGATCAAGAAACCCTCTACAACTTCCGTGCAGAAAGTTGATCCTAGAAACGACCTTAGGTTGGAGAAAAATGGGGGTAAAGCAAAAGACAGTAAGCTGTCAGGAAATGAAAATCCAGAATTTTCACTGAACTTCGGATGACGATATCTTGGTCATTTCTTTACCGATTGGGGTGATTCTTGAGCCTAACTTGAAGCTCTCGAAGTGTTCTACAACTTTCCTGAAGGAAGTTGGATCTAAAAATTACTCTAAGAAGGAGAAAACTGGGGATTTTCGAAGGGCAGTAGGCTGCCTGGAAAATCAGAAATGGTTTCTAGAGAGAAGGAAGAGCAAATGCTTGAGGTGTGAGTTCAAGGCTTGGTGAGGCCTTCTATTTATAGGCAAAGACTCCCCCTCTCACTCCCTTGGCCGGCACCCCCCTCTCTCTCTCCTTTCCTCATTTTTTTAATCCATAAAGATGTGTTCACATGGAAGTATTAGGGCTAAAATCCTAGGTTTGCATGGCTATGGTGTACCAAGAATTTGATCTTGGAACCAATAGATGGTGGAGATGAGTTTGTACAAGATTCCAAGGGTTTAACAAATGTTAAAATGTACAAGGAGTACAATGGAGTTAAGTCTTTGGTTGGAAGAATAAGAATCCAAGGATTTGTAGTACATTGGAAGATCAAGGCCAAGTACTAACCAATTTTTCTCCCTCCTCCTCTCCTCACAACCGCCCCCCCCCCCTCCCTCTCTCTCTCACTCACGGCTCTCTCTCTCTCTCCCTCTCTCCTTTCTTGCTTCAAAGTACAATATATATATACACACATATACAAAAATGCAAGTAACAAATAAAAAACTAAGTACTTTTGTACCAAAGATCAAAAGTAGACTTAAGGCTAGGATTCTCTTTTTATACAACAAATAGACACATGGTACTAAGGGTATTATTTTAACCTTCAAAGTACTAGAATAATATTTACTTAGATACACTAGTACTTAAGAAGATCAAGAATCCCAATAGAAAATAGATTAAGGGTACATAGGAATCTTAGTACCATGTACCTTTCCAATTAAAATATGGTTGTGCTTTCACACATGGTTTAAATGAAAGTATTAAACTAATAATCCCCATAGTACTTTGAAAGACTAGCTTTTACCCAATGGGTAATAAAATCCCTAACTTCTATTATCCAATGGATAATAGTTGCTAGGGTAATTATATAGTAAACTAATCAAAAATGTCCATTTTTTTAAAAGATAAAAGTACTTAGCCAAGTATACTTTTAAAGTAAACAATTGGGGTTCTATTATCCAATGGATAATAGGTTCCCTAACATTTATTGTCCAATGGACAAAGAGTAAAACCAAAAATATTAAAAAGAAAAATGAATAATCCATTCTTGTTCTAGGGTTCAAAAGGTTCAAAGTGTCCAAGGGGGGGCAAAACGGTCATTTTGCGGTTAGGGAAAAGTAACTAGATAGCTTGCTAGCTCGGTTTCTCCAACAAGTTGGTTAGAAACTAACTAGGCTTGCCAATTAGGGTTAAAGTGCAAGAAACGAAAGTTTAAGGCAAAAACGTAATTTTGACAATCTTTGGAAATTAATAGCAATTACAATAAAATTCAAATATTTAACAAAATTTTTAATGACCAAAAATCAGGGTCGTTACAACGCAGGTCATCTCTGTATGCAGTGGCCTAATCAGTGCATACAGATTTTCTCCTGCGTGCGTCATTCTGGATCAGTGTGTTCCAGTTTGTTTAAAATGCTCACAGATGCTTGTTTTCAATCTATATTCATTGCTTCAATCAATCATCCCTATCATTTTGTCATACAAAATGCAACTTGTTACAGTCTTAATCCCCATTAACTGTTCCCCCGCCTTAGTTGGCTGAAAAATGACTAATGAGAGAAAAATGCAAATGTTTTACAAAATGCCTAAGTAGAGACCGATCTCCAGATTGGGCGAGAGGGGTGCCATAAAACCCTTCCCCTCTCGTAACCTGGCTCCCGAACCTCAGATATCGAAGGTGACGACGGACCTGTCTACGCCTTTTCAAAATCAAACAAACGTAGCAAACGTTTTTGAGTTCGGTTCCTTGGGTGTTTCACCGCTAAAACCCGAGTGGCGACTCTGAATCGAAGCGTCTCGCCGCGCTTTTCCAAAACAAAAGGGCCGCACCCAAATTTTTCGTAAAATTTCTAGGGGGGCGTGCCCACAGTGGCAACTCTGCTAGGGACTCATTGCATTGATTGATATTTGGAAATTAATACATAAATGAACAATTTTTTTCAAAAGTCTGTCACAACAGTACGCTCTGCGCTGCTGAAGAACGGAATGGTAACATAACAGGATCTCAGCATCTGACCAATCCGAACTGGGGCTTTTACTATTGTTCACTTGTGTAGTTTTCTCCAAGTCTTGATCAATTAAAGTGAGCCAAGCTTTAAAAGGCGTTTTTCAAAACTTTGCTTTTCTCTCTCATTCAAATCATTCTTTGGTGTTCTCCATTTGCATCGATGTTGGACAGCCCCGTTGAGGTGTTTTGGGTAGCCGGCACAGTTTACTGGAGTCCGGGGTCCTCGAATGCCCAACAACCTTGGATGATGATAAGTCGTAATACCGCTCGACCGTTGCTCTGCTACACGCGTTGCAGCGGGAGGTATACCGCGGCTCTAGTCAGAGGAACCCCTTAAACCAAAACCGGCCTCTTCATGTGTACAAAACGCTAGAACCTTTCAATCTAAGACAGGAACCCGCAGGGTAGGACTTCTTGCATCTAACCCCATATACTGTCGATGTGTTACTGCTTTCCATATCGCATGTCTGTACATACATTCATACCGTTTTGCGTAGGAGCATGCTAGGGCGGCTTTTAGGTTGTCTCTTATCGAGTCTGTCTTATGCCAATTAGGATGTTGCCTTGACCCGATGAAGAGTTGTGTATCTTGCTGGCGCATGTTATTAATTTTCAAAGTCCTTAGATCAACGAGACTTTGGGAAATCAAGACTTTCTAAGTCCTTGTCTAAACCAGATCAAAGTTTCAAACAAAAAACTAGGAACAACGGAGAGAATGTCATGATACTTACACCATCCAGGTTAAGTGCTAAACACTTACACCATTCAGGCTCTAGCACAGTGCTGCTTACACCACCTCAGTTCTAGTATCACGTCATCTACACCGAGTTGTTCCGACCTCCAAAATTGAAACTTCGAGAACGGAGTAGTCAAAGGCTTAGACTATTTTGACATCTCTTAGTGTTAGTCGATTCAAGCAAGGATACACCATCGAAAAGAAATCCGAGGATTCTAGCAGCATCCGAACGTCATGAGACAAACTCGTTTCTAGAGCCTAGGAGGACACTAACGACGATGACATGCGCATTGCATTCTTTCAAATTCTTTCAAAATCTTGTTGCAGGAACGCCACTGAGTTCTCATTTACTTGGCTGTCCAAAGGTTTAGGCCATCACTTCATCAATCATCAATCCAAAATGGCAGCACAAACAGAGATGGCTGAACTAAAGAGGGCTGTAGAGGAACTAGGTCACAAAATGGACAAACAAATGATCATGGTCCAGGCACTGGTTGACCTCTTTACCACCATAGCCCCGCAGCCAGATATGGGGCTAATCAAGGAGTCCTCTCAAGCCTGCCACACTCTAGCAGTCGGAACCAAGCAATGCCCGAAGGACATGTTCAAAGACTTGGCTGAATTTCACGAAGCCAGGACTCGCCTGAAGGAGAATACTGGATCCTTGTTCAAAGCCAACACCGAAAGGGAGGATATGCACGACAAAGAAATCAATCCCAAGGGCAAAAGAGTGCATCATATGGAAGGCGCAGTGTTGTGCAACTACAAAGCATGCAAGGGTTCCACTTTGAATCCCCAATCCGGTCGTCGGAACCCACCAAGGACCTTCTCCCACTTCTCCACATCTTTGTCCTCGATTTATGAGAAGCTCCTTGAAGCTAGTTTCCTCAAGCCACTCCTTCCAACTCCTTCACCTCGAACATTCCCGGCATCCTACAATTCAAATGCCTTCTGTGTTTTCCATCAAATGCATGGCCATCTCACCAATGCCTGCTTCCGCCTTCGACATGAAATTCAAGATCTCATCGATAATGGCACCATTCAAGCTCCACCCCCATCAGAGCCCAATGTCATGTTCAAATTCATGTCTCAACACGATTCCAACCCACGTGTTAGCTAGATATCCATTAGCTCCACTCAAATCAACCCAAACTCCACTATATTCAATCCTAGCCTCTACATCATCCCAGAAAATCAATCCAAGCCCATCTTGTCTCTCCCGTCCGAACCCGAGGTTAACCTGATGGTCATAGGTTCAGTTGGGGTCCTCACTACCGACACTTGGATTGACAGTGATGAGGAGCCTACAAAGGCGGAATTCAAGGGGAAGCTTAATCATTCAAAGGTGAAAACGGGCTGGCCGAGGTCCTTCAATCATGAGAGTTTGGGGCTGTTGTTCAAAGAGTTCTCTCAAGTGGGTCTGGCCGAAGAAGCTGAAGAAGCCGAAGTGCTGTTGCTTGGGCCTGACCGCCTCTAGCTCCCACCTCTCTGCAAGGAAGTCAAGGGTAACTATAAAAGTTGCATTTTCAAATCGTGTCTAATTTGCATTGACACTTTTGAGTCTGAGTCTGACATAGTATCTGTCAAGTCGTCTAAGTCTAGCTCTGAGTCAGAGTTTGTGCCTCTTGGCCCTCCATGTCGTAGCTTCTATTCTCAATTTGAGTCTTTTTGTTGTACTTGGCGACCCCGAGGGTTTTATGATATGTGTTATCCTGTTTCTAAGTACTTTGTTGGCTTTTGAATAAATTGTGTCGACCCTGACAACAAAGGGATAGATTTCAATGGGATCATACCCAAGGAAATGTGTTCCCTCTCCGAAAGGGAAGATGAAAGGCATGCTCAGCCTATTAAAAGGAGAAATAATTTCAAGTAAACTTGAAAGATGAGGTCGACCCTCGGATGGTTCAAATTGGCTCAGCGCTGTCACCAGAAGAACATTGCACCCGTTCAGACTTGTTCAAAGAATTCAACAACATCTTGGCATGGTCTCACAAAGACACGCTTGGCGTTGATCATGAGATAAAGAAGTATTAAATCCCCTGCTACCAAATGTCAAGCCAGAAAGCAGAAGCTCAGAAGGCTCCAGGCCTCGTACCATGTTCAAACAGTAACACCAGCGTTCCATCAAACGCACATTAAAAAGGTGCGAAAGTGGCCTAGAGCGAGGCATTTCCAACCAAAGCAGTCAAGCTTCTTTCACTATCAAAGTTATCTCATCTGGGCTGCAGTCAAAGATCATCGACCTCGACGGCGACGAATTTAATACCGTGGTCAACATGGATCAATTCAAGTGCTACTTTTTCTTGAGAGAAGCTCGTTGGATCAAAAACCACAAGGGTGGGCGATTCCAAGCAAAAGTTAGAGCAGCCTGCTAGACCGAAAACCTAAGGAGGCGGTCTAGGCAAAAATAAATAGGCAAAAACTCGAAAGCTCGCTAGGCCGAAAACCTGAAAAGGTGGCACTAGGCAAAAGTTAGAGCGTAAAATGAGAGGTAAAAACACACGAGTGAACCATGGCCTGAACTACATTTTGACCTGATTCCTCAGAAGGGGATACGTAGGTAGTCTCTCTTCGAGACTCGGTCATAATCTATCAAAGGGCAAATTTTCGTAATAGTCCCTGTAGTTTTATGGTTGTCTCACTTTCGTCCCTCTAGTTTCAAAGTGCTCGAATTTCGTCCCTGTAGTTTGTTTTACGTTCCAAATTGGTAAAATCGTTAACACCGTTAACGAAACTAACGGAAAAAAAAAATAAGTGTTCCAATTTTCAATTCGTTTGAACCGGTGCGAAGATCTTATTTTTTTGATCATTTTATCCTAAATGGTCGTAATGAATTTTTGGCTCTAAGGCCTTTCAACAAGCACCCGAAGACTCCTTATTTAGTTTCAGGGCTCTCTTAGGGTGCTCATTGAAAGGCTTTAGAGTCAAAAATTCATTACGACCATTTATGATAAAATGATCAAAAAAATAAGATCTTCTCACCGGTTCAAACGGATTGAAAATTGGAACACTTATTTTTTTTTTTCCGTTAGTTTCGTTAACGGTGTTAACGATTTTACCAATTTGAAACGCAAAACAAACTACAGGGACGAAATTCAAGCACTTTGAAACTAGAGGGACGAAAGTGAGACAACTATAAAACTGCAGGGACTACTACGAAAATTTGCCCTCTATCAAATGGATCTCAAGTTTTGGCTTTGGTGCACCGCGTTGGCCGTCTGAACTATGTTTTGACAAATCCTTCCCTGAGACTCAGTCACAATTTATTCAACTGGATCAGAGTTTTGCGACTTTGGTACGCCATAATGGTTGCCTAAATGGGGTACATGGGCAACCCCTCCTTGAGGTTCAGCCACAGGCTATCAACTTAACCCAAGGTTGACGTTTGATACACATGAGAGGTCGGGCAAGGTCGAGAATAAAACAAGCTTCATTGGAGAGTCAGAAGGGGGAAACCTTTCAATTTTCAATTTTATTTCAAATGACTACACTTCAATTTCAAAGCTGGGCATAAAGCCTTAAAATATTTGAAGCATAAAAAACATAATGAAATGCTTGCGAGGCCTAACGGCTCACAGTTTATTCTAAGTTCAGCAAAGTTTGGTATGAGTAGCTACAGCAAACTTATACTCATGCGCGCTAGTTTGAGGTTCATGTGCTTTTATTCAAAGTGATGCGCGTTGGTCTCAAACCTGTACGCGCTTCTTCATTTCGAGCAATAGTCAGAAGCAGTCAGCTACTGCCGCCGACTCGTCTTTTTTCATCTCAAGTTCAAAGTACCTCGAATGTCATTCAAGGGGCTTTTGCCAAGTTTTATCATGTCGTGCAGGTCATGTGGACCTAATGTGACTGCACGGGGGTGTCGGTTTCAGTCCGGGCCTTATAAGAGTCATCTTTCGCGCTTTATGTCCATCTTTGCAACATTTTTCAAGTCCTTCGATCTATTTCTCGTGTCAGGACGCGTTTTCCAGTTTTTGTCAATTCGTACAGGTCATTGTACATCTATTTGACCTTACGCAAGTGTCAGTTTCACCTGTCGAGGAATATTTTGAGTTTTGGCTCATTAATGCCCAAAATCTCATTATTTTCCATGTATCTAAGAGTCTGTGTCTTGTCCTAGGGCTCTTTCTCCCTTTTCGTTTGAGCTAGGCGAGTCCGTACATATATGCGTATATCTGTTTGTCAACTCAGTTCGCTTGTCAATGCGAATTAGATATTAGTGGTGGGTTCATGCACTCTTTTTCAAAAGAGAGTCAATAAACTGGAAAAAGCAATTTTTACATTGCTACCCTATCCTCTATCTTCTATCCCAACAGTGGAATCTCATAAATAGCACGAGTATGTTAGCCTAAGGCCAAGCAACACATATCTATGGGGGCACATCTGCCCCAGCATCATGGAAGGGGCACACAGGCCCAATGCCGTTACTATGTCAACTAAGGCACACCAGCCCGCTCAATGCCCCTCTGTTTTGTCACGCAAGCCCGAAACTCAAAAGCAGAAGGCAATGAAGTAAGGAGACTCAGTGGTAGTCCTCAGGCATCGTCGTCCTCTTAAGAGCCGTCCTTAGCTTGCGTCTGCATTTTCAATTTGTACATGCAATTTAGCACATATCATTGCATATTGTATATCCATTATTGAAAACAGGAAAGGTCTATCAAGTGCAAAAGAATGCTAGTCCAGTATCGAAAGCAGCAAGTAATCAGGATTTTGGGGGTTCAAACTTGGGATCTAGTCACTACTAGAACTGGAGCCGGAGCTGCTGCTCTGGGATGGTGCAATTGTAAGGAGAGTGCCACATGCCGTTCTCCCTATCCATTTCTCCATGGCGAATGTCAAGCACATAGCCTACTCCATTAGCACCTGGAGCACACCTTAGCGATCAGAATATAATTCAAAGCAGCAATGACTTGTGCTACCCAAATCCAAGTTCACCAACGGCATATTCATTCTGAAGAATGATCCTCCGGTCTTGTCCAAGTCAACGACGACCAGCCATGTCGTCCTTCAAATCAATTCAGTCAACGACGACCAGCCATGTTGTCCTTCTAATCAATTCAATCAACGACGGTCTACCCGTCCTTCAAATCAATTCAATCAACGACGACCAGCCATGACGTCCTTCAAATCAATTCAGTCAACGACGACCAGCCGTGTCGTCCTTCCAATCAATTCAATCAACGATGGTCTACCCATCCTTCAAATCAATTCAATTCAATCAATGACGGTCTACCCGTCCTTCAAATCAATTCAATCAACGACGGTCTATCCACCCAGCTTCAAAATCAAGCAAGTGATAGTGATTCGCTTTCAAAGGATTATTCCCCAGGAGAGTCCACCTTTGGCGTCAATCCGTTTCTATCCATCAAATCAATCAGTGGCAGTCTACCTGCCCATATTATCCCCTGCAGGGGCAGCCGCTCATCCAAATTCAACCAACCAAGTTCTTTAAGTTTCATGTCTACTTTGACATGTACGTTCTGTTCTGGATAGCCTTGAGAGGGTGTCTAGAAACCTTTGACGTAACTTGTACCATGACAATGGTGCTCCAAATGCGTCAAAGGGGGGCTACTGTAGACACCCTATTTTCGACTTTCCAAATTAGTTTACTTATGGTGTTTGACTCCCCAATGATGATTAAGGTCAAAAACACCCCGAAAATGTTAGTGTGTTTGAGCTTTGATCATTCCAAAAACCCTTTCAGATCCCTTTCAAACTCTCTAAACCAGAACCAAAAGGCCTCAACAAAACCCAACTTGCATACGCTGGTACTCAACTAGCGTGCGCTGGTTCTTTGCCACATGTCAGTCATCGGTCAACTTTGACCGTTGACCAGGCTTGAACTGGCGTACGCCAGTTATCTAGTGGCGTACGCCAGTCAAACCTCCGGTCAAACTTGCATTTTTCAACATGCAGAAGCCATGGGTAGGGGTCTACGGCACTTAGGAACCTTCCAATCCATCGAAAAAGCAATCTCGGCCGGGGGGACATTTCTTACACATATCCCATCATCATATTCCCTCTCATCCAATGAGAGTAGTAGAGACTTAAGGGCTAAGGCTCCAGTCACTTTGACTGGCCTTAACCCCTCTCTCTCCCTTTCCCCCTTTATATACCCCCTCCATTAGTCTTTCAAAGGGTTGGCTCTCCTAGTTTCAAGTCTATTTATTTCTCTTTTCTTGGTTCTCTTGCTTGCTCTTCTTTCATCCATTGAAAGAGTAAACAAGAGACCCCTCCATACACCTCTTGCAGTCAAACATTTATCACCTTCCATCATCCAACCCTCAAGTTCAAAGCTCAAACATCTTTCAAACCTCAAAAACCAAAAGTATACACTTTGGTATTGTTTTTCTGTTCTGATCCCTGAGGGGGGCTGGCGGGGTCAAGGCTGGTAATCAATACCAGTCCTGGCCCTAAAGCTGGCAAGGTTTCAAAACAAAAAAGACGTTTCTGACTAGATTCAGCGTGCGTCGATCATGAGCCCACGCACGCCGGTCCGTGGCAGTGCGTACAGTTTTTTAAATTTGATCTGTCTGGAATCTGTCTGGAACTGGCGTACGCCACTAAATAACTAGCATACTCCAGTTCCGAGCCCTCCGGAACTGGCGTACTCCAATTGTGAAAGGGGGTCCAGATCTTTGTTTTATGCTTTATTTCTTGTCTATTCATCACCTTATTGCATGCTAAAAATTAGTTTACTACTTTCTGTATTTAGAACTGTTTAGTTGTAGCTTTCAATATTTACTTCCATTGCTTTAGAATGCCTCTGGGGTCCTTCTGATCATGTTCCAGAGCCCAGAAGATGCAAAGCCAAACACTAGACAAAAAGGTTTAACTGGCGTACGATCTCCAATGACTGGCGTACGACAGTTAGATCTCATCCAGTGACTGGCCCTTGCATGGCAATCAAGCCTTGGTCTTTGTTTATCTCCTCACACTGTTTATGGGGTGTTCTATTTATTTTATTTCCTTAAATCCATTCCTGCTTTCTGTATCAGTATATATGGTTGCTCTATAAACTGCGTGGTTTGTCCTAAGTGTGCACTGGTCCTTTCCAGAGCCCAGAGGGTTGAAAATAAGAGCTGTGAGCTCAAATCTACTGGCGCACGCCAGTCTTGTAGTGGAGTACGCAGGTCATCTTTGTATGCAGTGGCCTGATCAGTGCATACAGATTTTCTCCTGCGTGTGTCATTCTGGATCAGTGTGTTCCAGTTTGTTTAAAATGCTCACAGATGCTTGTTTTCAATCTATATTCATTGCTTCAATCAATCGTCCCTATCATTTGTCATATAAAATGCAACTTGTTACAGTCTTAATCTCTATTAACTGTTCCCCCGCCCTAATTGGCTGAAAAATGATTAATGAGAGAAAAATGCAAATGTTTTACAAAATGCCTAAGTAGAGACCGATCTCCGCATTGGGCGAGAGGGGTGCCATAAAACCCTTCCCCTCTCGTAACCTGGCTCCCGAACCTCAGATATCGAAGGTGACGACGGACCTGTCTACGCCTTTTCAAAATCAAACAAGCGTAGCAAATGTTTTCGAGTTCGGTTCCTTAGGTGTTTCACCGCTAAAACCCAAGTGGCGACTCTGAATCGAAGCGTTTCGCCGCGCTTTTCCAAAACAAAAAGGCCGCACCCAAATTTTTTGTAAAATTTCCGGGGGGGTCGTGCCCACACCTATTAGACGATGGCACCACTTCTCAAGATATCGTTGAATCCTATGCATACTGTTCTTCCAACAAATAGGGAACCATAGTCTTTGCTCAGGGAGAAAAGTAGTACCCGTGTCTTTCGCATGAAGAAAGTGGATGGATGTTTGAATCTTTTTTATTTCTTACCTTTGTTTATTTTATTTAGTTTATTTTCTTTCATATATTTTGTTTTCGTGGAGGCTAACATTTTGTAGGTTGTTTGATCTAAGTTGAGGGGTCTCCCCTACGTTATATTACTCTGCTTTGGATCCTCCTATTCGAGATGATATCCTTCCTCTCTTTTACATTTATGTCCTGTCTTTTTATTTTTATGCTTTCAATGCGGACATTGAATAGTTGAAGTTGGGGGGAGAGACCACTTTGTTATTTTTGCTTTGAAAATTTGAAAAATAAAAAAATAGTGAAATTCTTTTTGCATGGGATTTGAGACTTGTTGAGATTGGCTATTGATTGATTAAGTTAGAGATGTGATAGTCATTGTTTGATTATTTTTGTGGCTCTTTTTGCTAGCCTGTCGCTAAAAATTTGTCATGGCATTTATTATTAGCACATTTGCACTTCACGTCTATTTGGGCTTTCGTTGCTTGTGAGCTGTAACTTGATTGTTCTCGATGGCTAGTTTAGTGGAAACTTATATCCATGTAAGTTTAGAGCCTTATCTTTTCTTGGAGTGGTGTCGAATAAACTCTTGTTGTCATGGAAGAGCAAATTCATTGTTGATCTCATTATTTTTATTGTCAAGTGTTGGGAATGTTTTAAATTGCCTACTTATTTCTTGGGTTTGGAAAGTTGCATGGTTGTATTTCTTGGGAATGTTTTAATATCTAGAGCCGGTTCGTTTCTTTCTTTTCTTTTCATACATTTATCCCTTGTGTGTCTGTTTGAGCATTCAGACAACCGTTTTCTTGTTGAGCTCCACCATGTATATTGTGACTTGAGAATGGCTAGTTAATCATATGAGGGTGAATTATTGAGAAAAGAAGGGGATGAATGTAGTGAGAATTGAGCTTTATTGATTAGTGATCTTTCCCATGAAAAAATTAAAAAATAATATCAAAATAATAATAATAAAAAAAGAGTAAAAGGGGAAGATACCAAATTATTGAGGAAAGGAGAAATACTTGTTCTTAAGGTGGGAAATAAAGGTAGGAAAGTGAGATGTGGCAAAGTAGGGAAAAAAAAAGATGAAGAAAGAGGGCACACATCATTATATTTGCCCTATGTGAATTGTTGTAAGCCATTCTCGGACACTTGAATATTTTACCTAACCTTGAAATATTTTTCCATACCTGACGTTATGACCGGAATTGAAGTCCTATATGATCCTACGGGCAATGGTTTGTGGATTGGTGGATAGAGAGAGTTTTCAATACTTGGCATTCCGTTCATGAGATTGTGTGTCCACTTTATAGAGAGCTTTCTTTTCGTGTCAACTTGTGCCGGATACTTTGCTTTCCTTTACATAACTTCTTCCTACACATATTGAGAGTATCTAATATGCACCTTGTTTCGAGTGATTTCATTTATTAGTGCATGACACGATGAGATTTGAAGTCAAGACTCGGTCCGGAGAGAACTTGTAGTTATTTTTCACAAGTGACCGACGCCCTTGTTCACACATGCTAAGTTTAGGTGCCATGACTCATTTTTATGACTTGATAGTATCTAGAGCTGCTTATGCCGTTATCTCTTTGTGATGGCTCCAAATTCTTTGCTTGAGATACCATTGAGCTGTCTTACAGGTTTTTGAGTTTCATGTGAAAAGAATTCATGGTGTTTTGTGGGTGATCACGGCTGAAAACCCTCACGAGACTTCAATCATCCTACCGGGGCCGCTTGGGGGTTTAAAAGAACTATCAATTTTAATTAGTTTTCTTTAGTTGCATTTTGTATTCTTTGCTCGGGACTAGCAAAGTGTAAGTTGAGGGGTGTGATAGGCGTGTAAATGTTCACATATGCGTCCCTAATTTATCATTGCTAAGTCTATTTGTATTGTTACTTGGAGTTTTACGCTTTATTCTTATGTTGCAGGTATTTAGAGGCTTTGATACAAAATAAAGTATAGTTTTGGAATTTACTCGGTATCGAAACAAAGCCTGTGGTCAATTTAATAAAACGATGGGCCAAATTTTGTGATGGATAACCGAAGCAAGAAGCACCCAATCTAATTCCTATGTGATGACCAACACGCGGACTTGGGCTGCAATCAAGTAGTCAGCTAGACTAAGAAAAGAAAAAAAAGGAATTAACCCATGCCAATTCTCGGCAGAGGGTATGGCACACAATGTTTGGAAAATAGGGGCCTTCCAAAGGAAATTCTCGGCTGGAAGCTGCGCAGGGAACGAGGGCCTTTTCAAATGCACTACAGGAGAAAAAACGGAGAATGGAAGCTGAGAACCGAGAGCGGTGCAAAAACCATATCTGGCGTTGGATCACATGAGTGAACAGCAACAAAGAACTTCGATGTTCTCATTTCCGATGTCCGGCTAATCTCGTTTCTAGGGTATAGATGAAGCTCAAACTCTGAGTAACGATTTTTATGTTTTGATTTAGTGTTTTATTATTCGAATCGTGGTTGTATGACATAAGGATTTATTTGCGATATTAATTTTTCCAATCACATCTTGTGTATGAATTCCTGGGTTTCATGCACGTTCATACAACAGTTCTTAATTGTTTTGTGATAACTGAGTAAGATGGGTTATGCTCCATAAGACGCGCCGTGCTATTAGACGGTCCGTGCCATAGAGAGGGATCGTACTAGTAAGACGGTTCGTGCTAGGCGGTGATACCCCATGCTATTTGGTGATTCATAAATATTTTTAGGCGATACCGTGAGGCCCCTCGAACCCTAACAAGATCCGGATTGATTCAAATAATTTACATTTGTCATCGCATAAAAATTGTTACAACGGGTCGAGTGGATTCGAAACCCTAGATCTTTTCTCTCATAAACTCACTTTACTTTTAATTGCTTAACATTAATTAGTTTGCATAATTTTAGAAATCAAACAATCAAATCCCTTTCGAAATTAATTTAGAAATTAATTGGAACAGTCACAACTTAGCCTTCGTAATCCCTAAGGACGATAGTTGGAATACTTACTGCTATCTTTTAGATAGTAGTAATCATTCTGTTTTATTAATTAGTTTTGATACGGAAACGAAGCGATCAAATATGTCGGGGTTTGACCTCATTTTGGGCATGGATTGGCTATCTACTTTTCACGCTAGCATAGATTGCTTCAAGCGTTGGGTTTGTATCTGTCCACCTGGGGGTTCTTGTTTTGAGTTCTTTAGGAAGCGTCAGGAGCAGTTCGAGCCATATTTGTGTGGGTCTAGGGAGCAAGAATCGGTGTACGTTTTATTAGCAAGTTTGGCCTTAAATGAGGACGTATCCACATGTGGGGAGTTATCTCTTGTCATTTGTGACTTTCTGGTTGTGTTTCCGAAGGAGTTACCCAGTTTACCTCCTGAGAGAGAGATTGAGTTCACCATCGATTTTATTCCTGGCACCGCTTCTATTTCCATACCCCCTTATCATTTCGCGCCCGCCAAGTTGCAAGAATTGAAGACTTAACTGCAGGAATTGGAGGATTTGGGGTTTATCCGTCCGAGTAAGTCACCGTGGGGAGCACCAGCATTGTTTGCTCAGAAGAAAGATGGGTCCCTCCGTCTGTGTATCGATTATCGAAAATTGAACCGTGTCACCATTAAGAATAAGTACCATATGCCTAGAATCGACAATTTATTCGATCAACTTCGAGGCGTAACTTGTTTTTCTAAGATTGACTTGAGGTCCGATTACCATCAATTGAGGGTTTGGAGGGAAGACATTCTAAAAACTGCCTTTCGTCCTCGTTATGGCCACTATGATTTTGTTGTTATGCCTTTTGGATTGACGAACGCACCAGCAACTTTCATGGATCTAATGAACCGCATCTTTCGTGCCTATCTTGATCATTTTGTGGACATTTTCGTAGACGATATCCTTATTTACTCGCCTTCGGAGGAGGAACACCAATCTCACTTTTCCATAGTTCTTGAACTTTTGAGAGAGCACCATTTGTACGCCAAGCTTAGCAAGTGCGAATTTTGGTTATTCGAAGTCAAGTTTTTGGGTCACGTTGTATCGAAGGATGGGGTGTCCGTTGATCCGGGGAAGATACAGTTCATAATGAATTGGCAACGACCGAAGAGTGTGTTTGAGATCCGTAGTTTCTTAGGTTTGGCCTGTTACTACCATCGTTTTGTCCTTGATTTCTCTTGTTTAGTGGCTCCGATGACCAAACTAACTCGTAAAGGAATTTTCTGTGTTTGGAACAATGCATGTGAAAAGGCCTTTGAGGAATTAAAGAGAAGATTGACTACCACGCCAGTTTTGGTTGTGCCCGAACGAGGAGTCGAATATTCTGTGTATTGTGATGCTTCTAAGGAGGGGTTAGGGTGTGTGTTGATGTAATTGGGACAAGTGGTAGCATATGGATCGCGGCAATTGAAAACTCACGAACGGAACTACCCTACCCATGACTTAGAACTTGCGGCCATCGTTTATGCCTTGAAGAGTTGGCGTCATTATTTAAATGGTGAGAGATTCAAAGTCTTTTCTGATCATAAGAGTCTAAAATATTTGTTTTCTCAAAAAGAACTTAATTTGCGACAACGTCGTTGGATGGAACACTTAGAAGATTATGATTTTTGAGTTACAATAGCACCCGGGAAAGGCGAACATGGTAGCAGATGCATTAAGTAAAAAATCGACACACCCTGCGAATCTAGCCATTCATGAGTGGAAGATGACAAACGATTTTGATGCCTATGCCTTGCATTTCGAGGAAGTTCGAGAGGGAGTCACCTTATGTAACTTAACCGTTCAATCAACCTTGTCGACTCGAGTAATTGAGGCCTAACAGCAGGATGAAGAAGCGGGAGAGTTTCGTGCCAAGTTTCATAGCGGAAAGGCTCGAGAGGGGTGGATGATTCATGTCGATCAACGGTTGTGATACCAAGGAAAATTGTTCATAGCCATATCATGTCGGGAGGAAATTTTAAAAGAATTCCACCATTCACAGTTAGCCGTACATCCGGGGGGAACAAAAATGTATCATGACTTGCGTAGACAGTTTTGGTGGCCAGGAATGAAGAGGGACGTCGTCATTTTCGTATCCAAATGCTTTACATGCCGACAAGTGAAAGCCGAGCATCAATGACCCGTGGGGGAGTTACAACCATTGCCTATTGCCGAGTGGAAATGGGAGAACGTGATTATGGATTTTGTTATCGGTTTATTGAGATCGCTGAGGGGGCATGATGCCATTTGGCTGCTCTTGGCACTAATCTCTTGTTTAGCACTGCTTATCATCCTCAAACGGATGGGCGATCCGAGAGAACGATCCAAATTCTAGAAGATATGCTTCGGGCTTGCGTTATGGATTTTCGGGGTAGTTGGGAAGATCACTTAGCGCTAGTCGAGTTCGCGTACATAAACAGTTATCAATCTAGTATCAAGATGGCGCCGTATGAAGCTTTATATGGGAGACCGTATGTTGGACTGAGTTGAGCGAGGCTACGTTAGTTGGGCCAGATTTTATCAAAGAAAAACCTCCGAGGGCATGAGACCGATCCGCCAACGTCTACTTGAAGCGCAAAAGAGGACCACCGAACAAGTCAAAGTGATTCGGCAATGATTACTAACTGCGCAAAGTAGGCTAAAGAGTTATGCCGATCGTCGTCGCCGACCGCTATCGTTTGAAGCGGGGGATCATGTTTTCCTTAAGGTGTCACCGCGTCGGGGATTATCTCTCCTTGGGCAAAAAGGGAAGGTTTCACAGCATTTTATCGGACCGTTCGATATTATCGAGAAGATTGGGGAAGTCGCATATCGATTGGCCTTACCACCAAGGTTATTGGGCGTTCACGACGTATTTCACGTATCGATGTTGCGAAAGTACGAACCGGTTCCGTCACATGTTCTAGAGTGGTCCGAACTTGAGTTGGAAGCTGATGCATCTTATGGGGAGGAGCCGATACGTATCCTAAATTCGCATGACCAAGTTTAAGGGGCAAGACTATTCTGTTAGTGCAAGTTCTTTGGAGTAACCTCGGAAAGGAAGAGTCAACGTGGGAAAGGGAAGATGAAGTTAAAGAGAAGTACCCGCACTTGTTTCCGAATTAATCAATGTGAGTCTTGAAATTTCAAATCCTATGATTGTTGATTCATTGTTTGGTGATATATGTTGTGACATGAGCATGTGTATTTGACACATGATGTTGTTTGGCTTGAATTATAAATTTCGGGACAAAATTTCTTTAAAGAGGATAGAATGTAGAGACTTGCGAATTATCCTATTTTCTTTAATCATTCAAATATGTGAAATATTGTATTTTGAGGTTGTAATGATGTCTAGAAGTGTTGGAAGCAAGTTGGGTTCAATCCGGTGTCCGTTCAAAATTTTCACCTTTCTGTCCAATTGGTACCGGTATTGCCTATCGCCCAGTACCGGTACCTAGTCTCTAGAAGTTGTTCAAATTAACATTTTGAAGGCTCCAGTACCGGTCTCCCAGTACCGATACCTGCTGCGTTTTTCTGCAATTTTCAGCACGCTTTTTTGACTTCTATGAATACCTCCCTTTTTTCATTTCTCACTCCCAAACGCACGAAACACACCTAGAAACACCCCTTGTAGAGACCCGGATAATTTTAATTATTGAAATGCTTATTAAATGCCTAATTGGGAAAATATGATTTTATTTGGTGGTTATTTGAATTGAGGATTGAAGTGAGAGAATAGAAACTTGAGGGGTGTGTGTGTGTGATTTAAAGATATAGGAGTATATATAAGAGTGTGTGTGTAGGAGATAATTATATCTCCCATTCTCTCTCTCTCACGCCGTCCTCTCTCTCTCTCTCTCTCTCTCTCTCTCTCTCTCTAGCCGTGTATCTCTCTCTATCTTCCCCTCTCACTCAAAACTCTTTCAAGACCTCAAGAATCTCAGAGATTAATTAACCTCCCTTCGACCTTCCAATCGCATTCTTGAGCTTGAAAATCCTTGGGTCAAGCTTGGAGCAGAGCTTTGAAGTTCAAAGAGGCTAGGGCTCGTTAAAATCTCGTAGATCTTGGTTATCATCATGAGGTAGGGACTTATTTACCTCTTTTATGTGTTTATATGTCAATTTGGTGTGGAAATCGAACCTTGATCGTCCCCCTTTGTTCTCTAGAAAGCTGTCAGAAAACTGCAGAAACTCCTGAAATCGCCCAGGGATCGATCCCCAAGCATGAGAGATCGATCCCTCACTTCAAATCTGGATTTTTGCCCTAGGGGATCGATCCCCAAGAGAGGAGGGATCGATCCCTCCCCTTTCTGGATATTCTGCTTGTCTTCTGAGTTTCAGCCCAACTTCAAACGGCCATAACTTCTTTGTCCGATGTCCGTTTCATGCAAATTTTGTATTGTTTCGAAGGTATTGAAGTTAGCTTTTCATTGCCACCAAATCACCTAAAGACTCCAAGTACACAGAAAGTTATGATTGTTAGAGTGGAGGTGTGTTGGTCTCCCAACATCCGTTGGCTACCCTTAAGATCCTCGTTCTATCGTTTTGACTTCCTATGATTAGTGGATGATATTTGTGAACCATTGGCCTTCCATTAGTGAGGAACAACTAAGGAATTACTGAGCTAAAACTTCGTTTAAATACTTTCTATTGATTGTTGGCACTTGTGAATGTTTATGGCACATTTGTGATAACGTGGCATATTGTATGAAGCCTCATCTATGAATGTGAACATGGGGGAGTCTTAACTTGCATATTGTGTGAGAAGGTAGTAGTTTGAGTCGGAAGTTGGCATAGAAAGTCTCGTAACGCAAGAGGTAGTAATACGGACACTTTGACAGTTCTCGTAATGCAAGGGGTGGTAATACGGAGACTTTGACGGGTCTCGTAATGCAAGGGGTGGTAATATGGTGACTTGAGTCGTATGGGATCACCATGACGCAAGGGGTGGTAACACGGTAATCCTCGTAGTGTTATACGGTAACGCAAGGGGTGGAAATACTGATGGTGGGAGTTTGGGATAGCGAGTTGTGTTGAGTTGGTAGAATGCATGTGTCTTGTGAATTGTGTGGCTTTTGTGTGGCATATCCTTGAGCGATCATAATGAATGTCGATACACCTATGAGTTCGTTGTTATCTCTTGATTGAACTTCATCTCCTTGTCATCTCATTTTGCACTCGGCTTCATATTTATACATAGAATTGGTAAAGATTTTCCTACTACGCATCGTGTGCTTGGATGTGAAGGACTCTTTTGGGAGCTAACTTCATTAGTTACTTAAACATCTTGTAATTGACTTTCTTTTGATAAAGATGGGTTTGTAACTATTTATTCTAAACTTTCCTTTTGATTAAACCGTTTGTAACTTATCAACTTATTCGTACTTGTATCTAAGTTAATTTGGGCCATGGTGCCAATGTTGTAATTCTATAAACTTGGGGACTTATTTGCAAAGTTAAACAGGTGGGAAATCATTTGGGTACTATTTATGTTATGCGAGGTCTTTTAGTCCGAAAGGAAATATTTATTTATGTTGAAAATCGTGGACGTGACACCCCCTCTCACCTACCCAACTCCAATCTCACCCAAAACCATTGATTTTAACCTCAAATCTCCAAGATCCAAGGTTTTCTTCCTCAAAATCACAAGATTCTTACATTTGGTGAACCAAGGGTGAGTTTTGTGCTCTTGTTCTCACTCCTTGAGCTCTATCATGTTTTTCTCTCTCTGTCTTCTCAATTATTTGTTGATCTTTGCTTGTTATTCATGTCTTTGGGCTTTATTTGCTCTAGATCTTGTATCCAAGCTTGGGTGAAGCTTGTCTTTGAAGGATTCAAGCTTATTGTTCATGGTAGACCTAGGGTTTTGCTCAAAACCCATCTAGGTAGGGATTTCTCTCTTCCTCTACATGTTTTGCGGTGATTGTGTGATTTAGGTGTTTATTTGCTATATATGGACAAATAGAATATTTTTTGGCTTGAGGATTGCATATTCTTTGAAAGTAGTATTGTGGACTTGAGTGTTATGATTCATGAGCTATATGTGACGTATTTGATAGTGTTTGGTCGTGTGTGGAATGAGTTTATGATATCGGTGTTGGTTGTGATAATATGGTGGTTATTGATGTGAAGTGACTGTGGAGTATATTGTGTCGCAAGGGGTGGAAACACAATTTCGCAAGGGGTGGAGTATATTGTGTTGCAAGGGGTGGAAACACAATGTCGCAAGGGGTGGAGTATATTGTGACGCAAGGGGTGGAAATACAAATTCGCAAAGGGTGGAAGTTCGTTGGAAGAAGTGTGTGTGTCTGTGTGTGTGTGTGTGTATGCATGTGTGTATATGTGTATGAGAATGTTATGAAACTCGTAAAGGGTGTCGATGTACATTTGTTTGGATTTGACATCTAATTTGATTTGCTATATTCATGCTCATCATCTCATTACATATAGATTTTGCAGAGAATTTCCTGCTGGGCTAGTGTAGCTCAGCAAAATTGTAACGCCCCGAATTTTGGGTACGTTAAATAAAACAATTTTATTGAAATTTCAAAATAGAGTCTAGCTCTTTATTACAACATAACCCCCACAGGAGTACTTTTATTACAAAAGGGAGGGAAACTAGGGTTTCCTAACTACAGCTCCTCTTGCTTCTCCAGCCTAGCCAGCTCCTCGGCTCCGAACGCCTCCAACGTGTAGATCTCACCCTGCTCATCTATGAAGTCTGACACATTATACCGGCGTCGCCACCAATATAATATGCCAGGGTCACCAAAAGGCAACACCGTGAGCTACGAAAGCTCAATAGAGTAACCCTACCCACTAACCCTTAACTTACAAACAAAGGATCATAGAAATCAAACTAGTCATGATAACATGTCCACATTCTCGATTTAACGTTGGTGTCCAAGTTTTTCGTGTTTCTCCTACGCGACTCTTCGTAGACCGTGTCAATTATTTCCATTTACAAAAACATCTTTCAAAATCCTTTGCATTGGCTCCGTACCGCGGATAACCAAGCCCTTTCAAAATCATTTGACATTGGCTCCGTACCGCGGATAACCAAGTCACACACCCAACCTCGGTTCCGCCGCGCCGGGTTCCCGAGTATCCTCACAATGGTTCCGCCGCGCCGGGTTCCCATTGGCACACAATTGCATTGGCTCCTCTCCGCGGATAACCAAGCTATACCTCACCATGGTTCCGCCGGTCCGGGATCCCATGGGAACGCACACACACAACCTCACAATGGTTCCGCTATTCCGGATTCCCATTGGAACACACACACACACACACATAATGCCACCAAAAACGGTCATTATGTAGTTTCTAAAATATCTTCTTTTTCGGAAAACACATTTTCCTTGTCAACCACACCCTAGGTGTCATGTTTCTACATTCTCGGTTCTCGTGTCTCGTTATCATGCATAGACTCCGCCGTAGGACTTCCACACAATCAATCATTCAACGTTCATCGAAATCTTGAGTTTAAACAAACAAGATCATCCAACTCTAGAATATATCACAAGTAATACAAGCAATTCATATATGCATGCTCATATTCATCTTAAAGATCAAATACAACTACTTGAGATGAAAAGTAATTCAAAATAACTTACTTATACTTAGGAATAGAAGTTAAGAAGGTCCTACCTTGATCCGAAACTAGTCGGGGCCGAATAAGCAAGTTGGAAATTCCATGGGGGGTGAAACTCACGAATCCGGCCCGAACTTTGGACGGCAGTAACTCGGTCAATCTTTGGCCGAATACGATTGTTCTTAGGTCGAAATCGAAGTTCAAGAAATTCTCTACAACTTCCGTGAAGGAAGTCGATCCTAGAAACGACCCTAGGTTGGAGAAAAATAGTGATAAAGGAGAAGACAGTAAGCTGTCAGGAAATGGAAATCCGAGAATTTACTGAACTTTGGATGCCAATATCTTGGTCATTTCTTGACCGATTGGGGTGGTTCTTGAGCCTAACTTGAAGCTCTCGAAGTGCTCTACAACTTTCCAGAAGGAAGTTGGTTCTAAAAACTACTCTAAGAAGGAGAAAACTGGGGATTTTCGAAGGGCAGTAGGCTGCCAGGAATGGTTTCTAGAGAAAAGGAAGAGCAATGCTTGAGGTGTGTGTTCAAATGGCAAGAGAATGGCTCTATTTATAGGCCAAGGCATGCCCTCTTTCCTCTTCTAAGTGGCTGGCCCCCCTCTCTCTCTTCTCTCCTCAATTTTGACACATGGCAAGAATCCTAGAAAGATCATGGCCTAATCTTTTAGGCTTGCATGGCTAGTGTGAACCTTGGAAGACTTGGTGGGCAAGAAGAGGTGTGAACAAGATTAAACAATTGATAGTTGTACAAGATTTTAGTGTGAAACCATCCAAGAAAGGACAAGGGGAAGATAGATTTTGGCTAGGAGAATATTTACCAAGGATATGAAGTACAAGAGGATCAAGGAAGGTACAACCAAGTCTCTTTCCTTCCTCCTTCCTCCCTCCCTCCCTCTCTCTCTCTCTCTCTCTCTCTCTCTCTCTCTCTCTCAAGTACAATATATATGTATATATATGCAAGTATACAAATAAATTAGTAGTACTTTTGTACCTTAAGTCAAAGAGACTTAAGGGCTAAGTTTTACTTTTTAAACTAACCAATTAACACATGGGGTACTAAGGCATTATCTTAATCTACCATGTACTAGAATAATATATACTTGGATACACATGTACAATTGGAAGATCACAATCTCAATAGAAAAGTAAACAAGGGTACTTAAGAATCATGGTACTAAGTACCCTACCTTTTAAAATAATGCAATACTTTCACATGGTTTAAAAGAAAAGTTTATTTTAATAAAACCCCATGGTATTTTGAAAGACTAAGCTTTTACCCAATGGGTAATAAAATCCCTAACTTCTATTATCCAATGGATAATAGTTATTAGGCAACTTATATATTAAAACAATCCCAAAAGTACTTCAAAGTAATTAAAAAGTATTTTTCTTAATATTCTTAGTACTTTGACCAAGTATACATTTAATATAAATAATTGGGGTTCTTTTATCCAATGGATAATAATTCCCCTAACATTTATTGTCCAATGGACAAAGAATAAAAATAATTAAAAGAAAAAGAATATCAATACTTTGGCTAGGGTCAAAAAGGTTCACAAGGTTCAACAGGGGCAAAATGGTCCATTTATGGTTAGGTAAAGGTAACCAAGTGATTTCCTAGTTTAGTTCCTCCAACCGGATGGTTAGAAGCTAACTAGGCTTGCTAAGTAGGCCAAGGCGCAAAGAAATCAAATTTGAAGGGGCGAAAACGTAATTATGACAAACTTTGGAAATTAAAATCAATTACAATAAAATTCAAATTTTTAACGAAATTTTTAACGACAAAAAATCAAGGTCGTTACAAAAATCCTTCTTTTCAGGTTCGAACGCAGGCAATAGGTTGCATGGCATGGTGTATTTGGAAACGAAGACTTTTGGAAGCTAACATGACTTGGTTACTCATCCATCTTTGTATTAGTCTACTTTTGGATAGAGATGGTATTGTAACTAATTTACTTTGTTTGATCTTTTGACAAAAGATTGTAATATTCTTAATACTTTACACAGGTATTTAAGTTAATTTGGGTCATGGTGCCAAGGTTGTAATTACATTAGTTTGAGGGCTTGTTTGTAAATTAAACAGGTGGCAAATGCATTTTGGATATTATCTAGTTTATGCGAGGATCCTTTATTGAACTGATTTATAGATATATGTTTAAAATCAAGGATGTGACACAGTCGGCGGAACCAGAGCTTGGGGAAATAAGATGGAAAGTGAAATCGATAATTTAAAAAAATGAGGACACGGATTACAATATGTTGCGATGATGATAAACTCTGACAAGACACTGACACTGACATTTTATCCGTTGATTTGATGAACTGTAGACTCCTGAAATTTACTATTCAAAGTTATATACTATTTTTGTTAGTGTAAGGGACATAGGGGTAGGAGTTAGCTACTAAGCTTAATTGTTCATCGGATCTACTTTTTGTGGACCTGGCATCTTATGCCATATAATAGAGACAGACATGAAGGGTACTACAATCTGGAGGAGTATGGTGCAGGACAGATGGTTGCAGAAGAAGACAGATACCCTAAGGGGTAAAAATTATCTTAGTACCATTGTCGAGATTTGGATTAATGTAATTTAAATTTGTAAGACTATTTGGATTGTAATGACTTAATTATCCTCTTTTTTTAAATAAATGACAAACTATGTTTTAAAATTTATTTATTTAATATTTTCAAAAATCGGGGCGTTACAACGGGCTTGGCAGAATCAGCGAGGAAAGAAGACCCTGTTGAGCTTGACTCTAGTCCAACTTTGTGAAAATGCCTTGAGAGGTGTAGGATAAGTAGGAGCTCAAAAGGCGAAAGTGAAATACCACTACTTTTAACGTTATTTTACGTGTTCCATGAATCTAAGGCGGGGCAATGCCCCTCTTTTTGGACCGAAGGCTCACTTATGCGGGCCGATCCGGGAGGAAGACATTGTCATGTGGGGAGTTTGGCTAGGGCGGCACATCTGTTAAAAGATAACACAGGTGTCCTAAGTTGAGCTCAACGAGAACAGAAATCTCATGTGGAGCAGAAGGGTAAAAGCTCTTTTGATTCTGATTTCCAGTACGAATACAAACCGCGAAAGCGTGGCCCAATGATCCTTTAGACCTTCGGAAGTTGAAGCTAGAGGTGTCAGAACAGTTACCACAGGGATAACTAGCATGTGGCAGCCAAGTGTTCATAGCGACGTTGCTTTTTGATCCTTCGATGTCGGCTCTTCCTATCATTGTGAAGCAGAATTCACCAAGTGTTGGATTGTTCACCCACCAATAGGGAACGTGAGCTGGGTTTAGACCATCGTGAGACAAGTTAGTTTTACCCTACTGATGATAGTGTCGCAATAGTAATTCAACCTAGTACAAGAGGAACCGTTGATTCGCACGATTGGTCATTACGCTTGGTTGAAAAGACAGTGGCGCGAAGCTACCATGCACCGAATTATGATTGAACGCCTCTAAGTCAGAATTCAGGCTAGAAGTGATGCATGCGCCCGTCGCCCATTTGTCGACCAGCAGTAGGGGCCATTTGGCCCCCAAAGGCACGTGTCTTTGGCGTTGCCTGCGCGATGGATGCGTCGTGTTGGCCGCCTTGAAGTACAATTCCTATCGAGCGGAAGGTAGAATCCTTTGCAGACAACTACGCGATGGGGTATTGTAAGTGGCAGAGTGGCCTTGCTGCCACGATCCACTGAGATTCAGCCCTGTGTCGCTCCGATTCGTCCTTCCCCTCCACCCTTATCTTCTTTTTCCAAGAGTAAGGAAGAGGTTTGACAGAGAAAAGTGGAGGCATTAGATCTCGGACCATTGAAAGCTACTCCAGGTCCTTAGAATCCGCGTGCCTCTATTACTACAACTTTGTGCTGCGTCATTCGGCTTCAATGCCTTCGCGCACTAGCAAAGCATGACGGGAAGTACACTTGAAACGACACGTGCTTGTCAACGAGCAAGGCAAGCTGCACTGCATGAGCACGAAAAAGGAAAGTAGGCATTGCCACGACATGCGCGAAAGCCAAAAGCAGTGGAAGGCAAGGCATGGCACGACTCTATGCTCAAAAATAGACCATAAAAGCAAAGGCATGACAAGCTGATAGCTTGTCACTGGGCTAGGCAAGGCATTGCTCATGGCATGCCAAGACCAAGGGTGGCCAAGGCATTGCTCACGGCAAAGCCATTAAGGCAAAGGCATGGATAGCCGATTGCTTGTCACTGGGCAAGGCAATGCATTGGTCACGGCATCCCAAGACCAAGGGTGGCCAAGGCAAGGCTCAAGGCAAAGCCATAACAAGGGTTGGCTCCCAAGTTGCTCGGTAACGGCAAGCAAGTTGTTGGGTAATGGCAAGCAAGTTGTCGGGTAACGCTGGGTATCAGCAAAAAAGTTGCTGGGTAATGGCAACCACGTTGCTGGGTAACGGCTAAAAAGTTGTTGGGAAATGGCAACCAAGTTGTCGGGTAACAGTTGGGTATCGGCTAAAAAGTTGCTGGCTAATGACAACCAGGTTGTCGGCTAACGCTGGGTATCGGCTAAAAAGTTGCTAGGTAACGGCAAGCAATTTGCTGGGTAACAGCTAAGAAGTTGCTGGGTAACGACAACCAAGTTGCTGGGCAACGGCTAAAATTTGCTAGGTACCGGCTAAAAAGTAGCTTGTCACCGGGCAAATCAATGCAAGCATCAATATGATCCTATCAAAACGCCCCAAAAACTCTTGTTTAATCACCATCTTTTGGGAATTTTGCAATGATAGTTTTTAATCTTTTTTATTTTTTATTTTTACACATTTTTAAGTCTTAATTTAAACATTTTGTATTATAGATGCCTCATTTTTCAACCCAATATATTTACATAATTATTGTTAAGCTTGTTTATAATTTTTCATAATTTTTTTGTATTTTTTTGGTATTTTTTTTATCATTTTTATCTATTTAATTTTTGTTTAATTAATTAAAAATTATCCTTATGGAAAAAAATTCTAAATTTTTTGGTGGAGTTGCTCCATATTTTTGTGAAGATGTTCCAATTCAAAATTCATGAAAAAATGTTGTGATGCTCAAAAAAAACCCCATTATGACTGTTTGGACATATTGATGTTCCTTCTTGCCACAAGGGCAAAGGCTAATTTTACTACTAAGGGGGGGGGGGGGTTGTCTCCCTCCCTTGGGGAAGCCATGGCCTCTTGACGCCGGGTACCAAAGCACGTTGTTTTTGAGACCACTCGAGCAATTCTTGGCCATTTTGGCTTCGGTTGCTCAAAAAAACACTACCCGTTGGTAATGCCCATAAAAAAGACCGAAATGCCCCTGAATCGAAATGCTATTTTAAGCCATCCCGTAAGGCAAAGCACGGCACTATCGAGCAGAGCAAGACTCTATCGGGCAATTCTTGGCTAGCTGGCCTCGGATACCCCCGGAAACACTACCCGTCAGTAATGCTTGAAAAAAAGATCAAAATACCCCCAAGGCAAAATGTTATTTTAACCGGTCTCGCATGGCAAAGCACGACTCTATCGGGCAAAGAAACACTCTGTCGGGCAAATGTTGGCCGTTTCGCCTCGGAAACCCGTAAAAAGTTGACATGTTGGTAACGCTAGAAAAAAATGCCCGTTTAAAGGCATGCCCTTGCCAAGCAAGGGCAGGGCAAGGCAGAGTAAACCACGACACTATCGGGTAGAAACCAAAATTCCATGGATGTTTGGTCTCGAATGCTTGTGCTTTCATGTCCTGTCAGTAATGCTCGCAGACTCACATCCTTCATGATGCATTGGGGTTCCCATCGGGGGTTGCCTCCATGCTGAGAGGTAAGCTTGTCGCCTAGGTGATGAGCGCTAGTCGATGGATCTCCATTGGCCATGGCACCTTCCCGAGGATGCATTAGCGTCCCCACATGGCAAAGCGTACCTGGCTAATGGTCGTTGATTCCTAATGCCAGGGTACGTAGCCCTAGGGATGCCTCCTTGTTGAGGGATGATGGTTCTCCATTGGCTATGGCACTGTCCCTTCGGTAATCTTCCTCCACGATGCATTGGTGTTCCTTTTGGGGGATGCCTTCCGTGCTGAAAGGTAAGCTCATCACCTTGATGGTGAGCACCGGCTGATGGATATCCGTTGGCTATGGGACAATCCCGATGACGCATTGGTGTCCCTGCACAGAAAAGCATTATTGGCTAATGGTCTTTGATTCCTAAAGCCACGTTGCATAGCCCAGGGGTTGCCTCCTTGCTGAGGGAGAAGCTTGTCACCGAGGCGGCCAGCACCAATCGATGGTTCTCTATTGGCTATGGCACTGTCACTTCGGTAACCTTCCTCGATGATGCATTGGTGTTCCCTTTGGAGGATGCCTTCTTGTTGATAGGTAAACCCATCGTCCATTTCAATGAGATGGGTGGCGAGCTCCAGCCGATGGATCTCATGCATTGGCTATGGCAATGCCCTTCGGTAATCTACATCCATGATGCATTGGGGTTCCTTTCGTGGGATGCCTCCTTGCTGAGAGGTAAGCTCGCCGCCTTTATCATGAGTGCCGGCTAATGGATATCTGTTGGCTATGGCACAATCTTGATGATGAATTGGTGCCCCCGCACAGAAAAGCGTAACAAGCTAATCGTCTTTGATTCCTAATGCCACATTGCGTAGCCCAAGGTATGCCTCCTTATCGAGGGAGAAGCTTGTCGCCTAGGCGGCAAGCGCCGGTCAATGGTTCCCCATTGGCTATGGCACTATCCCTTCGATAACCTTCCTCAATGACGCATTGGTGCTCCCTTTTAGGAAAGCCTTCTTGTTGAGAGTTAAGCTCGTCGTCTATTTCAATGAGTTAGGCGATGAGCGCCAGCCGATGGATCTCATCCATTGTCTATGGCCTTGTCCATTCGAAAAATTACCATGATAATGCATTGGTGTTGAAACCCTTTGGGGCAGGCCCGCCATTGCGAATAGGTAAGCTAGTTGTTGCTCGAACGTGAAGTCAAATTATTTATAAAATCATTGTTCATTTAAAAATCAAAAATGAAATTGCAAAAATCTTCCTTTATGAAGCATTGGCGTTTCCTTCGATGAATATCTCCTTTCTGAGGGATAAGCAAAAATAAATTTTAAAAAATCTTCCTCAACGACGCATTAGTGTTCCTTCAGGGAATGCCTCCTTGCTGAGGGGTAAGCACGTCATTTAGGAGTCAAGCGCCGGCTGGGGGTTCTCCATTGACTTTGGCACTGTGCCTTCGGAAAGCTTCATCGATGATGCATTGGTGTTGTAACCCTTCGGTGCAGCCCCACCCTTGCAGAGAGCTAAACTTGTTGATGCTCAAAAATTCTTCCTCAATGGCGCATTGGTGTTCCCTTTGGGGGATGCCTTCTTGATGAGAGGTAAGCTTTTCGTCTATTTCAATGAGATGGGTGGTGTGCGCCAGTCGATGGACCTCATCTATTGGCTAAGGCACTGTCCCTTCTGTAATTACCTCGATGATGCATTGGTGTTCCTTCGGGGGATGCCTCCTTACTTAGAGGGAAGATCGTCGCCTTGGTGGTGAGCGCAGGCTGATGGATATCTATTGGCTATGGCACAATCCTGATGATGCATTGGTGTCCCCGGACAAAAAAGCATAACGGGCTATGGTCTTTGATTCCTAATGCCACGTTGAGTTGCCCAGGGTTGCCTCCTTGTTGAGGGAGAAGCTTGATGCCTAGGCAGCAAACGCCAGTCAATGGTTCTCCGTTGGCTATGGCATTGTCCCTTCGTAACCTACCTCAATGACGCATTGGTGTTCCCTTTGGGGGATGCCTTCTTGTTGAGAGGTAAGCTCGTCGTCTGTTTCAATGAGATGGGCGTTGAGCGCCAGTCGATGGATCTCATCTATTGGCTACGGCAATGTCCTTTCGGCAATCTTCCTTCATGTTGCATTGGTGTTCCATTTGGAGGATGCCTCCTTGCTGAGAAGTAAGCTCATCACCTTGGTGGTGAGCGCCGGTTGATGGATATCCGTTGGCTGTGGTACAATCCCGATGATGCATTGGTGTCCCCGCACGGAAAAGAGTAACTAGCTAATGGTTTTTGATTCCGAAAGCCACGTTGCGGAGCCCAAGGGTTGCCTCCTTATTGAGGGAGAAACTTGTAACCTAGGCAGCGAGCGCCGGTCGTTGGTTCTTCATTGGCTATGGCACTGTCCCTTCAGTAACCTTCCTCAATGACGCATTGGTGTTTCCTTTGGGGGATGCCTTCTTGTTGAGAGGTAAGCTCGCCATATATTTCAATGAGTTGGGCCGCGAGCGCCAGCCGATGGATCTCATCAATTGGCGACGACAATGTCCCTTGGGTAATCTTCCTCCATGATGCATTTGTGTTCCTTTCGTGGGATGCCTCCTTGCCGAGAGGCAAGCTCATCACCTTGGTGGTGAGCGCCAACTGATGGATATCTATTGGCTATGGTAAAATCCCGATGATGCATTGGTGTCCCCACATGGAAAAGTGTAACTAGCTAATGGTCTTTGATTCCTAATGCCACGTTACGTAGCCCAAGGGTTGCCTCCTTGTTGAGGGAGAAGCTTGTCGCCTAGGCGGCAAGCGCCGGTCGATGGTTCCCCATTGGCTATGGCACTATCCCTTCGATAACCTTCCTTGATGACACATTGGTGCCCCCTTTGGGAAAAGCTTTCTTATTGAGAGGAAAGCTTGCCGTCTATTTCAATGAGATTGACGGTGAGTGCTAGCCAATGGATAAGGCCTTGTCCTATTAAAAAACTACCATGATAATGCATTGGTGTTGAAGCCCTCGGGGCAAGCCCTCCATTGGGGAGAGGTAAGCTGGTTGTTGCTCGTACGTGAAGTCAAATGTTTTATTAAATCATTGTTCTTTTAAAAATCAAAAATGAATTTACAAAAATCTTCCTTTATGACGAATTGGCGTTTCCTTCGGTGAATGCCTCCTTGCTAAGGGATAAGCAAAAATGAATTTTAAAAAATCTTCCTTGACGACGTATTGGTGTTCCTTCAGGGAATGCCTCCTTGCTGAGGGGTAAGCACGTCTTTTAGGCATCGTGCACCGGCCGGTGGTTCTTCGTTGGCTATGCCATTGTCCCTTCGGAAAGCTTCCTCGATGATGCATTGGTATTGTAGCCCTTCGGGTCAACCCCACCCTAGCAGAGAGCTAAGCTTGTTGATGCTTGGAAATTCTTCCTCGATGACGCATTGGTGTTCCGTTTGGGGGATGCCTTCTTGTTGAGAGGTAAGCTCATCGTCTATTTTAATGAGATGGGCGGCGAGCGCCAGTTGATGGATCTCATCCATTGGCAACAGCACTGTCCCTTCGGTAATCTTCCTCAATGACGCATTGGTGTTCCTTTCGGGGGATGCCTCCTTGCTAAGAGGGAAGCTCGTCGCCTTGGTGGTGAGCGCCGGCTGATGGATATCCTTTGGGTATGGCACAATCCCAATGATGCCTTGGTGTCCCCGCACGGAAAAGAGTAACTGGCTAATGGTCTTTGATTCCTAATGCCACGTTGTGTAGCCTAGGGGTTGCCTGCTTGTTGAGGGAGAAGCTTGTCGCCAAGGCGGCGAGCGCCGATTGACGGTTCCCTGTTGGCCATGGCACTGTCCCTTTGATAACCTCCTCGATGGCACATTGGTGTTCCCTTTGGGGGATGCCTTCTTGTTGAGAGGTAAGCTCATCGTCTAAGAATAAGTATCCCATGCCAAGAATTGATGACTTGTTTGATCAACTCTGAGGTGCCACTTGTTTTTCCAAAATCGATTTGAGGTCCAGTTATCACCAATTAAGGGTTTGTAGAGAGGATATTCCTAAAACTGCCTTTTGTACTCGCTATGGTCATTATGAATTCGTTGTTATGCCATTCGGTCTGACTAACGCTCCAGCTACTTTCATGGATCTGATGAATCGTATCTTTCGTGCGTACCTCGATCATTTTGTGGTTGTATTTGTTGATGACATTCTTATCTTTCATCCACGGAGGAGGAACACCAAAATCATCTTGCCGTCATTCTTGAACTCTTGAGGGAACACCGTTTATATGCCAAGCTTAGTAAATGCGAGTTTTGGTTACCCGAGGTCAAATTCCTAGGTCACGTAGTTTCGAAAGGAGGGGTATCTGCCGATCCAGGAAAGATAGAGTCTATTATGAATTGGCAGTGACCGAAGAACGTGTTTGAAATTCGAAGCTTTTTGGGGTTGGCTGGGTATTACCGTCGTTTTGTTCTTAATTTTTCTCGTCTAGCGGCACCGATGACTAGACTAACGTGTAAGGGGACTCGTTTCATTTGGAATGACTCGTGTGAGACGGCTTTTGAGGAGTTGAAGAGACGATTGACTACCGCACCGGTTTTGATTGTGCCTGAATGTGGAATTGGCTACTCCGTATATTGTGATGCATCTAAGGAAGGATTGGGGTGCATGTTGATGCAAGCAGGGCGAGTAGTAGCATATGGTTCGAGGCAATTAAAGACTCACGAACGAAACTATCCAACTCATGAATTGGAACTCGCGGCCGCTGTTTTTGTTTTGAAGAGTTGGCATCACTACCTTTTATGGTGAGAAATTTAAAGTCTTTTCTGACCATAAAAGCCTAAAGTATCTCTTTTCTCAAAAGGAGCTTAACTTGCGTCATCATCGTTGAATGGAACACTTTGAAGATTACGATTTTGAATTGCATTATCATCCGAGTAAGGCGAACGTTGTGGCAGACGTGTTGAGCAAAAAACTGATACACTTAGCGAGCCAAGCCATACGTGAGTGGAAGATGGTGAATGATTTAGGCTGTTATGCTTTGCACTTTGAGAAACTTCACGAAGGGGTTACATTGTGCAATCTCACTATCCAATCTGCATTATTGGCACGAGTAGTGGAAGCTCAACAACACAATGAAGAAGTGGAGGAATTTCATACCAAATTCCTTAGCGGGAATGCTCGAGATGGGTGGATGATTCATGCCGACCGAAGTTTACATTATCAAGGGAAGTTATTCGTACCCGTTTCGTGTCTGGAAGAGATCCTACGAGAGTTTCACCATTCACCGTTAGTCGTCCATCCGAGAGGAACGAAAATGTATCACGACTTGCGTAGGCAATTTTGGTGGCCCGGAATGAAGAAAGATGTTGTAGTCTTTGTGTCCAAGTGCCTTACATGTCAACAAGTAAAAGCTGAACATCAATGACCTGCGGGAGAACTACAACCGTTACCGGTGGCCAAGTGGAAATGGGAAAATGTGACGATGGATTTTGTTACGGGTTTGCCGAAATTGCCGAGGGGACATGATGCCATTTGGGTTATCGTGGACCGTTTTACCAAGACCGCTCACTTTCTACCTATCCATGTTACCGATTCCGTGGAAACGCTTAGTTGTTTGCACATTCGGGAGATTATTCGACTTCACGGGATTCCCGTGTCTATTGTGTCCGATCGAGACCCGAGGTTTACCGCACATTTTTGGCAAAGTTTGCAGGCCGCTTCGGGCACAAACCTCTTGTTTAGCACCGCCTATCATCCACAGACTGATGGTCAGTCCGAGCGATCAATTCAAACTTTGGAAGATATGCTACGGGCGTGCGTTATGGATTTCCAGTGTAATTGGGAAAACCATCTACCATTAGTCGAATTCGCATATAACAATAGTTATCAATCAAGTATCGAGATGGCACCATATGAAGCCTTGTATGGAAGACCATGTCAATCACCCGTGTGTTGGACTGAATTGGGAGAGGCAACGTTCGTGGGGCCGAACATGATCAAGGAGACTACCGAGAGTATGAGAACAATTCGCCAACGACTTTTAGAGGCTCAAGAGAGAACAACTGAACAATTCAAGGTGATTCGCCAAAGGTTACTAACCGCTCAAAGCCTACAAAAGAGCTATGCCGACCGTCATCGTCGCCCATTATCATTCGAAGTGGGAGATCATGTGTTTCTCAAAGTATCGCCACGTTGAGGCTTGTCACGTTTTGGGAAGAGGGGAAAGCTTTCACCACGTTATATTGGTCCGTTCGACATTATCGAGAAAATCAGGGAGGTTGCGTACCGCTTGGCTTTGCCGCCGAGATTATCGAATGTGCACGATGTGTTTCACATATCTATGTTGAGGAAGTACAAACTTGATCTGTCTCATGTGTTAGAATGGTCCAAACTTCAATTGGAAGTTGACGCATCATATGGGGAGGAGCCGATACATATCCTGGATACGCGTGATCAAGTATTAAGGGGTAAGACGATACCACTAGTGCGAGTATTGTGAAAGAGTCTGGGTAGTGAGGAATCGACTTGGGAACAAGAAGACGAGATTAGGGAGAAGTATCCACACCTATTTCCAGGATTAATCGATGTGAGTGTTTAATGATTACTATGTCGCATAATATTGATGGTTATAATTGTTGCATATTTATGTGGTGCATGACTTAGTTGAGCATGGCTATTTACATTTTGAGGACGAAATTTCTTCAAGGAGGGTAGAGTGTAGAGGCCTGTAATTTCGTTTAATAAAGTCAAACTGTTTCATAAATGAAAATCGTAGATATTATATGGATATTTGATCGAGGGGTTTGATGTGCAAAAGTTTAGAAGACTTGGGTGATTGTGTAATATGCATTTGTGTGAGTATTTATAGGGAGGAGTGTGAGAAACACCTTCACATCCCTCACTCCCTCTCTTCTGTCCATCTCTCTGTCTTTCGGTCTCTCCCTCTCTTTCTCACTCTCACCCATTTTCCACCAAAACACCTCAAAACTCACTCAAGACAACCTCTAATCCTTCACCCCTCCATGTATTACAGACCGTATTTCGCTGGTTTGAGCTCAGAGGAGGCGTATCCCTTCCGTTTTCAAAGTTTGGAACTAGGGCTTGGAGAAATCTTTCGATTTCGTTTTTCAATCTTGGGGTAGGGAGTTCTAACTTGCAATATATGTTTATGACTTGTTCCTTGTAGCTTGATTCTTGCCATTGGTCGTTGTTGTTGTTGTTGTCATTGAATCCATGAAAACCTACAAAAAATCTGTTTGAAGTGAATTGTTATCGATACCATTTGCATAGTTATCGATACCTTTGCATTCCAAAACCCAGAAAATCATTTGTTATCGATACCATTGGTTATTGTTATCGATACCTTTGCGTCTGGAGTGCTTTTTGACCAAATGGTATCGATACCATTTTTATTGGTATCGATACCTGTTGCTTATCTCCAATTTTCACTGTTTTGCTTCATTTTTCACCATTTTGGTTTTCAATCACTTTTAACCTATCCAAATACCTCCCAAATGATCCTTAACTTGATTACTCGTGTTTAACGACTTCATCGGATGTTTAGTATAACTTTAATGCTCGTTTGGGTATGATTTCACAAAATACTTTACGTTTCAAAGTTGGGTTTGAACGGTACGAACATGACGATTTCGAAACTTTACGAATGCAATGAGAACACTTAAGGACATCCCAATGGGTACGGTGCCTGGCAGAGGATATTGGGATCCTTTAACTGGCCCAGTAGGAGCTATATGCTCGTAATTGATACTTCAGGACATCCCGATAGGTAAAGTGCCTCGCAGAGGACATTGGGGTCTTTTAGCTGGCCCAGTAGAAGCTTCGGCTCATGACACATGTACGAGACACGTCATGATTTATGGTGCTTTCAAAGTTTGTTCTGAGAGACAGATAAATGGTTTGAAACGAAAGGTTGAAATTGAATTGTTATCGTTGCCTTTTCGTTGGATGTTGCAGCCATCGTTCCTTTTATGATCATTCCTACATATCATATGCATACATTGTTAGATTAAAGCTTTCTACTGAGCTAGTGTAGCTCAAGCCTTACATTACTTTTCAGGTACAAACCCAGGGCAGTAGCTTCATGTTTGGAGTGCTTGGATGCGGACATACTTTTGAAAGCTAACATTGAGGAGTTACAAAGTCATCTTTGTAATTTATTTTTGAAAGATGTGTTGGTAACTCTATCTGTAAACATTTTGATTAGGTAACATTATAAGTCCTTAACTCTCTTGGTATTCTATAATTATGTTGATTTGGGCTTCGGAGCCACAGATATAAAATTTTGGGAACAATAATATGCTGAAGTGTGATTTATGGAAATGAAAATGTCAAATCCTTTTGGGTTATTGTATAGATAATTGTGAGGTTTTATAAATGAAAATCTCTTATATTATGTTGAAAATCGAGGGTGTGACAGATCTTATGGGTTCTTGAGGGATTAAGTGGAGTTTCAAGTGGGAGAGCAAGAGAGAGAGAGAGAGAGAGAGAGAGAGGGAGATACAAGGAGATAATTTATCTCCTACATACACACGCACACAAAAAAAAGCAAATCACACATTCACTCCCTCTAGTTTCTATTCCATTACTTTAAACCCCAATTCAAACAAACATCACATTATTCGTATTTTTCCAATTCCAGCATTAATAAGACATTTTGATAATTAGAAATATGCGGGTCTCTACTCTAACTATGTTTGTAGTATTACTTTGAGAAAAATGAGGAGAAATAAACCAAAAGGCAAGCATGTGTTTTACTTTCACTTTCACTTTCTTCTTCTTCTCTATAGGTGTATGAAAACTATTTTGTGGTTAAGTAGCACATGTTATTTGATGAAATTGTCACCTTTGTTTTTAGCTTTTCTCTTATCATTATGACATTATCACTTTTTTTTTTTTTTTTTGAGGTCCTATCTTGGAGAGGTTTCTCCTTAAAAGGAAAAAAGGTAAAGAGAGATAGAGAGAAAGAAAAGAGAGTTTACACATCTATCTATCTATATCCTATAGGAATGTGTTTAGGCCTACCAATCCTCCAAACCTCTATCCCTATTTTTCTAGAATTTTGATTTTCTTTTAATTTGTTTAAATTGGGAGGGAGTTAATTTGTTTAAATTGGGAGGGAGAGGGAAAGGGAGGGGACATGGGAGGGGAAGGGAGAGAGAGAGAGAGAGAGAGAGAGAGAGAGGAGAATTGAGGAAAAATAATCCAATGCTCCAGTGATATGTTTATGTGGTGGCCCAACTTATCTCTCCACCACATGTTTGTGGTTCTCACTACAAAGTGTCAAGCCCACACTTTGTTTTTTCGTCCCGTGCATTGAACGAACACAATGGTAGATGATAAAAGAGATAGTTTGATATTTTTTCCTTTTTCTTGTCCCGTTTTCGAAGCAAGCTAGCATTGATCTCAATTTATTCACCGAAAGACGTGTGGTGAAAAATAAATTTAGGGTACCACTTAACGGTGGTCCCATGCATCAAACGGGAATGCTAATGTGTTGTTTAAGTACAAAGAGATGTGAACTATGGGCTCTTCATTGCATTACAACGCGTAATCAAGTTCGTGGTTAATTAGGAGAAGATGAGAACCATGGCTAATTTGAGGATGTTAACGGTCATGGCGGCCTTTCGGCTAAGTAATTTTAATTTATAATTATGCAGGAAAGAAGCAATTTACATGTTTCTCTTGTCTAATGAGGTAAAAGGATAATAATTACTCTTCAATGATTGCTCATTTTGTAACTAATTATGTTTCTCTGGGCCAAATGATGCTTGTTCATACATAATCACAATCAACTCTATATAATCTCGTACAAATTCACCACAAGGAACCACCACCTTGAATACTTGAGAGAGCACATTCCCAATAGTACCAGGTAGACAGTAGACTAGACGCCACCAAGGCTTAGGACACGAACACATGAGAAGCAACACCAGAGTAAAGAGATGAGAAAATCGTTCGAAATTCTATTTCATTATACTCGTCCACCTCACTCTTTTCCCGAGGCAAAACTACCAACTTGCACCTAGCCATGTACATAAACCTAGCTAATGAAGACATCTGTACTTCAGATCCTACAAATAAATAAATAAACAAGACATTCAAATACGTATGAATGATCTTTTAAGTTACATTCAGAAATGGCCCATCCAAGCACAATGTGCAAATGTACAACTTGATTAATAAGAACAAAAAATAAATGTGATCACAACTTTCAGCATGAATTCACTCTCCAAACTAATCTAGTCGACAAAATAAATGCCTGCAAAAATATAAACCTCAAAAGAGTCAAAAGGAAGCAACTGAGCATTTCTTCAAACAGGCAATTCCGTCATTCCTCTATGCAGATTCTGTTCACAAAATGTTCACAGCGCACTAAAGTCCAGAGGTGCTAATGAACTTTTTAGATCATTAATTACAAACCTAGAGAGTGATAGATATGGGAACGTAAACCAAAACATAAGTGCACCCAGCTCAAACTGTATGTTGGTCTAACAGACTGCTATTACTGCACAGAAATTTCCAATACTTATTTAGCTTGTGATCTTCGGGCTCCACACAGTCCCACTTCCCCGCGCAAAATATTGCATATGCATCAGCTGCATACCTGGAAAGACGAGTTGCCAAATGTACTTATTATAACATGTTATCTACTTGGTTTTCTAATAACCACTAAAGTAAATAAATACTCCTTACTCCTACATGAAAAGGAAACGGCTTAATCTCACTTTTCGTCCCCAAGATTTAATTTGGCACATTTGGCTCCCCAATATTGTAAATCTGTCTTTACGTAGTCCCCAAGCCCGACTCTGTCCATTCCTTCGGGTCATTTTTGGGGACTTTGCACATAAGCCATACGCAGGGTAAACTTCGAAGCAAAGCAAAACTAAGTATGAGACTTAAACATCAACAGTAACTTATTCATTATTATCAAGCACATTATAGTACTGATCAATGCACCTAAACAAATAAATTCTACTTAAGGCACATAAATAGAAATAGGTGCAGGTTAACCGTTGTGGGTTGTGCTCAATAAACGAGTTGTCCTAAATGCACCAGCAGTCGCAGACATTTTACTTGCAAGAAAAGTAGAAAAAGTCTAAATGGTACACACCCTACTTAACGGAAGAATTCCATATCTTTATGTGGATGAATGTCCTGACTTATTGTGATGAATTTTACGACTCATCATGATTCTTGCTATGAAGGGCTGTACCGCAAGAAAAGTCTTTGTCACGCCCATGTGTGGTTATGACTTTATATTTTAAAAATGAAATTCTTTATTTCTATTTTTTAATGACATTTTGTGGTAATAAAAAGTTTCTGTTTGATGTTATGTTGCCAACATAAAAACATTGCCAACTTACTTGCCAACACCATGCAACTGAGTCGCATGAGTCCAGCTTTCTCCCAAATATTCCCGAGATAAGCGTTGAATCATTTGTGCCCTCTTATTGTACAAACCTAGACTTTTTATCACGCTTGCAATCTGCTCAGTGGTGACCTCTGTAGCAGTTTTTGCATTTGGACACAAACTGAATAGATCTGGCAAAACTCTTCCAACCTGTGAGCAATCACATTCATCTATTACTGAGATGGTTAAATTCATTCAATGCAAACAATAGTACATTCTCTGAACATCTAACAAACATATATCTATCAACCAATTAAAGGATCAGCTCCACATGGGTAGCCAACACAAAGTAAAGCCCATTTATGAATTAATGTCTAGATATGTTCACGAAAAGTTGGACCAAAAACATATAAACTCACATTTCGCATATCACAACTCAAGATTTTTGGGGTTAGTGATAATTCAGACAGAGAAAAACCTAAATATAAACAAAGACATTCGCCTTTCAAAAAAAATAAAATAAAAAACAAAGACATTCAAAAAAAAGTATACAACCCTTAGTAGCACGAAGCGGGAGCGGAAGCGGGAGCAGGAGCGGAGGCACCTAGAAGCTCCTAAGGTTGGGAGCGCCTAAGAAACGTATATAGATTTCATATAAATACATATATAAAGTATCTTTAAATACTTAACCATTGAAGGAAAAGTGATTACTTATGAGAATTTTCATGATCTTAAAGGGTACTTATAGGAAGTTAGATATTTTCAATTTGCCAAACTTCTTGAGTGATAAGATTTTCATATTTTTATTTCCACAATGGCATACCTCCCTTAAGAATAAGAAAATAGTTGCCTTAACCACCCAATAAGCTCCCATGTTAGTTGGGAGCGAGCTCCCGTCTCAAGGGGAGCGAGCTCCCATCAACCTCCCATCTTGGGAGCGCCGATTCGGGCTCCCGTCTTGGGAGCGCACCCATTTTAGAAGAATCCTGCTACTAAGATACAACCACACTTTTGCACACATACTCACATTAACTCATACATACTACATCTCCGGTGTCTACGGGCCCAGAGATGAATGCGAGTGTTCGTGTAAAGTTTGTGCAAGTGTGTGTGGTGGTTGAAGAGTTGCAAAGACAATAAGAGTATTGTTAACATCAGAACGAGAAGTTAAAACCTAGCCTTTTGACATCTTTAGAGATAAAGAAAAAACAACCTATCAAACATTTATTGCTCAATGGCTGTATGTCCCTCTTACCTCACCTTATTGCATTTGAATTCACCATCTATGTGCTTAATACTATCACGTGAAACAATTCTCCAATAGCATTTCTTTTGCATGTCTGAAGATAATGATACATAAAAACACTTGATGCACCAAAAACAAGGCAATTATACACTTGTGCCAATTAAGTACTACTAAATTCAATTAGTTATCTAAAACAAGTAGAGAGGCATGGAAAGGACCAACGAACAAGTAAAATGCAGTAAATGAAATGCACGAGATGTTAAGAAAACGTTCTTAGGTTCCCATTGATTGTCTTAGATACTTTTTTCTTTCGTGGGGGTTGGTTGTTTGATTGCATTAGTGGGAGTTTATTAAACTTTAAAGCCACTTTCACTACCTCTCAAATGGCACTTTCTATTGGTTCATTTTTGTTCCTCCCCAAATCACACCAAAATGGTAAGATCTGATGAGAATCCTCAATCCTTTCTATACTCTGACTCTCATAGTATTTAGAAAATCAACTCTCTAGTGACTCTAAAACCACACTCCCTTTGTCCACTAATGTTAGTCCAATATTCCACTTTGATATGTCCCGAAATACTAGTCCTCTTTGATAAGTCAAAGAAAAAAGCATTTAGATCTCCCAATCCAACCTTCATAAATAATTAGAAGTAGTTTTAGAAGTGAAATTAGGAGGCCATGTTGAAATCAAATCCAACTTTAATGCTTGTCCCCTATAAAGTTGGATCCCTGAAAGGTACAAATAATGACAGAGGGAGGGCAATTGTATGGCCAACGTACTCTCGCTGTATGACCACACTCCAATATCAAGAAGTCATGTCTCATCAAGTACAACACACCGATTTCCTATGGGGCTGAGCGTCCTATTATCCTATATAGTAATTGTTAGAATATAGTATTAGTAGTAGTCCCACATTGCATGGTTTACTTATTCAATATGTGAGTCATCTATATAAATAAGATTGTTATGTGTTAGGGTTGTTGAACACCCTACACACTTTTCCTTCCTAAACAACATGGTATCAGAGCGGGTTCACCATCCACCTTAGATATACAAACAGCCACTGAAACCCTAAACCCTCATGTGATCTCTTTTCTGCATCACCCACCTCTTTGTCAGCCACTATCAAACACAAACAGCCACTAAAACCCTAAATCAAAGCCACAAATCCCGTAAATCCAGAAATCCCAACCTTTGAAACCCTAAATCGAAGCCATAATCGAAGCCTTTGATGTTCGAACTCCATAACCAAAGCCCTAATTGAAGTTTCTGACCTTCGAAAGCTCCAAATCGTGGCCGAAATCCCCCAAAATCGATTATCCAGTCCCTAAACTGCACTCATCGGCACCTGAATAGCCTCGTCGGCACCTAAACTGTACTCATCGGCCATAACCCAGTCACGGCGACCCTCGCCACTAGTAGCCAAGTCTCCAAAATCTCCAAAACAGCTCTCCTTCACTTCGAAAATCCTTGGTCTCCATCCCCAAGGTGCCAACAACCTCCGAAATTCCCCAAGGAGCGTTCGAAATCATCACACCACCACTGGGTTATGTTCGAAACAGTCTGCATGTATTAGTTGGTTGCCTCTTATTACACGGTGATATATTTGCAATGATGATTCTGATTCTGCTTCCGTTGTCTCTGGTGGGTGTGGTAATTCATTTAGCCATGGTCATGGTCGCAGCCGTGATTCTGGGTATCGTGGTCGGGTTTTTAGCAATGCTTTTGGTGAGCGTGGTAACATATATTGTTTTGTCGTCTATTTCGTTGACGTTGGTAGTTGGTTGATGGTAGTTAAAGTTGGTTGTTGTTGGTTGTTGAAGTCGTTCGTTGGTCGTTCAAGTCATTCATTGGTCGTTCAAGTCGTTTCGTTGGTTGTTGGTTGTCGGTTGTCGTTGAAGCCATTTGTTGGTCGTTGAAGTCATTTCATAGGTCGTTGAATTCGTTTGTTGATTCGTTGGTCGTTGAAATTATTTCGTTGAAGTCGCTGAAATCATTGAAGTCGTTTCGTTCGTTGAAGTCATTTCATTGGTTGAAGTCGTTCGTTGGTCGTTGCTATTAAAAGTTGTTCCATTGTTTTAACAAGTTGGTTGTTTTTCGTTATTGCTGTTAGTAGTTGAGGTAATTGTTTCGTTGGTCGCTATGTAACAAGCTGGAGAGTCTCCAGCTTGCACGGGAATGTTAGAATATAGTATTAGTAGTAGTCCCACATTGCTTGGTTTACTTATTCAATATGTGAGTCATCTATATAAATAAGATTGTTATGTGTTAGGGTTATTGAACACCCTACACACCTTCCTTCCTAAACAACAGTAATAATCAGTTGGAAAGTATCACATCATGTCTCATGAATTGTTTAGCCTAATAAGAATCACAACAAAAAAGGAACCATTGACAGATCTCTTGATGCCTTGGAAACCTAGTAATCACCATCACTGCAACCTTCTACATCATGACATTTACGCCTAGCACACAGTGTCCATGACTCCATGGATATACTCAAATTCAAGACAATTGAGGATATGAGGCGGGACACAAATGGTTTGTAGGTTCATATACATGTTGAGTTTCACTATATATATCTCTATTATAAAACAGAAGGGTGTGGGGACAAGTTGTTGGAACGGCTTAGATTCATTTGATCCAAAGGCTATAATGCATCCTTCCACTTCCAGGTTAAGTGCCCATGGTTTTCACCTAAATTACACAATTGTCATCCCCTTCCAACAGGGATGCGTAGTGCTGCAGGCACGGGCTAGCACTAGTGTATATATATATATATATATATATATATATATATATAGAGAGAGAGAGAGAGAGAGAGAGAGAGATTGTTGTGAGCATATGTGTTGTTCTTGGTTCTAGGAAAGTTTTAGCTGCATACAAACCTTTCCAGGATTGTTTTATCTTCTCTTAGGACAATGTTTTATGCGTGACTCGATCCATATAAGTTTTCTCTTAGACTCCTAATTTTGTGCTTACATAGTTATCTCAATATTTATTGTTGTGTTGTTGTCTTCTGGTATTATAGTTTACAGAAATTCTAACGAATATTTCCAACAAGTGAAGGCTTCAGAAAATATCTTTACTATGGGGGATGGTATGATGGTATTATTATATCAATGAAGAACCAACATACTAATAAACGATACAAACTTCAATACATTTTCTGATTATTTCAATGAGCAAGTCTAGTCCCCTTGGGGACAAGACCTTCTAAATTAACTTCTTGCTAACTTCAAATACTTATCCGATCAAACAAAGACTTCAATTATTTAATGTGATCAATAAGAAAACTGTGCATTTGTTGATGTGTTAGGAGCCAAGAAGCACGGATACAGATACGGGACACGAACACAACATGGATACGTGGACACGTGATTTTTCCAAAACCTAGGATATGGACACGTTGGGGGATGCGCTAAATACATAGATTAATAATGATTTATATGTGCACATACAAAAATTCATATATTACATAAAGATATTATTTTTTCCACATTAAAGAGAAAAATTCAATGAAAAAATGAGAATAGCAAAAAAAGAAAATTTCATAACATAAATTATTACTTTCGTATTTCCTAATTTTATCTAGAATATTTTACACCTTTCGTCCTCAAGTTGATTAATATTAGGCTTTAATTCGGTTCATATTTCAAATATTATATTTTATTTTACCTAGTTTTAGGATTTAAAAATTAAATTAAAACCCAAAACGTGTCCCCAAGCTAGTCGGATACGTGTCAGAGCGTGTCCAAAACGTGTCCCACTTAGAAAGAATAATTAAATATTCGGACACATTATAGGCAAAGCAGCAGATAAAACAGCATTGTTGAGATTTTGGGAACCCACATAATGCAACAAATGCGCACATAGAGGAGAATAAATAATACAAGGAGAATTTACGTGGTTCGGGCGCTTTGCCTACATCGATGGCCCAATACGAGAAAGGAATACTCAACCACGAGCCCTTGCTCAATTGTATCTTTCTCTCCCTTACATTCTCTCAGTATTGTGCTCTACTCTCTCTGCTCTGTGAGAGCCCTTGGCTCTACCTTATGAACCACAGGCCCTTGCCTTTCATAAATGAAGAAGCATTGTGATGTTGGTGGCTGAAGAAAATAAGTTCATTCAGAAGACTAGGAGCCGCCCACATCTTCTTCTCCTCTTTTTGCAGACACAAACTGGGAAGCATTATTTTGCTATCAAGGGCTGCCCACATATTAACTGCGCAGCCTATCCAACAAGTATACCAATTCATACTTACTTCCAATAAACACAGATAATGCTTTAAATCTCCTACAAAGTGTATGTCCCCTCAAAACAGATCGACCAAAAACATACCATTGTGTAATCACTCAAACAACTAGAGCATCAACCTGAAGAGAAGTAAAGCCTGATAAACACTTGAAAATATCAATGAACTTGTGAAGATTTTTTTGAAGATTTTTTGGTCCAGAGATAACAAGATAATATTTTCCTGCAAATTTACAATTTTAGCACTTCATATTAGCTATTCTTTTTCATTTGACCAAAATGGTAAACCAAATTGACGAGGTAACTATAGGCCCATACACATAGGTTGCAAAGATACCAATACTCAATATTTGACAACAGAGAGAAAGAAAGCCAAAGAAAATGAATAGACCATACCTGCAGACCAGTTGTCCGATTAAGAAGCATACATATCACCAAGACCCTCCAAGGATCGTAAGCATGATCCTCTTGTAGGAGAACGAAAGGGGAGCGGGGAGGCTTCCATGTGTTACCAGGAGTTCGTCTTTTGTAAGCTTCATCTCGCATCTGGGCAGCATTTAATACGGGTTTAACCAATGCTGCTCTTCGGGCCTTCTTGGGCAGTACTGCACATTCACTTTTACCTCCCGACCAATAAGAAAATGCATTCTCTGCCTCTGTGGATACATTGGTGGGCCCATTCTTCATGCTCTTTTTAGGCAACTTGATTTTCAGATGCTTCTCCTCACTTGGCATAACTTGTTTCCTCATTGAAGGATTGAAGTAACGCGAAACCACCCGAACATTAGGACTAGCTTTCTTCAGACCTTCCTTCATTGGAGGATTAAAGTAACCTGAAACCACCCGAACTTTAGAATTTTCTTTCTTCAGACCTTTCTCTTTTTGCCTTCTGTTGTTGAACAAGACGGGTTCACAGACTGCCCTGTCATGTTTCTCTTTCCCGTCACCCATTTTTTCATAAACACGCTGTGAAAAGAAAGCTTCGTTTGCAACCCCATTTTCTCCAATCTGATCACCTTTATTGGTGGAAATGAATGGATATTTCTTACTGAAATGCCTCTTTTCTCTAACTGCAACCTTATCACCACAAGGACGGAAAACCTGTGTCTTCAAAAAGTTTGTGTCTTGCCCATTTGACTGGCTGCCGCCATTGTATTCAAATTGTGCAAGCACGTCCTCAAGCCGAGGCCTACTGACTGCAACACCATCACCACCAAATGCTGAATTTGAAGTATCAGTATCGCCCTCCTCCACCACATTAATCTTTTTTGTTACTCCCTTAGGGGGACAAGTAAAAACAGTATGGGAATTCAGGTCCTTGGAGCAAGCATCATTGTCCATTCCCATCTTCTTGTCATCATGGTCTAACAAAGGCATAGTCTCACTGGAATCAGTTTGGTCGCCGTTGACTTCCATTTTCTTACTAGAAAAGTATTTCGTCTTATTTTCCCTATCAGTGCATCCACTCTCTTGCTCATTTGAAGCCTTTGTATGATGTTTGTGCACATCTCTCTTCTTTCTCCTCTTACCGCTACCACTACTCGCATAGATCTCCATTGGGGACACAGCCTCACTGGCCAGTTTGCCAAATGATTCTGAATTTATCATAGAATTCATTAAGGAGAAAACAGGCTCATCCATGCCTACCCTTTCTTTAACAAGCACATTAATATGGGGAGGAGTTGAATCGCCTTCTTTTCCAATGTCCTCATCACCTGTCGCGGTCCTCTTTTTCAATGCTCTTCGGGCCTTTTTGGGCAGTACTGTGCATTCACTCTTATCTCCCAATGAATCAGAAAGTGCATTCTCTACCTCTGTTGATACATTGGTGGGCCCATTCTTCATCAATTTTTTAGGCAACTTGATTTTCAGATGCTTCTCCACACTTGGCATAATTCGTTTCCTCATTGGAGGATTGAAGTATCCCGAAACCACCTGAACATCAGGACATGCTTTCTTCAGACCTTCTCTCATTGAAGGATTGAAGTAACGTGAAACCACCAGAACTTTCGAATTTTCTTTCTTCAGACCTTTCTCTTTTTTCCTTCTGTTGTTGAATAAGACAGGTTCACAGACTACCCTGTCATGTTTCTCTTTCCCTTCACCCATTTTTTCATAAACACGGTGTGAAAAGAAAGCCCCGTTTGCAGCCCCATTTTTTCCGCTCTGATCACCCTTGCTGTTGGAAATGAATGGATATTTCTTCCTGAAATGCCTCTTTTCTCTAACTGCAACCTCATCACCACAAGGACGGAGAACCTGAGTCTTCAAAAAGTTTGTGACCCGCCCATTTGGCTGGCTGCCACCATTGTACACAAATTGTTCAAGCACATCCTCAAGGCTAGGCCTATTGACTGCAACACCATCACCATCAACTGCCAGATTAAAATTATTAGTATTGCCCTCCTCGACCACATTAATCTTTTTTGTTACTCCCTTTGGGGGACAAGGAAAAACTGTATCGGAATTCACATCCTTAGAGCAAGCATCATTGTCTTTTCCCCTCTTCTGGTCACCATGGTCTAAAGAAGGCAAAGTCTCACTGGCATCATTTTTGTTGCCGTTGACTTCCATATTATCAGAAGAAACATATTTCATCTTCTTTTTCTTTTCCTCATCAGTGCATCCACTCTCTTGCTCATTTGAAGCCTTTGTATAATGTTTGTGCACATTTCTCTTCTTTCTCCTCTGGCCGCTACCACTACTCGCATAGATCTCCATTGGAGACACAGCCTCACTGCCCAGTTTGCCACAGGTGTTGGTAGGTACAGTAAATGATTCTGAATTCATCATCGAATTCATTGAGACAACATGCTCATCCGTGCCTTTCTGTTCTTTAACAACCACATTAACGTGGGGAGGAGTTGAATTGCCTTCTTTTTATGTCCTCATTACCTGTCAGGCCCCAAAACATACAGTTACAATTATAAGCATTTTATGTCAGAGAATCCATAACAAAAAACTAAATCTGCTCACCGAATGTCCACCAATAAAATTACTAAAAAGAGGAGGTTCCAAGGCACAAAATTTAGAGCTCGACAGAGTAAGTCTAAAGTGCCCTGAGGGCATCCTGAATAGAAGTTGATATTGATTTCCAATCATCTATGAGTTTAGTCTCATTTACAATCCAAATCTACATAAGTCTCCTGACCTGTGGCCTCCCATTACAAATCAAAAAGGAGAAACTACATTTCAGAGGAAAGAGGGGCAAAATATTACACATTTGATGGGAGACATTTTCGGAATTACCAAGTCATGGACAGTGTTCTAAAAGTCAGCCGCCTAGGCCGACTAGTCAAACCTACAAATTTTGATGGTGTCACTCAAAAAGGAAAGCATAGTTTATGAAAATGTCAGATGCAAACAAGATTAAGGTGCAAAGCAATTAACTGGTTATTAAAATACAAAGTTCTAGTAGAAAACTTGTCTTTTATGTGCGTTTCCAGTAATTCGCCTTGATCGTAACTTCTTTTTTTCCTCAGCAAAGAAAATTGTTTTTCTGTTAAAAAAAGGAAAAAGAAAATTGTTTTTTATCCCTCCTTTCTCCCATCGATCTTAACCTTCTTGATAGTTGTAAGAGGTATGCCAACTGTGTGTCCATCAATCTAGTTCATCAAGTTGCCTCTCTTGTCATTGGAAATGAAAGAAGTCAAATTTAAAGCAGAACTATGGTTTACTAAAAGAAGTGGAATCCTCAAATCCTATTGCTCCAACCACTTAAAAATCATTTTAGCTCCGTATCGAGATTCACTGCCTTTTGCAAAGCGATCCAACTCTTTCTCCATGATTCTCAATTGTACATTGGGGGTTGTTTCGTTTGTTTACTTCAACCAAAACTCGATCATGTCATCTATATACTTTTAATCACGCAAGTATTGAATGACCTGGTATGTGGAACACCTTGTGACGGCCATATTTCACTTGTGGTTAGCTAACCAAAAATAAGAGCATACAAAAGCAGCAAATAATACAATACCACGTTAATGTTAGACTTTTAACTTGGTAGTGTAGAAGATATCATGGTATACAGTGTGTTTTTGAAAAAACTAACGCCTGCTGCACAGGAGACAGAGAAACTCATATAGACTGGGGAGATGTGGAACATTACTTCAAGTCAATATCAGAGACATGATTTTCAAAGGGTATCATCATATTAGAGTAAAAAAAAACTTAACTGTAAACATAAAATTCAGGAAAGAGTCGAAAGACAATTACTTTACGGAATATGTTTCCTTGTCCACCTACCAACAGCACCAACAGCAAAATATTATGACTTTTTTACAGTAATTTTCCGAAAAAAAATACACAAGCATCTTTATTAGGTTAGTTTCTGAGTTCCAAGTACTCCTTTTTAACTATCTACAGCTTCCCAAAGTTCCAAACAAACTGTGTAGCAACATGTTCGCCTAGCAATCATATATCGACCAAGTTTGCCAAACATGGAGCCGTACTCTTGGATTAATGTAAGAGTACGCAGGAGAGGTAAAACAAAGATATGCATTCAGTTGGTCATTTAATCAAACACCTTGCCTACAACCAGAAGGTTTGAACAACGAAGCAGTTAAGTGAAAGGAAATTGAGAGTCGATTGCAGTAGAGGAAGGGAGCAGATTTGATTACGTTTAATCAAACACCTTCCGCCTTATGCTTCAAGAGCCGAATAGTTGCATAACGGTGAATGTGATGTAGCAGGTGGAAGTCGGCGTAGAGCTGATTGTTACGTCCAAGGTGCCGCGGCTTCGGTGGATTGTGCGACCAACAATATGAGCCCCAGGAATGTCGCGTTAGGTGTACGAGTTATTCTCCGGCGCCGGCTTTACATTCTTGTGCTGGCGGCGTGAGAAAGCAGACGAAGCAGTTGAGGTGGTGTGGGCCGAATGATTCCTCCGTATTTATTGGGTTTGCGTAGGTTGCGTTGTAATAAGGGAAAAAGAACCCAGAATTTTATCTTTAAAAAAAATGAATCATCTATTTTTTACTTATTCTCGAGCCACCTCGTTTCTCGTCCATTCACGTTCTTCCACAAATAGAAATTCCTCCGCATCTCCTTTTGATCTTGAGTACTTGTATGAGTTTAAATATCTTCCTGATGATAGTAAGGTCCCTCTTACTAATCTCCATTTCCTTAATCCCTATAATGCTTTTGTCAGACCACAAACCTCTGTAAAAAAAAATCTGTTACCCAACTTTTCTTCACAAAACGCCCAACTTCTGTAAAAAAGTATGTCCAAGCCTCCAAATTTGATCAATGTTTTATTACAGCAATAGAGGCTGAACAACTTTTACCTTTGGAAATTTCCGTTGATTTGCCTCGTCTCTGGCAACAACAAGATTTTACACATCTTCACTTTGGAGCAATCAGACTGGCTGTTACTTTCCATGGAAAAAAGGGTTTACCTGTTACTTTCAGACTTACTCTGGTAGATACCAAGTTTATGCAGTACCAACATACCTGAATCGCTACAGTTCAAACCACTTAAAATGCTGGAACTGTGATCTTTACATTTTACCCCAATTTCAACATGCCATTAGCAGATTCTCATTTGCTATCAGCCTTGAAAGTATAAGCTCAAATTGGTGGTGCCTCCCAAATTTCCACTACATATGCAGCAACCTTTCACTACCAAATGGCCTATCGCCTTCAGAACCATGCTTTTAACATGTCCTTACCTTTTTCTACAGATGAAATCCTTTTCCTAACTGTTAACGCACCTCACCAAGCTTCATATGTCCATGTTCCACGACAGATTACCCGTCCTGAGCTTCTCAAACTTCTCCCAGAATCTTGGGTTACAGCTTATGAGAAAAACCAAAACAAGTCTATTCTTGTCCAATCAACCAACTCACTTTTCATCACCAAACCTGATGGTACCGTAGAAATAACTTTCCAAAAGAAACCTCTACCTCGTCTTCTCTTGTCATTTTTCCCTCGCGAATTGATATGTTTGTTGATGGTTCTCGCCCAGGCCCTCCAATTCAATATTTTCAACCCAGTGGCCTCCCAGTTTACTATTTCAAAAATTCAGAAATAGGTCATTGTTACTTTGATACCTGTGACTGTGATGAGTGTCTAGAAGAAAGTCTCCCTGAAGATGACGAGGACTTTGAAGATCCATGTCCACTATGCACTTCTCCTCCTCTCACTCCTTGTAAATCTCCACCTTCTCCTCAACCTCCATCTGATGATGGCTCTTTGAGTCAACCAAGTGGGTGTTTCATGTTCACCTCCTCTTCCTCCTGGACTGAAGTAAATTTTCCTCCTTTGAACTTCCATAGTTCCCAAGAGAGGACAACCCACCGTCATAAAATTCCAGACCCTACTACCATTCTCCCTGATGGTAGCACCAAGGCAGTGTCAGCAACAGAAGCAGTGATAAATTGACAGTCAGCAAATTCTCTCACTCAAAACAAAATTCTTCAAAGGATTGCTAATTCTCAGCAAAATTTGGAGAATGTTGTTCATAAGAAGTTATCAACTCTGGAACTTCTTATCAGAGATTTGCAGCAGAAAATTCAGAATGTTCACCAAGAATTTCTCCAGATGGCTTATGCCAACCAAGCATTTTCAACAGCCTTTTACCAAAAAGATGCTGAAAATGAAGCACCTAAAAAACCAGCTTCACTCTCTTCAAGCCAGCAATATTCTCAACAAAAAAGCCCGTTTGACATGTTTACATCCTGCACTCAACAAAGTTTGTTTGAGTATCCTCAAATGTCCCAACCTTTACCTATAAATCCTACTTCAGGATTTGGTGAGTCCAATAATTTTGGCAGCTCATCAGCTTTTTCTTCCGCCACCAAAAAGACCATCTCCACCAAAACTTCCTTACCCAAAACCCCAGATAAAACATGTCCAACCTCCACCAATTTCATCTCTACCATCTACCTCTACCATTGTCCAACTACTTCCACTCCTTCTCAACCATCTGATCCAAATTTCAAGTCACCTCAATTGATGGTCCAGCCAACATCTAACCTTCCAAAAAATCCAATCTCCACTCTCCTACATACCTTAGCCACTATACCAGACACCCCATCTCCTGAACCTACCATTGAGTTTGATTCGGATACTGAATCCACAAACTCTATGCCAATTCCTCCTGTTTTCATGATGAACCCCGAAAACCCAGAGGAACATGTCGAAGATCCTATAATTGAAGAAGGTCCTGAGTTTGATACACCTCCCGAAATTCCAACCTTTGATTCCTTGTCACATTCTAACATCCATACCCAAGGTTTCTCTTTTGATACCATTTCCCCATCAAAATGGTTGGATAAACTTTATGAGATTCATGCTTGGTGCACAGCTGCTATGCTTTCCCCAAATACTACACTCAGTGATGTCATTACTAAGTGTACAACAAAATTTTTTGGCCGTCTCCGTCAATAGTACTTAGCTCTTGGTAAGTACCGACAGCTGCAGCCTAAGCAATTCCCAACTCTTGATCAATTCATCTCAGTCCTGCATACTGAGTTTCTTGGAGACCATAACAACACGAAAGAGTTTGTTCGAGAAGAATATCTCAGCATGAAGTGTTGTTCTTTCAAAATAAAAGACTTGGAGACCCATTATGACCGTATGTCTAAACGATTTTATCTTCTCAACGGCATAGATGATGTCAACCTCAAGTAAGCTTTTCTCAATTCCCTTTCTGAACCATTGGGAAACGAGACAACAAGGCTACTTCAAACAAAAGGATTGACGCTAAATGCAACATCGCTTGGCGGTATTTATTAGCACTCTTTGATTGCCATGGAAAAGTTGTGCAATCACCAGAAATTCCTCAGAACTCTGGAAGAACAAGGAAAACTTATTGGCAAAACATGTGACCAACCAGACTTATCCATGAAATGTAAAGACAAGAAGTGCACTTGCCGATCTTCACATAGAAAGTCCAAACACTTTCAGAAATGGAAGTTCCAATCTCCTGGCAAGTTTTCAAAATTTTCCAAATCTGGCAAGTTCTCACGCCGGAAAAAATGAAAATTTTTCACGAAAAAGAAGTTCAGAGGGCAACGAAAGTCTGATCGCTGCTACATATGCAGAAAGAAAGGGCATTATGCAAAACAGTGTCCAAATAAAGAAGCAAGAGACAAAATGGTGAGCTCTTTGGCTCTCAATGATGATGACTTTAATGATGAAGCAACAGCTGAAGCAGTCCTTGCATTCACCTTTGATGACTCTTCATCGGAATCAGATGATTCTTCTGATGAGTTTGACTCATTCCCCTATGAAATCCAAACCTTTGGATTTTCAAACATCATGCTGGCTCAACCTCTAGCTAAAGTCAAAATCTTGCTTGGAAAATATGAGAAACCCATACTAATTATCGTTTTCTTTGATACCGGTGCAGCAGCCTCCATTTTCAACCCAGAAATTCTCCTTAGGTCCTACTGGCAGTCCTGTTTCAGACCCTTTACAGCAGCCAATGGAGAAACTTTTGTTTTCACTCTAATCAGTAAGCCTATTATCATCCAATTTTTCCCTGGATACACCATAAAACATCAAGTTCGCGATTCTGATCTCCCAGGAAAAGATTTATTATTAGGCTTTGATATTTTCCAAAATCTTAGCAAAGTCTCCTGGCACAAAAAAGGCTTGAAATACAAAAACTATCTATTACCCTGGACCACTCAACCCAATCTCTTTTCCATAGAAAATTTCTCCTCCATCAAAGAAGCCATAATCCAAACTTCTTGTGCAGAATCCCATTCCCAGTTCCTCACCAAATGCTCCAACCCACTTTGGAAAAACCCAGATTTCTTAATCTCTCTTCCCTTTAAGAAAAATGAAGACATTAACCACACCAAAGCTACCCATCATGGAATGAACCCAGAACATTACCAGCTTGCTCTCCAAGAACTCCAGCAACTCCAGTCAAAAGGTTTAATCGAGCCCACAACTTCTCAGTGGGCATGTGAAGCATTTTATGTGAACAAAAGGACAGAGCAAATAAGAGGAAAACTCTGCTTGGTTATCAATTACCAGCCTTTTAATCATTTTCTGCAAGATAACAAATTTCCTCTTCCTCGGCGAAATGTTCTTTTTGCCAACTTGCCTAAAGCTCAAATTTTCTCAGAGTTTGACTTGAAAGCAGGTTTTTGGCAGCTGGGCATCCATCCAGATGATCGTCTCAAAACTGGAATTTGTATTCCGGATCACCACTTCCAGTGGTCAGTCATGCCTTTTGGATTAAAAACAGCTCCATCATTGTTTCAAAATGCCATGATTCGAGTATTTACTCCCATTCTATCCTCAGCCCTTATCTATATTGATGACATCCTACTCCTTTCTCCATATGTTGAGTCTCATGTTGTTCTACTACAAATTTTCCATTCCCTCGTCCAAACCCATGGTATCATGCTTTCAGAGAAAAAGATGCTTCTTGCTCAACCAGAAATTGATTTTTTAGGGATGCATATCTCTAAAGGTCAATATACACTTCAGCCTCATATAGCCTCACAGCTTGACCATTTTCCAGATGAAAATCTCACAGTCAAACAAGTTCAACAGTTCCTTGGAATTATTAACTATATGGCTGATTTCATTCCCAGCCTTCCCCAATATCGTACCCCTCTTTCAACTCTACTAAGGAAAAACCCTCCTCCTTAGACAGTCCATTGTACCAAGGCTATCACAGACCTCAAGGCCATATCCAAAACCTTCCTCCATTAACCATACCTTTAGATGGGAAAAGAGTTCTTCAGACAGATGCCTCTGATCTATATTCGGGAGCAGTTCTTTTGGAAGAAAATTTAGGACAAAAGCGCAAAATTTGTGGATATAAGAGTGGTGCATTCTCTCCAGCAGAACTCCATTACCACTCTACTTACAAAGAAATTCTAGCAATCAAAAAGAGCATTGAGAAGTTTGAATTTCATCTAATCAGTCATCATTTCGTAATCGAGACCGATATGATGAGTTTCCCCAGCATGCTCAATTTCAAGCAGAAGCACCTTCCAAAGGCACAGTTACTCAGATGGGCAAATTGGTTTTCCAATTGGAGTTTTGACTCTGTCCACATAAAGGGAAAAACAAATGTCCTTCTTGATTTTCTGTCAAGGCTTAAAAAAGAAATCAACCAGTTTTCCAAAACAAAACCATATTCATTTGTCCCTGATTGTTTTCCTATGATTTCCTGTTTCCACCCAGTTAATCTTCCTGTCCACCTTCAGTGTCATCTTGTAGTGTTAACTCTTCTTTTTAGGTGTGTCCAAATGTGTCAAAGCCTTCAACATCTCTGTATTTTTAGATATGGTCTTGATGAAGGTCCAATAAAACGTTTACCTTTCCATCTTGTTTATCCTTTTCTCACCCAGTTTGAAGTATCCTACCATAATGTCTTTTATTTCAAAAAAGAAGCATTTCTCCTCTTATGGTATTTAGTTGATGTGTATACTATAAGTGTAAGTTTCAATAAATCAGCGGTATTGGTGTATCTCGTCCATATAGCGTTCAATCAAGTCCAACCCCTAGAAGATTTCTTTTTAAAATTTCTCTTGCTTTTTGGCAACATACCATACTGGCAATAGCAAATCAGACAAATCCCCACCAGTGCAGATGAAGACCTCCAATTTGTTTTTTGGTCAACTCGCAACAACAGATGTCTTCCTAATCTAGATGGTTCTATCACTTGGCGAAAGGAGTATCACACTATATTTCTTTCGGCATATCAAGAGTCTCCGAGCATCGAGATCCACAATGGAAATTATCTGGTCATGACTCAAACTATGTGTTCACTTAATGGATTGACACCTGCAGAAGTTTCCTCATCTCTCCTCCATTATGATGCAAATTGGAAATTCAATGATACTTATCCGGAAGAGAGGCGCCAAAATATCCGCTATCTTTTAGAACAGTATCACTTGACTGACACAGCTTAAGAAAGTAGTTCGGATGATCCAGAGTAACAACCATATGATCATGCCAGCTGTCTCTTTTGTGTGGTGTATATTTACTCTTGTGTCCTATAAAATAATTCAGTCCTTTCGTTGGAGGAGGTGAACGTAGGTAGTCATAGATTGACTAGTAATAGTACTACTTAATTATGTGTGTACTATGTAATGGACTTTCGTGGAAAGTCTAGGTAGGAATAGTTACATGGCAGTACGTAGAAGGTAAGCAATAATTTATGCCACGTGATTAAATAGTAATAGCCAATTATATATGATATTGTTCCTATGATGTAATCAGTGATGTAATCACCAGTGTCATTATTCCCTCATTTTGCCTATAAAAGGAGGGTTCCTGTAACAACCCTGATTTTCAGTCGTTAAAATTTCGTTAAAAATTTGAATTTTATTTTTATTACTTAGATTTACCTTTAAATTTCTAAAATTTGTCATAATTACGTTTTTGCCTTTCAAATTTGATTTCTTTGCGCTTTAGCCCCTGAACTTTCATTTCTTGCACTTTAGTCCTACTTAGCAAGCCTAGTTAGTTTCTAACCATCCGGTTGGAGAAACTAAACTAGGAAGCTATCTAGTCACTGCAAAATGACCATTTTGCCCCTCATTGGAACTTTTGAACCTTTTGAACTCTAGACTTGGAATTTTAATATTCTTTTTCTTTTAATCAAATTGGTTATATTCTTTGTCCATTGGACAATAATGGTTAGGGAAGCTATTACCCATTGGATAATAGCATCCTATTTGTTTATATTAAAAAGTATACTTACTTTAAAGTACTTTTCCATTATTTTAATATTAAAAGTAACCTAATAGCTATTATCCATTGGATAATAGAAGTTAGGGGAAATTTTACCCATTGGATAATAGGGTGAATCTTTCAAAGTACCATGGGATTATTAAACTAATCCTTTTCTTAAGCCCATGTGGCAAAGTACTTAATACTTTAATTAAAAAGTACATGGTACTAATATTCTCAAAGTACCCTTTATTATTCTTTAATGGGAATTCTAACCACCAATTGTACATGGGTATATATGTGTGTATATATATATATATTAGTACTTAGATGGTTAGAATATTACCTAAAGTACCCTATGCCTATTTATTAGTTGGTGGGCAAATCCTAGACTTTTAGACCTATGTTGATCTTAAGTACCAAAGAATTACTTTTTTATTTCTCTTCTTGCAATACAACACATGCATATATGTATACATGTACTTGGCAAGTGAGTGAGAGGGAGAGTGAGGAGAGATGGGCCGAGAGAGAGAGAGAGAGAGAGAGAGAGAGAGAGGGGAGGGGGGCCGGATGTGGGAGAGAGGAGGGGAGAGATTTGATAGTACTCTTGACCTTTGATCTTCCATGGTACTTCCAAATCCTTGGATTCTTATTCTTCCAACCAAAGTCTTAACTCCATTGTCCTTCTTTGTACATTCTAGTATTTGTTTAAGCCTAAGAATCTTGTACAAACTCATCTCCACCATCCATTGGTTCCAAGATCAAATCTAAGGACACCATAGCCATGCAAACCTAGGATTTTAGCCCTAATTCTTCCATGTGAACACATCTTTATGGATAAAAAAATGGGGAAAGATGGAGAGAGAGGGGGCCGGCCATATGAGGAGAAGGAGGAGGCCTTTGCCTATAAATAGAAGGCCTCACCAAGCCTTGAACTCACACCTCAAGCAATAGCTCTTACTTCTCTCTAGAATTTCAAGCATTCTTAGTTCAAACATTCAAGAACTTTCTTTGTTCTTGAGAGTTCTTGAGCGAAACCACTAAACCACTCCCAATACCACCCAACGATCCTTAAAGTAGTTTAGTGAAAGTTAGGAAGTTGTTTCTAGGAAAAGAAACGCAAATCTTTTCCTTTCGAAGCAATTCGAGGGCCGTTACGCCGCCGAAATCAAACCAACGTCCACATCCACCGCCTAGAAGAACGGTAGTGAAATCTATACTATATCATAGTTCAATCTTACTTCTTTTTTTTAAAGTTGTTTAAACTTGATACTTAACCCTTACTTACTTTACTTGATGTTTAAAAGTCACTTTGAACATGATGTTAACTTTTGGAGATGCATGATTTACTTTTGAAATGTTTCAAGTATGCTAGATAGTTGAATGATCTTGTTGTACTATTTCGAAGCTTGATTGAATGCATGTTGTATGTAAAATCTCACACGCGGAGTCTTGCATAAGAACGAGACACTAAAACCGAGAAAAGTAGAAACATGGCACCTAGGGTGTATTTAACAAGGAAGTTGTGTTTTTTCCGGTTGGAAAAATATTTTCGAAACTACGTAATGACCATCTCGAGGGTATTACGTGAGTGTGTGTGTGTTCCAATGGAAATCCGGAATAGCGGAACCATTGTGAGGTTGTGTGTGTTCCCATGGGAAACCGGACCGGTGGAACCATGGTGAGGTATAGCTTGGTTATCCGCGGAAAGAAGCCAATGCAAATGTGTGCCAATGGGAACCCGGCGCGGCGGAACCATTGTGAGGATACTTGGGAACCCGGCGCGGCGGAACCTAGGTTGGGTGAGTTAAAAAGGTGTTTTTGAAAAGGGGTAATAACGACATGGTTTACGATGAGTCGACACCAACGGAAATCATAAAGCAATTGTTAGCGCTATTGTCTTTTATCACTGCTTATGTACTTATCATGTGGAAATCGATGCTAGTATTAGGATTTTACTACTGAGCCTTCGTAGCTCATGGTGTTGCCTTGTGGTGACCCTGGCATATTATATGGGTGGCGACGCCGGTATAATATGTCAGAATTGATAGACGAACAGGATGAACTATTCACTTTGGAGGCGTTCGGAGCCGAGGAGCGGGCTAGAATGGAGAAGCAAGAAGAACTGTAGCTAGGAACCCTAGATCCCTCTGTTATTTGAATAAAAGTACTTTTGTAAGATTTATGATGTAATAACGAGCTGGACTCGCTTTGTTTTTATAATAAAATATTTTTTTTAACGTACCCAAAATTCGGGGCGTTACAGATTCTGGAATTTTAACATTTTTTTTAGGGCTGTTAAACGGATCAATCGAACCGTCGAAACTGACCAATTTTCCCAAATCAATCCGTCCGTGAACCAAACTGAGGTATGTGATGGATGGAAGAGGATGGAAAAAACAACAATCCACTAGATACGGATCAGATCTACCCAAAGTAAAAATTAGAAAAATGTGAGAAAGAGTTAAGCTCTGCACAATAAATTACTAGCCCCATCAAAATGGTACTGTTAAGTTCGACGGTACTCCATATATCTCCATGTATCATGCTGCATGTTATTGACATAGAAATTTCAACGTTATGTCAATCCGAAAATTTATTTGCTAGTCTTGGGGCAGAGTAGTAGGATGTTTTATTGTGCTACTATTTTTTAAACTTTTGGTATTTATAAAAAATAAATTGCAATCTTAAATCCGCCCAAATCGCATCCAAACCGATCCAACCGAACAACGTTCACAGGCGAGTGGTGAATGAGGTAAGTTTGAATGTGCGTGTTTTGCTCTCTGATTTTTGGGTTTCAAAGAGCCTTTTAAAGCAGCTATGAACGTGTTTTATTTTAAGAAATGTTACTTGAGTAATGTAACATTTTTACAGATGCAAAGTTTGGATGCTTTTTATATTTTTTCGAAGTACTTAGGCTATTTCAAATCTGCTCAAACCGACCAAGTCGAACTGTCTAATCCGCAAACCAAACCATGAAATACTGATGGACGATTGCAGATGCAAATCCGCCTAGGAATTGAATCGACTCGCCCAAAATCGAACCACGAACATGTAACGACCTTGATTTTTGGTAAATAAAAATTTCGTTAAATATTTGAATTTTATTTAAATTACTTGGTTTGCTTTTAAAATTCCTTTTTAACTTTCATAATCTGTCATAATTAGATTTAGTCTTAAAAATTATATTTCTTGGCTATCCTACTTGGCCAATGTAGTTAGCTTCTAACCGATTAGTTTGAGGAAACTAAACTACCAATTCACCTAGTTACAATTCGCTAACCCTAGATGAACCTTTACCCATTGGATAATAAAAGTTAGAGAAACTTTTATCCATTGGACAATAGAAAACCTAGATTTTCTATCAAAGATATCTTGTACTAGATTTGATAAATTACTCATTTATAGTTATATATAGGCTTATATTCACATACCTAAAGGACATTTGAGTATTTTAAATATTATTCAAAAATATATATATTTCCTTAAACCTTTTATCCTTTGGTCAATACCTACTAGGGAAAATATTATCCATTGGATAATAGAGTCAATCTTCCAACTAGTACTAAGATTTATTTAAATAATCACTTCCTAGATTTTTCCATGTGTTCATATGCATTAAAAATATGGGTATATCTAACTTTCTAGATTTCTAAGTACACTAATAAATATATAAGTACTAGTACTTCTTGAATTATTTTAATAGGAAAATCTTGGCAATATATTTTATTTGATATTTGGAAATCTTGATAAATTATATGGTACCTAATAGTACCTACTTATATATTTGAATACTTGGACATGTGTATATATATCATATAATATAAAATACATTAGGATTCTCTAAGTACATAATCTAGTAGTTTAATGGAAACATTGCCAAATTGGAATACTTTAATAGGAAATTTTGATTTGAAAATCTAGTTAAAGATCACCTAGTACCTTGTACCTTTATAATTGGTCATACGTGTGTGTATATATATATATATATATCTCTTATCCATTGGTCAATACATGCAAGGGGAAATATTATCCATTGGATAATAGGTTAGTCTACCAATAAGTACTAGGATTTTATTAAATAGTCATTTCCTAAATTTTTCATGTGAGTTTATTTTATAGAAAAATATGTATATGTACCTTGTAAATCTATTGCCCTAGATTTTATGAAGATTTTTGTCACGCCCTCGATTTTCAAGTAAATATATAAACCATTTCGATAAAGACCCTCGCATAAGATATATAATACCCAAAGGGGAGTTCCCACCTATTTAATTTACAAACGAAATCCCCAAGTTTAATGAAATTCATCTTTGGCACCATGGCCCAAATTAACTTACATACAGCTATGAACAAGCTATTAAATTACAAACGGTTTAGCCAAAGGAAAATCAAGATGAATTAGTGACAAAATCATCTTTAATAAAAGTACGCGATATACAAAGAGGATCAAATAGCTAGTCTTCATTAGCTTCCAAGTTGTCTTCCAAACTGAGTATATGATGTAATGCAAGCTACTGCCAAACAACAAACAATCCAAACTTCAACATAAACTTCTAAAATCAATCAAACTCCTTTTCATCCGGGGGAGACATTCAACTGTGTTACCACCCCTTACGTGACAGTGAATTCTTTTCACCCGGGAGAGACATTCAACTGTGTTACCACCCCATGCGTGACAGTGAATTCTCTTCACCTAGGTTTCCGCATTACCACACCTTGCCTTGCGGGCCCTCCAGAGTCCTCGCATTACCACACCTCGCGTTGCGGGCCCTCTATTCAAATTCTCAATTCAAACATACACACACATAAGCCATCGTTCAATGTACAAGCAAACAACATTTCCCAAATTCACATTGTAATACAAACTCGTAAACTTATCACATCCTACATTGATAATTAACTTATGCTCACGTTATTTATCTAAGTCTATCACAACGTCCTTTTCTACGTATCAAAACCACAATTGACTTCTTGACACACCACCCGCTAAGTTCTAAACGAGAATCTTATAAAACGAGTGCCAAAGGAACCTAGGGAACTTAACAAGATGAAGCGCGAGGATACGAGTCACAATGCTACCCATTGAATCCCTAGACAAGCTCATGTCTACTCACAACACACACCACTTTATCCCTTATTGCCCACGGTACTCCTATCGACTTTACGGTACAATTCTTTAGCCAACGTCGTAGATATTATGCTCTAATGAGTGCAAAAAGACAAGATCAAACAACGAATCATTAGGACATAAGCAATCATACTCAAAAGTGACTTAAACATATCCTAATCATAGAAGGAATCATAACACGAGTCAAAAACAACCTTAGGAATAGTCACAGACATCGGCAGATTGATACATCTCTACTTAAATGATCATAACTTTATTTTGTAAAAAACGGTCTAAGGTGATTCTAGTGGCAAATGAAAGCTGACTTCAAGACCTTCGAATCACTATAAAGTTTGCATGAATCAGACCTCAGACGAGGAAGTTACGGCCGTTTGAAGTTGGGCTGAAACTCAGAAAGCAAGCAGAATGTTCCAGAGAGGGGAGGGATCGATCCCTCCTCTCTTGGGGATTGATCCCCAAGGCAAAAACTCGGGTTTTGTCCAGATTTGAATGAAGGATCGATCCCTCATGCTTGGGGATCGATCCCTAGGCGATTTTGGGCGATTTTTCTGTAGATTTTGACGGCTTTTCGAAAGAACGAAGGGGGGACGATCAAGGCTCGATCCAAGCATGAAATCAACTCATAAACATATAAAGTGAGTAAGAAATCCCTACCTTGATGTAAAAAGCTTCAAACACGAGATCAACGAACGAGCCCTAGTTCCAAAGCTCCGAAATCCTCCAAGATCTCCCCCCCGAGCCTCACCCAACGCAATACGAGCCCAAGGTTGCGTTCTAGAGATGAAATAGAGACGGATCCTTGAGATTTTTGTGAGATGGAGTGAAGTTTTGAGTGATGGAGCAAGAGAGAGAAAGGGAGTCGAGAGAGAGAGAGAGAGAGAGAGTCAGCTGGAGAGAGAGAGAGAGAGAGAGAGAGAAAGATGAGGGAGATTTTTGATCTCCTACAACACACACACCCCTTTTATACTACCACCTAACTTAATTACACTCACACTCCCTCTAACAACTATCCTATCATTTAAGCCCCAAATCAAATAAACTCACAAATTTCTCTTTTATTCGATATTCTAACATTTATAAAGCCTTTAAACCATTTTTTGAAAAATACGGGTCTCTACAATTTTGTTATATAAAAATATGTATACTAAAGTACTCTACTACAATAAAGCATAACAATCACAGTTATTGACAGTGATAGTTAGTCTTCTATCACACTCTTCCTACCGTGATAGATTTGAGTGTGATTGTAAATCACTCTCTTTTATCACGGTTATAAACCGTGATTGAAAGATAGAAACAATCACACCAAAAAGGCGTGATTGTTTCTAGGCAAAACTGAGATGGAAACTCATTTCCGTGTTCTTTCCCGGGTTTTGATCACACTCTTACTAAAAAACCGTGATTATATGTAGATAACAATCACCACCAACTACTGTGATCTTTTGTGTCTATAAAATGAGATGGAAAATAGTTAGGTGTGATCTTTTCTCGTTTTTAGATCACGGTTTTCGTCTAAAACCGTGATTAAAGGGATGGAATATGTATGAGTGAGACACAAATAAAGACCAACTACTTCCGTGATCTCCAATAAAATAGTGCTGACACATCTGAGAAACAAGGTATGCAACTATTAGACCAAGTTATGATGCTTCAGAAGTCAAATCAACTTAAGCAAAATCATTTTTTCCTATAAATAAGGGAGAAAAGCACTTGGTAGACAGCTTCAATTTGGTCTAAACTTTCCTCAAGAAGGTCGAACTGAAAATGAAAAAACTGTTTCCAGTAAAGCTGTATTAAAAGGCTAAAGATGATGCTTGAGGCTAAGAGGCATGAATTTGAGTCGGTAAAGAAAATTTGCATTCTACTTCAGTCAGAAAATGAAGAGTCTGAAGACACTCTCAAGGTTATATATGTCCAAAGAAACTGAAAAAATTTCCACTGGGGAAGAGAGGACTAAAACTCTACCTGTAATAACGACATCTTTTAGCTTTTGACCATGAATCAAACTCCCATATCGAGGTCCAGGATGTTCTCTCCCTTTCCCATACGAAGGCAATGGAGGCATGAGAGGCCAGTACTTCTGATCCTGTTTAATACCACATAAAAAGAAAAAGAAATAGATACTGATTAAGCAATAGGTTTGCTTGCAGTTAAAATTTTCAGCCACAGACAATATAGTTCAACCAAGTGCCCTACAGATATCTTAACTTCTGAAAAGATGGAGGGCATATGGGCAGAGTACATATTACAATCAAGAAAACCCATATCCTAAGATTTGAGTTCAACCTGGCACTGCTTTATGGAATATACACTATATACTAATATGTGGATCCACAAAAGGTCTACATATCATTTGACATGATGGACCCACACATTGGAATGATGGAATCTGGCAAGAGACTGATCCCCAAACTGAGAGTTATATAGAAGTTATCATTGCACGACTTGTAACAACAATCTAGTAATGAACAGCCCCATAGAGCTTAGATTTCCATCCATGAGGTACAGTTAAAGAATCTACCGAAATTCATTTGTTTGGTATTTTATAACATGAAAATTGAAAGCGATTTCCCAGGCCTCGTATACCTAGGCTCATATAAGCATTCAACCAACTGCAATTGACCAAAAATAAATGCTAAAGAAAGAAAAAGAGAAACTTTCAGTTCTGTATAATCAGTTATAATCACAATCGCAACAACAAAAAGCTAAAATATCGTAGGACCCAAATCACAGATGAGACCAGTGTTAAGCTCGCCCCAATGCCTTAAGGCTTGTCATTATAGGTACTCCTATATTAGAGCTTGATGCGTGATCAGCAAGAGGTTCACTCAACAGCGTAATCTGAAAAACATAATGTGGCAATCAACGAGATATGGATTGTGAGTTACTTCTATTTTTTTTTTTTATAAGTAACTGTGAGTTACTTGTATTGAAAGCATAGTCTTTGAATTTCCGTATTAGTAATTGAGAAATTTTCCAAGTATCTCCATACTAGCAAGTAGCAGATCAACCCATTTGAAAAGGGAGAGTTCAATAAGTAAGTTTTTGAACAAAGTTTTAAAGTGGATATCTTCTGGAAAAATAGATCAATCTATGTTGATCATATGTTCAAACGAAAATCTATGTTGATCATGATTATGCTTTGATGGAATTGCAGTCAACTCCCCAAGGGTTCAGCCAGGAAACAATGAAGATACTCACAACAAACCAATCCAAATCCAAATCCAAATCTTGCAACAAATTCTCAGCTAATAAAAGATTTATTCACAATATCGTTTTCCAATCTAGAACCTTATCATTGGATTCACAATTAAGAGTTGTGCCCCACTCACATTACAACAACACCCTCCACATTTACCATACGCATCCTCTTAATCAAGTAAACTCACAACCATTATGAAAATTATGAGACGAAATCCAAATTGCTGGTCTATACACTTCAGCCAAAAGAACAACATTGCTGGTCAATATTACTATTTATCAGGATAGTTACAACCACGTGAGAAACTAAATAGTGCATTTGCAACTTCCATTTTGATGACAGACTCTGAGACATCCAGAACAAAAAGGGTCACATTGCAAAGTTATGTTTAAACTTTGATCGATTTTGGATGAAGTGCCTGCATTTCATATGGTCTGTTTAGGCAAAAAAAGGTCTATGAGCACATCACAGAGCGTCGATAAAGTGCCTACATGTTATATGTTTTTATTAGGCAGAAACAATTCTACATCAGTACAGAGCATGAGAGCAACATATCAGTGACAACAACAATACTAACAAGAACTAATCCCAAGACTGAGGCTACACCATGTCCAGCGTTGCTCCTTTTCCAGGAGTTACTAACAATAGAAGCACAAATAAGAACCCCAGAACTAAGTCAACAGATCCTAGAGAGATCTTCTTTTCTTGTGTGGTAACACTGGAAAGACTTATCTCTCCACCCAAGCAACAAATAGATACTCCAAAAGAAAGAGGACGGTGGGGAAGCCAAAACTTCAAGCGGGGCAAAAAATTTCACGAGCAATAACTAAAAACCTAAACCAAAATGCTTGCAAACACTTAAACTGCATAAAGAGAGAAGACAATACCCGTTGATTTGCGAACAGAGAAAATCTTTAGAAAGAGAGAAGACAATACTGTTGGGTTTAGGAATTTTCCATTTCGATTGATCGACTTCTCCATTTGAAGCTCGCTCTCTGGCTCTCTGATAACAAACTCACGCGAGGGAGCACGCCGTTTCTTCCTTCAAAGTGGTGGTGGAGAGAGATAAGGCGGCGGCTGCGTGTGAGGATGGGGGCGAAGAGGCGGTGGCGGGAGGCGGTGGCGGGTGAGGATGGGGGCTAAGAGGTGGCGGCGGGTGAGGAAGGGAATGGAGATGAAACGTGCTCGTGTACTGGAGAGGCCAGGAGAATGAGGGGAGAGTGTAACTAGGGCTTATTTTGGGCTAAGTGAAATGACGTCGTTTTGAGCACGTAACTTTTCAATTCGCGCCTAAATGAGAGAAGCAGTGCCCACGCAAAAATTTAGAACTTCCCAGTTTTTATCACAGTCTTTTATCACACCAAAAGAATGAGATCTTTTATCTCGCTCTTTTTCCTGCCAAAATTTTTTATCACACCACAAGGGTGAGGTATTTTTTTTTTATCTCACCGCACAAGCGAGGTCTTAATGTCTTCTATCACACTATAAGGGTGAGGTCTTTTTCATTTTATCTCGTCGCACGAGTGAGATCTATTATTTTGCTCTTTTTCGTGGCTAAGCACCACTTTTTATCTCAGCTCTTGATTTATACTGAGATTAAAAAGTTAGTCTACAATTTTTTATCACTCTTTCACTGAAAACTGTGATCTTTATGAATCTCCTTAGTGTGGTATTTATCTATTATTGTAGTAGTGACATGTGCTTATTAGATTAGTTTATTGGGAAATTTTGATCTTATATTTTTTTTATTGGATACTTGAAAATCTTAAAAAGATTATATAGTATCTTGTAAAGTATTTCACTAGATTTTCTAAGTACACAAATATATCTATATATGGATACATGTACCTTTTGGCCTATTATTTTTCTAGAAAAATCTTTACCCATTGGATAATAATTGCTAGGAAAAATTTTATTCATTGGGTAATAACCAAAACTTTTGCTATAAATAGCACTTCATTCTTGCCATTTAACTTACACCTTCCAATCTTTCAACTTCTCTCTCTAGAAAGATTGTGTTTTGTTCTTGTTCTTTCTTGTTTTTAGTGTTCTAAGTTCTCCTTGTGTTCTTCAAGAAACTCAACCAAGACCGCCACTAAACCGCCACCCAACCACCCTCTCGATCCAAAAAGCTTAAGTAGTTTAGTCAAGACTTAGTTTCGAGAGAAATCTTTCTCTTTCGACGCTACCGTAAGTATTCCGTAGGAAGTTACTCTGCCCGACGTACTTTCCATAGCCGCCCTACCTCCAAAATGAACAGTAGAATACTTCTAACCACTCTCTCTAAGTATAAAGTTCATATATGTAGATTCCCGTATTCTAGAGGAATATATTCACATTTTGTGTTTAAAACTGCATGTGAACCTGAAAGGTATTTTCCCTAAAATTTGAAAAGGATGGGGAGTATGTTAAACATATATTCTTTTGAACTTCCCAAAAAGAAAGAAAGAATGGTTTTGAAAGATAAAAATTTAGCGCTTAATTGTAAGAATTCGTATTTTGATCTTTAGAATGGTTATGAGAATGTATACATGTTGCTGTGATTACTTGCATTACTTGTGGTTGTGTAAATAAAGCATAAGTGGTTTCCACTCCAAGGGCGTCCGTACATGTGGCGTTATGCTTTAAGTTGTGATTTGAGCATGCTAAATAACATAGAGTTGGATAATCTTGCTAGTTTAGTTTCAAGATTACAATGAATGATTTATGTATACGTGAAAAGTCCTACCGCGGAGTCTATGCATGTGACGAGACACAAAAATCAAGGAAGATAGAACATGACACCTAGGGAGTGTTAATGACAAGGTGTGTTTTGAAATCGCAATGTGGCTGGACTTGCCCATTGTTGGAATGTGTGTGTGTGTGTGTTCCAATGGGAATCCAGAATAGCGGAACCATTGTGAGGTTTGTGTGTGTTCCAATGGGAATCCGGATCAGCGGAACCATTGTGAGGTTTTGTGCATTTGTAAAGACCCGTAAATGTCTTTATTTAATTTTAATGTTTGTAATTGAGAAGAAAGGGTGAAAATGACATGAATATGAATGTGGAGGTTAAATGTGTAAGGGTGTGGAAAATATGGGTGTTGGTATAATATGGTGCATGTGTGTATATGTGTTTGCCCAGGGGATTTATTTCCCATTTCCTTCTCATTTCTATCTCTCGGTCTCTCTCGGCTCTCTCTACCTCTCACACTCCCTCACCCAAACACTCTCCTCCAAATTCTAAACCCTCAACAAACAACTTCCATTCCATCTTCTACTTGGGTATTGGAGCTCACATCGCATTGGATAGAGCTCGGTTCAGTGTATTTAATTCGGTTTGGATTCCGGAAGTTAGGGCTTGCTCAATCTTTTCAGTTTCGGCTTGGATACTCGAGGTAGGGAATTCTACCTCGTTTTATATGTTTTATGAGTGATCTGTTGCATAAAATCGTGCTTGTAATATCGTGTTTAAACTTGGATCGAAAATTTGTTGTTGCTGTAAGAATCGTCTGTTTTTCCTGGATTCCTACCGGTAGGCCTGTCCTTTCTACCGGTAGAACATTGTTGCATGCCAAAAAATCAGTTTCCTACTGGTAGGAACTTTTTCCCTACCGGTAGAACAAGTGAGAAATTCTTCGTAACCAGGTCAAACATATAGCAACAGCTCAAAAGCTGCTCAACAAGCTGCTCTACGTATTCAACTTCTACCAGTAGGAATTCCTTTCCTACCGGTAGGTGAAGCATAAATTTGAAATGTTGGCCTTTCTGTTTTCAGTTTCTACCGGTAGAAGCTTTTCATCTACCGGTAGGCCAAGTTCGACCGGTAGGACTTGCTTACCTACCGGTAGGAGATTGAGCTGCTGCAGTCCTTTCTGTTTTTAGTTTCTACCGGTAGAAACTTTTCATCTACCGGTAGGCCAAGTTCTACCGGTAGGACTTGCTTACCTACCGGTAGGAGATTGAGCTGCTGCAGTATCTTTCAGTTGCTTTTCTATATCTTCCAACTCGCATTGTGAAGCTTTTCATTGACTCCAATGGGTTTGTTTGCACATTCTTTCAAGTGTCTTAGAGAGTATTACTTGTCTCACACTTAGAGTGGTATCCGATGGACTTAAATGAGTACGTCGAGTTAATTGTTAGGAAAACTTGAATCAACAGAATGACGTGAACGGACGACGGATACAATATGCTACATTACCGCCTAAAATGAAACGAAGATCGCGGTGAGCAGTTGATGCGTGGGGTAGCCATTCGTTGAAATGAGAAACATGTAGGGTAAAAGTTGACGTCGACTGAACTTGAAGTTGGAAACCAAATGTATGAACCGGATATACGGGGTCCTACGTACCCGGAATATGAGTTGGATATACGGGGTCCCGAGAACCCGGAATGAGAATTGAATGTACGGGGTCATGATCACTCGGAATGTAGACTGGGTATATGGGGGTCCTAATGCCTGGAATGTCTTTAGATTAAACTCATGATGTGACAATGTAAAGGATTTCTTATGTGCCTATCTAAGACCCATAGGGATCGTATGAGCTACTAAGCCGTTGGAAGGTAACCATATGTGGTGGGTGTGTGAAGATCGAAAGTGTCACGTCCTGAATTTTCAACATAAATATAAATGATTTTCATAATAAAAATACTCACAAATGTCCGTACGGTACCCAAAATAATCTCCATCTTCTCATTTCCCCAACAAATACTTCCAAGTTCACACGGTTCCAAAATATTACAATATTGGCTCGACGGCCCCAAATTAGCATAAGTATTGAATTTCGAAGAGAATTAATAGATACAATATTCCAAGTCAAAAGAATTACAATTTAGTTACAAATACATCTTTCAAAAGGAATTTACGAAGATGGAAGAGTAACTCCTTGGTTAGCTTTCAAAAGAAATGTCCACACGTCAAGCACTCCAAACAATGCAAGCTACGGTTCCGGATTAGCACCTGAAAATAATTTAAGGCTTGAGCTACACTAGCTCAGTAGAAAAGTCTACGCAAACTCTATATGCAAATGAGCGAGACAAACGAATGAACAATGGATGATCAAGACAACTGAGGAAGCACAATTTTCATGAACGAGTGTTCCAAAATCTCCAATCTTTCTTTTATTCAACCCATAAATCATACTCGTCAAATTATGTCTCAACATGTCGTGTCGCTTTTGTGTGTCTGAGCCGAAACTCCTGCCAGGCTAATTTTGGGACCCTGAATATCCCCTGCCAAGCACCCACCTTGAAGGTTAGGCCTTGAGTAATTATTTTGAGCATTAGCTCCTGCCAGGCTAATTATGGGACCCTGAATATCCCCTGCCAGGTCACCCACCCGTCGATGGGCCCCGAATGTTCGCACGTCGTTTACAAGTTCAAGTGTACCGTTTGTACAAAAGTCGTGCGTAAAACTCATAGTTATCCTTCCCCAATTTCACCCATTTAGACAATTCCAATTTATATATATAAGTATTTATCACATGACACATGCATAAAAAACCATCATGGCCGCATGGTTCATTATGACATGTATAAATGAATGTACTGCCCATTGAAATGGTCAAAGGCCTTAAGAAAAAAGAGAATAAATTCTTTACACCGCCGGTGTAAACATTTGTTTCCTCCAAATCAATTGAATTGCACCACGTCGCCATGTTTTATTAATTGGGACCACTGTTTTGACACGTGTCGCGATGCAATTGATTTGGAGGAAACAAATGTTTACACCGGCGGTGTAAAGAATTTATTCTCAAGAAAAAAAGGGCTACGACAAGTAGGAAATTTTGGAGTTTTAACAGGTGGCCTACTAGTAGGAACATGGGGCAACCGGTAGAAGGCACAAACAGTAGGAACAAATTCTGGCTCACAAGTGTTCCACCGGTAGAAGGAAAAATAACACCGGTAGGCGGAGAAAAATTAATAATCCTACCGGTAGGGACACAAGTCCTACCGTTACAAATTCAAAACAGTGGGTACACTTTATCACGACGAGGAAGTTCTACCGGTAGAGAAAAATATCCTACCGGTAGGAATTTAGAATTTGGCGATTTTTCATAAGTTATCAGATTTTCGTCCAGACCAAACCACAATCAATACAAGCTCAAACAAAGCATGGAGGTACTCAAATAGGATATAAGAGAACCCAAATAACATATAACGAGAGGTAGAATTCCCTACCTCGAGTACCCAAACACAAATCGAACAAAAGACGTAATCCTTGCTTCCGGAGTTCCAAACCAAGCACAAATACTCCAAACCAAGTCCTATCCAACGCGATACGAGCCCGGATACGCACGTAAATGATGGAGTTGAGAGTGATTGTTGTGGGTTTTGAGTGATTAGGTAAGAGAGAGATCGAGAGAGAGCCGAGAGAAAAGAGAGAAAGGGAAAAAAATGTAAGAAAAAAAAAAGAATTTTCCCCAGGAGATATACACGCCACACACATGCACTATTCACAATAACACCCCACGACTTTAAACTTCTTTCACATCGACCCCCAATTCTATTTTATTTTATTTTTCATTAATCCATCACTTTTCCATTTATAAGACAATAAAATTATAAAATAAATTTACGGGTCTCTACATCCTACCCACCTTAAAGGAATTTCGTCTTCGAAATTTAAACAACCATGCTCAACTAAATTATGCATCATTTAAACGTACAAAAAATCTATCCACCAATATTATGCAACAAATCAAATACCATGATACTTTAAATTTTCAAACACTCACATTGGTTCATTCCGAAAATAGATGCGGATACTTTTCTCTAACCTTGTCCTCCCTTTCCCATGTCGATTCCTCGCTATCCTGACTCCTCCACAAGACTCGTACTAACGGTATCGTCTTACCCCTCAACACTTGATCTCGCGAATCTAAGATACGGACCGGCTCTTCCCCATAAGATGCATCGGCTTCTAACTCGAGTTCGGACCACTCCAATACATGCGATGGATCCGGTTCGTACTTCCTTAACATAGACACATGAAAACACATCATGGATGCCCGATAATCTTGGTGGCAAGGCTAAACAATACGCAACCTCTCCAATCTTCTCAATAATGTCGAACGGCCCGATATAACGCGGCGATAGCTTTCCCTTTTTCCCAAAACAAGACAAACCTCTCCGCGGCGACACTTTAAGGAATACATGATATCCCTCTTCAAACGACAATGGGCGACGACGACGATCGGCATAATTCTTTTGTCTGCTTTGCGCGGTCAACAACCTTTGGCGAATCACCTTAACTTGTTCGGTCGTTTTCTCTTGAGCTTTCTTAAGGCGTTGGCGTATTGCTTTCATGCTCTCGGAGGTCTCCTTAATCATATCCGGCCCTATAAGCGTAGCCTCTCCCAATTCGGTCCAACAGACAGGCGATCGACACGGTCTCCCATATAAAGCCTCGTACGGTGCCATTTCGATACTAGATTGATAGCTGTTGTTGTACGCGAATTCGACTAACGGCAAATGATCCTCCCAGCTACCCCGAAAATCCATCACACAAGCCCGAAGCATATCTTCCAAAATCTGGATTGTTCTCTCGGATTGCCCATCGGTTTGAGGGTGATACGCGGTACTAAATAACAAATTAGTGCCTAAAGCAGCTTGCAAACTTTGCCAAAAACGCGCAGTAAACCTCGGATCTCGATCGGACACGATGGATACGGGAATCCCATGAAGTCGAATGATCTCTCGAATATACAAATGGCTAAGCGTATTGACGGAATCGGTGACCTAAATCGGTAAGAAATGAGCGGTCTTGGTCAAACGGTCCACAATTACCCAAATAACGTCATGCCCCCTCGGTGACCTCGGTAAGCCCGTAACGAAATCCATGGTCACATGCTCCCACTTCCATTCGGCTACTGGCAATGGTTGTAACTCCCCCGCGGGTCGTTGATGTTCTGCTTTCACTTGCTGGCATATAAGACACTTGGATACAAAAGTCACAACGTCCCTCTTCATTCCAGACCACCAAAATTGCCTACGCAAGTCGTGATACATTTTCGTCCCTCCTGGATGGACGGCTAACGGAGAATGATGAAATTCTCGCAAGATTTCTTCCCGACATGATACGGGTACGAACAACTTTCCTTGATAACGCAAGCTTTGATTAGCGTGTATCATCCATCCTTCTTGAGCCTTTCCACTAAGGAATTTAGTACGGAGTTCCTCCGCTTCCTCATCACGTTGTTGAGCCTCAATCACTCGGGTCGATAAAGTTGATTGCACCGTCAAGTTGCATAACGTGACCCCTTCCCGAACTTCCTCAAAGTGCATGGCATAAGAGCCCAAATCGTTCATTGCTTTCCACTCATGAATCGCTAGGCTCGCTAGATGTGTCGGTTTCCTACTCAATGCATTTGCCACGACGTTCGCTTTCCCCGGGTGGTACTACAACTCGAAGTCATAATCTTCTAAGTGCTCCATCCAACGGCGTTGACGCAAGTTAAGTTCTTTATGAGAGAATAGGTATTTCAAACTCTTGTGGTCGGAAAAGACTTCAAATTTTTCACCGTACAAATAATGGCGCCAACTTTTCAAAGCAAATACGACGGCCGCAAGTTCTAAATCTTGTGTCGGGTAATTCCGCTCATGAGTTTTCAATTGTCGTGACCCATACGCTACTACTCGCCCCGTTTGCATCAACACGCACCCCAACCCTTCCTTAGATGCATCACAATACACGGAGTAGCCAACTCCACGTTCGGGCACAATCAAAACAGGTGCGGTAGTCAATCGCTTCTTTAACTCTTGAAAAGCAGTCTCACACGAGTCACTCCAAACAAAACGGGTTCCCTTACGCGTCAATCTAGTCATCGGTGCTGCTAAACGAGAAAAGTCAAGGACAAAACGACGGTAGTATCCGGCCAACCCCAAAAAGCTTCGAATCTCAAACACGTTCTTCGGTTGTTGCCAATTCATAATGGACTCTATCTTTGCTGGATCAACCGACACTCCACCTTTCGAAACCACATGACCCAGGAATTTGACTTCGGATAACCAAAACTCGCACTTACTAAGTTTAGCGTATAATTGGTGCTCTCTCAAAAGTTCAAGGACGATGGCAAGATGGGATTGGTGTTCCTCCTCCGTAGGCGAATAGATCAAAATATCATCCACAAAGACGACAACGAAACGATCAAGATAAGCACGGATAATACGATTCATCAAGTCCATGAATGTAGCTGGAGCGTTCGTCAATCCGAAAGGCATAACAACGAACTCATAATGGCCATAGCGAGTACGAAAAGCGGTTTTAGGAATATCCTCTCTACAAACCCTTAATTGGTGATAACCAGATCTCAAATCGATTTTGGAAAAGCAAGTGGCACCTCGAAGTTGATCAAACAAATCATCGATTCTAGGCATGGGATACTTATTCTTAACGGTTACGCGATTGAGCTTACGATAATCAATGCATAAACGGAGTGAACCATCCTTCTTTTGTGCGAAAAGAGCCGGTGCTCCCCACGGTGATGTACTCGGACGAATGAATCCTAAATTCTCCAATTCCTGCAACTGAGTCTTTAACTCTCTCAATTCAGCGGGCGCGAAACGATATGGAGGTACGGAGATAGGAGCGGTACCGAGAAGTAAATCTATCGTGAACTCGACTTCTCTTTCGGGAGGTAAGCCAGGTAACTCTTCCGGAAACACATTCGGGAAGTCGCAAACCACTAAAGGTAACTCCCCACGCATAGAGGCATCCTCATCTAACGTCAGGCTCGCCAATAATGAATAAACCGACTCTAGCTCACGAGACCCACATAAATACGGTTCCAATGGTTCCCGACGCTCCCCAAAGAACTCGAAACAAGGACCCTCGGGAGGACAAATACGAACTCGACGCTTGAAACAATCGATGATAGCATGAAATGTGGATAGCCAATCCATCCCCAAGATAAGATCAAATCCCGACATTTCCAAAATAATGAAGTCAAATACGAAGCAACGGTCACGAATAATCAACTCACAATCTCGGCAAATACGATTAAGAGGTGTTTTACCCCCTAGAGGTGTTTCAACAAACAAAGGAGGGATAATAATTTCCGATTCCAATTCCAAAGCACACACAAATGATGCAGCAATGAATGAATGCGATGCTCCAGAATCAAAAAGGACTTTAGCGAAGGAGTTGAACAAAAGAAAAGTACCCCTCACAACTGAAGTTTCCGGAGCCTGGGAAGTGGTAGGTAGAATAGCAGAAGTAATGTTGAAAACTCGTCCCTGGTGCCTTGACCCTGCACAATACCTCCCCTCTGACCAGAACCCTGAGTAGGCGCGGAAGAACTCGCTCCCTTATCAACTCCGGAACTCTGAGCTGACGTAGTCTGGCGAAAGTAAGGCTGCTGCTGCCTCTGAGTGCCCCTAAACTGTCGGCCCGCATTACCCCCCGATCCTGGCTGCTGCACGGAACCCGATTCACTACGCGCCCATGACCCCTGAGAACAGTTCCTTGCGAAATGATTCGTTTTACCACAAATGAAACAAGCCTTCTCGAGCTGCGGACACTGAGCACGAATGTGTCCAGGTTGGTTGCACTTGTAGCACACAGACGGAGGTCTAGCCAGAGCACCCCGAGTCCCCAAAGAAGAAGGCAGCCTAAAGTTCGACGAACTACCCTGTGGTGCCTGAGATGGTTCCCTCGGCCTTTTCCTCCCTTGACTCCCGAAGCTGCCTGAAGAAGAACTCAAACCTCCCACCGGTTGCCTTGGTTCCCAAGGCCTCACATTTCGTTGTGCCTCCTTCGGTATTTCGATGCTCCTTGCCCATTCTACCACCTCAGAGAACTTCATTCTACGCTGGACCGCCACCATTCTCCTCAAAGTGCTATGCAGCCCCTTTTCAAACCGTCAACACTTTCTCTCCTCTGTTGCTACCAACTCTGGAGCAAAACGAGACAAGGATTGGAATTTCTGTGCGTACTCTGACACCGTCATATTACCTTGCTCCAGTTTCTCAAATTGTTCCCTCAGATTTTCACGGCTAGTTTCTGGAAAGTACTGCTCCTCAAAGAGCACCTCAAACTCCGCCCATGTTAAATTTTCAACATCCAGTTCGTCTACCCGAGCTGCGATTCTTGCCGCCCTCCTCGCATCTTTTCTACTCTCTAGGACAGATTCCCACCATTCACCGGCCTCCCCGACTAGCTGAACGGCCACAATACCAACCCTGATGTTGTCTTCCGTGATATTGAGAGCTCTAAAAAGTTTACGAATTTGGGCTAGCCAATGGTCCGCTACCAAAGGGTCGCTACTAGTCCCATCAAACACTGGAGGGTTTCTACGGCTAAACTCTCGCATTGCCACCATGGCTCGATCCTCAGCATTCTCTCTAGGAGCTTGGTTTACAAGATTCGCAGCCGTAAGTGCTGCGACGAGGTCTCTAGCAAATTGGGTCTGATTAGGCGGTACTCCTGCACCACGACCGGGCCCAGCCCCCAGATTCCCAACAGGGTTCTCCCCGAGCTGACTAACCTCATCCTCCGGAGGTACTCCACGGCCACGACCACCCGGTTCCCGGTTGCACCCCGCCTAACGTGCGACTTCGGAGGCATCTTACTACATGATATAAGAGGAAAAACTATTAATCACAACATTATTACTATGAGGTCAAAGCCACGGACTTCCCAACACGGGCAATAATGACTCTACTCCACTCTACAATATCGAAAAATGCAATGTCAAGTAGTCACATGAATGTTAGTCACACAAGCATGCACAAATTATGTTAGAAGGCGCGACATTTTGAACCCATGAGACGGAACGTCTCCCCACGGTCTCTAGGTGTTCTAAACTCACGCTCTGATACCAAGTTGTCACGTCCTGAATTTTCAACATAAATATAAATGATTTTCATAATAAAAATACTCACAAATGTCCGTACGGTACCCAAAATAATCTCCATCTTCTCATTTCCCCAACAAATACTTCCAAGTTCACACGGTTCCAAAATATTACAATATTGGCTCGACGGCCCCAAATTAGCATAAGTATTGAATTTCGAAGAGAATTAATAGATACAATATTCCAAGTCAAAAGAATTACAATTTAGTTACAAATACATCTTTCAAAAGGAATTTACGAAGATGGAAGAGTAACTCCTTGGTTAGCTTTCAAAAGAAATGTCCACACGTCAAGCACTCCAAACAATGCAAGCTACGGTTCCGGATTAGCACCTGAAAATAATTTAAGGCTTGAGCTACACTAGCTCAGTAGAAAAGTCTACGCAAACTCTATATGCAAATGAGCGAGACAAACGAATGAACAATGGATGATCAAGACAACTGAGGAAGCACAATTTTCATGAACGAGTGTTCCAAAATCTCCAATCTTTTTTATTCAACCCATAAATCATACTCGTCAAATTATGTCTCAACATGTCGTGTCGCTTTTGTGTGTCTGAGCCGAAACTCCTGCCAGGCTAATTTTGGGACCCTGAATATCCCCTGCCAAGCACCCACCTTGAAGGTTAGGCCTTGAGTAATTATTTTGAGCATTAGCTCCTGCCAGGCTAATTATGGGACCCTGAATATCCCCTGCCAGGTCACCCACCCGTCGATGGGCCCCGAATGTTCGCCGTCGTTTACAAGTTCAAGTGTACCGTTTGTACAAAAGTCGTGCGTAAAACTCATAGTTATCCTTCCCCAATTTCACCCATTTAGACAATTCCAATTTATATATATAAGTATTTATCACATGACACATGCATAAAAAACCATCATGGCCGCATGGTTCATTATGACATGTATAAATGAATGTACTGCCCATTGAAATGGTCAAAGGCCTTAAGAAAAAAGAGAATAAACTTTACACCGCCGGTGTAAAATTTGTTTCCTCCAAATCAATTGAATTGCCCACGTCGCCAGTTTTATTAATTGGGACCACTGTTTTGACACGTGTCGCGATGCAATTGATTTGGAGGAAACAAATGTTTACACCGGCGGTGTAAAGAATTTATTCTCAAGAAAAAAAGGGCTACGACAAGTAGGAAATTTTGGAGTTTTAACAGGTGGCCTACTAGTAGGAAATGGGGCAACCGGTAGAAGGCACAAACAGTAGGAACAAATTCTGGCTCACAAGTGTTCCACCGGTAGAAGGAAAAATAACACCGGTAGGCGGAGAAAAATTAATAATCCTACCGGTAGGGACACAAGTCCTACCGTTACAAATTCAAAACAGTGGGTACACTTTATCACGACGAGGAAGTTCTACCGGTAGAGAAAAATATCCTACCGGTAGGAATTTAGAATTTGGCGATTTTTCATAAGTTATCAGATTTTCGTCCAGACCAAACCACAATCAATACAAGCTCAAACAAAGCATGGAGGTACTCAAATAGGATATAAGAGAACCCAAATAACATATAACGAGAGGTAGAATTCCCTACCTCGAGTACCCAAACACAAATCGAACAAAAGAAGTAATCCTTGCTTCCGGAGTTCCAAACCAAGCACAAATACTCCAAACCAAGTCCTATCCAACGCGATACGGGCCCGGATACGCACGTAAATGATGGAGTTGAGAGTGATTGTTGTGGGTTTTGAGTGATTAGGTAAGAGAGAGATCGAGAGAGAGCCGAGAGAAAAGAGAGAAATGGGAAAAAAATGTAAGAAAAAAAAGAATTTTCCCCAGGAGATATACACGCCACACACATGCACTATTCACAATAACACCCCACGACTTTAAACTTCTTTCACATCGACCCCCAATTCTATTTTATTTTATTTTTCATTAATCCATCACTTTTCCATTTATAAGACAATAAAATTATAAAATAAATTTACGGGTCTCTACATCCTACCCACCTTAAAGGAATTTCGTCTTCGAAATTTAAACAACCATGCTCAACTAAATTATGCATCATTTAAACGTACAAAAAATCTATCCACCAATATTATGCAACAAATCAAATACCATGATACTTTAAATTTTCAAACACTCACATTGGTTCATTCCGAAAATAGATGCGGATACTTTTCTCTAACCTTGTCCTCCCTTTCCCATGTCGATTCCTCGCTACCCTGACTCCTCCACAAGACTCGTACTAACGGTATCGTCTTACCCCTCAACACTTGATCTCGCGAATCTAAGATACGGACCGGCTCTTCCCCATAAGATGCATCGGCTTCTAACTCGAGTTCGGACCACTCCAATACATGCGATGGATCCGGTTCGTACTTCCTTAACATAGACACATGAAACACATCATGGATGCCCGATAATCTTGGTGGCAAGGCTAAACAATACGCAACCTCTCCAATCTTCTCAATAATGTCGAACGGCCCGATATAACGCGGCGATAGCTTTCCCTTTTTCCCAAAACGAGACAAACCTCTCCGCGGCGACACTTTAAGGAATACATGATATCCCTCTTCAAACGACAATGGGCGACGACGACGATCGGCATAATTCTTTTGTCTGCTTTGCGCGGTCAACAACCTTTGGCGAATCACCTTAACTTGTTCGGTCGTTTTCTCTTGAGCTTTCTTAAGGCGTTGGCGTATTGCTTTCATGCTCTCGGAGGTCTCCTTAATCATATCCGGCCCTATAAGCGTAGCCTCTCCCAATTCGGTCCAACAGACAGGCGATCGACACGGTCTCCCATATAAAGCCTCGTACGGTGCCATTTCGATACTAGATTGATAGCTGTTGTTGTACGCGAATTCGACTAACGGCAAATGATCCTCCCAAGCTACCCCGAAAATCCATCACACAAGCCCGAAGCATATCTTCCAAAATCTGGATTGTTCTCTCGGATTGCCCATCGGTTTGAGGGTGATACGCGGTACTAAATAACAAATTAGTGCCTAAAGCAGCTTGCAAACTTTGCCAAAAACGCGCAGTAAACCTCGGATCTCGATCGGACAGATGGATACGGGAATCCCATGAAGTCGAATGATCTCTCGAATATACAAAGGCTAAGCGTATTGACGGAATCGGTGACCTAAATCGGTAAGAAATGAGCGGTCTTGGTCAAACGGTCCACAATTACCCAAATAACGTCATGCCCCCTCGGTGACCTCGGTAAGCCCGTAACGAAATCCATGGTCACATGCTCCCACTTCCATTCGGCTACTGGCAATGGTTGTAACTCCCCCGCGGGTCGTTGATGTTCCGCTTTCACTTGCTGGCATATAAGACACTTGGATACAAAAGTCACAACGTCCCTCTTCATTCCAGACCACCAAAATTGCCTACGCAAGTCGTGATACATTTTCGTCCCTCCTGGATGGACGGCTAACGGAGAATGATGAAATTCTCGCAAAATTTCTTCCCGACATGATACGGGTACGAACAACTTTCCTTGATAACGCAAGCTTTGATTAGCGTGTATCATCCATCCTTCTTGAGCCTTTCCACTAAGGAATTTAGTACGGAGTTCCTCCGCTTCCTCATCACGTTGTTGAGCCTCAATCACTCGGGTCGATAAAGTTGATTGCACCGTCAAGTTGCATAACGTGACCCCTTCCCGAACTTCCTCAAAGTGCATGGCATAAGAGCCCAAATCGTTCATTGCTTTCCACTCATGAATCGCTAGGCTCGCTAGATGTGTCGGTTTCCTACTCAATGCATTTGCCACGACGTTCGCTTTCCCCGGGTGGTACTCAACTCGAAGTCATAATCTTCTAAGTGCTCCATCCAACGGCGTTGACGCAAGTTAAGTTCTTTATGAGAGAATAGGTATTTCAAACTCTTGTGGTCGGAAAAGACTTCAAATTTTTCACCGTACAAATAATGGCGCCAACTTTTCAAAGCAAATACGACGGCCGCAAGTTCTAAATCTTGTGTCGGGTAATTCCGCTCATGAGTTTTCAATTGTCGTGACCCATACGCTACTACTCGCCCCGTTTGCATCAACACGCACCCCAACCCTTCCTTAGATGCATCACAATACACGGAGTAGCCAACTCCACGTTCGGGCACAATCAAAACAGGTGCGGTAGTCAATCGCTTCTTTAACTCTTGAAAAGCAGTCTCACACGAGTCACTCCAAACAAAACGGGTTCCCTTACGCGTCAATCTAGTCATCGGTGCGCTAAACGAGAAAAGTCAAGGACAAAACGACGGTAGTATCCGGCCAACCCCAAAAAGCTTCGAATCTCAAACACGTTCTTCGGTTGTTGCCAATTCATAATGGACTCTATCTTTGCTGGATCAACCGACACTCCACCTTTCGAAACCACATGACCCAGGAATTTGACTTCGGATAACCAAAACTCGCACTTACTAAGTTTAGCGTATAATTGGTGCTCTCTCAAAAGTTCAAGGACGATGGCAAGATGGGATTGGTGTTCCTCCTCCGTAGGCGAATAGATCAAAATATCATCCACAAAGACGACAACGAAACGATCAAGATAAGCACGGAAAATACGATTCATCAAGTCCATGAATGTAGCTGGAGCGTTCGTCAATCCGAAAGGCATAACAACGAACTCATAATGGCCATAGCGAGTACGAAAAGCGGTTTTAGGAATATCCTGTCTACAAACCCTTAATTGGTGATAACCAGATCTCAAATCGATTTTGGAAAAGCAAGTGGCACCTCGAAGTTGATCAAACAAATCATCGATTCTAGGCATGGGATACTTATTCTTAACGGTTACGCGATTGAGCTTACGATAATCAATGCATAAACCGAGTGAACCATCCTTCTTTTGTGCGAAAAGAGCCGGTGCTCCCCACGGTGATGTACTCGGACGAATGAATCCTAAATTCTCCAATTCCTGCAACTGAGTCTTTAACTCTCTCAATTCAGCGGGCGCGAAACGATATGGAGGTACGGAGATAGGAGCGGTACCGGGAAGTAAATCTATCGTGAACTCGACTTCTCTTTCGGGAGGTAAGCCAGGTAACTCTTCCGGAAACACATTCGGGAAGTCGCAAACCACTAAAGGTAACTCCCCACGCATAGAGGCATCCTCATCTAACGTCAGGCTCGCCAATAATGAATAAACCGACTCTAGCTCACGAGACCCACATAAATACGGTTCCAATGGTTCCCGACGCTCCCCAAAGAACTCGAAACAAGGACCCTCGGGAGGACAAATACGAACTCGACGCTTGAAACAATCGATGATAGGCATGAAATGTGGATAGCCAATCCATCCCCAAGATAAGATCAAATCCCGACATTTCCAAAATAATGAAGTCAAATACGAAGCAACGGTCACGAATAATCAACTCACAATCTCGGCAAATACGATTAAGAGGTGTTTTACCCCCTAGAGGTGTTTCAACAAACAAAGGAGGGATAATAATTTCCGATTCCAATTCCAAAGCACACACAAATGATGCAGCAATGAATGAATGCGATGCTCCAGAATCAAAAGGACTTTAGCGAAGGAGTTGAACAAAAGAAAAGTACCCCTCACAACTGAAGTTTCCGGAGCCTGGGAAGTGGTAGGTAGAATAGCAGAAGTAATGTTGAAAACTCGTCCCTGGTGCCTTGACCCTGCACAATACCTCCCCTCTGACCAGAACCCTGAGTAGGCGCGGAAGAACTCGCTCCCTTATCAACTCCGGAACTCTGAGCTGACGTAGTCTGGCGAAAGTAAGGCTGCTGCTGCCTCTGAGTGCCCCTAAACTGTCGGCCCGCATTACCCCCCGATCCTGGCTGCTGCACGGAACCCGATTCACTACGCGCCCATGACCCCTGAGAACAGTTCCTTGCGAAATGATTCGTTTTACCACAAATGAAACAAGCCTTCTCGAGCTGCGGACACTGAGCACGAATGTGTCCAGGTTGGTTGCACTTGTAGCACACAGACGGAGGTCTAGCCAGAGCACCCCGAGTCCCCAAAGAAGAAGGCAGCCTAAAGTTCGACGAACTACCCTGTGGTGCCTGAGATGGTTCCCTCGGCCTTTTCCTCCCTTGACTCCCGAAGCTGCCTGAAGAAGAACTCAAACCTCCCACCGGTTGCCTTGGTTCCCAAGGCCTCACATTTCGTTGTGCCTCCTTCGGTATTTCGATGCTCCTTGCCCATTCTACCACCTCAGAGAACTTCATTCTACGCTGGACCGCCACCATTCTCCTCAAAGTGCTATGCAGCCCCTTTTCAAACCGTCAACACTTTCTCTCCTCTGTTGCTACCAACTCTGGAGCAAAACGAGACAAGGATTGGAATTTCTGTGCGTACTCTGACACCGTCATATTACCTTGCTCCAGTTTCTCAAATTGTTCCCTCAGATTTTCACGGCTAGTTTCTGGAAAGTACTGCTCCTCAAAGAGCACCTCAAACTCCGCCCATGTTAAATTTTCAACATCCAGTTCGTCTACCCGAGCTGCGATTCTTGCCGCCCTCCTCGCATCTTTTCTACTCTCTAGGACAGATTCCCACCATTCACCGGCCTCCCCGACTAGCTGAACGGCCACAATACCAACCCTGATGTTGTCTTCCGTGATATTGAGAGCTCTAAAAAGTTTACGAATTTGGGCTAGCCAATGGTCCGCTACCAAAGGGTCGCTACTAGTCCCATCAAACACTGGAGGGTTTCTACGGCTAAACTCTCGCATTGCCACCATGGCTCGATCCTCAGCATTCTCTCTAGGAGCTTGGTTTACAAGATTCGCAGCCGTAAGTGCTGCGACGAGGTCTCTAGCAAATTGGGTCTGATTAGGCGGTACTCCTGCACCACGACCGGGCCCAGCCCCCAGATTCCCAACAGGGTTCTCCCCGAGCTGACTAACCTCATCCTCCGGAGGTACTCCACGGCCACGACCACCCCGGTTCCCGGTTGCACCCCGCCTAACGTGCGACTTCGGAGGCATCTTACTACATGATATAAGAGGAAAAACTATTAATCACAACATTATTACTATGAGGTCAAAGCCACGGACTTCCCAACACGGGCAATAATGACTCTACTCCACTCTACAATATCGAAAAATGCAATGTCAAGTAGTCACATGAATGTTAGTCACACAAGCATGCACAAATTATGTTAGAAGGCGCGACATTTTGAACCCATGAGACGGAACGTCTCCCCACGGTCTCTAGGTGTTCTAAACTCACGCTCTGATACCAAGTTGTCACGTCCTGAATTTTCAACATAAATATAAATGATTTTCATAATAAAAATACTCACAAATGTCTGTATGGTACCCAAAATAATCTCCATCTTCTCATTTCCCCAACAAATACTTCCAAGTTCACACGGTTCCAAAATATTACAATATTGGCTCGACGGCCCCAAATTAGCATAAGTATTGAATTTCGAAGAGAATTAATAGATACAATATTCCAAGTCAAAAGAATTACAATTTAGTTACAAATACATCTTTCAAAAGGAATTTATGAAGATGGAAGAGTAACTCCTTGGTTAGCTTTCAAAAGAAATGTCCACACGTCAAGCACTCCAAGCAATGCAAGCTACGGTTCCGGATTAGCACCTGAAAATAATTTAAGGCTTGAGCTACACTAGCTCAGTAGAAAAGTCTACGCAAACTCTATATGCAAATGAGCGAGACAAACGAATGAACAATGGATGATCAAGACAACTGAGGAAGCACAATTTTCATGAACGAGTGTTCCAAAATCTCCAATCTTTCTTTTATTCAACCCATAAATCATACTCGTCAAATTATGTCTCAACATGTCGTGTCGCTTTTGTGTGTTTGAGCCGAAGCTCCTGCCAGGCTAATTTTGGGACCCTGAATATCCCCTGCCAAGCACCCACCTTGAAGGTTAGGCCTTGAGTAATTATTTTGAGCATTAGCTCCTGCCAGGCTAATTATGGGACCCTGAATATCCCCTGCCAGGTCACCCACCCGTCGATGGGCCCCGAATGTTCGCGCGTCGTTTACAAGTTCAAGTGTACCGTTTGTACAAAAGTCGTGCGTAAAACTCATAGTTATCCTTCCCCAATTTCACCCATTTAGACAATTCCAATTTATATATATAAGTATTTATCACATGACACATGCATAAAAAACCATCATGGCCGCATGGTTCATTATGACATGTATAAATGAATGTACTGCCCATTGAAATGGTCAAAGGCCTTAAGAAAAAAAGGGCTACGGCAAGTAGGAAATTTTGGAGTTTTAACAGGTGGCCTACCAGTAGGAACATGGGGCCACCGGTAGAAGGCTCAAACAGTAGGAACAAATTCTGGCTCACAAGTGTTCCACCGGTAGAAGGAAAAATAACACCGGTAGGCGGAGAAAAATTAATAATCCTACCGGTAGGGACACAAGTCCTACCGTTACAAATTCAAAACAGTGGGTACACTTTATCACGACGAGGAAGTTCTACCGGTAGAGAAAAATATCCTACCGGTAGGAATTTAGAATTTGGCGATTTTTCATAAGTTATCAGATTTTCGTCCAGACCAAACCACAATCAATACAAGCTCAAACAAAGCATGGAGGTACTCAAATAGGATATAAGAGAACCCAAATAACATATAACGAGAGGTAGAATTCCCTACCTCGAGTACCCAAACACAAATCGAACAAAAGAAGTAATCCTTGCTTCCGGAGTTCCAAACCAAGCACAAATACTCCAAACCAAGTCCTATCCAACGCGATACGAGCCCGGATACGCACGTAAATGATGGAGTTGAGAGTGATTGTTGTGGGTTTTGAGTGATTAGGTAAGAGAGAGATCGAGAGAGAGCCGAGAGAAAAGAGAGAAATGGGAAAAAAATGTAAGAAAAAAAAGAATTTTCCCCAGGAGATATACACGCCACACACATGCACTATTCACAATAACACCCCACGACTTTAAACTTCTTTCACATCGACCCCCAATTCTATTTTATTTTATTTTTCATTAATCCATCACTTTTCCATTTATAAGACAATAAAATTATAAAATAAATTTACGGGTCTCTACAGAAAGTTGAGTAAAAAGGAATTCCAAGGACAATAATAAGTCGATTGACAAGAGCGAAGTGTTCTTAAGTTCTTAGATTCTGATATAGTGCTTTTGTCTTATCTATGCATCTCTGTTATCCGAAAGTCTGTGTTTCCTTGGCATCCCTCATTTCATTTGCATATACAGTTTGCGTAGACTTTTCTATTGGGCTAGTGTAGCTCAAACCTTATATTATTTTCAGGTGCTAACTCGGGATAGTAGCTTGCATGCCTGGAGTGCTTGGATTGTGGACATTACTTTTGAAAGCTAGCCGAAGGGGTTACCAATTCATCTTTGTAAATTTATTCTGAAAGTAGTAATAGTTGTAACTTAAATGGTAATTCTTTTGATTAAGGAATATTTGTAAACTCTTAACTGTCATAACACTTGTTACCTAAGTAAATTTGGGCCGTTGAGCCAATGATGTAATATTTGGAAATCTCATGGATATGGAAGTATTATTTTGGGAATGGAATTACTGTAATCTCTTGGGTATTCTACAAATTAATGTGAGGGTTTTTATTATACAAATCATTTATATTTATGTTGAAAATTGAGGGCGTGACAGCGTTTCCATGGGAACCCGGAGCGGCGGAACCGTGGTTAGGAATGGCTTGGTTATCCGCAAAATGGAGCCAATGCATTTGTGTGCCTATGGGAGCCCGGTGCTGCAGAACCATTGTGAGAATACTCGGGAGGCCGGAACGGTGGAACCGAGATTAGGTGTGTTAAAAATGATTTTAGAAATGTTGATTTGGTATATGAAAATGATGACACAGTCTACGATGAGTCCCGTAGGAGAAACACAAAAAATTATGGACACAAATGTTAGTTTGGATAGTGAATATGGATGTGTTATTGTTAGCTGTTTTGTTAAATATGCATGTGCTATGTGGAAATCGTTAACTATATGATCTATTATTTGTAAGTTAAGGGTTAGTGGGTATGGATTATTCTATTGAGCTCCTGTAGCTCATGGTGTTACCTTTGGTGACCCTGGCATATTTATCGATGGCGACGCTGGTATAATGTGTCAGACTTTGTAGATGATCAGGGTAAGATGTACACCTTGGAGGCTTTCGGAGCCGAAGAGATGGCAAGGATAGAGGAGCAGGCGGAGCTGTAGTTAGGAACCTTAGTTTCCCTCCCTTGTGTAATAAAAGTACTCTTGTGAGAGTTATAACGTAATAACGAGCCAGACTCTATTTAGTTTTTCAATAAAATTACCTAATTAACGTTCCCAAAATTTGGGGGGGTTACAAAACAACCCTAATTCCTATGTTTGTGAAGAGTGGGAATGAGAATGGGATTACTGATCTCCCAATCCAAGAGGAATCACATTCCTGAATACAGGAGGAATCTAATCCCTCCCACCCCCATGGAAATCTTAGATTCCTGACTCGATCACTATAAAAAGAAAACGGTTGACTTTTGGATATTTTCAAAATAAATGATTCATAGAGAAGATTACTTAATTAATCGAAACATCGGAATAAAATTATTCTGAGTATCGAATTACTAGAAATTTGATTTGTGGTAATCAAATTCCTATTCCTACAAAAGTTTACGGGCATCCATACAGAGCCTGGGATCTTATTTTCATGCCTAAAAGCTTTTTAATTTAGATTAGAGAGTGTCGTCGATGCATGGCTTGTTCAAAGTCGCCACCAGAGTTTTTGTAAATAGTTTGCCACCCGAGAAACCTTGAACTTGAAAATGGTGTTTGTAACGATCTTGATTTTTGGAAAATAAAAATTTCGTTAAATATTTAATTTTTTTTTCTTTTACTCTTGGAAATTTCTTTTAAAATTCTTTTTTTATTTCTAATAATCCGTCATAATTAGATTTGAGACTTATAAAATTATATATTTTCATCCTGGACAATTTAGTTCTTTTTTAAAGACAAGTATGCTTATAGAAGCACTTGTATATTTTCCTAACAAGTTAAATAAAATTTTTAAAAGTATATTTCTTGGCTAGAAATTCTACTTGGCAAGTAGAATTAGTTACTAACCAATTAGTTAGAGAAACCTAACTATCATTTCACCTAGTTACATTCTCCTAACCCTAGGTGAACCTTTTCCACCCTCTTTGAACCTTATGAACCTTTTAGACCTAGGGAAGTAATCATTATACTTACATATCTAGTCACTTCAAGACTTTATTGTTTATCATTACTTCTTCTAAGAATATCTTTTCTCTTTACTCATTGAATAATAGTATGTAGGGTAATTCTTATCCTCTGGGCAATAGGAATAAGACTTCCTATTGTCTAAAAAATAGTACTACCATGGACTTGTCTAATCAAGACCAAGACCAAGTTTGTTCTTCCAAACAACCATGATTATGTATTGTCATATCAAGTAGCCCATAATTACTTCCTTTCTCCTTCCTACAAGTAACCTTAACATACATATATATATATATATATCACCCTAAAAATTTCCTAGAAAGGCTACTTGGAAGGCTTATTCATTCTTTTGCATTGACAAGTCACTTTCAAAAGCTAACTCTTTAATCATCTCACTTTCCATTGACTTGTCATTTTCCCCACTCATCATTGTGCTTTCTTAATCAAATCACTTTCCTAGAAAGTGCATTACTCTTTCTCCCCATTGAAAGGTCACTTTCAAAAAGATATTTCTTTCAAGAATATTTATTCTTCTCATCATTTCCTCTTTAACCATTGGGCGATAGTTTGTAGGGTAATTTTTATCCTTTGAGTAAAAGGAATAAGACTTGCCAACCTAGATTATAATCACCTAGGCTAGGATTGCCTTTAAGCCTTAGAAAATCTCCATAATTACCTATTCTTACACCTAAGTTGGATTGACAAGTCTTGGCATGCATGAAAAGCTTGATTGGACAAGACCATAGAACAAATGCATGAGAGGGAGGGAGAGAGCTCAAGTTTTTGCTATAAATAGGACCCCTCATATGCCATTCAACTCACACCTTCAACTCTTTAACTTCTCTCTCTAGAAATCTTGTGTTCTTACTTTGTTCTTGCCTTGTTCTTCATTGTTCTTGAGTTCTTCTTAAGCTCTTCAAGAAACTCATCCAAGGCCGCCACTAGACCGCCACTCGACCTCCCTGTCGATCCAAAAAGTTTAGTAGTTTATTCAAGAACTAGTTTAGAGAGAAACCTTTCTCTTTCGAAACTACCGGAAGCTTACTGTAGGAAGTCACACCATCCGATAGTCGACTTACTTTTCCGTAGCCGCCCTACTGCCAAGAAGAATGGTAGATTCTCCCGTACTTACTATCTCTAAATATAGAAATGTGTATATTGTTTGTATATGGAAATGCATGAGAACTTGAGAGGTGTTTATTAAAGTTTTGAAAAGGAAGGGGAGTATGTTGAATTTATCAACTTTATTTTTCGGAAAAACATATCTTGTTTTGAACTTCCTTAAGTGGAAGAAAGAACGGATTTTCAAAATATAAACTTGATGGCAAAGTATTCATATTTTGATCTTAAGGATAGTTATGAGAATGTATATGTGATTACTAGGATTACTTGTTTGATATGTAATAAAGTATAAGTGGTATCCACTCCAAAGGTGTCCGTCCATGTGACACTATGCTTTATGTTGTGTGACCAATATATGAATATGATCTTGTGAATTTTTGATTAATATAAGCATGATAAAGTAATATAGAGTTGGATGATCTTGCTCGTCTAGTTTCAAAATTACAATGAATGATTTATGATTATCTATGTGGAAAGTTCTACCGCGGAGTCTTTGCATGAAAACGAGACACATAAATTGAGAAAGTAGAAACATGACACTTAGGGTGTTGTTAATGAAATGTGTGTTTTGAAAAATGAAATGTTTTGAAAACCGCAATGTGGCCAGACGTGGTAACCCATTGTCGGGGTGTGTGTGTGTGCCAATGGGAACCCGGAGCAGCGGAACCATTGTGAGCATACGCGGGAACCCCGAGCGGCGAAACCGAAGTTGGGTGTGTAGCTTGGTTATCCGCGGAGATGAGCCAATGCAAATTGCGTGCCAATGGGAACCCGGAACGGCGGAACCATTGTGAGGATACTCGGGAGACCAGAACGACGGAACTGAGGTTGAGTGTGTTAAAAACGATTTTGGAAATGTTGATTTGGTATATGTGAAAAATGGTGACACGGTCTATGATAAGTCGCGTAGGAGAAACTTAGAAAATCATGGACACCAACGTTAGTTTGAATAGTGAATGTGAATGTGTCATTGTTAACAGTTTTGTTAAATATGCATCTACTATGTGGAAATCGTTAATTTTATGATTTATTGTATGTAAGTTAAGGGTTAGTGGGTATGGATTATTCTATTGAGCTCCTATAGCTCATGGTGTTACCTTTGGTGACCCTGACATATTATACTGGGGGCGACGCTGGTATAATGTGTCAGACTTTGTAGATGATCAGAGTGAGCTGTACACCTTGGAGACTTTTGGAGCCGAAGAACTGGCAAGAATGGAGGAGCAGGAGGAGCTGTAGTTAGGAACCTTAGTTTCCCTTCCCTTGTGTAATAAAAGTACTCTCATGGGAGTTATGATGTAATAATGAGCCAGACTCTATTTAAGTTTTCAATAAAAATGTTTATTTAATGTTCCCAAAATTAGGGGCGTTACAATGTTTGAGTTTGAAAAGGATTTTGTCACCGGTCTATCACCCCCACGAGATCTTGGGTTCAGGAGCCAAGTTTCGAGAAGGGAAAGTTCTTATCCGACACCCTTCTCGCCCGATGGGGGAATCGGTCTCTACTAAATGCTTGTAGCATTTTAGATATATTAATCATTCTTAACTTTCAAACACATAACATGTGCAGTGTAGGCTTGTGCTAAGTGTACAGTTTAGAATAAAATGACAACAAAGAGATGGTATGTACCCAGACTGTAAAAATTAAGAAATATAGAGACAGAAGTCCAGCGCTGAGGGCCAAGAGTCTAGAGCTGGTCTTCTGTTTGGAGAATAGTTACAAAAATAGCGTTTTAGCTATCCAAATAGTGGACTAAGCAGTAAACATGCATGGAAAAGATTTTTATGGTTTCTTAATGCATTCCTAAAGTAAAACAACAAGAAATGGTACTAGAAATGACCGATTAAATGCTAAAAGTAAATTGTAGAAGGATTAAAACGATCGATGCTCTAGATAGCACCAATTGCAATGGCTTCACGTACCTTTACACCGGAACCCTAGTTCTTCGTCGGAACCCTAATCTGCAAAACAGACAAGGGGTGAGTGCACCTTTGCCTCTCGTGGCAAAGGCCCTCCGATGCCTAAGTTAGTGTCGCAAACTAGCAATGAACCCTAACTATCAGAGGGAAGACAATAAGAGATCACCAGATATTGCGTACCTTTTACCTCCAGGTTTACCTCGTATTTATAGATTCACGGGTGCTTGCTGCCCAAGCATCCCTATTGCCTTAGGATTCCTATCTCGTATAGGAAACCTAGTATATCATGGATTCCCGTTCCCTTATCGATATAATAGCTTATTCCTTTTGGGACTCTTAGTCCTTCTGGGACTCATAGTCCTTATCATCCGAATACCCCACTCGCGTTGGGTGTCTTGCCTTGATCCTATATACTCGGGATCTTATTCCTTTACGGAATACTACTATTCTAGAGCCTTCTGGAGCATTCCTGCTGCGTCATGATTTAGGGCAACTTGTTCCTCTATTCGGCTACCTCGTTGCTGAACAGTCCATATGGACCTTTGACCCCAAATGCAACTGGTCCATGTCGTTATATTTGGACAGATGACTTCAAATGTCTTTTGTCCTTATTAGCCGAACAGATAACCTGGGTTAATGACTTCTCATGTTACTAGTCCGTGAAGCCGTTCATCGCACTACCCGGCGATAAGCTTATCACGTGCCCTCGGTACATCACGCGCTCGGTGACTATTTTATCTGTTCGGGAATACCTCCCTACAATTGCTCCCCAGCTTCATCCATCTGCCACTGTTCGGGGGCAATGGATGAAGCTTTTTAGGAACAAACATTCTAGAGCAAACTCGGCTAACCCCGAGCGGTCTTTTGTGTTAATACTTATTGATGCCTTTTGGCGTCGCCGTCATTATATCAATTTGGGTTAATAACTCCACGTGGCGTATTTCGTACGTCTTGCATTTAATTCTGATTGACGCCTCAGTGAAAACGACGTCAGAATAGCGTCCTTTGAAGCCCTCTTTCCGTTACCTTTCTTGTAACGGCATAGGGGGCGGCGTTTCATTTCCGTCCTTTACGCCTAAACCCCAGAAAAGGGTTACTTTTGGTTTTCAAAAAAGAAACCGAATCTCTCTCTACAACCAGGCGAAAGCTTACTTCTTTCTCTTTCCGCCATTGCCGCCGTTTGCTACTCGATTGCATCTCAGGCCACCATTGCAACCGCTCCGTAAGATTCTCGTTCTCACCTTCCTTTGCGTCTTTTTCGGAGACTCACTCTAGATTTTTCCCTTTCACTTAGGGTTTCTTCGTCTGCTCTGTTCCTCCATACTCATGGCGGAAAATAATGAAAACCTTCCAAAACCTAGCAAGTTTAGGAAACTATGTGAAACTCCTAGTGCTATGGCGGCGTTCAGGGCCGATTACAATATTCCTGATAACGTAGGAATTGAGCTCGCCCCTTTAGGTGCTGACAGGGATGGCGGTACTTGGGATAGAATGTGCATCCCGATAGTAGCCATTGTCGAGGGTGGGGTCCGTTTCCCCCTCCACCCACTACTCCGCCAAGTTTTGAATTGGTATCGCCTCACCCCTATGCAAGTCTTGACAAATGTATTTAGGTTAGTGATGGGGATCGTGGCCTTGAATAGGATATTAGGGACCCAGCTGGGTTTATGGGATATCCAGTGGTGGTATAGCATCGTGCTAAACCCCGAGTATAACACCTTCTACTTCAAAGTTAGGAGAGCAGAAAAGCGTCTCGTGCTCAACTTGCCAGATTCTGCTCGTGACCATGAAATTGATTTCCTCTATGTATCGAGAGCATTCGAGCCAATAGGGGAGGACGGCCAAGTGGTGGGTTTGCATTGCCCCCACATATGGGGTTACCCACGTACGCCTCTGATTTCGCTTTGTAAATTCTTGTCAACTGTTTCCCCCTTGTTTTTATGTCTTTAATATCTGCTTTGGATTACGATTCTGCAGTTGACATTGCCAATAAGCACCCCAGACGCGAACCGAGTTACATCCGAACAGAGGACATCAACAGGGTCCTAAAATACACAGGAGAGCCGGGCACCCGAACTACTGGGTGTGGTCGTGATGCACACGTCCTATTGGGCTACGGTCCCGCCTACAAGGATTTATTGACAGGAGGTTAGCCCACCCGAGCACCAGTGGCGCATCAACGTCTACGGCCCCTCAATCAACTAGTGTGAGGACCAACGTTGGAGTTACGATTGCCGGGGAGCCAGGTGAATTCCCAATATCAGAAGGCGTTCCCCTACCGCGCCTGGTACTCAGGAGATCTCGGAGACAGACTGTTTCTCAACAATAGTCTGAACGGCCAGTCCATACTAGTGACACCAGCCAGTCGTCTTCTTACGGGTATTCACCCTCTTCCCCAAATCCAGGTAACATGACTCTCCAACCTTTGAATCTCAGTTCTCTTCTTATCGTCCCAACACGAGGATGCGGTGGTGCCAATAGGGTGGCATCAACTGGCGCCACCCCCCTCAATCTCGTAGCACGAGGGGGAGGTCGACACGATCATCCTCATCCCCTCGCGATAGCTCCCTCGAGGCTGGAGATGCCCATTAGGATAAGCGTGCAAGGACCGAGAATCCAGCATCCTCTGACGTTCCAGCTGACACGGAAATCAACCAGCCCCAATCGCCTCCTCTCCAAGTGCTTCCCCAGTCATGGGCTCCCCCACTCATTAGGGGTGATCGTCCCGTTCACATCGGGGACAGTGCTAGTTCGACTGAGACTGCACTAGCTCTGGCATAGGCTTTATCACTCCCTGTCGACATGCAGAAAGAATCCTCGTCTCCTGCAGATAGGCTTGTATCCACTGGTCTCGTCAGTGGAATCAAGGTAACCAACTCATTTTCTTGTTAGATTTGCCTTTCTTATAGTAGTTAAGAATTCCTTGGACTTATGTTTGGTACTCGTACAGTTTATCCAAAAGATGATGACGTTAGGTCAGAAGTTTCAAGAGGCTGATGCTGAGAGGATCAGACTCTTGAATGACAACACGAGGCTCCTCCGAACAGTCTCGAGGCTGGAGAGAGAAAGAGACAAAGCCAAAGCTGAGGCTATTGAAACGAAAAGCAAACTTGAGACAGCCGAAGACAGTCTTAGTCAAGCTTTGACGGAGATGGACAGCGCCAAAAAGGCTGCTTTTGACGAGGGTTATAAGAAGGGATATGACGTCACCACGGCCAGCTACGTGGAGCAGATACCAATCCTTTAAGACCAAGTTTGGATTGCATGCTGGGAGACTTGCCTGGCTAAGGTCGGTGTTGCTGATGACTCCCCCTTATGGACTGAGATGGAACTTCCCAGTAACTCGGCTGATGCTGAGAGGATCAGACTCTTGAATGACAACACGAGGCTCCTCCGAACAGTCTCGAGGCTGGAGAGAGAAAGAGACAAAGCCAAAGCTGAGGCTATTGAAACGAAAAGCAACCTTGAGACCGCCGAAGACAGTCTTAGTCAAGCTTTGACGGAGATGGACAGCGCCAAAAAGGCTGCTTTTGACGAGGGTTATAAGAAGGGATATGACGTCACCACGGTCAGCTACGTGGAGCAGATACCAATCCTTCAAGACCAAGTTTGGACTGCATGCTGGGAGACTTGCCTGGCTAAGGTCGGTGTTGCTGATGACTCCCCCTTATGGACTGAGATGGAACTTCCCAGTAACCGGGCAGCAGTCCCTCAGGAAAACGACGAACCCCTAACTGATGATGTTGACCGTCAAGTTGATGAATATGCGGACGTAGATGAGGAGATAGAGATGGAAACTCAAGATGCTTCGTTAGAGCACGCATCAGGCTAGGAGGCAGCCATTGAAGCCAATGTTGCCGAGGAAAGTGCTGCTGCTCGTGATGAGGACGTACTTCAAGGGACTGCAACCAATGCTACACCAGAGATCCAAGAGTTAGATTGATTTTGCTCCCCCAAGAGTTAGATCAATGCTGCACGCATCATACTTTAGCGTTTGTTTGTTCGTAGTTATCAAGCTATCCATTATCACCCATAGATATATTCGTATGTGGCATTCGTGCCAATCCCATGCTCCCTAATATGAATAAGGAAAATAAAACCAATATTCCATATTTCATATTTAAAAAACCAACATTTCAAAAAGCTGAATATACTTTGAGAAAAAGGATGTCTTTATTCATAGACTTGAACTCAAGGGGGCATTATTCGTACCCCTTGCAACTAAAACAGAGTAATCCTTAACTTAAAGTAGAATTATAAAACAAGGGAATTTTACTCGTAATTCCCACTCAATCACGTAGTGCAATCTAAATTAAAACTCAATTCTTCTAAACAAAGAATTTTCTCAGATGATTAACATTCCATGGCCTCGGAATTGGATTGCCGTCCAGATCAGCCAATCTGTAGGCCCCTATACCCACAATCTCAGTTATTCGATATGGGCCTTCCCAGTTGGCTCCTAGCTTGCCTTCGCTGGTGACCTTGGTGTTGCCGAGCACCTTTCGCAATACAGGGTCCCCAACACCAAACTCTCGAGGGTGAACGTGTTTATTGTAGCTTTTCATCAGTTGTTCCTGATAAGAGGCTAAATGGACTAGGGCCCTTTCTCTCCTCTCCTCGGTGAGATCAAGCTCAATTTCGAGGGCTCTGTCATTGCCCCCACTTTCAACCAATACAGTCCTGTTGGTTGGAAGGCCGACTTCCAAAGGTATGACTGCCTCTGTGCCGTATGCTAAAGAATAGGGGGTCTCTCCCGTAGACCTCCTAGGTGTTGTCCTATGTGCCCATAAAACAAGAGGCAATTCATCGGGCCATTTCCCCTTGGCCTTATCCAACCTCTTCTTGATCCCGTCAAGAATGGTTTTGTTAGATGCTTCTGCCTGCCCATTACTTTGAGGGTAGGCTGGAGTTGAATAGTAGTTCCGAATTCCATACTGGGCACAAAAAGCCTTGAATTTCTTCTGAAATTGGGACCCATTATCTGTGATCAAAGAATAGGGAACCCCAAATCGGGTAATGATACTCTTCCACACGAACTTTTCTATCATAGGCTCAGTGATTTTGGCCAATGGTTCTGCCTCAATCCATTTAGTAAAATAGTCTGTTGCGACTAACAGGAATTTTCGGTTCCCAGTTGCTTTGTGGAGAGGACCAACAATGTCCATTCCCCACTGGGCAAATGGCTAAGGGCTTGTCAAAGGCACCAGATCTTCGGCTGGTGTTCGAATCATTGGTGAGAACTTCTGACATTTCTCACAAATTTTCACATACACCTTTGCATCTTCCTGCATATGTGGCCACCAGTAGCCTTGGGTAATTGCTCGGTGGGCGATGGATCTGCCCCCAGCATGACTCCCACACGTTCCCTCATGTATTTCGTGAAGAAACTTTTGCACCGTCTCTGGGTGTACGCACAGCAAATATGGGCCAGTCAAGGACTTTCTGTAGAGCTTCCCTTCTGGGGACAACCAGAACCTTGCAGACTTGGTTTTGATCTTATGAGCTTCCTTTTTATCGACGGGGAGTATTTCATCTCGTAAAAACTCCACAATTGGGTCCATCCAACTTGGACCTTGGTTAATGTCCAAGACTAACTCCACACTCCTTCCAATGCTCGGTTCCGTCAGATAATCAACTACTACCCTACGCTTGAGTTCAGTTGGAACTGCTGCAGCCAGCCATGCCAGGGAATCGGCATGGGCATTCTGTCCATAACTTATCTATTCAATGTGGACCCTTTCGAAGGTATCAAGTAAATCTTTAGCTGCTTCCACATATGCCGCCAGCTTCTCATTCCAGGCCTGATACTGCCCGGATAGCTGATTAACTACAAGCTGTGAATCACAATGCACCCTGACTCGTTTTGCTTCTAGAATTTTCGCACTTCTTAATCCAGCTAAGAGTGCCTCGTACTCCGCCACATTATTTGATGCACTGAAACCAAGCCGAACAGGCAATTCTATCATCATCCCTTCAGGAGGAAAAAGGACAACCCCTATTCCTGAACCAATATTACAAGCCAATCCGTCTACGAACAATTTCCACTCCGTATCATCCTGTTCGGCTGAGACTTTATCCTTCGTGGATAAAGTCTTATGCTCCTGTTCCTTTTTAGTAGGAGGCAGGGGAGCTACTGTGGGAGAAAACTCCGCCACAAAATCAGCCAACACCTGGCCTTTGACTGCTGTACGCGGTTGATAGTCGATATCATATTGGCTCAACTCGACAGACCACGTCGAGATTCTTCCTGAAAAATCTGCCTTTCGTAGCAGTGATTTCATTGGAAATTTAGTATAAACCAATACTTTGTGGCTCTGGAAGTAATGTGGCAATTTCCTCGTTGCTGTCCTAAGTGCTAGGACCAGTTTTTCTAGGGGCAGATATCTCGTCTCTGCATCCAGCAATGTCTTGCTAACATAATATATTGGGATTTGCTCGATTCCCAAATCCCTTAACAAGACTGCACTCACAGCATGCTCAGAAACAGCTAAGTACAAAATCAAGGACTCACCTGGCTGTGGGGTTGACAGAAGTGGAGGCTCGGCCAGATACTTCTTCAGGTCCTGGAAAGCTTGCTCACATTCTGCTCCCCATTCAAACCCTTCCCTCTTTTTTAGTAACTGAAGAAAGGGCCTACATTTATCACTTGATTTGCTGATAAATCTATTAAGTGCTGCAGCCATCCCAGTTAGTCTCTGGACCTCCTTCGTGGTTTTGGGACTTTGCAACTTCTGCAAGGCTGCAATCTGATCTGGGTTAGCCTCAATTCCCCTCATGGTCACCAGATACCCTAGGAACTTCCCAGAACCAACCCCAAATGCACATTTCGAGGCGTTGAGTTTTAGCTTGTACTTCCTCAAGATTTCAAAGACTTCTCTTAAATCCGTAATATGCCCTCGCTTATCTCGACTTTTCACCACCATATCGTCTATGTAAACCTCCATAGTTTTCCCGAGCAGCTCTCTGAACATGATAGTTGCAAGCCTTTGGTATGTCGCCCCGGCGTTTCTTAGCCCAAACGGCATAACACTATAGCAATACAACCCTCGTGGAGTGATAAAAGAAGTCTTCTCCTGATCGGGCCCAAACATAGCGATTTGATGATATCCTCAATACGCATCAAGAAAACTCATTCGCTCATAGCCAACTGTTGCATCAACCAACTGGTCTATCCTCGGGAGAGGAAAATTGTCCTTGGGACAAGCCTTGTTCAGGTCTGTAAAGTCTACACAGACACGCCACTTCCCATTCTTCTTCTTTACAACCACTGTGTTGGATAGCCATTCGGGGTAGTAAACTTCACGTATTGCCTTTGCCTCTAGCAAACGATTAACTTCTTCAACAACGGCATTTACGTGCTGTACGGCCGCCCTACGTTTTCTTTGAATAACTGGCTTATGCTGAGGGTCAACTTTCAAATGGTGGCAGATTATGTCAGCATCTACACCGGGCATCTCTTCTGGTACACACGCAAATACGTCGACATATTCCTTTAGAAACTGTATTGATTCAGCCTTTTCCTTTGTTGGTAATGATTCCCCAATCAAAAAATATCTTTCAGGATCAGCCTCGTTGATCTGAATCTTGTCCAAGCCGTCGATTACCTTATCAGCCGGACATCTTCCGACATCCTCGATAGTCGGTTGATCTGGTACTTCCAATGTATGAACGTGGTGAGCCTTTGGGGCTCTTTTGACGATGGAGATCAGACATTAATTATTGGGCTACTTTCTGATCGCCCTTGATTACCTCGATTCCATTGGATCCTGGGAATTTCACCATCTGGTGATAAGTTAAGGAGACTGCCCTCATTTTGTGCAACCAGGTTCTTCCTATAATCGCGTTATAGGATGAAGGAACGTCTACAACCAGAAAATCTGTCCTCAAAACAACTGATCCTACCCGAACAGGCAGCGTTACTTTTCCAAGGGGGCAAACTGCTCCAGCACCAAACCCGATCAAGGGTGTTGTGGATTGCTCCAAGTTCGTTTGGGCCAACCCCAACTTCTTGAATGCATCATAGTACATTACCTCTGTACAACTTCCTGAATCCACTAGGATCCTCTCGATGTCATACTCCCCAACTCGTAGGGTTATGACCAAAGCATCGTTGTGGGGTATCTGAACCTCCCCCAAATCATTATCCGTGAACACTATGCTCTCTTTGAATTCGTCACTCTCTCGTCCTCTCTTATTTCCCAATCGCATCACATCCCGATTGTGCTTAATCTGTCTTTGTAATAGCCTAACCTCGTTTCTCATATAAGGCGCGGCCAACCCATGTATCATATGGATTACCCCTTTAGGATTCTGTTCGTAATCCAGCTCCATGGCTTTCCCCTTCTCCTTGGGATCTTCCTGGATAAATTCCTTGAGATAGCCTCGAGAGACCAAATCGTCAAGGTGCCTTTTGTACATCTCACAGTCTTCAGTCATGTGGCCCCAATCCTTGTGGTAGCTGCAGTGCTGATTCGTAGCACGTTTAGCGTCTTTGTCCCCGCCTAGACTTGGGGGCCACTTGAAGTATGGCTGATTCTTTATTCGATAAAGAATCCTATAAATTGGTTCTTTCCAAATAGTAGTGATAGAAAAGAAGGATTTGGGATCAGGAGCTTGCTTTTCCTTGTACGGATCTTTCTTAGCCTGCCCATACTCCTTCCTCTCCTTGTAAGTCTTGGGCTCAGGCTTATCCACCTTTTTGGCAGGTGTCTTTGGCTATTCGGCAGCAATCCTGCCGTCCTCGCGGAGTATGTCATCCTCCATCCTGGTGTGCTGCTCTATTCGCTCCATCAGTTTGGCCAACGTAGCCACCGGTTGTTTATTCAGTGAGCGACGCAGTTCTCCCCGAACAGGCAAACCAGTTTTGAAGGTTGCTATGGCATACTCCTCACTGCAACTTTCAATCTCGTTGAAAGTTTCCCAGTACTTCTTTGCGTAATCTCTGATCGGCTCGCTCTCTGCCTGTTTCATGGTGGAAAGACTCTCAAACGTCTTTGGGGCCTTTCTACTTGTTAGGAACCGAGCAATGAATTCCTCGGCCAACTGCCTCCATCCCCGTATGGATCGTGGTGCCAATTTATGAAACCAAGATAAGGCCACCTTGCCTAAACTTGATGGGAACATCTTGCACAGAATGGCATCGTCGCCATCGTGCATGAACATGGCCTGCTGGTAGTGCTATATGTGAGCCACCGGGTCTGTGTTTGTCTCGTAAAGCACGAACGCTTCGTGTTTCACTCTGCTCGGCAATTTGGCCTCCTGCAGCCTCCTTGTAAAAGGGGAGGCTGCGATGTTACTCAGGGCTCTTCGTGCCGCCTCTCGTGCAGACATTGTCCCTTCCTCACTTTCCTTCATTTTATGAGCTGCAGCTTTGGCCCAATCAGCATCAGGTCTATCGTACCTGTCACGGTGATGCTTCCGTGTTTCTTCCTCGGGTGTGCAACTTCGCTCTCTGCTCCTTCTTGTTCGTGAAGAAGCCCTTCGCCATTCTAGTGTTCGGTCTTTACTTCTGCTTCTCCTTCTTCATGGGAAAGCTTCATATCGTCTCGTGATAGGACTATTGCTCCTGCTCCTTCTTCCTCGTGAATGAGGCTCTTTATGGAGCAACAGAGCCCGCCTATCTTCTCCAGAATTCCTTCGTGAGAGTCCGGAATCTTCTGGGTGATCTCGTACCCGCTGAAACTCTCGTATTTCGTACTCTCATTTTCTAATCAAACGAGCATATTCCTCAATTTCCTTCCTCTTTTTATCGAGGACATCTTCGCTGTGTACACTCCTTGAACGTTCCACCGATGCCTCTCTTCGGTGGGATTTGCTCCTTCTCGTGGAGCCGTAGTCGCTTTGTCCTCCCTTCCAGTGGGCTTTCTCGGAGCACCTGGTGGAGATTTATCCCCTCCACCACTTAACTGGTTCTTTGGATTAAACAGCGTGGTTGGATCTTCCTCCATCATGGTTATCTTTTCAGGGAATTCTCTCGTTTCCCACAGACGGCGCCAATTGTAGAAGGATTAAAACGATCGATGCTCTAGATAGCACCAATTGCAATGGCTTCACGTACCTCTACACCGGAACCCTAGTTCTTCGTCGGAACCCTAATCTGCAAAACAGACAAGGGGTGAGTGCACCTTTACCTCTCGTGGCAAAGGCCCTCCGATGCCTAAGTTAGTGTCGCGAACTAGCAATGAACCCTAACTATCAGAGGGAAGACAATAAGAGATCACCAGATATTGCGTACCTTTTACCTCCAGGTTTACCTCGTATTTATAGGTTCACGGGTGCTTGCTGCCCAAGCATCCCTATTGCTTTAGGATTCCTATCTCGTATAGGAAACCTAGTATATCATGGATTCTCGTTCCCTTATCGATATAATAGCTTATTCCTTTTGGGACTCTTAGTCCTTCTGGGACTCTTAGTCCTTATCATCCGAATACCCCACTCGCGTTGGGTGTCTTGCCTTGATCCTATATACTCGGAATCTTATTCCTTTATGGAATACTACTATTCTGGAGCCTTCTGGAGCATTCCTGCTGCGTCATGATTTAGGGCAACTTGTTCCTCTGTTCGGCTACCTCGTTGCCGAACAGTCCATATGGACCTTTGACCCCAAATGCAACTGGTCCATGTCGTTATATTTGGACAGATGACTTCACATGTCATTTGTCCTTATTAGCCGAATAGATAACCTGGGTTAATGACTTCTCATGTTACTGGTCCATGTAGCCGTTCATCGCACTGCCCGGCGATAAGCTTATCACATGCCCTCGGTACATCACGCGCTCGGTGACTAATTTTATCTGTTCGGGAATACCTCCCTACATAAACATTAGAACCCCTGAACTCCACTGATATGGAAATGATCAATAAGTCCAGGAGAAGAACCCCAGTGCTGGGGAAGAAATGTCAAGCGGAGAAGAACCCCAATGCTGGGGAAGAAATGTCAAACGCTAAACATGTACAGGTTATATTTTTGCAACCAAAGCCTATGGGTGCACCAGCTAATATGTGACATTGCCTTATGCCCCTTAGGTTCCTCAGAATAACTGAAATCAACAATGTAGATTGTGTTCTACCTTTTTGGATGCTTGATCAAGGCTTTAAAGCTTGGTTTGAGTGGTTTAAGAGGTGGTTTGAATTGAAGAGTGGTGGGAAATAATTTTAGAATGAAGTTTAGGGGTGATGGGAATTTTTGGAGTGAAAACCGAATTTTTCTCATAATTTTCCCTCAAAAATCAAGATTTTTCCAAGATTTTTCCCACGTATGCCGAAAAGGGATCATCCTCTCTTCAAGTCTCTCAAATCACTTGTATTTATAGAGGGAAATGGGGAGGAGCTTTTATGCTAGCCTAGTTTCTGATATATACAGCCGGCATGCTTAGTACAGTGATGATGAGATTCCTGTAGCAGTAAGAACTGTCAGAAGTAGGACTGAACCACAGCGCTGGGGTGTGAGTGCCCAGTGTTGGGCAGGGTTTAAAAGGGATTTTGGTTTGGAATGTTCAAAGTCAGTGCCCAAGCCTCCACGTTTGTGATTCTGTTTTGTATCATCATTGGAAGGCCAAAAGCCAACATCTAAGGTGGTTTAGAGAGTCATAAATTGGGGTGTCGACAGGTGGGTCGGTGGCTGTAGTTTGTTCGCACAATTATAAGTAAAAGACAACTAAAAAAATTTCTTTTCTTCCCATTTTCCTCTTGAGCTAAATAAAAGAAATTAATTTTCCTCACAGTTTCTTTTTATTTTCTTTCTTCCACCAAACAAGAGAAAAGAATCCACTTTCTTCACATTTTCCTCTCTTTCTTTTTCGTTTCCTTTCCTTTCCACAAGTTCCAAAGAGCGCCTAAGAATCCCCAAATCACACTCCTCAACCAAATCAGCTTTCAATCTCGCCAATCAGCGACATACTTCAAGAAAAAACGCCGGCAACGATATTGAACTTAAGAATCTGCATTCAACATCAAATCATCTTGCTCCGGTGGATAACAGCAAAACTGTTTACCAAAAGGTCGACGCCGGTAACGTGATAAATAGAGAAAGAATGAATCAAAATGAATCAAAAGCCTCACAAAGGTTGTCAAATGTCTGCCAGAAGCGCTCAATCTAGCCTCAGGATCATTCCGAGCATAAGGAAACTAGCCTTCCCAAGCTTAAGAAGGATCAAGTATCAAATCCTTGCAAGGGCTACCAAGTGCATGCATTCAGTCTAGCCTTGGGAGTATCCCAAGCATGTGGAATTCGCTAGGGAACATGAGGAAAATAGCCTTGGGGGCATACCAGAGCACGTGGAAACTCTAAGCACTAGTATCAAACCCACTTTGGAAATTCTCTGAGACTCTTTCCGATTGTCTTTAGAAGATGGTTAGGATTCCACCCCAAATTACATCTATTCTGTGGGCAGAGTGCCCTTTAAAAAGGATTTCGTTCCTTTCTAAAATGACGGTTCACGGGAGCGCTAAGCTGGACAACAAGCGCTCACAAAATACAGAGTCGCCACTCGAGTTTGAAGGTCCGACACCCAAGGAACCGTATTCGAAGCACTTGCAGCGCTATTTGATTTGAAAAAGTTAAGAAACCAGTCCGTCATAACCATATCTAGGTTCGGGAGCCATGTTACGAGAGGGGAAGGGTTTTATGGCACCCCTCTCGCCCAATCCGGAAATCGGTCTCTACTTAGGCATTTGTGAAAGATGTTTGTTTGCGATTCTATTTGATTAATCAATTCTTTAGCCAATTAGGGCGGGGGAACAGTTAAAAGGGATTAAAACTATAAAAGTTTGCAGGATGTGATAGATAGCATGGATGGCATGAAATACTAGAAAATTAATGAGATAAAACTCAAAACTGAGATTGGATATCAAACAGTGCGTTTGTATGAGTTTGGCACAAATAATGGCCAACTTGCATGCATGGATTTTCATGCATGCAAGTCCACCGTCGCGCGACAGACCCATAAAATCACGCGAGAGTTGATATCCTCCAACAAGTTGAGTTTTATCCCCTTCTAGGCTCTGGAATGACCAGTGCTCACCCAGGGGGCAAACCAAGCAGTCTATAGCAACATAATATACAGTTCTAAGCAGTTTTAAAGGCTAAAAAGCTCTACAAACTAACAAAACACCCCATAAGCAGTGTGGGGACAAAATAATGGCCTAAGGCCGAGCTAGCCGTGCAAGACCACTCACTGGTTAGAGGCAGTCCGGCGCGCGAGGGTGCGCTCTAGCGAGCGATGGAGTCAGTTTGACGCGCGATGGTTGCGCCCTGGCGCGTGATGGTCTGAGCCTTTTAACCAGTGTCTAGTTTACACATTTTTGGGTTCTGGACAGGTCCAGAATGATCCCAGGGGTACTCCAAAATAGCAAAAACACAAACTAACTACAAAATAGCAGTTTATACTAAGGTAAGCAGTAAACAGGTTATTTTCATGCTTGCAGAGTGATCTATAGGTAAATAAATACACAAACACAGCAAGACACCAATCCTTACGCGGTCCATCGCAAGATGAAGTGAGAGTGTCACGCACGTATATAGGACCGTCGCGCGCTGGTTCTTGCCTCTACGGTTTTTGAAACCTTGCCAGCTTTAGGACCAGGACTGGTATTGATTACCAGCCTTGGCCCTGCCAGCCCCGCTTGGGGATCAGAACAAAGGTAAGCTATACATTTGGTTTTGGGTTTGAAAGAGTATTTGAGCTTTGAGATTTGAGGCTTGATTGAGGTGTTTGAGGATTGTTGAGTGTTTAGAAAAGGAAGAACAAGCTATGTTCTTGAGATTAGGGATTGTATCATTTGGAAAAGGATAATTGATAACCCTTTGAAAAGCTTGAACCCTTTGAAAGAGAAACAAATGGGGATATACATAGGAGGAGATGGAGGTGAATCTGGTGGGTGCCAGGAGAGGAGTTCAGCCAATCCACGAGGCCTAGCTGAGGTTGCATTAGTGGCCAACTGTCCTCCTTAAGAAAAGTTGGTGGCAGTTTGGTCCGGGGCACGATGGAGTTAGTCCGTCGCGCGATGGTGCGCCCTGGCGCGCGAGGGTCAACGGTCAAACTTTGACTGTAGACCACCACTTGGCAGGTTGACCATCGCGCGATGGAGTCAGTCAGTCGCGCAAGGATGCGCCCTGGCGCGCCATGGTTGTGCCTTGGCGTGCGAGGGTCAACGGTCAAGCTTTGACAGTTGACCACCATTTGGCAGTTTGACCATCATGCGAGGGTCTGGGAGCAGCGCGCGACAGTAGGGTTTTTGGCTTTTAGAAGTGGCTTAGGATTGGGTTAGATTCAAACGTTTTTCAAACACTCAAAGCTCAAACACTCATCATTCTCGGGGTGTTCTTGATCCATTTCATCATCGGGGAATCAAAAACCGTAAGTAAACTAATCCGAAAGCCCAGATTGGGGTGTCTACAGTAGCCCCTCTTTGACGGCACTTGAAGCACCATCGACTTGGTACAAGTAACGTCAAAGATTTCTGGACACCCCTCAAGGCAATCCAGAACAAAGCATACTAGCAAAGTAGACTTGTAAACTTAAGGAACCTGATCGGTGGAATGGACAAGCGGTCCATTGCCGGGGATGGAAGTAGAAGTGGACGAGTGGATCGCCGCTTATTGATCGAATTTGGACAGGACAGGCTGTCGTTGCAAATTTGGACGGGGCAGGTCGTCGTTGCTGGGGATCAAGCTATCCTCGGCAAAAAGCATTCCAACAAACAAAGGTAGGTCGTGTCAGGTAGGTTGAATTCCATCTGTTGGGAATCAGAGCCAATCTCCTTATCAAAGACCATCCGAGACAGAGCAATAAGGATGTTGGAAGATGCGCGTGTAGCTAGACTGATGTAGAGGTAGTCGTTTGGGGCAGGCTGAGGCGGACTTTCCTGGGGAACAATTAGTTGCGGATTGGTGGACCATCGAGCGATATTCTGATCATCGGTTGATGGATAGAACGATATGGCTGATTGTCATCGCTGAATCTACTGAGACAGACGATGTGGCTGATTGTTATCGCTGAATGGACTGAGACAGGCGATATGGCTGATTGTCATCGCTGAATGTACTGAGACAGGCGATGTGGCTGATTGTTAATGCTGAATGGATTGAGATAGACGACGATGGCTAATGTTATCGCTGAATGAACTAAGACAGGTGATATGGCTGATTGTCATCGTTGAATGGACTGAGACAGGCGATGTGGCTGATTGTTATCGCTGAATGAACTGAGACAGGCGATCATGGCTTATTGTTATTGCTGAATGAAATGAGATAGGCGACGTGGCTGATTGTTATCACTAAATGGACTGAGACAGACGACGATGGCTGATTGTTATCGCTAAATGAACTGAGACAGGCAATATGGCTGATTGTCATTGTTGAATGGACTGAGACAGGCGATGTGGCTGATTGTTATCACTGAATGAACTGAGATAGATTGTTATCACTGAATGAACTGAGACAGGTGATGATGGCTTTTTGTTGTCGCTGAATGAACTGAGACAGGCGATTTGGCTAATTGTTATCGCTGAATGGATTGAGACAGGCGATGATGGCTTATTGCTATCACTGAAGGAACTGAGACAGGCGATGTGGTTGATTGTCATTGATGATATGGCTGACCTTCGCTATGACTGAAACGGATGATATGGCTGACCGTCGTTGATGATATGGCTGACCATTGCTATGATTGAAACAGACGATATGGCTGACCGTCATTGATGATATGGTTGACCATCGCTGAATTAGAGAAGGATGATATGGCTTACCATCGCTGAATTAGAGAAGGATGATATGGCTGATCGTCGTTGATGATATGACTGACCATCGTAGACTGAAACGAACGATATGGCTGACCGTTGTTGAAAAATGGATTAATCACTGTTGAGGATTAATTGGACGATATGACTGATTGCCGTTGTGAATTGGACAGGACCAGCTATCGTTGATTTGGATGGGCAGATCATCAGTCTAAATGATCGCAGATTGGAGAGGATCAGCTGTCATTGAATTGGAGACGGAAAGATCAGTGTGCAGAATGATCAAGCCGTTGAGATTTGGGCAGGATCAGCTGTCGTTGAATTGGAGACTGAAAGATCAGTATGCAGAATGATCAAGCCATTGAGATTTGGACAGGACCGGCTGTCGTTGATGGGAACAAGCAGATCATTCTTCAGGATGAACGTGCCGTTGTGGATTGGGTTGAATTTTGATCCTCCAAAGTGCATTCTAAATGCCAGCAGAGTAGGACAGCGAGGCTGTGTGCTTGATGGTTACAATTCGGGCATAAACTACTCCCACAAACTGGCTACCTTCCTGTTTTCAACAATTGACATACACAATATGCAAAAGATGTATACTATATGAATGTACAAATTGAAAATGCAGACCCTAGCTAAGGGTGGCTCCGAGGAGGACAACGATGCTTAAGGACTATCACAGAGCCCCAGTACTTTACTATCTTTGCTTCTAAGATGCGCATCTAGATAGAGAGACATTGAGCGGGCCGGTGTGCCCAGTTGATAGAGTAACGGCATTGGGCCTGCGTGCCCCTTGCTTTGATGCATGGGCGGATGTGCCCCCAAAGATATGCTTTGCTTGGCCTTGGGCTGACGTGCCCTTGCCGTTCACGAGATTTCCACAGCTTGTGGATCATAGATGTTAGGGTAGCAACGTAAAAATTGCATTTTTTCAGTTTATTGACATATAAACCTTGAGCTAATATCTAATTTGCATTGACAAACGAACTAAGTTGGCACACAGACATGCGCACATGCACAAACTCGCCTAGCTCAAATGAAATGGGAGAAAGATCCCAAGGATACGATGCGGATCCTTAGACACATCAAAAATAATGAAATTTTGGGCATTAACGTGCCAAAACTCAAATATCCCCTTGATAGGTGAAATTGATGCTTGGGCAAGGTCAAAATAAACATAAAGACCCGCACAAACTGACAAAACTGGGAAAACCATCCCGAAACGACAATGGATTGAAAATTGGAAAAATGTTACAAAGATGGACATAAGACGCAAATGATGACTCATATAGGCCCGAATTGAAACCGACACCCCCGTGCAGTCACATTAGGTCTGCATGGTATGACCAAACTTGGCAAAAGCTCCTTGAATGATATTCAAAAGTAGTAGCGAACTGCTATTGATTGCTACTCGAATTGAATATGCGCGCACAGGTTTGAGACCAATGCGTATGACTTTGAACAAACACGCTTGAAGCTCAAACTAGCGCACATGAATGCAAGTCTGCTGCGACTGCTTACACCAGACTTCGCTAAACTTAGAATAAACTGTGAGCCATTAGGCCTCGCCAGCATTTCATTCTGTTTTTGATGCTTAAAATCTTTTAAGGCTTTATGCTCAGCTTTGAAATTGAAATAGGAGTTTGCAATAAAATTGAAAGACAAAAGGTTTTCCCCCTTCTGATGCTCCAACGAAAGCTTGACTACTTCTCGATCATGGCGATCCACCAAAGCCTTGGATCAAATTGATAGTTTGTGACCGAGTCTCAAAGAGAGACTACCTACGTATCCCAAGCTAGGAAATCAGGTCAAAACGTAGTTCAGGCTAAGGTTCACTCGAGTATTTTACCTCACCTTTTACGCTCTAACTTTTACCTAGGGCCGCCTATTCGGGTCTTCAGTCTAGCGAGCTTTCAAATATTGCCCTTACTTTTGCCTAGACCGCCTTCATAGGTTCTCGGTCTAGCAGGTTGCTCTGACTTTTGCTTGGAACTGCCCACCCTTGGGGTTTTCAGCCCAACAAGCTTCTCTCAGGGAAAAAGCTTTTGAATTGATCCATGCTGACCAAGGTATTTGAATTTATTGTTATCGTGGTCGATGATGTTTTGCTACAGCCCCAGATAAAGTGGCTTTTGATAGCACAGAATCCAAAGTGTTTCAGTTGACATGCCTCGCTCTAGGCCAATTTTGAACTTTCTAACTTGTGCTTGGCGGAACGCTGTTGCTGCAAACTTGAACATGGTATGAGGTGCTGGACCTTCTGAGCTTTGCTTTACATGGTTTGGAACTTGGTAGCAATTGGAGTCGATGCTTCTTTTATCTCAGGATCAACACCAGGCGTGTCTTTTGAGAGACCATGCCAAGATGTCGATGAACTCTTCAAGCCAGTCTGACCGGGCGCAATGCTCCTCTGAGGACAACATTGAACCAGTTCGAACCATTCGGGGGTCTACCTCATCTTTCAAGTTTATTTGAAAACTATTATTCCAATTAAAGGCTGAGCATGCCTTTCGTCTTCCCTTTCGGAGAGGGAACACATTTCTTGGAATGATCCCATCGAAATCTATCCCTTTGTCGTCAGGGTTGACACAATTTATTCAAAAGTCAGCAAAGTACTTAGAAGCAAGATAATGCATATCATAAAGAAAGCCCCTCGGGGTTGCCAAGTACAGCAAAAGACTCAAATTGAAAATAGCAGCTACGACATGGAGGGCCAAGAGTCACAAACTCCAACGCAGAGCTAGACTTAGACGACTTGACAGACACTGTGTCAGACTCAGACAAAACGCCAATGTAAACTAGACGCGATTTGAAAATGCAATTTTGATATCTACCCTTAACCTCCACAACAAAAGGGGTAGGATCCAGAGGATATCAGGCCCAAGCAACAGCACTTCGGCTTCCTCAGCTTCTTTGACCAAACCTACTAGGTGCTCCCATGAACAATGGACCTCAGCCCATCAGTCCGCTCCTTTGTAAGCTCCTCATTACTGTCAAACCAGGTGTCGGCATTGAAGACCTCATTTGCCCAACCTACAGCCATCATGTTAACCTCTAGTTCGAACGGGATGGATACGATTGGTTTGGGTTGGCTTTCTGGGACAATATAGTGGCTAGGGTTGAATATAGTGGAGCTTGGGTTGATTTGAATGGAGATGATAGATATTTGACCAACCAGAGGGTCAGAGTTGTGTTGAGGCAAGGAGTTGGAAATGACGTTGGGCTTTGGTGGAACTTGAACCGTGCCATTGTCAATGAGATCTTGAATCTCATGTCGAAGATGATAGCATGCGTCAGTGGGATGACCAGGCATTTGGTGGAAGGCACAGAAGAGGTGAGGCTTGTAACCAGAAGGTAGGACTTTTGGCGGGGAAGTTGGGATCAAAGGTTTGAGATGCCCAGACTTGACAAGTTTTTCCATCACTGCGGACAGAGGTGCCTCGAAGATAGAGAAACTCCGAGGTTGGGTTCGAGCTCGGTAACATTGGGCGTTTTGAACCTGATTGACGTCGACTGTATGGTTAGGGGAAGCAGCAGCGTTGTCCCCATTTGTAGTTGAATTGGCATAATTGCTTCCACCAAACAGTGTGCTACTGTTTCCAGAGTAAGCCCTCGGCTTAGCTTTTTGTGAGGAAGACTCTCCTCTAGGCAGAATTCTACTCTGCAGTGCATCCTCAATGGCTAGGCCAGACTCAAAGAAAGTCTCAAAGTTGGCAGATGCTTGAACAAGCACGAGGTGCTTAGCGAAGTTAGGCTGAAGTATGTGGGAGATAATGTGAAGTTGATCCCTCTCACTCGGGCAATCAGTCATCAATGCAGCTTTGGCGCTCCACCTCTTAACAAATCCGCAAAGGACTCCTTTGCTTCCATTTTGGTGGATTCTAACTCCCGAGTAGTCATCTTGAGCAGAGAGTTGTAGTTGTACTATGCAACAAAGGCAGTCCCAATATCCTCCCAAGTTCTTCTTTTGGAGATGTCGAGCGACATGAACCAATGGAAGGCAGGCCCAGAGAGAGTCTAAGGAAATAGCTGAGACATAGCCTCACTTTCCACACCCAACAGCATCATTGCAGTATGGTAGCCAAAGAGATGAGTCTTGGGATCACCGCTCCCGTTGAACCTAACCAAATCAGGCATCTTGAATTTGTCGGGAAGCCTAGCATTGGGGTACAGGCAGAGACAATCCATGTCAATTCTTCTTGCGCTAATCTTCTCGGATTTTGAAACAGCTTCTTCCAGCTTAGCCATCTTGACCATGACAGCAGATATGTCAGGGTTTTGAACAGGCATAACTGTAGACACCCCAATCTGGATCTCCTGATCGTTTTACTTCATTTTTCAATTTCTTGTTTCCCCGATGATGAATTAGATCAAAAGCAGTCTTGAAAATGAGAAGGTTTGAGCTTGGAGTGAGTGGAGCCCCTTTCTAAACCCCGAAAACCCTAAGTCAAAGCCCTGACCCAGGTTTGGAACGTCGCGCGATGAACTGGTTTCGTTGCGCGATGGTTTCTGCTGCTAGGTGTTGGTCAAAGTCAAAGCCTTGACTATTGACCGGCGCGTGATTGGTGGGATCATTGCGTGATGATGTCACTCCATTGCGCGATGGTCAGCACCTGTCCCTATCACCTTTTTCCAGCTGGATTTTGTGATGATCAGGGGTGTATAGGGCTGTGTAACCCCATTTTCGTCGACGGTACAACGTTTTGCAGGGCTTGGCTTGCACCACCTCTCCCCCACTCTCCCATCACCTTTTGCACCCTACTTCTCCACCGAGCAACCACAACCAGCCTTGTTGGCTAGTTGTATAGTCTTGTTAGCCACCAACCATGCCCTTTTCCCCTCCTATATATCCCCCCCCCCATGGTTCTTCTTCCAAAAGGTTACAAAAAAATCAAGGAAAGAAAGATCACACAAGCCTTTCATACACTCATTTCTCCTTCACTACCATCTAGTTCAAACCTTGCTCTAATCACTCAAAGCAAAGGTATAATCTAGTTCCTGTTTACTGCTTTGATCCTTGAGGGGTCTGGCAGTGTAGAGACCCGAATAATTTTGATTTTTTGAAATATTTATTAAATGACTAATTGGAAAATTATGATTTATTGGGTGATTAATTGAATTGAGGACCAAAGTGAAAGAATAGAGAGTTGAGGGAGTGTAGGTGTAGTAAAAAGATACATGGGTATATAAGGGGTGTTTGTGTGGTAGTGGATGAAATATCATCCCCCCTCTCTCTCTCTCTCATCCGTCCCCCTCCCTCTCTCATCCGGCTATCTCTCTCTCTCTTCTCCTCTCACTCAAAACTCCACCTCATCTCCCAAAATCTTCAAGAAACAACCTCCCACCGGCCTTGCAATCACATTCTCGCGCTTGGAATTCCTTGGGTCGATCTTAAATCGAAGTTTCGAAGTTTGAGAGGTTAGGGCTCATTCAAAACGCTTGAATCTCGACCATTGTTGCGAGGTAGGGACTTCTTTACTTCTTCTATGTGTTTATGTGTTGATTTGGTGTAGATTCATGCCTTGGGTTGTTGGATTTTGGTTGTTGAGTATGTTTTGAAAATCTGCTGAAATCGCTACCCGAAGCCCCGTGGTATCGATATGGATTATGTGGCGTATCAATACAATGAGCTTATCTTTTTGGAGACCGCCTAATCTATATCAAACATGTCTATTGACTTCCCACGATGGCTCGAAGCATTTTTTGGTCCGTTGGTCTTCCTTTAGCAAGAACCGGATAAGAATTAATTTAGTTAACGTTGTTAATGTACTTTTATAGATTTTTGGTATTTTGTGATTGTCCATGGTGCATGTGTGATTATGTTGGCATAACGTAGGATGTTCTATCTAAGAATGTGTTCATAGGGTGGTCCTAGTTCACATGTTGTATGAGGAAATAGTTGATTTTGGGTCAAAAATGGGGATAGGAAGTCTTGTAACGCAAGTGATGGTAATACGGAGACTTAAAGGGTTTCATAACGCAAGTGGTGGTAATACGGTAACCCGAGTCGTTAGGGATCACTGTGACGCAAGTGGTGGCAACAAGGTAATCCTTTTTGGTGTTATACGGTAACACAAGTGGTGGAAATACCGATGGTGAAGTTTTGGGTTAGCGAGTCGAGTTGGGATTGTTTGAGGGGTTTGTGTCATGCAGTTTATGCATTCGATTTTGATGAGGGCTCAATTACAAATTGATTGACTATAGTGTTCCGAGTTGTATTCCCTTATCCCCTCTTGTTTGCACTTATCACCATCTATACATATAAATTTGGTAAAGATTTTCCTACTGGGCTAGTGTAGCTCAACAAAATCCTTCTTTTCAGGTTTGAATGTTGGGCAATAGACTGCTTGCAATGATGTGCTTGGACATGCAGATTTTGGAAGCTAACTTCTTTCAGTTACTTAATCTTCTTTTGTAATTGATCTACTTTTGTTAAAGATGGGTTTGTAACTAATTGTTCTTAAATTCCTTTGACTAAAGAGATTGTGATATTCTAAATAGATTCATACTTGTAATTAAGTTGATTTGGGCCGTGGTGCCAAAGCTGTATAATCTTAATTTTTGGGGACTTGCTTGTAAAGTTAAACAGTTGGGAATTCTTTTGGGTATTATTTATGATATGCGAGGATCTTTTATTAAAATGTATTATTTAATTATGTTGAAAATCGAGGGCGTGATAGGTGGGGCCAAGGCTGGTAATCAATACCAGTCCTGGCCCTAAAGTCAGCAGGGTTACAAGAACCATGTACCAATGTTCCCTTGCGCGACGAAGTCATTTAATTGCGCGACGGTCTCGACTGTTGCGCGACAGTCTTCGTGGGTAAGGGACGTTTGGTTCTTTTCTGTTTTTATGGCATCATAAAATAATGCGAAGTATCTTTAAATATTCTACTGTCTTGCATGCTAAAACCAATTAGCTTAGCTTATTCGCTCCTTTATTTGCTTTGGAATGCCCCTGGGTTGCTTCTAAACTTGTCTCATAGCCCAGGCATGCAAGAGCAATTCTTGGAAGTCCAGTCAGAACAATCGCGTGATGCTCTCACTCTCTCGCGCGATGGAGTGACCATTTCCAGAGACTGCCTATGCATAGGCAACTTGGTCCTTGACCTTCACTTAATACCCTCACTGTTTAAGGGTTGAATCTTATTTTCTGTTAATTCCGTTTGTAATAATTATTTCCATACAGTACATATAAACTACTTGGTTTGTTTCCTAGGTGTGCACTGGTCCTTCCAAAGCCTAAAAGGTGAAAAGATTCAGCCTGTTGGAGGGATGTCAACCCTCGCGCGATAGTATGACTTCGTCTCGCGATGGTGGTTTGCATGTATGACGATCCATGCATGCAAGTTGGCCATTGTTTGTGTCGAACTTGTATTAGAGCACTCTTTGATGTCCAATCACAGCTCTGACTTTTATTTTATTTACTTACTGATATTTCGTGCTATCCATGCTGCATACTATCACATCCTGCAAATTTGTTATAGTTTTAAATCTCCGATTAACTGTTCCCCGCCCTAATTGGCTAAAAATCGATTAATAAAGAAGAATCATAAATATTTTCAAAATGACTAAGTAGAGACCATTCTCCGGATTGGGCGAGAGGGGGTGCTTTAAAACCCTTCCCCTCTAGTAACCTGGCTCCCGAACCCAGATATGGTTATGACGGACTGGTTCCTTAACTTTTTCAAGTCAAATAGAGCAGCAAGTGCTTCAAATACGGTTCCTTGGGTGTCCGACCTTCAAAACCCAAGTGGCGACTCTGTATTTTTGTGAGCGCTTGTCGTCCAGCTTAGCGCTCCCTCGAACTGGCATTTTTAGAATGGAACGGAATCCTTTCTGAAAGGGGACGCTACCCACAGTGGCGACTCTGCTGGGGATTGAACCAATATTAATCCATACTTGGAATTTAATACACTCTTGAGCAATCCTTTAAAAGTCTGTCAAAATGGTGAGCTTCGCGCTGCCGAAGGTTGGAACGGTGATTTAACAGGGCCTCGTGTCCGGCCATTCTAATCTGGGACTATTTCGATTGATCATTTGTGTATTCTTTTCTAAAAAATGGACTAAATAAAGTGAGCCAAATTTGAAAAGGCATTTTGAAACTTTGTGATTCTTCTTCTCTTAATCAATTTTTAGCATTTCTCATTTGCATCGATGTGGGGTAGCCCCGTTGGAGTGTTTTGACAATTCGGAACGGTTTACCGGAGCCCGGGGACCCCAAACGCCCGACAACCTTCGACGATGATAGTTTGCCCGACAACCTTCGACGAAGATAAGTTATTCTACCGTTTGATTGTTGCTCTGCGATTACGCAACAAGCCACGCCGTCGGCTTCCCCATCTTCAGCTTCTTCATCAAGCTCCATTGAAAAACCTACAATGGCAGATCAACCGCAACCGCTCACTCCAAAAATCATACTCATGAACCTCCAGAACAGTATTACTGCTATGCAACAGAGGGCCACTCAGACTGATGCCTCCATCACTCACCTGAATAATCTTATCAACACTCGTCTTCCTCCAGAGCTGGAAGAGGAAGGCGAGGACGATGAGGATGTTCATGCCACCCCCATCTTTGTCGAGGATCCAAACCATGTAGGGCGTCTCATTATTCAGTCCACCCCTAGAGAGGCTCATGTGCCTGTACCAAATCTAAACTATGTTGTTGTTAGTGTGGGCAGCGTGCCCTTTCAGAAAGGATTCCGTTCCTTTCTACAAATGTCAGTTCGAGGGAGCGCTAAGCTGGACAACAAGCGCTCGTAAAAATACAGAGTCGCCACTTGGGTTTTGAAGGTCGGACACTCAAGGAACCATATTCGAAGCATTTGCCGCACTGTTTGATTTGAAAAAGTTAAGGAACCAGTCCGTCATAACCATATCTAGGTTTCACAGCCAGGTTACGAGAGGGGAAGGGTTTTAAGGCACCCCCTCTCGACCAATTCGGAGATTGGTACCTATTTAGGCATTTTGAAAATATTTGTGATTCTTCTTTATTAATCGATTTTCAGCCAATTAGGGCGGGGAACAGTTAATCGGGGATTTAAAACTGTAACATATTTGCAGGATGTGATAGTATGCAGCATGGATAGCACGAAATATTAGTAAGTAAATAAAATAAAATTCAGAGCTGTGACTGGACATCAAACAGTGCTCTAATTCAAGTTCGACGCAAACAATGGCCAACTTGCATGCATAGATCGTCATACATGCAAGCCATCATCGCGCGACGAAGTCATACTATCGCGCGAGGGTTGACATCCCTCCAACAGGCTGAATCTTATTCCCTTCTGGGCTCTAGAAGGACCAGTGCACACCCAGGAAACAAACCAAGCAGCTTATATGTACTATATGGAAATAATTATTACAAACAGAATTAATAGAAAATAAGATTCAACCGTTAAATAGTGAGGATATTAAGCGAAGGTCAAGGACCAAGTTGCCTATACACAGGCAGTCTTTGGAAATCATCATTCCATCGCGCGAGAGTGTGAGAGCATCGCATGATTGCTCTAACTTGACTTCCAGGAATTGCTCTTGCATGCTTGGGCTCTGAGACAAGTTCAGAAGCAACCCAGGGGCATTCCAAAGCAAATAAAGGATCGAATAAGCTAAGTTAACTGGTTTTAGCATGCGAGATAGTGGAATATTTCTAAAGATGCTTCGTATTATTTTATGATGCTATAAAAACAGAAAAGAACCAAACGTCCCTTCCCCACGAAGACTGTTGCGCAACAGTTGAGACCGTCACGCGATTAAATGACTCCGTCGCGCGAGGGAACATTGGTACACGGTTCTTGTAACCCTGCTGACTTTAGGGCCAGGACTGGTATTGATTACCAGCCTTGGCCCTGCCAGCCCCCCTCAGGGATCAAAGCAGTAAACAAGAAGTAGATTATACCTTTGCTTTGAGTGATTAAAGAAAGGTTTGAACTAGATGGTAGTGAAGGAGAAATGAGTGTATGAAAGGCTTGTGCGATCTTTCTTTCCTTGATTTTTTTGTAACCTTTTGGAAGAAGAACCATGGGGGGGATTTATAGGAGGGGAAAAGGGCATGGTTGTGGCTGCTTGGTGGAGAAGTAGGGTGCAAAAGGTGATGGGAGAGTGGGGGAGAGGTGGTGCAAGCCATACCCTGCAAAATGTTGTACCGTCGACGAAAACGGGGTTACACAGCGCTGTACACCCCTGATCATCACAAAATCCAGCTGGAAAAAAGGCGATAGGGACAGGTGCTGACCATCGCGCGATGGAGTGACATCATCATGCGATGATCCGGCCAATCTCGCGCCGGTCAACAGTCAAGGCTTTGACTTTGACCAACACCTAGCACCAGAAACCATCGCGTGAGGGAACCAGTTTGTCGCGCAGCGTTCCAAACCTGGGTCAGGGCTTTGACTTAGGGTTTTCAGGGTTTAGAAAAGGGCTCCATTCACTCCAAGCTCAAAACTTCTCATTTTCAAGACTTCTTTTGATCTAATTCATCATAGGGGAAACAAGAAACTTAAAAACAAAGTAAAACGATGGGGAGATCCAGATTGGGGTGTCTACAGTAGCCCCTCTTTGATGGCACGCGGAGCACCATTAACTGGTACGGGTAACGTCAAAGATTTCTAGGCACCCATCAAACCTGCCCAAAAGCCGATTTATTGAAAATGCAGATCAGTATGTAAAATACCGTGCACCAATGGATCAGAGAGTGGATCAATATTTGATATGAACTCTCCTGGGGAATCTATAAAATGGACAGATGGATCGTCGTTGAATTGAAAATGGACGAATGGATCGTCGCTGAATTGGAATTTGACGAACGGATCGTCGCTGAATTGGAAACGGACGGATGGATCGTCGCTGAATTGGAATTGGACGGATCGATCGTCACTAAATTGGAATTGGACGGATGGATCGTCACTGAATTGGAATTGGACGGACGGATCGTCACTAAATTGGAATTGGACGGATGGATCGTCGCTGAATTGAAAATGGACGGATGGATCGTTGCTGAATTGGAATTGGATTGATGGATCGTCGCTGAATTGGAATTGGACGGATGGATCGTCGCTGAATTGAAAATGGAAGGATGGATCGTCGGTGAATTGGAAATGGACGGATGGATTGTCACTGAATTGGAATTGGACGGATGGATCGTCGCTGAATTGGAATTGGATGGATGGATCGTCGTTGTGCTGGGGATATGAGTGCAAAATGACCCTCACAAATTGTTGTAACGCCATAATAAGTATCCATGGACTAAAATAAGAGAAATGGACATGACTAGGCCTAGCCTGCTGGGGAAATGGGCCCGAGGCCCAACTGACCATCGCGCGACAAAGCCACTATATTGTGCGACAAAGTCCATTCTAGGGCCTTGATCTGGAATAGGTCCAGACTCGACCCATGCCTGTTTCTTCCTTATTACTCAATGAGGACGTTCCGAAACTGCTCCTAGCAATTTCGAAAAACTCCCCAACTCCCTTCTCTCTCAAACCCTTCTCCCAAAAGCCTTGATTTCACTTCAAAACTAAGAAACCCACACGTAGCAACACACCCATGGTGGAACATGGCGGTGATGGTGGTAGCGGGGATGTAGTTGATCGTCCAAAGGACCGGGGAGGACCCATGGAGGTTGAAATGGGAGATCAACAGTCAACCGAGGCTGTCGCAGAAGCAAGTGCAGTGGAGATAGGCGGCGGCGATGGCGAACAAGGCCGCGAGCAGGAGGTCGGTGATGAAGGCGATCGTCGCGCGATGGAGCCAGAGGGTCACACGATAGAGGAAGTCAGGGCCGTGGGGCCCATTGTTCGGCCATTAGACCCGAGTGTAGCAGTGGAAGGCTCGATGGCGATGGGTGGAAGTGCACAGGTGTCAGGGCAGTGGTGCCGGAGGCAGCGACATTGGGCCGAATGAGAGTTTCCCGGAGCGTGACCCGGCACGGGGAAAGGATCCGATTGTAGCTGAGGGAGAGCCCGAGAATATACAGGTTGGGGATGCGATGTTCCAACTCATAGCACAGTGAGCCGACCGATCACTAGGGAGGACTTTATGGAGTACTTGAGTGACAAGAGGCTAGCGAGGCTGCTCGAGGAGAACCTCGAGGTTGGAATGGTAGTCCTGACAGCTCGGGAGGAGCGGCAGAGAGCAATAGAGGCAGCAGAGGTGGTTGCAAGAGCCGAGAGGGCTAGAGCCAAGGAGGCAGAGGCTTTGAGAGACTTGAAGGCTAAGGAGAGAGTCGGAGCAGAGGCACAGGGGCCTAGGGTGACAGCGGTGGCTGAGGCAGAGGGCTTGATACGACCTGACTTTGCAGCAGAGGCGTGCGTGCTCCCCACACCACACTTGTTCGTGCCTTCGGGCTTTGCAGCTTACATGCCACGATGGACAGAGTACGACACCGAGCTCGTGCTGATAGACCCCGAGACTCATATCTCGAACACTTGGACTGAGGTATATTCTTAAAAAAACCCTTCATTTATTTCAAGTATTTACTTTCATGCATCCAATTTGAAGATGGCTCGTAATAATGCATGATTGATAAGCCATGCATGTAATAACTTGAACCAACCATCTGTCGTAAGCTGTATTGAATATCTGGAACTTGAAAATGAGAGCCCCACATGCTGACATACTCCCTTATCGTTCATCTTTATGTTTGAAATAGGCGAGAGCAAGGCCGAGGGACATCCGCGGCTTTGGAGGCAGGTGTAGTTCTTTGGCATTATACCGGAGTTTGCCAGTGAGAGTGAGAGAGCTTGTGGATGAGGCAGGCTTTGGTGAGTTCATACGGATTCTTTCCCCAGTCAGAAATGACCATGTCGTCTTGGTTGCACTTGCAGAGAGGTGGAGGGACATTACCAATATCTTCCACCTACCGCCTGGGAAGATGACAGTGACGCTCATAGATTTTGCAACACTCACCGGCCTAAGAGTTGGAGGCGAGCCTATCCTGTTTGACTTAGGCATTCAAGATGATACAACGGCACTGGTGTGGTTCTTAGGAGAAGCACCCAAGATCGAGGAGGGGATGGCGAGGTACAAGCAATTCAGGGAGTACCTGAAAAAGAAAGTGACAACCGAGCAGGAGGCGGAGCAGATGGCTAGGGCGTATTTGCTGTATCTTTTTGGCGCTTCCCTGTATCCAAACAGGCGAAGCAAGGTACACCTGTCGTTATTGCCAGCGTTGAGAGACTTGAGGACAGCCTCTTGCTTTGACTGAGGTGGAGCAGCACTCGGTGCAGCTTATGGCTTTCTTGGGGATTCGTCAAGGACGGAGCAGAGCACAGCCGGGTACTGGAGAATCTGGGAGGTATGATTTTAATCAAAGCACAGTTTCAATTTATACTTGTATCTGAGTTGTAAACATAGCGTGCTTGATTGTATAACTTGCATGTACTGATGACCTGTTTTACTTCATAACTGTGCAACGTTGGGCTTATGAGGTCCTGAACATGTGCCGCCCGGCAACCAAGTGCCGCAACCAAGTGCCCAGACCTGAAGATCCTTCCCCGCTCACATGTCTGGAGCAAAGAACACATGGGGGAGAACAAAGGAAGAGGTGATCTAAACGACTTCCGGATATACCTGGACGAGCTCCGACCCTCACAGGTAGAAATGAAGCCTCGTCAAGCAAATCACACAGTCCTTGAATTGCTTCAATGTTGTCGCTGATGAATGTCTGCATTGTTTGTCTGTTTGATATTGCAGATTGAGTGGGATCCCTGGAGCGTAACAGGGCCAGAGCCTAAGTACTTAACCAGGAGTAGAGCTGTCACGGCTAGCAGAGTGCTACTAGAGTCGACCTTTGGCTGGCAATGGTACCTATGAGATCGAGTGACACACCAATCACTTGGCTATGATGAGTCCCAGGTGCCAGGGCCACTTCCACCACGGGCCTCACACACGGGAGAGTACACACGGGCTGAGCTGGAGAGGTTTACACAGCCTGATGGACCTGTCACGCTACTTGCATCTTGACATGGACTGTGCCACATACCAGAGAGAGCGTTTGGCGGGGTTGCTGAGGGTTCGGGAATTCAAAGAAGTGAGGAGCCAAGCACGTGATACTGCTGAAGAGAGGAGAGCTGCTACAGAGAGATCGAGAAGTAGCGAGATCTGTGCGAGACGGCGTACCTCCGGTCCTGTGAGAGGTGGGCCCCCAAAGTTGCTGTGGAAGGTGCCTGTGGTAGACCCACAGGGGAATCCAGTTGAAGTGCTCCTTGCTCCTGCCAGAACTGAGCCTACACCTGTCACTGTTCTGATAAGAACATCCTTCATTCCTGAACCTCGATACTGTTGCATTATTGTTGAGCCTTTTGACGATATCAAATTGTGTATGCAGGTGCCTGTTGAATGGGTGAATGAAGCTATTCGTCGCATGCTTGCATTGGAAAATGTGGTGAGGAGAGCAGCGAGTGGCTTCCCATTGTACTTACAATATCCGACACGAACTCCCACGACGGCTACTCAGAGAGCTCAGGTATATCTTACAGAAAATGATAGATTCCATGCTTTCAATACTTGCAATACTTGATATATGCATTTGCTTCCAACATGATGTGCAATGATGTCTTGGAAATTAGAATTGATAAATTGTACCTATTGTCAACATTACATATACAATACGCACAATGTGTATTGATGCTTGAAATGAAAATACAATGCAAGCACAAAAATAGGCGGCTCCTAGGAGAAAAAGCGCATGGCCTCCACCACAAAAGAAGATAGCGACAACGACAACTGTCGTGCTTCCGACCACGACTCAACGACAAACAAGGAGCACCAGACAGATAGCTGAGGACCTTCAGGCTGCTACGGAAGTCGTGGCACGCGCAGAGGAGAGGTACAGGATAGAGATGTGGGAGAGGACATCGCAGCAAGAGGCTATGCGGAAAAGAAAGAGGCTGGAGCCTGAAGTTTCTGAGGATGAGGAAGAAGAAAAAGAAGAGGGAGAAGAGGAGGAACACTCGTCTGCTAGCAGTGATTCTGATGATACTGCTGATGATCCTGGATTCAAGCGGGATCCGAGAGAAGAAGAGGAGGACGATGATGATGACATCAACTGGTTCGATTGAGGGCTTATCGAGCCTTATTTATTTTCTGCTTTTGATTTTGCTTTCGGGCCTGCGTGTCCAAGTAGATAGCTTGATACTTGGGAGCTGTTTTGAGGCCTGCGTGCCTCTTGACTTGCGAGCGGATGTGCCCTAGTTGACATGATGGTTTTGATCGGCCGAAGTGCCGCAAGTACAGTAGTTCCACCTTTGGTATGGATAGATCATGGTTTTTGATAGCTTTCAAATTTGCATTTGATGGTTTATTAACTCTCGTGATGAATAAGAGAAAACAAAACCCAACCGCTAATGCCAAACTTTCATTGATGACATACTTGAGACTGCACACAATCACATACACACGCACAGATACGATTAGCTCAAAGGAAAGGGAAAATGTGTCCTAGGATACGAGTAGGATACAAGGATAAGAGGAATATCATGGAATTTTGAGTTTTAAGGAACCAAAATCCAAAATACCTCAAACTTGACCAAACCAATACTTTGACAAGGTTCACAGCCTACAACATGACTTATACGAACCGAGAGAACTAAGAAAAATGTCCTGGAAGAGGATTTAGACCGAGAAAAATGCTGAAAATGTCTCAAAAATGAGCATTTAACACAAGGCATGACTCGATTATGTACCGGACTGAAACCGACACCTCCATACAGTCATACAAGATCCATATGACCTGTACAGTATGATAAAACTTGGCAAAAGCCCCTTGAATGAAATTCGAGCAGTCGAAACCTCGATTCATGCTTGCAACGGGCCGCCGAGGGTCCAAAATCTTCGTTAATTGAGATATCTTGAATCCGATGCTTGGGCATAGTCACAAATGTTTATGATGACTTGCTGGAACCATCAAAATTGCAAAAGAGCCTCGGAACGAAAAACAACAAATTTGGGCATCTGTCAAATTGCAGACTATACTATCGCACGACGAAGTGGGTTAATCGCGCGATTGATGGACCATCAGTGATGAAGTGGGATAATCGCGCGATGATCAAACCCTGCTAAGCCACCCCTGTTGACCAAATGAGCTATTTTAAGGCACAATAAAGCCTTGTCATTCCCCGAACATGCTGTAGATTGCTTTGAACCTGTAGGAGAAAGAGTCCTTGCATTTGCAAGTTGTTAGGACACCTTGCATGGTGCTTATCCTTGGTATGGGAATCAAGACTGATATTTTGAAACCTTCCATATAAAAGAAGGGTGCTAGCTACAAGCAATCACACACCACTTCTTCTGACCACAAAAACTCCCCCATTATCTGAGATGGAAAGTCCATTGCCGGCCCTTGTTGACGCTTGGCTATCAAGATTCGAGATCATCGACCGGGCAAACTCCCAATCACAAGGCTTGGCCTCAATCCAGGACCTTCGATACGTGGGGCCACGCCCTGAACTCCTTAGAGCTGCACTCACATTCTGGGATCCTGTTGCGCATGTGTTCCGATTTTACAAAGACGAGCTATGCTCCACTGTCGAGGAATTCCAAGCGTACCTCCAAGGCTTTGCTAGTTTCCACACACTTGTTGTTCCCCCAATCCAAAAGGATATGCATCACCTGCTACAAAAAACGCTCAACATTCCAGAAGAGCTGGCAACAAACATAATCCATGATGACGAAATTGACGTTGCGCGTCTCATAAGGCTTTATGGCCCAGATGAAATGTTGGATAGTCACATGGAAGAGACTACCTCGCAATTTGCTCTCTTACTCTGTGCAATAGCGGCATACCTGCTAGTTCCTGCAAACAGGAAGGTCAACCCTAGCCTGGTGAAAATTGTTGTACAGATGAGAGCTCGCAGGAACATATTTCCTATAGTCTTGGCAGAAACTTTGATGGGTTTGGATTTGTTCAAAAGCGGCCAAACAAACACGTTTAGTGGAAGTTCGCGCTTGCTCCAGGTAGGTTCTCACTCAGCTCCCTCTTTCTGGCCTTTCACACATTCTATTTTTACCTCATCTCTCGGCTAAGGCTATTTCGGAGCTTCTTACTTGTTTTATCGCTCAAGTTTTATGTGGCTCCTCACTTGTCTTTTCGCTCATTCAGCTGTGGCTATTAGATAAACTTGGGCTACTTACAGCACCAGAGGCAAACTAGCCCCACCTGCCCGGCCGAATGCATCAACGAGGAATGGTCTACCTAGAGATGTCTGTAAACCAATGGTACACATTTATGAGGGAAATGACCCCAAATGAAATCATCTAGAGGCATGAGGCGTTGAACATCCCAGATATGGCCACAAACTCTGCAGGCTTTGAGAGAATGGTGATAGCTGGGCTATCCAGCTTCACATTCTATGTTCCTGGGCATATCCTGCGCCAACTAGGCATGAGCCAAGACTTGCACCGAGCTGGAGTGGAAACCTTTCACATCCCTGCATTCACTGCCCAAAACCTGACTGGATATGAACACAACTGGGGCCTGAGGCAACTCGGACCTAGATTTTAGCACAAAACTCAAGCAAAGCTACAAAACATGGCTAAGGAAAGCGATTGCAAGGAGACAAAACACAGACTGACTCCTGAAAAGACTTCAATGATCTAGAATAAACTGTGAGCCTGCGAAGGCTTTTTCATTCTGTTTTTATGCTTAACTCTTTCAAGACTGCTCAGCCTGTGTAATAGAAGTAATAGTTTGAATAAAATTGAAAGATCAAGAGTTTTCCCTTTTTGATCCAAACGTTGAACACCGCACCACTTTGAAAACTGAGTTCCACCCTGGCCAAAAAGAAACCGCGGATCATTTTGATTGCTTGTGACCGAATCTCACGGAGAGATTGCCTACGTATCCTTTTCAAGGGATCAGGTCAAAACGTAGTTCAGGCTAAGGTTCGCTCGTGTGTTTTAGCTCTCCTTTTGCGCTCTAAATTTTGCCTAGAACCGCCCATTCGGGTTTTCGGTCTAGCGAGCTTTTGATTGATGCCTATTTATTTTTACCTAGACCGCCTCCTTAGGTTTTCGGTCTAGCAGGCTTGCTCTAATTTTTGCTTGGAACCGCCCACCCTTGTGGTTTTCAGCCCAACGAGCTTCTCTCAAGGATAGTAACATTTGAGTTGATCCAGGTTGACCAAGGTGTTAAACTCGTTGCCGTCAAGATCAATGAGCTAAGCCGCTCCCCCAAAAAGGATAGTCTTGATAATGTAAGGTCCAGAACGCTTCGGCCGGAATTTGTCACGAGTATCGAAGACGGGTGCCCGAATCTCCTTCGTAACCATATCCTCCTCAACCAAGTTCCTGGATTTCACCTTCAGCTAAGAATTCTGCAACGGCACGCCCTTTTACTAACTTCCTTATGACATACTTGAGATCGAATTCTGCCAGTAAGAGCAACCAACGTACTAACTTACAAGTAAGTGTTGGCTTCTCAAACAGATACTTGAGAGGATCCATTCGAGAAATCAACTTCACTGGAATAGCCATCATGTAGTGTCTCAACTTCTTAGAAGCCCAAACAAAAGCCCAGCATGTCTTCTCCAAGGTGGTGTAACGCTCTTCACACCCAACCATCTTCTTACTTAGGTAATAAATGGCTTTTTTCGACTCCTTTGTCCCCCTCTTGAGCAAGCAAACATCCCACGGATGAAGGATTAACAGACAAGTATAGAATCAAGGGTTTCCCAGGCACTGGTGGCATTAAGACAGGTGGGTTCTGTAAGTAATTCTGAATGGACACGAAGGCCGCTTGACATCTGTCTGACCATACAAACGGGGTATTCTTCTTAAGTAGATGAAACATCAGCTCGCAAGTTAAAGTTAACTTGGCGATGAATCTGCTGATGAACTGAACCTTCCCCAAAAAGCTTCGCACTCCCTTGTCAGACTCTGGTGGCTTCATGTCAAGCACTGCTTTGATCTTTGATGGATCGACCTCAATCCCATGAGAAGTGATCATAAAACCAAGCATCTTGCCTACTGTGACCCCGAAAGTGCATTTCTGTGGATTAAGGCGCATGCAGAACTTTCGGAGTCTCTCGAAGAACTTTCTAAGCACAGGAATATGACCTTCTCGAGTCTTTGATTTGGCGATCATGTCATCAATAGAGACCTCAACTTCTTTGTGTATCATATCATGCAAGATGGTCGTAGCAGCTCTTTGATGGGTAGGACCAGCGTTCTTTAAACCAAATGGCATGACTAAATAGCAGTAGTCCCCCATTCGGTAATAAAAGTTGTCTTCTCACAGCCTTCAGGTGCCATAAGAATTTGGTTGTAGCCTGAGAAGCCATCCATGAACGAGAGCAAGGCATGCCCCGCTGTATTATCCATGAGCACATCAATATGTGGTAAGGGAAAATCATCTTTGGGGCTTGCTTTGTTCATGTCTCAGAAATCGACACAGACTCGAATTTGTCCATTCTTCTTGGGAACAGGAACAATATTTGCCACCCATGTAGGATACTGAGAAACCATGAGAAATCCAGTGTCAATCTGCTTAGTAACCTCGTCCTTGATCTTTTGCACCCAGTTTGGCCTCATCCGTCTGAGTTTCTGCTTTACTGGTTTGGCATCTGGTAGGAGGGGAATTCGATGCTCCACTATCTCAGGATCGATACCGGGCATGTCTTGGTGAGACCATGCGAAAACATCACTGAACTCAGTGAGCAGTCCTTTGAAATTACAATGCTCCTCTGGGGTTAACGTGGAGGCCACTTGGACCATCCGGGGATCATTCTCATCTTTCAAGTTTATAGAAACTATTTCTTCTTTTAACAGCTGAGCATGCCTAGGCACGGATTTCCTTGGGAATGTCCCCATCGAAATCCATCCCTTCGTCGTCGAGATCGACACAGTTTATAAAAAGATCATTCAAGTAGTCAAAAAAGGATTCTTTCATTTCATAAGACCCTGCAGGGTCGCCAAGTACAAGAGAATCAAACTCGAAATAAAAGCTATGACGTGGAGGGCCGAGAGGCACAAACTCCGACTCAGAGTTAGACTTAGACTCAAAAGACTCAACAGACTCTGTGTTAGACTCAGAGGTGTCATCAATGCAAGTGAGGCGCGGTTTAAAAATGCAATTTTTAAGGCTACCTTTGGTTTCCACGATAAGAGAGGTAGGATCCTCGAAGGCGTCGGGCCCGAGCACGGACACTTCAGCCTCTTCAGCTTCCTTGGCCAAACCCACTTAAGAGAATTCAAAGAACAGCTGCTCCAAGCTTCCTTGATCAAGAGACCCAGCCAGTCAGTCTTCAGCTTTGGCTAGCAAAACTTACTCTTGAATTCAGTTCTCGCCGGCTCTTCATCACTGTTAGACCAGGTACCATCAGCGAAAACCTCAAAACCCTACAGCAATTCCCCAGTAACTGAATCGATAAAAGGCTCGGCCTGTCCGGTGTAGACGTCATTCCCCACTTCATGAACAAAGTATCTGTCAGGCTCACCATAAAGGGATCAGGGTTTTCCCATACATTTCCTCCTTTTGGCGTCCTTGGCAGAGGCGATGTACCCCAAACCAAAGTGGCCCTTGCAGGAAGGAAAGATAGGGAACTCCGGTGTCACGCCCTCGATTTTCAACATAAATAAATAAACTATTTTAATAAAAAGTCCTCGCATATCATTAATAATATCCCAAAAGAGTCCCCACATGTTCCATTTTACAAACAAATCCCCAAATTTGGATAATTACAACTTCGGCATCACGGCCCAACTTAGTTTAGGTACAAGTACGAACGTATTCAAAATATTACAAACGAAAAGTCAAAAGGATTGAAATGATAAGTTACATATACATCTCTGTCAAAATAAAGTTTATACAATGATGCTTAAGTAACTTCATGACGTTAGCTTCCAAAAGTCATTCATTCCCAAGCACACATTGCTTACGGGCTATTGTCCAGCGTTTTGACTTGAAAAGAAAGATTAGGTTGAGCTACACTAGCCCAGTAGGAAAATCTTTACCAACTTTATATGAAAACATGATGATATGTGCAATGACGGAAAACAGGAAGGTGTAGCTCAGATGACGAAATACAATTAACTCAACGATGTGTCAAACATTCAAGGCAATCATTCTAAGATATGCTAAAATCACGTTATGCCATAGGGTTCCAAACACTCATGCAAATAACCACCTTAACCCGACTCACTATCCCGATTCTCCACCATCGACATTTCCACCCCTTGCGTTGTCGTATAATACCACGAGAGTCACCGTATTACCACCCCTAGTGTTACGGTGAACACCAACATCTAAGGTCACCGTATTATCACCCCATGCGTTACGAGACCATATAAGCCATCGTATTACCACCCCTTGCGTTACGAGACCATATAAGTCGTCGTATTACCACCCCTTGCGTTACGAGACTTCCTACACCGACCCATACAACTATTTCCTCAATCAACCTACAAGTTAAAGCTTTCTTATAACTTCATACATTCAAGAAATATGCCACGACATGCCAACATTATCACAAATATGCCACAAACGTTCACAAGTATTATTTAATCACAAATTGCATGAATATTCACAAGAACCACCAACCGATAGGAAGTACTTAAAGAAAATTTCAACTAAGCAATTCCTTATGTGTTCCTCACTAACGGAAGGCCAATGGGTCAATAATGTCATCCACTAATCATAGGAAGTCGTAATAACAAAACAAGAATCATTGGAGTAGCCAAAGGAGGTTGGGAGGTTGACACACCCCCACTCTAACAATCATAACTTTTTGTGTACTTGGAATTTTTAGGTGATTTTGATGGCAATAGAAAGCTGACTTCAAGACCTTCGAATCGATATAAGATTTGCATGAAACGGACATCGGACAAAGAAGTTATGGCCATTTGAAGTTGAGCTGAAACTCAAAAGACGGGCAGAACTTCCAGAGGAGGGAGGGATCGATCTCCCCATGACCAGGGATCGATCCCTGGGCTTACTGGACCAGAAAACAAAGGGGGATCGATCCCCCAAGTTTAGGGATCGATCCCTACGCGATTTGGGCAAATTTCTGCAGATTTCGACAGCGATCGAAATGAACAAAGGGAGGCAAACCAAGTTCGATTCTTGCATCAAGTCATCATATAAACATATAAAAGAGGTAAAGAAGTCCCTACCTCGCGACAATAACCAAGATCTACAAGATTTGAGCAAGCCCTAACCACTTCGAACTTCAAAGCTTCGATTCAAGCCCGATCCAAGGAATTCCAAGCTTGAGAACGCCAATGGAAGGTTGGAGGGAAGTTGTTTCTTGAAGATCTTGAGAGATGGAGTGGAGTTTTGTGAGATAGCAAGAGAGAGAGAAGATTTCGGCTAGAGAGAGAGAGAGAGAAAGAACGGACGGGAGAGAGAGAGATGGGAGATAAAATGATCCTCTACACCCCACACACACACCTTTCATACTCTTATATCTTTAAACTACATATCCACTCCCTCAATCTTCTATTCTTTCACTTAGATCCTCAAATCAAATAATCACCAATTAAACCATATTCTCCCAATTAGTCATTTAATAAACTTTTCAATAATTTAAGAAAATACGGGTCTCTACATCCGGGATCCCTTGTTGATGGATCCCTAGGCCAAGACCAAGCAGATAGGACATCCTTCTCATAATGTCCAAAGCGACAGAGCTTATGATGAAGTCCCCATCCACATTGATGGCCAAAATCGAGCCAGAAGTGTCAAAAGAGAAACCCCCGAGATCGACATCTTCGTTGCCGTGCGTGATCCCAGAACAGGCGTACCATCCTCCTTAAGTGGGCGAATGCCAGAGTCCCCGCAGATAGTCAAAGTGCTAGTAGGAAGTCCCAGCATAACTTTCTGATGAAGAATAGACGGCATAGCCATGATGTTGGATCGGTGGAGCCATGGCCTGCCCAGCAATAGATAAGCCATGATGCAGGGATGTCAACCACATGGCCCTCAACATCCATCTCAAAGCCCTCAGCATCAAGTTTGAGCATAAGCATACCCTTGACCACACGACGAGTGCTGTCATATGCTTTAACGGCCAAGTTGGAAGGCGCAAAGTCCTTCTTAGCTAGTTCTAGACGATAAGCCACCCTCAAAGGGCATACATTGATTGCTGAACCATTATCAATAAGAACCGTTGGAACCCAGAGTCCCCGGCATTTGACAGTGATGTGCAAAGGGCGATTGTGGTCAACCCCTTCAATAGGTAGGTCCTTATCAGCAAAGATAACAGTGTGCTTGGAGGTTGGGGGAGAATGAGAGATATCATTGCCTCGGGCATGACATCAGGTTGAATCTCAAGACGAGAGAGAGTGTGGCAAAGCTTCTGACGATGCTCACGGGAGGAACAAATTAGTCCCCAGAGCGATTTGGCAGCCGGAATCCGCTCCAGTTGTGTTTGAATCACGTCGCCATTTGGGGAGCTAGCAGGTACCTTAAGTGGTGCAGACCTTGGGAAAGCAGAGGGTTCGTTCCTTAGGTTAGAAGGGTTGGACAAATTCCCAGTTTGCAGATTAGCAGGCTGGAAAATTCGTCCACTCCTCGTAACATCGAAAACATTCCCCAGAAAGGGACGACCTGAGGGTCTTGATTAACATCCCAGAGATCAGCACGGACTTCCCCTAGTTTGCGCTTTCCTTTGTCAGAGACCAGTGAAGCTTCAGGCACTTCCATATCTAATCCCAGATCTTCAGCCAAGTCCTTCAACAATAGCGATTCCCGGAAATCTAGATCCTTAACTACTGCAATCTCTGTGACAGGCGCCGGGACATCCCAAAGCCCCCCATCGGCGAAAGAGCGATTGACAATCCAAACTTCAGATCCAACTTAGACATTGACCACGTCATCAACATCCCAGAGATCGGCTGGTGGGACAAGATCCGTAACCATGATGCTGCAATCTTCCTCAACTGGAAGAGGGATTGCAGGGCGCGGGAGTCCCTCATCAATAATGTAAAAGGTAGGATCATACTCGATATCAGACACAGAGTCGACAAACCTATCGATAGTGGAAGGAAAGAAACATTCTCCTAAGACACGAGATTCTTCCTGAACGAGGCCGTCCTCTAGAAATTGAATCTCGTGATCGGGCAGAGCGTAACCTTGGAGCGGATTAGGGTCAAACCCCAACGGAAATTGCCAAGCAGGCTCGGGATCCCAATAGTATTCCTCCTCAGGGATAATAGGCTTGGGCTGCTGAAAAAGCATGTCTAAAGAGAAACCATCCAAAGGATCGAGCATCGCCGCTTCATAACCAGCCATCCATGCATCATACCAAGCATGGTCAAAGGGAACATTCTCAGGGTTTTGCGGAAACCATCAAGCTCAAGCTCAATCCAAGCGTTGATTATGGGAGTGGCATAGTCATCATTATCAGCTATAGCCCAACCCACAGCTTGCATGTCAACCGACGGTTCTGATAGGAGAGGCACTGCAGATCCGAAGCGGCTCATCAGAGTTGGAGAGGGGTCTGGATCTGTCACATTGAAATACGGGCTATCCAGAGAAGAGGCAGAGTTAAGTTGCACAGCGGAATGGACCGATGGAAAAGGTCGCTAATAGACACGCCGAGCACAAACGCACCATTCTGCGGGCGTGCAGTGGGCGTATTGGAATTGGACGACTGTCCTTCTTCGAGATGAATATGTAGCACCTTGGCTTTGGGTTGAGAGGGTACAGGAATGACTGGCCTAGGTTGATCTGTTGCGGTGATATAGTCGGTAGGGTTGAATATAATGGAGTTGAGGTTGATATGAGTGGAGCTGAGGGATATGTGGTTGATGCGTAGGGCGGCATTGTGTTGTGGCATGGAGTTGGAAATGACATTCGGCTTTGGCGGAGTTGCGAGCGTGCCATCATCAATGAGATCTTGAATCGCATGACGGACGCGAAAGCAAGAGTCAGTGAGATGACCAGCTCCCTGATGGTAGGCACAGTACAGGTTAGCTTTGAAGTTGGGTGATGGATTTTTAGGTAGAGGAGTTGGGTCAAGGGGTTTAAGATGCCCAGACTTGATCAATTTCTCCAAAATTGAAGATAGAGGCGCTTCGATGGCGGAGAAGCTGCAGGGTTGATTGCGGGGCCGGTTATTCTGCAGTGTCTACACCTGGTTGACATCAGCAATGTGGTTGGTGGTATTGGAGGAAAAGGCATTGGTGTCGCTGGTTGCCGTGTTGGAGTAATTCCCTGCCCCGAACAGCGCATTAGTATTCCCTGAGTATGCCTGAGGCTTTGACTTTGGAGGGTTAGAAGATTCCCCTTTCGACAGGATTTCACTCTGCAGCGCATCCTCAATGGCCAGGCTAGATTCGAAGAAAGTGTCGAAATTGGAGGATGCTTGGACAAGGACCAAATGCCTGGCATAATCGGGTTGGAGATTGCGGGAGATGATACGGAGCTGATCTCTCTCGCTCGGGCGATCGGTCATCTGGGCAGCCTTTGCCCTCCACCTTTTGACGAAATCCGCAAAAGACTCATTTACTTCCATTTTAGTGAATTCGAGCTCCCAGGTTGTCATCTTTAGCTGAGAGTGCTAGCTATACTGCGAAATAAACGCAGCCCCGATGTCTTCCCAAGTCCTTCGTTTGGCAATGTCGAGCGACAAAAACCAGTGAAAAGCAAGCCCAGAGAGAGTCTGAGGGAATAGCTGATACATGGCCTCAGGTTCAACAGCCAACAGTTTTATGGCGGTGTGGTTGCCATAAAGATGAGTCTTAGGGTTACCACTTCCGTCGAACTTAGCAAGGTCCGGCATTTTGAACTTGTCAGGGAGCCTGGCTGGCATTAGGATAGAGGCAGAGACGATCCAAGTCGATTCCCCCAACACTGATCTTCTCGGATTTGGAGACAGACTCTTCTAGCTTGGCCATCTTGGCTACAAGAGCAGCGATGTCAGGGTTCTGAGTAGCCTGAACAACTGTAGTATTTGGATTTGGAGGAGGGACCCGAGCTCTCCTGGGGTTGAGCAAAGCTACAAGACGCCCTTGGGGATCTAGATCTTCAACCATGACAGGTTGTTCGTGCACATCCTCTTTGGCTTCGCCCTCCTCTTGAACAGCTGGAGGAAGACAAGTGTTAAAGAGGTCATTCAAGTGGGTCATGTTGGCATCTGTTTGAGCGGCCCTCTACTGTATAGTAGTGATGCTATTTTAAATGTTCATGACCATGGTTTCAAGAGTAAGCGGTTGCGGTTGATCTGCCATGACTGGTGCTTCAGAGGTACTTGATGTGGAAGAAGGAGTGGGTGATTCCGGAGATTCTCTTTCTTCAAAGATCGAAGACGAGCCTGACTGTAGGGTGGCTAACAAAGAAGGCGGAGAGTCTTCCGTGGTGACTGACTAGGATTGTAACCTGACTAGCATTTGAACCGAATTCTGATGCAGACGTTCCCAAGTGGGTTTGCCTTTCTTCCTCGAGACTTTCCTTGACGGTGCAATGGTTCAGATCTTTCCTTGCAACAAAGCAAAAGGAGGCTCAATAGGGGTCTTGCAACAAATTAATCTAAAGAAGGGACCAGAGAGCACGTGCACCTAACGTTGTCAGTGTCGCCCTAGACTCTAGAACCAGAAAACGAGCTAGTCACAAGATGTTCAGATGCTGCCATGGTCCTCAGAATTCTTTTTAATGTTGTATCCTCATTTGAAACAATAGATCCTATAGGATGTCAAAAGAAATCTAAACCTTTGATTACTCCATTGCATAGGGATTTCAATTTTCGAATTTGGAACTGATCCGGCACAAGCGTCATGATGTAATAACCAGGATGGCGTGAGCGGCACAGCGCTGTTAGCCGAATGGGGTGAGTGACGGGGCAGTTGTTACCAAATTGGTGTAAGCATCATAACACTGTCTTCGTTGTTCCTCTTTTTCTGTTTGAAATCCTAAATAGGCGTATAAACAAGGGTGTAGAAAGCTTTTGATTTCCTAAAGTCCTGCTTTTCTAAGGATTTGAAAATTGAAAACGCATGACATCAAGTCGCACGACTCCTCATTGAGCCATAACAATGTCCTAACAAACTTAGAAACTGACTCAAAAGAACGAGAACCTAGGAGCCACCCTAAACATACTCCTACGCAAAACGGTATGTATGTACAATGCATGCGATAGGGAAAGCGGTAACATGTAGACAATATATGGGGTTAGATGCACGTAATCTTACCCTGTAGGTACCTGTCCTATTTTGGAGAGTTCTAGTGTTTCTGTATAAGCCTTTGACTATTCCGTTCTCGAAGTTTCAATTTTGGAGTCTAAACAACTCGGTGTAGATAACGTGATACTGTAATCGGGGCGGCTTAGGCGACACAGCGTCATAGCCTAAACGATGTATGTGCTGCGCACATTAACCAAGGTGGTGTAAGCATCACGACATTCTCTCCGTTGTTCCTTATTTTCTGTTTGAAACCTCAATCGAGCATTAGATAAGGACTTATAAATTCTTGATTTCCCAAAGTCTCATTGATCTAAGGACTTAAATAATTGATAACGTGCACCATCGAGATGCACGACTCTTCATCAGGTCATGGCAATGTCCTAATAAGTGTAAGACAGACTTGAAAGAGAGACAACCTAGAAGCCGCCCTAAACATGGTCCTACGCAAAATGATATGTATGTACAGTGCATGCGATAGGGAAAGCAGTAACACATAGACAGTATTTGGGGGTTAGATGCAAGTAGATCTTACCCTGCAGGTACCTGTCCTAGTTTGGAGAGTTCTAATGCTTTGTATATGCAAAGGCTAGTTTTGGTTTGAGGGGGTTCCTTGAACTAAAGCCAAGATATACCTCCCATTGCCCGCGTAACCGCAGAGCAACAGTCGAACGGTAGAATGACTTATCATCGTCGAAGGTTGTTGGGTATTCGGGGTCCTCGGGCTCCGATAAACCGTGCCGGCTTGCCAAAACACTCCAACGAGGCTTATCCAACATCGATGCAAATGAGATGCTAAAAAGTTGATTAATGGAATAGAATCGCAAATTCGCAAATGCCTTTTCAAATTTGGCTCTCTTTATTGATCAATACTTAGAAGAAACTACACAAGAGAACAATCGAAAAAGCCCCAGTCAGGATGGCCGGACACGAGGTCCTGTTAAATCACCAATCCTTTCTTTAGCAGCGCGAAGCTCACTATTTTGACAGGCTTTTATGGGATTGTTCTCAAGCGTATTAAAATCTAAGTATCGACCAATATTGATTCGATCCCCAGCAGAGTCGCCACTGTGGGCAGCGTGCCTTTTTAAAAAGGATTCTGTTACTTTCTAAAATGCCGGTTCGCGGGAGAGCTAAGCTGGACGACAAGCACTCACAAAATACAGAGTCGCCACTTGGGTTTGAAGGTCCAACACCCAAGGAATCGTATTCGAAGCACTTGTAGTGCTGTTTGATTTGAAAAAGTTAAGGAACCAGTCCGTCATAACCATATCTGGGTTCGGGAGCCAGGTTACGAGAGGGGAAGGGTTTTACGGCCCCCCTCTCACCCAATCCCGAGATCGGTCTCTACTTAGGCATTTGCAAAAGATGTGTGTTTACGATTCTGTTTGATTAATCAATTCTTTAGCCAATTAGGGCGGGGGAATAGTTAAAAGGGATTATAACTGTAACAGTTTGCAGGATGTGATAGATAGCATGGATGGCATGAAATGCTAGAAAACTAATGAGATAAAACTCAAAATTGAGATTGGATATCAAACAGTGCGTTTGTATGAGTTTGGCACAAACAATGGCCAGCTTGCATGCACGGATTTTCATGCATGCAAGTCCACCATCGCGTGACAGACCCATACAATCGCGCGAGAGTTGATAACCTCCAACAGGTTGAGTTTTATCCCCTTCTGGGCTCTGGAATGACCAGTGCTCACCCAGGGGCAAACCAAGCAGTCTATAGCAGCATAATATACAGTTCTAAGCAGTTTTAAAGGCTAAAAAGCCCTACAAACTAACAAAACACCCCATAAACAGTGTGGGGACAAAATAATGGCCTAAGGCCGAGCTACCCGTGCAAGGCCACTCACTGGCCAGAGGCAGTCCGGCGCGCGATGGTCTAAGCCTCTTAACCAGTGTCTGGTTTACACGTTTCTGTGTTCTGGGACAGGTCTAGAATGATCCCAGGGGTACTCCAAAACATCAAAAACACAAACTAACTACAAACTAGCAGTTTATACTAAGGTAAGCAGTAAACAGGTTATTATCATGCATGCAGAGTGATCTATACGTAAATAAATACACAAAAACAGCAAGACACCAATCCCCACGCGGTCCATCGCGCGATGAAGTGAGAGTGTCACGCGCGTATACGGGACCATCGCGCGCTGATTCTTGCCTCTACGATTTTTGAAACCTTGCCAGCTTTAGGACAAGGACTGGCATTGATTACCAGCCTTGCCCCTGCCAGCCCCCCTTAGGGATCAGAACAGAAAACAGAACAAAGGTAAGCTATACCTTTGGTTTTAGGTTTGAAAGAGTATTTGAGCTTTGAGATTGAGGCTTGATTGAGGTGTTTGAGGATTGTTGAGTGTTTAGAAAAGCAAGAACAAGCTATGTTATTGAGATTAGGGTTTGTATCATTTAGAAAAGGATACTTGATAACCCTTTGAAAAGCTTGAACCCTTTGAAAGAGAAACAAATGGGGATATATATAGAAGGAGATGGAGGTGAATCTGGTTGGTGCCAGGAGAGGAGTTCAGCGAGTCCACGAAGCCTTGCTGAGGTGCATTGGGGGCCAATTGTCCTGCTCAAGAAAAGTTGGTGGCAGTTTGGTTTGGTGCGCGACGGAGTCAGTCTGTCGCGCGATGGTGCGCCTTATCGCGCGAGGGTCAACGGTCAAACTTTGACTATTGACCACCACCTGGCAGGTTGACCATCGTGCGATGGAGTCAGTCAGTCGCGCAAGGATGCGCCCGGGAGCGCGATGGTTGCCCCCTGGCACGCGAGGGTCAACGGTCAAGCTTTGACTATTGACCACCACCTAGTAGTTTGACCATCGCGCGAGGGTCTAGAAGTAGCGCGCGACAGTAGGGTTTTTGGCTTTTAGAAGTGGCTTAGGATTGGGTTAGATTCAATGGTTTTCCAAACACTCAAAGCTCAAACACTCATCATTCCCGGAGTGTTTTTGATTCGTTTCATCATCGGGGAATCAAAAACCGTAAGTATACTAATCCGGAAGCCCAGAGGCCTAACCCTCCCAAGGCAGCCGCAATCCGACGATTAAATCCCAAAGTACAAACCCTAACCCTAGGGTTTTCAAGAAGCATATTAGTCAATCCCCTCTAATCCGAAGCAATCAAGCAATTGATGGATCAAGGTGGTGAGGCCCAGGGGCCTTTAGTTTGGTTTATTTACAGTTTTGATATATTAATCGTAGCATTTTGATTTTCTGTTAAACTTTTAGTCTAGTGTGAGGAAGAACATCGGCTAGGGTATTATTCCCTCGGCCGATACGTCGACCGAGTGTGATTACTCGGCCATGACATCAATTCACCAACCGAGTAATCTATTTTTCCTGGCACAGTCTGTTTGTTTTGCTTATTTCTAATGCATGTTTTCAATTACTGTCTTGGCTCACCTTATCAACTGTTAAAGGTTAAAATCAATTTATATGTTTAGAATTAAATAAAGCAAATACTAATCATATGTTGAACGATTATGGGTCAGTCTCACGATTGGGCAAAGAGGGGTGCCTAACACCTTCCCCTTATTGTACCTTTGACTCCTGTACTCGGAATCTCTATCTTGTGAGACTTGACTCTTATTTTTTTTTAAAGGAAAAGAAAAGAAAAGAAGTAGGCTTATTAAAAGTGAGTTTTATTTTATTTATGTGGGTTTCCAATGTGATTTCCTAGAACTATTGGGTTTAGGTTGTAAAAACAAAAAAGAAAAAACAGAATCTGTGTGCTGGTGTGCACATGGGGGGGGGGGGGGGGGGGGGGGGGTGCTGGTGTGCATGTGTGTACTGTATATCTATTGGAACAAAAAAAAAGAGAGAACAAACGGAAGAGAAAAAAAAAGAAAAGAAAACGTTTAGGAGAAGAAAGAAGGCATAGGAGAGAGGGAAATGGGGAAGAGAGGATTAGTGTAAGCGGAAGCCTAATTTCGGTAGGTAAATTCTTAGCCTCTTTTGCATATTGATTAGTTATCATATATCTTGCAATTGAAATTAGTAATTTTGGGGTTTTGTTTTCAGTTGGGTTCAAATACCCTAGTTAGGGCTACTCTCTGCTATTTTTCTCTGTTGGAATTGTACCAATCATGCTATTAGGTGCTGGGAATAGTTTATGGGTGCTAAAACTGTGAGTTGTGAGTGATGGGTGCTGGAATTTTACATTAGTTGCTGGAAATTCGAATCCTGTGCTGAAAAATGGATTTTTAGGTTGTTGAAACTGTGCTTGAATGCTGAAAATTATCTCCACAGCTCTTGTAATGAATTTGTAAGTGTTGAACTGAGACAATAGTTGCTGAAAATAGGAATTATTTGCTGAATTGGACTGAATTAGGGATGTGCTGCTGGGTTTTTGTGTTGTAGTATGAACATTAGACCAAAAAGTCATTCAAGAAGAAGGGAATTTGGGTTTGGTGTGTGGAACAGGGAACGTAGATTCCCCATGGCTATCAAATGGGAATTTTATCATGTGTGGCAAGTGTACAAAAGTATATTGTTATACTTTGTTGTAGTTTGTTTAATCTAGTGGTTTTTTTTTTTAAGGCATCCAATTGACTTGTTTTCTTTTCTATTCTTTAATGTGCTGAATGTTATTTTAGGGTCTGTTTGGAAGGAACATGATGCTAGAGTAATGGCAGCAATCATTTCATTTTTACGAGTATATCTATAATAATACTCACATGTATGGATTTATGAGTTACTCGTCAGGTTCGGAAGTGGCGACGAGTACCGTGGCTCCACGTAGGGAGTAAGCTCGTGTTGGTACGTTTTTGGTTGGACCTCGAGGTGGGTGTTCTTATTTTTAATAGCGGAAGATGAGACACGGTGTAGAGTTTTTTTTGTGTATTAAAATGGTTAACTTTTGGTTTGAGCTCTTAAGCGAGAATATGATCGTAGCCTTAGTGGCGTTATAATATGGCCTTAGTGGCGTTATTGAATATTGCCTTAGTGGCATGACGACTATTGCCTTAGTGGCGTAAAGAGTATTGCCTTAGTGGCGTAGATATGGAAATTGCCTTAGTGGTGTGCCTTAGTGGCGTTATGAGTATTGCGTAATGGGAAGTTATTGTGGGGCTGAATAATCTTGTTTAAAATATTTGACAGCACTTGTCTTTATTGCTTCTCTTATTATGGATAACAGCATTCACTGAGCGTGTTGATAGCTCACACCCCCACAGTGATTTCTTTTCAGGTGCATGACGGCACGCGGGTCCACTGCAGAGTCTAGACAGGAGTTGTGTATATAGTAGTCTAGCTTTTTGACTCTTTTGATTATGTGCCTATTTTTGGAGCATGTATATGTTGTAAATACCTGTGAGCATGTCTTGTATGACTGTTATTTCTGTATATATGCAAGTTAAGTTTTTTTTTATATGAGTTGGACACCTGGCTGGTATTTTTTATTTACTGTTTGAGCAGGGCCAAGGTGTGGGTCCATCCCATTTGGAAAATAATTTAATGTGGTGTTTTCCGGGATGGGGTGTGACATATCTGTTTTTCGTAGTTTTAATAAACTAGGTGGTGACTCTATTTTGATGATAACCGCTATCGTGTAACGATGTTCATAGCCTTGGAAATATCCATGATCTTGGTTTATGAAGTGGAACCAAACAAACGGTGATCAATCTGTATGGTGATGCCCCGTTTGGGAGGAATCGACAACATATCAACGGATTCTGGTATTCAAGCTCGAATCAACGAAGCTTGACCCGTTTGTTAAAAGGGGCTTAATAATGAATGGTAGGAAATGAGGAAGCTAATTGTGAAACTTTCGTGGGTTATTTAGGTTGACGTGTGTTTAAAGTTGCTCCTTAGTTCGATGTGCAAGTGGCTAGGGATATCTTTAAGACGTATAGAATTCCATAGTCGTAGTTTGTCGGTTCATTGTGTTGTCCTTTCGTATCTCTTGATTTTTTTTATTGGAAATCATTCACTTTTATTGCATGTTTCATCGCATTTGCTTATAGATTGAGTATAGAATTCTCTACTGGGCTAGTGTAGCTCAACCTGTAATCAATTTCAGGTACATCTCAAGGACCGTGACGCGGAGTGCATGGTGTGCATGCTTGACTTCATATCTTTTGAAAATCGTCATTGAAAAGTGGTTCCATCGTCCTTAGCTTTTTATGATGTTTTGAAGAAATGTAATCATAAATTCATTTGAATTCTTTTAACTTTAGCTATCATGTAATCTCAAAACTTATCGTCTTTGTTTAACTATGGAATTTGGGCCGTAGTGCTAATATTGTAAATCTTAAAACTTGGGGACATGGTTTTTTAAGTGATCATTTGGGAACTCTCTTTTGGGTAATATCTCTATTATGCGAATATTATTTGTTGAAATGGACTATTTATTATGTTGAAAATTGAGGGCGTGACGAAGCGCTCTCTCTCTCCGCATTGACATGCGACAGGCGTAAAGAATAGTGGACCCAATAGGGGTGTTTTGGTGATGTGAGAAGGAGCATATATATATTTTTTAGATAAGGGGTGTCAAAAAATAAGAAGGCTAGAGGGGGACTAAATTATCCTGGCAAATTTTATTCGGGTAGAAGTTGTGAAACAAACGTAAGATATGGAGAACCTGGATATCTATATACGACCAAAGGAATTATCCTCCTCCCTTTTACCTCTACCAAACAAGCTATTATAGCAACAACAACAATGTCGGTATACATGCATTTTGAGCTACTTTAGCTATGCGAAACAAGAAAATCACCTTGCATCAGACTTGGCATTGACCTTGGTAGAATGAGAAGACATTTAATGCCGTTGAGCAAGGTTTAGCAAGATTGTGGATCACACACTGGTGTGGGGTCTACCTCCAAGTGTGTAGACCTCACACCAATGTGTGATCCAAATTCTTGCTCAACATTACCCCAGGGTCATTGAATAATTTAATCGAAAGAATTTCTCCAGTTACAGTGCCTCGATAACTCCTGCGAGGCATCTCTCCCTTTTCTCTCTCTTCGTTGATTGAGTTCTAGACCAAAAAATACCATGGGTACATGTGAGGGGACTCACTTTTGTATCTCACACAAATGATCCAAGTCGTTCATTAATTCTAAAATAATAATTTTTTGCAATCTACGAAAAAAATAAGCTCAATAGACTAGTTGGTAAGTATTTGATCCAATTGTAGACACCCCAATTTGGCCTAACGATTATTTTAAGTCACACTATAACACCCTGAATTTTGGGAATATTAAATAAACAATTTCATTGGAAACTTAAATAGAGTCTGGCTCGTTATTACAACATAACTCCAATAAGAGTACATTTATTACACAAAGGGAGGGAAACTAGGGTTCCTATCTACAACTCCGCTTGCTCCTTCATCCTAGTCAGCTCCTCGACTCCGAAAGCCTCCAAGGTGTACAGCTCACCCTGATCATCTACAAAATCTGACACATTATACCAGCGTCGCCCCCATATAATATGTCAGGGTCACCAAAGGTAACACCATGAGCTACAGGAGCTCAGCAGAATAATCCCATACTCGCTAACCCATAAATTATAAACAATAGGTCATAGAAATAATATGCCACTTTAGGAATTCCAAATAGCACATGCATATTCAATAAAGCACTTCACAATGACACATCCACATTCGCTATTCAACTAACGTTGGTGTCTGTGATATATGTGTTGTTCCCACGCGACATCGTAGACGGTGTCTCATTTTCATTTACCAAATCAACATTTCAAAAAAACACTTTTTAGACACGCCACGTTACCAATGAAGCTACCACATCCGGCTCTATTGGCAACACACACAATGGGCTACCAAGTCTGGCCACATTGCGGTTTCAAAAATCCATACACACAATGGGCTACCATGTCCGGCCACATTGTGGTTTTCATAATTCACACAATGGGCAAAAGTCTGGCCACATTGAGGTTTTCTTGGCTCCTCTCTGCGGATAACCAAGTCACACCTCCAATGAGATTACCACGTCTAGTCCGGTTGACAACACACACCACACAATGGGCTACCACGTCTAGCCACCTTGCGGTTTAAAAACATTATCCACACCCTAGGTGTCATGTTTCTACTTTTGATTTATGTGTCTCGTTTGCATGCATAGACTTCACGGCAGGACTTTTCACGTAAGTACACATAAATCATTTATTGTAATCTTGAAACTAAACTAGCAAGATCATCCAACTCTATATTATTATTTATCATGCTCATCATATCCTTAAGTTCACGCATTCGTATTCAAACATTTAGCACACATGCTAAAGCATAGTGTCAAATGGATGGACACCTTTGGAGTGGAAACCACTTATGCTTTATTACACATCAAACAAATAATTCAAGTAATCACATATACATGCCCATAACCATCCTTAAGATCACAATATGAATACTTTTAATCAAGTTTACATTTCCAAAATCCGTTCCTTCTTCCTTTTTGGGAAGTTCAAAACAACATATGTTTTTCCGAAAAATAAAGTCGATTTATTCAACGTAATCGTATTTCTTTTCAAGCCTTTAATAAAACACTTGTCAATCCTCATGCAATTCAAACAATAGAAGCAATAAACATTTTACTTTTATACCTAGAGTAGTGAGTAAGGAAAATCTACATGATCGTATTTCATTTCGAAATTTTAGTAAAACAAGTTTGCTAGCTATTTTTAGTACTTTAACTTAACATGCATTTTCAAACATAAAAATAACTACTCCCTCCGTCCTGTATTTAAAGTCCAGTATTCCATTTTGGGTTCTCCCTTATAAGTGTCTATTTTGTAAAGTTAGTAGGTAAAAGTTGGTACATTGTCTATTTTGTCCCTAAAAGTAGATTCCATTTTGAAAAGTTAATGAGTAAAAGTGTAATGATGATGGGTAAGTAGGGAAAGTGGAGGAAAAAGTTGATGTGAAAGGTATAATGATGATGTCTTTTTAATAAGTTGAAATTACGAAGCAGGACACTTAAAAAGGGACAGAGGGAGGAGTATAATTTTCTTTTTACTAGAGAAAGTGAGTAGAGATATTCTACCATTCTTTTTGGCAGTAGGGACGGCTATGGAAAAGTAAGTAGCTATCGAACGGAATGACTTCCTACGGTAAGCTTCCGGTAGCTTCGAAAGAGAAAAGGTAAGACTTTCTTTCTCTCGAAACTAGTTCTTGACCTAACTACTAAGATTTTGGATCGAAAGGCTGGTCGAGTGGTGGTTTAGTGGTGGCCTAGGATGAGTTTCTTGAAGAACTCAAGAACAAGGAAGAACACCACGAACAAAGAACAACACAAGAATTCTAGAGAGAGAAGTTGGAAGGTTTGAAGGTGTGAGTTGAATGGTATGAGGGGGGGCAGGGGGGAGGGGGGGGGGGTTTCTATTTATAGCAAAATGTTGGCTCTCTCCCCTCCTTGGCTGGCCCTCCTCTCTCTCTCTCTCTCTCTCTCTCTTTCTCTCTCTCTCTCATTTGTTTGCTCTAAGGTCTTGTCCAATCAAGCCTCCAAGCTTGCCAAAGCATTGTCATTTCTATTTTTAGGCATAAGGCCATATAATCAAGTAGGATCTTAAGGATTTTTAGGGAAAATCCTCGCTAATTATACCCTAGCTAAGCAAGTCTTACAAGTCTAAAGATATGGTTGATTAGGCTAAAGAATAGCCTTCCATGTTTAGTCAATCCTAGGCTAGGTTGCAAGTCAATTTCTAGGGTGATTAAAGGCTAGATTATAAGTAAATCTAGGATGATTAAGGCTAGAATTTTATGATTAAGTAGTCTAAGAATAGGTTGGAAAGTAGTAATTAGGCTTAAGGCTATAAGGGTAGCTTGTGGAAGTGTACCAAGACATATGCACACACCACTCTCTCTCTCTCTCTCTCTCTCTCTCTCTCTCTCTCTCTCTCGCTCTCTCTCTCTCTCTCTCTCTCGGCCTCTCTCTCTCTTGCTTGTACTATGTATGTGGATATATATATATATAAGTACACTTAAGTACTAGGTAGTCCTATTAGGCCTAGGACGAAAGTGTAATGATTAAAGGTAAGCTTTAAAGTGTAATAGATTGACCAATGGGTAAGTTCTTTCCTAGAAAGTGTATAGCTAAGTATGCTTATAATAGGCTATGATGTCTATAGATATATATAACTAAGTATACTTAGGTCTAAGTAACCTTACTAAGTCTAGGAAAGAAAGGTAATGATTATTTTAAGGCTTTAAATAACAAAACATTGTCCAATGGTCAACACTTTTCCTAGAAAGCATATATGGTTATATAGGCATGTTTATAATAGGCTATGATGTTTATATACCTATATATATGTATATATATGTACTTAGGAAATCTAGGAAAGTAACTTTCGAGGTAATTAGGTTTAGGGCTATTAATCTTAGGTTTGCATGCATGGTAAGGCTAAGTTTTTCACTTTTGGAAGCATCATGATTACTACCTTTGGTCCAATCGTCCTTAAATGTTAGGGAAATGTAACTAATTTAAATGGTACTTAGGTTTCTCTAGCTAATTGGTTGGGAGATAGTTCCACTTGCCAAGTAGGATTTCTAGCCAAGAAATACAACTTTAAGATTTTATTTTATTCACTAGGAAAATATTCAAGTGCTTCTACAAGTATATTCGTCTTTTAAAAGAAGACTAGAACGTTCGGTGCGAAAAGATATAATTTTATAAGTCTCAAATCTAATTATGACGGATTATTAAAGTTAAAAGGTAATTTTACTAAGCAACGTAGGGTTTAAATAAGGATTTCCAAATATTTAACGAGATTTTTATTTACTAAAAATTGGAGTCGTTACACGCACCTTGTGGACCATCCGATGATGAATGGATACAGTGATTGCTTGTTAACTTCTCGTAAACCAGAAGACTTTTGGTAAGTACTTTTAGCCACTTAGATGACCCAATTCAGAGCCAAATGACCTTTCAGACAGAAATACAGCATCCTAGAAAGGTATCGGCCGCAAAATTGATCTCATGGCCTCCACTTCATTATTTCACTCGGGAAACATGTTGTTTGAAAATCTACCTGAGAGATTGATTCCTCGCCCACGAGATGCATTCCTCGGCCGCCTAATCGATTGGTTAGCTACCAGATCGTCCTTTTTCAAGATTCCAGAATGTTCTATCAATCGTTTGATCCGATACTCAAAACCCTAGTAGCCATTTTTTGATTCTTTCAGGCTACGTAAAGGGATTACCATGCAGAGTTAGAGTTGCCCTACACTTCCAATTTGAATCGTGCATTGTGATTGGTTGAAATGAGTCATCCGGTGCCTATATAAAAGGGCCTTAGGGTTCCGAAATTGATAACACAAATCACTCTTTCTAATCACGAAACCCTGCAAAAATACTCTCTCATACTCTCTCTACAAAGCCCTAAATCTTTGTTGACAGCCGCAATCCAACGATCAAACCCCGAAGTACAAACCCTAACCCTAGGGTTTCGAGAAGAAGGTCAGTTGATCACTCTCAATCCGAAGCAATCAAGTAACTGAGGGATCAAGGTGGTGAGGCCTAGGGGCCTATGGTTTGACTCCTTTTATGTTTTTGTACTTTAATCATAGCATTCTGATTGTCTGTTAATTGTTTGTTCTGGTGTGAGGAAGAACATCGGCTGGGACATCATTTCCACAACTGGTATATCGATCCAGTGGGATTCCATGGCCGTGACATCCATTCACCGGCTGTGAAATCCATTTGTTGGGACAGTTCGTCTTTCCTGCTTATTTTTTATGCGTGCTTTAATAACTGTCTTGGCTCACCATCAACTGTTTAAAGGATTAAAACCAGTTATGTGTTTAAAATTAAATAAAACAAGCATTAGTCGTATGTCAAATAATTAGAGGCCACTCTCACGACTGGGTGAAGAGGGGTGCCTAATACCTTTCCCTTATCATACCTTTGGCTCCTGTACCCGAAATCTCTATCTGTTTTTCCAAGTATTTATGAACTAGGTGGTGACTCTATTTTGATGATGACCGCTATGGTGTGGAGATATTCCTAGCCATGAGAATGTCCACGATCTTGGTTTATGAAGTGGAATCAAATAATGTGGATGTCTGTATGGCGATTCCTCGCTTGGGAGGTGTCTATAATTTTTGGCAACTCTGCTGGGGACTTGAGAGCCCTAACCAGAAAGTTACATAGGATTAATGCTTGCTCTATTCAATTCTTGTATCATATGCATTGAGCGGGCAACCTCGTTGAGTTCACCTAATATCCTGGCATGTCACGGGCTATGTTAGGAGTTCCAGCAAACTCCATAGTCATTTGTACCTAGTGGTATATCAAAAAGGGGGTCACCTGATTACCGCCTATGATGGGCTGATGAGAAGGCTGTTACCCTTTGATAACAAAGCACCCTTAAGGCCACCCAAACCTTACATATGATTAGAGAACCATAGAACTTATCAAAACAAAATAAGGACCCGCAGGTTAAGGAATTTACCTGCATTTAGCTTGTAAAAGTTCTTCCTCATGCCCACTGCATATGTATGTTGTAAAATTCTTTTTTGCAGGAAGAGCCTTAGAGGCTTTTGGAAATCAAGGAAAAAAATGTAAGCTAACCAATCTAACTAAGGGAAAATTTCTCAGGTAAAAATGGCTGCGTCACTATTCATATTTGATTTGCACTTTTAAATTGTCACCAAGCTGTCTAGCCCGTTCAATCCCACTATCAAGATTTTCGATCCTTCCAAGTACATCAGTCCGATGGATCAACCAAAGCCTGGGGTAGTTATCTGTAAAGACAATCACATCATGTTCACAAGAACGATCAACGATGAAGAGGTGGAAGAAGTAATTAAAGAAGAAGAATTTCGTAGGGTCCCGATCTATTTCTATGACCCTTATGCACCTACCGATGACTATTGGCCAATAGATGAAGTGGACAACCTTGAAGTTGAGGGGGCAAAGGACGAAGAATCCACTGACAATGATCCACTAGACGAAGTATCACTAAACCTACTCTTTTATGAGGTGGTCACCAACGATGAAATAAGGGTGATCCACCCCATCACAGATAGGCTTGACAATTGGTGCGGATTTGTTGGCACACGGAAAGTTGACTATAGTGATGAAGCAGAGATTGAAGCTCAACTAGAGGCAGCAACGACAGTGGCAAACCAAATTACCCTTCAAGATTTGCATGGTGACAATAATGAAAGTGTGAATCAAGATGACAGTGAAGTGCTGATGATCAACCTTGGTGAGGACAAAGATTGCTCTAAGCTGATTGTGGATGCTACAGAAGGAGCTTACCCGAACTGGACCATGGAACACACTCTAAAATACAAAATAAAAAATGCTGACTCTGATCTTAGTTTCAATTCTGATTCCGATTTCAAGTCAACCAAGTCTAAGTCTACTTTTTCATCTTTTCAAACTACTGAGTGTAGTGAGGAAGGCCCGATCAAAATGCCAAAGCATAGTATCTATTTTGAATTTGACTCTGAAATGTCTTTTGATGATTTTAGCAATGAGAAGGAAGATTTAGAGTATTTCACTTTGCCTATGATTAACTGTGTGGATTTTGATAATCCAATTTTAAGGAAGAAGTTCTAAAAGAAATTCTAGAAATCATCGAGAGAGAAGAAGAGAGGCACGCTAAACCTTTTTCTGAGAAAATAATCCCAACAAACATAGGTTCTGAAAATGAGCCTAAACTAGTTAAAATTGGTGCAGCACTATCTTCTCAAGAAAGTAAAAAACTAATCCTTTTGCTAAAAGAATACATAGATGTTTTTGCTTGGTCTTACGAGGACACGCCTAGAATAGACCCCGAAATTGTTTAGCACAAAATTTCTCTTTATCTTGATGCAAAGCCTGTTAAACAAAAGCTAAGACGTATGCGCCCCGATTGGGTTTTAAAGATAAAAGAAGAAGTCACTAAACAAATCAACGTCAGTTTTCTCATAGTCACTGAATATCCACAATGGGTAGCCAACATCGTGCCGGTACCAAAGAAGACTGGGGGAATCAAGGTATGTGTGGATTTCCGAGATCTCGACAAGGCCAGTCCGAAGGACGACTTCCCGCTACCACATAGAGTTGAATTAGTGGACAGTACCGCAGGACATGCATTATTGTCTTTCATGGATGGGTTTTCTGGGTTATCAAATACTGATGTCTCCTGAGGATAGGGAGAAAACCATCTTCACCACACCATGGGGAACCTATTGCTATCAAGTGATGCCATTTGGGTTGAAGAATGCTGGGGCAACTTACCAAAGGATGGCCACAACACTGCTGCACGACATGATGCACAAAGAGATAAAGGTGTACGTCGATGATATGATAGTTAAATCAAGGGAAAGGGAAGGACATTATGAAGCACTCCGAAAGTTCATTGAGAGGATTAAACAATTTAAGTTATGTCTTAATCCTCAAAAATGCACTTTTGGAGTAACTGCTGGAAAATGCTAGGATTCCTTATCACTCAAAGAGGAATCGAAGTGGACCCTTCTAAGATACAAGCTATCATGGAGATACCACCACCAAAGAGAAGGATGTGAGAAGCTTTTTGGGAAAAGTACAATTCATCAGCACATTCATTTCCAGACTCACAGCCACCTGTGAACCTCTTTTCAAACTTCTGAAGAAAGACACAGATTTTGAGTGGAATCAAGATTGTCAACGAGCGTTCGAGGCAGTCAAGGAGCATCTTCAAAACCTGCCTGTATTATCACTACCCATCCCTGGAACATCATTAATTCTGTACCTCTCAGTAACAGAAACTTCCATGGGATGCATGCTGGCACAAGAAAGTAAGGCCAAAAAAAATGTGCCATATACTACCAAAGCAAAAAGATGATGGATTACGAGACAAGGTATACTCCTCTAGAGAAGACCTGCTAGGGGCTAGTATATATGGGCCATGAAGAAACTAAGACATTACCTATTAGCACATCTGGTAGTTCTGGTTTCTCGATTAGACCCAATCAAATATCTTTTTAAGAAGCCATCACTTATTGGAAGACTGGCTAGATGGTTATTGCTGTTAGCAAAGTTTGACCTCAAGTACATGACAAGGAAATTGGTAAAAGGAAGGGCAGTGGCAGAATTTTTGGCAGATCACCCTATGACTGAGGCCGAGGTAGACGACTTCATGTTCCCAGACAAAGACATCTTATTTCTCCTAGACAACACCTGGTAGCTTTACTTTGATGGAGCATCAAACCAATTTGAATTGACGTGATTGAACCCCCATTGGGGTCTTGTGCAGTGGCTTGAACATTCTGATTGTGAATAGATGAAACGAAGATATGGATAAACAAATTATGAGGATGTGTTGGGCCGATCAGAGCATGATTACCACAAGAATAGCCCTTTCTTGAACCTCATAATCGGCTGTGTGGTGGATTTGATAGAGGGAGTGCATTCTCTCTCTAAGTTTAGATCTGGTATAGGATCCATAAGAGAGTTTTACTTATCTGATTTCTTCAACCCCATTGCGCTAAACATGACGGGTTCAGTGATGGTGATTCGACAAATTGGAGAAGCACCAGGGTGGATGTGGGTTTTCCAAACCCATCTCCATTTCTGTCCCACAGGTTCGAAGAAGCACTAAAGCAGATCTGGTTCAAAGAATAGGCCATCTATGGCAAATCTGGCTGTACAGGTTCAGTTCTCTTCCCAGCGACGGCGACCCAAGTGCTGGGCATCATCGAGCTTACCGGCCATGGTGGTGTCCCACTTCTTCGGGCTGGCCCAAGCTACACCAATGGAAGTCCACAACTGATCCCAGGATCGGTTCTCGCTGGACTTCCCTATGGTAGGTATCCAAATTGAGAAACTCGAATGTATGTACTGGGTAGTCTTAATTGGCTACAAATTATATATATTATATAGATTCATATTAACAATTTTAATGGGCAGTCATCTGTTGGACTGAGATTGGGTTACTGCTAGAAAATCATAGTTGATACAGCCTCGGTGGCATGCGTCGAGGTATACCCCGCCCTTGTCTCTTGTGTTCAAGAGCAAGGTTGATTTCTTGTCCAATATGGACCCAATTTCGTGCCCAGTTTGGTTACTGGGCAATTTGGGGCTCAAATGCTGTGCACCTTGTTGTGGAGCTCTATTAATTTCATGATTCTTTGTTTCGCTGGCCTAGTTCTTTAGTGTAGTATGGTGAGAATGGGTTATCTTCGACTATATTGGTGGTCGTGCTATGATCGAAAGGGGTAGCATGCGGGCCGTCATCGATTAGATTGGTGGTTGTGCTTTGATTGAAAGGGATAACTTCGCAGGCTATCATTGATTAGATTGGTGGTAGTGCATTGATTGAAAGGGGCAGCTTGGTTTCTCTTGCGAATCGAGTGGCCACATTTCAATGGTTATGCACTGTTTTGGTGCTTGATCTGTCCCACTTTAGTTTATAGCGAGCCAAGGGGAATAGGCTGAGGGGGTAGTAGTCTGGATGGAATGGGCATGGTGTGTAGGGTACTTGGGAGGGTAGTCTTGCTGGATGCTGTCATCTCCAGTTCGATCCTCTTATCAGTGCCTAGTCCCTTTGTAAGAGTTGTTCTCTAGAAGTGGATTTTATGCTTGTTCTCTGGGTTTGGTTGGAGTATTAGTATATCTTGGATTGCTTATCCTGTAGAGACCTGTATTTTCATGAAAATGTTTAAAGGTCTTATAAATGCTAGAATATCGAATAAAAGAGAAATTTGTGAGTTTATTTGATTTGGGACTTAAATGATAGGATAGTTGTTAGAGGGAGCGCGAGTGTAATTGAGTTGGGTGCAAGTATAAAAGGGGTGTGTGTGTTGTAGGAGATCAAAAATCTCCCTCATCTTTCTCTCTCTCTCTAGCCAACTCTCCCTCTCTCTCTCGGCTCCCTTTCTCTCTCTTGCTCTATCACTCAAAACTTCACTCCAAAGCTCAAAACCCATGAAGATCAACCTCCATTCCACCCTCTAGACGTGATTTCAAGCTTGTGGTGCGTTGGAAAGAGCTCGGAGAGGAGTATTCATGGAAGATTTCGAATTCAAAAGCTAGGGCTCGCTTGTTTGGGTTGGATCTTCGCATATATGCTTCGAGGTAGGAATCTTTTACTCATTCTATGTGTTTATGAGTTGATTTCATGCTTTAATCGTGTTTAGATCATCCATCATTGCCTCTTCGAAAAGCTGTCAAAATCTGCAAAAAATCACCCAAAATCGCCTAAGGATCGATCCCTAAGCATGAGGAATCGATCCGTCATTCAAATCTGGACAAAACTTGGGTTTTCGCCTTGGGGATCGATCCCCATTGGAGGAGGGATCGATCCCTCCCCTCTCTGGAAGTTCTGCTCACTTTCTGGGTTTCAGCTCAACTTCAAACGGTCATAACTTCTTCGTCCAATGTCCGTTTCATACAAATTTTATATTGATTCGAAGGTCTTAAAGTTAGCTTTCATTTCCCACTAGAAACACCTTAAGACTCTTAGTACACAGAAAGTTATGATCATTTGAGTAGAGGTGTGTCAGTCTGCCGATGTCTGTGATTATTCCTAAGGTTGTTCTCGTTCCAAGTTATGGTTCCCCATATAATTAGAACATGTTTAAGTCACTCTCGGATATGATTAATTGTGTCCTAAAGACTCGTAGTTTAATCTTGTCTCTTGTCACTCGATAGAGTATGATATTCGTGCTGTTTGGGTAGGGGATGTACCGTAAGATTGATAGGAGTATCTCGGGCTATAAGGAGTAATGTGGTGAGTGTTATGGGTAGATATGAGCTAGTCCAATGATCCGATGGGTAGTATCGTGGTTTGTATCCTTGTGCTTCGTCTTGCTGAGCTCCATAGGTTCCTTTGGCACTATTTTATAAGATTCACGTTTTGAACCTAGCCGGTGGTGTGTCATGGAGTCGGTACGTGGCGTAGGGCGCTATGATAGACTTTAAGGAATAACATGATCTTAAGGTATTATTCATTATACAATGGGACATGTATATGAGTTAGTAATGCATTGTGTGATGATGAATGAAAGAACATGAACTTGAAAAATGTTGTTTTCTTGCATATGGATTGATGACACATATGTGTATGTGTGAATTGAGAATTTGAATAAAGGGCCCGCAACGCAAGGTGTGGTAATACGAGGACTCTAGAGGGCCCGCAACGCAAAGTGTGGTAATGCGGAAACCCAGGTGAAGAGAATTTACTGTGACGCAAGGGGTGGTAACACAGTTGAATACCTCTCTCGGGTGAAGAGAATTCACTGTCACGCATGGGGTGGTAACACAGTTGAATGTCTCTCCCGGATGAAGAGAAGTTTGATTGATTTTAGAAATTTATGTTGAAGTTTGGATTGTTTATTGCTTGGGATCGTGTCTGTTGAAAAAGAGAATGAATGGTTAATTCTATCAAGGTTTTATTAAAGAAAGGATTATGGATTTTGAAAAGAAGATTTTTACTAAAAATCCTCCGATGTTTTTGTGCGAATCAATGGATTCGGTACTTGGGCACAAATCAACGGAGCTTGACCTGTGATGGTCTTGAGTTTTCTCTAAATTGTTATGGAAATCAAAAGGAAAATTTTTATGAAAGAAAGCTTTATTTTGAATGGTATGAAATGAAAAAGCGGTTTGTGGCATTTATTTAAAAAGTTAGGAGATGGTTAAACTATTGTTGTTATTTGTTTGGTTGATATGAGTTTTGTTGTTGCTTCTAGTCGATGTGTTGATGGTTAGGGTTATCTCTAGGATGTCCGAAATCCTAAAGTCTAATCGTCTGTTCATTTTTTTTGGTAATCCCTCTTGTATCTCAGGTTCTTTTATTGGAACTCATTCTCTCTTATTGCATGTTTCTTCGCATTTACTTATGGCTTGAGTCTAGATTTTCTACTGGGCTAGTGTAGCTCAACTTATCATTTTTAGGTACAAAGCAAGGAAGTTAGCATGGCGTGCATGTTGATCATGTTTTTACTTGAAGGTATAAAAAGAGGAGATCTTCTACATTTTTTTTAAAAGAAGTGTTTGAAAGAATAATTGAAGTAAACTGTAATATTATTTTGGTACTTTGTATAACTTGGGGCTTGAAGCCAGGATTGTAACTTTTGAATCTACTTGAGAACGGGTAAAGATATATCTTTTGGGCATTATCAGCACTTCAGTAATGATTTTATTTATTATAAACGATTATTATTTATGTTGAAAATCGAGGGCATGACATATCCCATCTCTGGAGTTTGTGGTTATTAGTAGTTGGCTGAGAGCGAGTTGTTTCTGGCGACCCTTAGGCTTGGATGAGGGACTATTAGGCCGGATGGAATGGGCATGGTGTGCAGGGTAAGGCCCTCTGTCCGATGCCAACATCTCTGGTTCAAGCCTCTTCTTTGTGCCTTGTTCCTCTGTAGTAGCTGTTCTGCCTTCCTTGATGTCGACTTGCTCTATTGCTACAAGTCCTCAGTGATGGTTATCTTTTGGTCATTTCTAACCGCGACTATTTATTTTATTTCCTAACTTGGCGGGATGTGCCAAATAGTAGTTCATTTCATTTCATATCATACCCCATTGTACTATCCTTCCGCTTAGATAGATAGTGCCACATGGGCACGCTCTCAACACACATTGCACTTTTGTTATTTTACTTACATTACGCTATTGTACTCTCCATGCGGGTTGTGCATGGGTTATCACACTTTTTTTTCAATCTTTTTTTTTTTTTTTCCTTTTCTTTTCCTCCTGGGGTATGCCCCTTGTAGGCTGTACATTCGATTAACCTTTATAATTTCAAGCTAATTTACCCAAAATAATAATAATAATTTGGATATAGCATTAGGGGTATTGCTAGTTTCCCCAAATGACTCTCATATCCTTCTATCATACAAACTATGGTTTGACGTCACCAAGAACCAAGCTTAGTATGAAGCCTGCATTACTGAGATAGAGGTAGCATTGGAACTAGGGGCAAGAAGGACAGAGGTCAATGGAGATTCAAACTTAGTGGTGTCCCAAGCAAGGGGAGATTGGAAGGTTAAAGAGGACACGTTGAAACTATACCACTCTGTGCTGGAAGCTCTAATTTGGCAATTCGACTCCGTTATTTTCACTCACACTCCACAAGTGAGTAATAGGTTTGCAATTGCATTGGCAACGTTGGCCTCTATGGTCGAAATACCCCTGGGATTCATGATGCGGCTGCTAATGAATCCCTCCGAAGCCAGTATGTGAGTGTACTTTCACTAAGGAAGATGAGGACGATGGGAAGCCATGGTATGAGGATGTGAAGAAGTTTCTGGAAAAAGGAGTATCCCTCCGAAGCCACCTCAAAGGATAAAATGGCTATGTGAAAGTTTGCTGCCCGATTTGTGGTTTGTGGTGGAGCAATGTATCAAAATGCACATCTGGGCCCCAATCAACTCTGTGTCACAATAGAGGAAAGTCAGAAGGTAATGGAGGATATACACGAGGGGATTTGTGGGCTGAACATGTGTGGGGCAACAATGGCAAAGAAGATCCTACGTCAAGGATTCTACTGGACTATAATGGAGGCTGACTGTAATGCTACAAATGCCAAACTCAAGCTGATTGCTTGCGTATTCCCCCAACGGAATTATACAGCATGACATCCCCTTGGACATTCTCCACCTGGGGAGTAGATGTCATGGGAAGTATAAATCCAAAAGGGAAATACAAGCATCAGTTTATTCTGGTGGCCATTGACTACTTCACCAAGTGGGTGGAAGCCGCTTCTTATGCTACCCTCAAAGCCACTCATGTGGCCAAGTTTATCCACACCAATATCATCTATCAGTATGGTGTACCTCACGAGTTCATCTGTGACAATGGATCGCACTTTAAAGGGGCAACAAGGAAGCTTTTTGTTGAGTTTGGGATACAAAATCATCGATCATCTACCTATTGGCCTTAGACCCATGGAGCGGTTGAGGCTGCAAACAAAAACATCAAATAGATTTCACAAAAGACTACTGACACCTATACGGACTGGCCAGAAATTCTACCTTTATCAATATGGGGATATCGAATGACCAAAGGAATTCAACTAGGGCCACTCCCTATTCTCTGGTCTTTGGGATGGAAGTCGTTTTTCCTGTTGAGCTGGAACTTCCATCATTAAGGGTGCTGGCTGAAACCGAGACGATTGAAGAAGACTGGGTTTAAAACCGCTATGACAAGTTGGCATTACGGGATGAGAGGAGGTTGAGGGCATTATACCACGTGCAAGGGTATCAAAGCCACATTGCGAGAGCATTTAACAAAAAGGTGAAGCCAAGAGACATCAAGGCAAGAGATATGGTGCTTAAAGCAATCCGTCATCTCGTTTCAGACCCGAGGGGCAAGTTTAGGCCAAACTAGGGAGGACCCTACTTTGTCAAGCACATACTATCTAGAGGAGCAGCATACATTGCAGATTTGGATGGGATGGAATTTGTAACACCGGTAAACATCGACGAGCTGAGGAAGTATTACTCTTGAGAGATGCTCGTTGGGCCAAAAACCACAAAGGTGGGCGGACCCAAGTAAAAATTAGAGCAGCCTGCTAGGTTGGAAACCCAAAAGGGCGGCTTAGGCAAAAACTAAGACATAAATAAAATAGTTTGCTAGACTGAAGACTCGCAAGGGCAGTTTAGGCAAAATTAAGAGCATAAAAGGAAAGGAAAACACTCGAGTGAACCCTATCTAAAAAAATAAAAACAAACAAATCTTGCTTGGAACTACATTTATGGCCTGAATCCCTCCACGGGATACGTAGGCAGTCTCTAGATCAAGATTCAACCATTTTCACTTCTGGTCTATCCTAAGCATACTCACCACAAAAAATCGAGTTTAATGTTTCTGAACATGAAGCAGGACCTTCAAGAGGGCACCACAAAGGGTTAGGAATGACGAGACCCTCTCTGTCGGAGTGACCCATGATAGCTGTAAATTCCTCAAAGGTGGGGCACAACTCTTCTCTTCTTAATCGAAAAACATGGAGCACGGGATCCCACAAGCTAGTGGCTACCGGGAGGAAAGCAAAGTTAATAGGAATTTGGTGGAGGAGAAAAGAAAGTCCATACCAAAGGACTTGAAGTGTAAATGGTCTAGGCCATTGAAGGAATTCATTCACTGATCAAGAATCAGTTGTGCCATGTGTTAAGAGTGGTTGCTGACAAACTATCGAGTTCGTAGAACGCATACTTATAGGCTAGGTTGAGTCCTAGTTTGAATCAAAACCGGATTCTAAATCCACGTCAGTTAAGTCGGTCTCTCGGTCGGCACATCGATATAGCGGTCGTGGGATCAATTCCTCGGCCTGTGAAAATTAAGGCTGACTCTTAGAAATGGAAATTGATTTCTCGGTCGCCTAATCTATTATCTGGCCGCCAAAACGACTCATTTATAGGAGAATTCCACAGTCCTGTTCAGTTTGCCAAGTTACAAACTTCATGCAAAACAATACAAAGCAGCATACACAATCTGATATCAGAGCAAAAGATTTTCATATAATCAAGAACTTTTTACATCACAAGGTGGATCATCCCACATTTCCTAACAAACTATACATAAGTTTTCTACTGGACTAACCCATGCAAGATGAGAAACAGAAAAATAGGGGAAGAAAGAGAGGAACATGCCGAATCCTTTGGTGGTCCGAACACCAGAGCCCAACTACAAAAAAGAAGAGGACACCCTAGGGGTGATGTATAGCAAAGAAGCACAACGGTGCACAATAATCATCATATGGCCCAGAAAAATCATCATACTGTGTGCAAACACCACCCCAGGAGCTCCAAGTCACGAAAGCAAGCGCCCCATGGGGAAGTCTTGAATCAAACTTCAAGACAAGACCGATGGCAGCACAGTCTCCCTCCGCACACACTAGCCACTCTTGCACACTACCCATCGCTCGGACTCAACAGTGTAGACACCCCAATTTGGCCTAATGATTATTTCAAGCCTCACCTTGGGACCATCCCGATGATGATGTGGATATAGTGATTGCTGATTGACTTCTTGTGAACCCATGGACTTATGGTGAATACTTTTAGCCACTTAGAGGAGACCCAATCTAGAGCCAAATAGCCTTTCAGATAGAAATACAGTATCCAAGGAAAATCTATCTTTCAGCCGTAACATTGATCTCATGGCCACAACATCATTCTTTCACCCGTGAAACATGTTGCTTGAAAATTTCCCTGAGAGATCAATTCCTTGACAGCCAAATCGATTCTTCGGCTGCCTAATCCATTCTTCGGCCGCCAAATCCTTTAACCGGTCGCCAGATCGTCTATTTTCCAGATTCTGGAATGCTCTATCATACGTTTGATCTGATCCTCAAAACCCTAGTAGCCAAATTCTGATGCGTTCGGGCTACGTAAATAGATTGCCATGAAGAGTTTGTGTTGCCTTACATTACCAATTAAATCGTACGTTTTGATTGGTTAGAGTGAGTCACCAATTGCCTATATAAAGGAGCCTTTGGGTTCCAAAATTAACATGTTCATACACCCTCTTTGGCCACAAATTCTGCATATATACTCTCTCATATCCCCTCCACAAAAGCCCTAACTTTTCGAAGGCAACCGCAATTTGATGATCAAACCTCCGAAGTACAAACCTTAACCCTAGGGTTTTCGAGAAGCAAATCAGTCAATCACCCTCAATCCAAAGCAATCAAGCAACTGAGGGATCAAGGTGGTGCGGCCCAGGGGCCTATGGTTTGGTTTATTTCATGCCTTTGTACATTAATCGTAGCATTTTGATTTTCGGTTAATCGTTTAGTCTGGTGTGAGGAAGAACATTGGCTGGGCCTTCGATCCTTCGGCTGATACATCGATCCAGAAGGATCCTTCGGCCGTGACATCCATTTATCGGCCGAGGGATCCATTCTCTGGGACAGTTTTGCTTTTTGTTTTCAGGCATGCTTTCAATTAACGTACTAGCTCACCATATCAAGTGTTAAAGGCTAATGAACATATTATGTGTTTAGAATTAAATAAAGCAAATATTAATCTTATGTTGAACGATTATGGGCTAGTCTCACGACTTGGCAAAGAGGGGTGCCTAACACCTTCCCCTTATTGTACTCTTGGCTCTCGTACCCGGAATCTCTATCTTTTTCCTATTTTTTTATAAACTAGATGGCGACTCTATTTTGATGATAACCGTTATCGTGTGGCGATGTTCCGAGCCATGAGAATATCCATGATCTTGGTTTATGAAGTGGAAGCAAACAAACGATGATCAATCTGTTTGGCAATGCCCCGATTGGGAGGTGTCTACAGTTTTTGGCGACTCTACTGGGGACTTGAGAGCCATAACCAGAAAATTCGACATAAGACTAATACATGCTTTATCTAATTCTTCTATCATTTGCATCGAGCGGGCAACTTTGTTGAGTTCACCTAAGTATATCAAAAAAGGAATCATTCGATTACCACCTATGATGGGCTGGTGAAACGACTGGTGCCCTTTTGACAACGGAGCACCCTTGAGACTACCCAAACCTTATGTTAGAGAGCCATAGAACTTATCAAAATACGACAGGAACCCGCAGGTTAAGAAATTTTCTTGCACTTTTCTTTGAAATTCTTCCTCACACCATGTATCTTTTGTAACATCTCTTTCTGTGCAAAAGGGTTGGGATTTTCAGCCGAAATCCTAACCCTATACATCCAAGTACTGACTTGCAGGTATTTTACTTTTCAAGCAGGCATGATAGGTAGACTAAAGAAGCAACCACAACCAGTTTTATACTCTTACAACACTCGAAGCCACGCCAAACATAGGTCTTTACAGCCATCCCGACTGTCATCCTCGCCTATTGAAACACCTTCACCGCAACAGTCCTTATCACTTTCTGGGACTTCGCGGTCATCTTCTTGGCGAACTCGATCATCTACCAATCCCCAAGCTTCACCAAGCTATCCTCCCACTCCCATTTTAAGAATGGCAGACAATGAATCCATTATTGCTGAACTCCGAACTCAAATTACTTATTTACTAGCCGAAAAAGCAGCAAAAGATGCTGAGGACAAGAACACTACAACACAAATGACCTATTGCAAGGAAAAGTAGTGAGGAAATTTGATTTTGTCGCTAAAGAATATCAATTTGCGAGGAAAATCAAATTTCCTCACAGAATCCAGTTGATGAGATAATAATAGGCAAGAAAAATAATTTTTGTCGCCCAAATATCGTTTATGGCGAGGAATTTACATTTTTCCTCACCAAAAGAAACCCGCGATATTTTTTTTGGAGGTTAAGGCGAGGAAATATTTTGTCGAATGATTGTTTAAAATAATTATGCCCAAGTTAAAAAAATCTCCGTCTCCGACTAAAATTTTCCCCAACTATCGATCCATCCCTCCTCTCTTGACGGAGAGACTTCTCTCCCCCTTCTTCATCTCCCTCTATCTCGTTCTCCATCCCCCAGTTCCCCCTTCCTCCTTCTCCCACGATTTTTTGTGACAGAGGCAAACAAGCATCAAAGCACCATCAGTCTTAACGGCAGGCGAGCACCAGATCCCATGACTCGCAACACCGTGCGAAAGATACGACGAACAGGTATGTACCTCTATTCATGTATATAAGTATTGTATAGATACATATAGATACATATAGATATACATACGGGTGTACAACCCCCAATTTGTAAACCCTAAATTATTTTGCCATGAAACTAAACCCAGTGCGTAAACCCTAGTTTTTTTCCTTCAGATCCGCATTTTTTTGATCATTTCTGGTCACTAGTATGTATGAATCTTTGTATGTGGCGTGAATTTCGGCATGTCCGTGTTAATGTTTTTATGATTTTCACAAAGAACAATCAGTATTCTCGATCTATTAGAGGGTTGAGGGTATGTCAAGTTCTATTAGTTGGGGATCATAAACAGCGTCAATTGCATTTCTTTTCGAGTTTTTTTTGTTTGATAGGCAACAAAATTTTATTAAAACTCGACAAAATGGTACATCGAGGGAAGACCAAATACTAGCCCCATAGATTAAAGCATAATATGAGGCCAAAAGAGGCAAAAGAAGCGAAAAGATACATCCAATGAAACATTGAATTGGTCCGAACTTTATACCACAACTCCAAGCCTGAACTTGAAACCAAATGCCCAATCATTTGAGTGGTATCACACTACAGCAGCAACAGCACATAGCTTGCAGCAACGCTTCAGCAGCAGCACAGTTCGAAACTAATTGCACGACCCTTATATTCCAAGCATCATTGAACATAATTCTGTCTCACATTTGATAGGCTTCTCACCCCCTTCAGGAACACCCAACTCTCTAGCTAGAATTCCATGCTCATAAAACTCTGCAAATAATGCTATGATGTCTTGCTTCATAAAACTCCAAGCCTTTTTGACAAAAGAGAAATTGAACCCATCTGGACCAGGAGCTTTAAGGCTATTACAATCCTTGATTGCTGCTCGACCTCCTCTTCATCAAACTGTTCTTCCAGTAGTTTCACCTGCTCTGGTTTCAACCTTCTACTAAGTGGTCCTTCCAGCTCTGTTCTGATTTCCACATCCTCAGTAAACACTTCTTTAAAGTACTCCACTGCAGCCCTTTTTATCAATTCAGGATCTTCCAGAAAACTCCCATCCACCTTGGTAGAATAAATCAGGTTCTTTCTGTATCTATTATTTGCTGACATTTGGAAAAATCTGGTATTTCTATCACCAAGTTTCTTTTTGAGTTTTGTAATAGCCCTGATTTTCGGTAAATAAAAATTTCGTTAAATATTTGAATTTTATTTTAATATTTGGATTGCTTTAATTTTCTTTTATTGTAATTTGTCATAATTACACTTTTGCCCTTCAAAGTTCGTTTCTTGACTTTAAAGCCTACTTAGCAAGTCTAGTTAGCTTCCAACCAACTCGTTGGAGAAACCGAACTAGGAAATCACCTAGTTACTTTTTCCCTAACCCAAGATGGACTGTTTTGGCCATCCTTCAACCTTGTGAACCTTTCCAACCCTAGAATTGGAATTTGTTTATTTATTTTCTTTTATTATTTTGGTTTTACTCTTTATCCCTTAGATAATAGAAGTTAGGGGAACTATTATCCATTGGATAATAGAAACCCAATTCTTTATATTAAAAGGATTCAATGGAAGATTTGAACAAAGTACTAACATCTATTAAAAATATAGACATTTTTAATTGCTTAAAAGGACTTTTTGGATTATTTTATTATATAAGTTCCCTAGTAACTATTGTCCATTGGACAATAAAAGCTAGGAGAATTATTATCCATTGGATAATAAGTTCATCTTTCAACCAAGTACATGGGTTGATTAATTTAGTCTTTTTCTTAAATCCCCATGTGACAATGTACATATTATTTTAATATAAAAGTTACCTAATTACTATTGTCCATTGGACAATAGAAGTTAGGGGATTTCTTGTCCATTGGGTAATAGGTTGTTCTTTCAACTAGTATAGGATTTTATTAAACTAGTCTTTTTCAAAAAACCAATGTGATGTTAGTACCTATATTTTATTGTGTAAGTACTTTTGGTTTAAAAGCTCTAGGATTCCTTTGGTACCCTAATATTATTTTCTATTGGGGTTTTGTACCCAATTGGATTAGTTTAATGAGGAGTTGAACTACCTAGAGTACATTAGTACACTAGTTTATTATTTTAGTCCAACATGTGCCTATTTGTTTGTTTAGTAAGAAATCTTAGCCTTTAAGTTTCTTGACTTAAGTACCGTAAGTGCCTATTATTCTTTCTTGCATAAATGAATATATATATATATATATAGTGTACTTGTGCGAGAGAGAGAGAGAGAGAGAGAGAGAGAGAGAGAGAGAGAGGAGAGAGAGGCCATGAGAGGGAGAGAGAGGCCGAGAGGCAGAGAGAGGGAGAGAGAAAGAGGAAGGAAGAAAGAAGGAGATGGGATTGTACCATGCTTGCTCTTCCTTGTCCTTTCAAATCCTTGGTGATATCTTCTTCCTAGCCAAGAAACTACCTCCATTGTCCTCCATTGTCCTTTCTTTATTTGTTTAACACAAGAATCTTGTACAACCTAGCCTTTCTTCCACAAATCTTCCAAAAATCAAATCCTAGCCATGCAAGCCTAGCTTTTAGCCATTTATCTTCCATGTGAACATGATTTTATGGAATAAAAAAATGAGTTGTAGAGAGAGAGAGAGAGAGGGGCCGGCCAAAGAGGGGAGGAGGAGAGCTTGCCTATAAATAGAAAGCCACTCCAAGCATTGAACTCACACCTTCTCATTTGCTCCAACTTCTCTCTAGAATTCTTTGTTCTTTCTTTGTTCTTCTTGTTCTTGAGTTTTTCTTGAGTTCTTCAAGAAACTCATCCAAGGCCGCCACTAAGCCGCCACTCAACCACCTTCTCGATCCATAAAGTAGTAGTAGTAATAGCCTAGAACAAGTTTCGAGAGAAACCTTTCTCTTTCGAAGCTACCGGAAGCCTACCGTAAGAAGTTACTCCGCCCAATTCCCGACGTACCTTCCGTAGTCGTCACTACCGCCAAGAAGAACGGTAGATTCTCCCTATCTACTACTCCGAATTATACGTAGTGTATCTTAACTTTATTTACTTTCCATCTCAAGTATTCGTATTTTAATCTTTACGATGGTTATGAGCATGCATATGTGATTTGCTTGTATTACTTGTGGCGTGATAAAGCATAAGTGATTTTCACTCCAAGGGCGTCCGTACATGTGGCGTTATGCTTTAAATTGTGATTAGAGCATGTTGAATGATTGATTTATGTTTACGTATGTGATAAGTCCTACCAACGGAGTCTATGCATGTACACGAGACACGAGAATCGAGAAAGTAGAAACATTGCACCTAGGGTGTGGTTAAAAGGAAATGTATTCCGAGGATGGAAATATTTTTGAAACGACATAATGACCGATTTTTGTGGCATTATGTGTGTGTGTGTCTTCCAATGGGAATCCGGAATTGCGGAACCATTGTGAGGTTTTGTGCATTCCCATGGGAAATCAGACCGGCGGAACCATAGTGAGGTATGGCTTGGTTATCCGCGATACGGAGCCAATGCAATTGTGTGCCAATGGGAACCTGGAGCGGCGGAACCATTGAGAGGATACTCGGGAACCCGACGCGGCGGAACAGAGGTTGGGTGTGTGGCTTGGTTATCCATGGTACGGAGCCAATGCGAATGATTTTGAAAGGCTTAGTTATCCGCGGTACGGAGCCAATGCAAATGATTTTGAAAGGATGATTTGTAAGTGAAAATGTTAACACGGTCTACGACGAATCGCGTAGGAAGAACACGGAAATCTTGGACACCAACGATAGTTGAATAACGAATGTGGATGTGTCATTGTTATTGTCTGTTGCATATGATCTATTGTTATAAGTTATGGGTTAGTGGGTATGGGATTGTTCTGCTGAGCTTTTGTAGCTCACGGTGTTACCTTTTGGTGACCCTGACATATTATGCTGGTGGCGACGCTGGTATAATGTGTCAGATTTTGTAGATGAACAGGGTAAGCAGTTTACCGTGGAGGCTTTTGGAGCTGAGGAGCTAGCAAGAATGGAGGAGCAAGTGGAGCATTAGTTAGGAACCCTAGAACCCCCTCCATTTGTGTAAATATTGAACTCTTATGGGCTTTTTGTTGTAATAATGAGCCAGACTCCAGTTGATTTTATCAATAAAATGTCTATTTAACGTACCCAAAATTGGGGGCGTTACAACTTGGTAATAGAGCTTTAGGTTCAAAAGCTCGGCCATGGGTAGAATGGGTAGAACCATGAGATAAGTTGGCCGTTGCACAAACATGACTTCGAGTTTAAGTTTACCGTCCCAAATTGGGTGGAATTCTGTCAAAACAATCTTCAGATTGAAGCAAGGCGCGGAATTGGCAGTACTGCCGAGCTGGGAATTCCTGAACAATTGGATGATAACTTAAATCAAGGATCGAATGTGGAACTTAGAAACTCGAAAGTTTTCTCTAGAAGTTAGTACTTTGTCTCAGATTTTAGATAATCTTCCGTGTAGATAAACCACCTAGTCAACCTATTAGATGGAACTACATGTAATGATTAAGAGAGGTTAATGGAATTGTCCTACTCTAGAGTGGAGTAGTAGCAGCATAGAGTAAAGCCCGACAACCTGTAGGATCATGTAGTTGGCGCATTTCATGATCTCTTTTATCTTTTGTTTTTGTAGTAGAACTCTATGCATCCTATTGTATTTCTTTTGTTTATCTATGAAAACTTTGCTGTTGCATACTACTTGATAAATTACTTTTGACCCTTAGAAGGAAATAGTTTAGTTAGATTAAACCTCCCTTCGGATTATTACTTGTAGATGGCGAATCGACGTAGTGGATTAGGACGCGAAACCGGAGAATCCTCTAACTCAAACCCTGACCTAACCCAGATCATGCAAGCGTTTATCCCCGCCTTGAACGCTAACCGCCAAAACCAGAACCATGACGACGGACCTATGACCCGAACTCGAGCGATGAATGAGTTCTGCAAACGTCGACCTCCGACCTTCAATGGAGATACCAACCCCACCATGGCTGAAACCTGGCTGAAGGAAGTCAAGGTGATCCTGGACACCTTAGAGATCACCCGAGATGGAGATCTGTAGCCTTAGCCACCTACCAGCTGAAAGGAGAAGCCCATTACTGGTGGGAGCTGATGGAGGCAACCCATGGCATAGCCACCATGACCTTCGCCTTCGCTGAGTTCGAGACCCTGTTTCTCGACAAGTACTTTCCCACGCCAATCTGTTTGGCCAAGGAACAAGAGTTCCAAAACCTCAAACAAGGAACTATGACCGTTACTCAGTATGTGGCCAAGTTCGAAGAACTATCTCGCTACGCCCCGGATGCCGTTGCAACCGAGGATAAGAAGGCAAAAAGGTTTGAATGGGGACTGACGACTACTCGAAAGGCTGTGGTGGCTCAAGCTTTCACCACCTATGCCGGTGTTGTGAAGTGTGCTCTTTGACTGGAGAGTGAAGAGAATGACTTCAAAACCCGATGGAGGAAGGCGACAGGCAACATTGGTGGACCAATCCGAACCCAGACTTCCAACAACAACCGTGAACCCTATTTCACCAAATCCTTTGCTTGGGGTCAGAGCGACCAAACCTGGAAGACTGCGTTTCACCGAACACGGTGAAACGCAGAGAGGCAATCGAGACCTACCGACAGTTAGCTGCTACAACTGTCAGGCTATGGGCCACATCAGGTGCAACTGCCCGCAGCCTCAAAGGAGGAGGGATGGAACCCTTGGGAATCAGGAACCTCAATAACCTGAGCAAGCCTGTTTTGTGAAGCAAAACCTCGGCGGCCCATCGCAGCAGCAGAATGGGCAAAACAGGGGAAAACAGCCCATGGGAATCCAACAAGGCACTGGAGGGCGCATCTTTGCGTTGCAGACTGAGGAACAAGAGCAGGATCCCTATATGATCTAAGGTATGCTACTATGATAGTATCTGCATACAAGCCTTGTTAGACTCTGCTGCATCGCATTCCTTTATATCTCTCCTGCCTGCGTAACTGCTATAGCACAAGAAACAGAAACCCCTAAGTACGTGTATGGAAGTAACATCACCATTGGGGGGAGTATGACTGTTAGTCTAGTGTGTAGAGAGTGCAAACTAGAAGTAGCTAACTTGCGACATTCGAATGATCGATATGGCGGATTTCGACATAATCCTGGGGATGGACTGGCTATTGGCTCATCAAGCAGTCATAGACTATCATCAGAAGGCGGTGACCGCGTATACCCCTAAAGGGACTCGTTTCCAATTTAAGGGGGATAGACAGATGGTGAGCCTGAAGACGAGAAGATCGAAGTGGCAGGATTAACCGTTTGGATGGCTAGCCAGCCTCCAATTGGAAGAAGCCAATAGAATGGAAGTGGGATTTCCACACATCGTGTGCGAGTATGCCGATGTTTTCCTTAAAGAACTTCATGGCTTATCGCCTTAAGGAGAAATAGACTTCTCTATAGAACTTTAACCGGGAATTGCACCAATCTCTATGGTGCTATATCAAATGACCCTTCAAGCTAAAGGAGCTCAAGACCAAATTGAAGGAGCCGATGGACAAAAAATTTATCAAGCCAATTAGGAGGAGCACGAAGGACACTTTCGAATGGTACTACAAGTACTCTGAGATAGCCAACTTTATGCCATGACAAATTCTGGCTAGAAGTGGTTAAGTTCTTGGGGCACGTGGTATCCAAGGACGGAATCAAGGCAAACGGAAGTAGGGTCGAAGCAGTACTGAAGCATCCAGAAGTGAAAGGCTTAATTTTTCCGTGACTGCATAGGTTCTTTCAGTGCCTTTGCATAGGTTCTTTCCGAGATTGTAGAGTATCGTAGGGATTGTTTGCTGATTTACCCCCGAGATGAGGATGGAGTACTTATGCCCTACGATTTTGGGGTTAATCTACTCAAGTGAATCCATTGTTTCCTACTTTTGGAAATGGGTTTAATATCGTTAGGAAGAAGGAAGGATTGTGCTAAAGAAAACGTTTGTAGGATACAAGTCCGCATGATGATTTGGTAGAGGTTTTGTATTTGACGTTGATGTTTGCGGTGGAGACCTCACCAAAGGCGTACAATGAGGCAAGCTGTTCGACGGCTGAAGCGACTTCAACCCCCTCTCGTTAAGCAAGTGAAAAGGCTTAATTCGACTGATGGTGACCTACACTTATTTTTAAGGGATATACGATGATTCCAAGATCGGTCTAGCAACCTAGTCTAATCTGTAGTCGCGCGCCAATTTCGGGGACGAAATTGTTTTAAGGGGGATAGATTGTAACAGCCCTGATTTTCGGTAAATAAAAATTTCGTTAAATATTTGAATTTTATTTTAATATTTGGATTGCTTTAATTTTCTTTTATTGATGTTTGTCATAATTATACTTTTGCCCTTCAAAGTTCGTTTCTTGACTTTAAAGCCTACTTAGCAAGCCTAGTTAACTTCCAGCCAACTCGATGGAGAAACCGAACTAGAAAATCACCTAGTTACTTTTTCCCTAACCCTAGATGGACCGTTTTGGCCATCCTTGAACCTTGTGAACCTTTCCAACCCTAGAATTGGAATTTGTTTATTTATTTTCTTTTATTATTTTGGTTTTACTCTTTATCCCTTGGATAATAGAAGTTAAGGGAACTATTATCCATTGGATAATAGAAACCCAATTCTTTATATTAAAAGGATTCAATGGAAGATTTGAACAAAGTACTAATATCTATTAAAAAAATAGACCTTTTTAATTGCTTAAAAGGACTTTTTGGATTATTTTATTATATAAGTTTCCTAGTAACTATTGTCCATTGGACAATAAAAGCTAGGAGAATTATTATCCATTGGATAATAAGTTCATCTTTCAACCAAGTACATGGGTTGATTAATTTAGTCTTTTTCTTAAATCCCCATGTGACTAGGTACATATTATTTTAATATAAAAGTTACCTAATTACTATTGTCCATTGGACAATAGAAGTTAGGGGATTTCTTGTCCATTGGGTAATAGGTTGTTCTTTCAACTAGTACAGGATTTTATTAAACTAGTCTTTTTAAAAAAAACCCATGTGATGTTAGTACCTATATTTTATTGTGTATGTACTTTTGGTTTAAAAGCTCTCGGATTCCTTTGATACCCTAATATTATTTTCTATTGGGGTTTTGTACCTAATTGGATTAGTTTAATGAGGAGTTGAACTACCTAGAGTACACTAGTTTATTATTTTAGTCCAACATGTGCCTATTTGTTTGTTTAGTAAGAAATCTTAGCCTTTAAGTTTCTTGACTTAAGTACCAAAAGTATCTATTATTCTTTCTTGCATAAATGAATATATATATATATATATAGTGTACTTGTGCAAGAGAGAGAGAGAGAGAGAGAGAGAGAGGAGAGAGAGGCCATGAAAGGGAGAGAGAGGAGAGAGAGGCCGAGAGGGAGAGAGAGGGAGAGAGAAAGAGGAAGGAAGAAAGAAGGAGATGGGATTGTACCATGCTTGATCTTCCTTTTCCTTTCAAATCCTTGGTGATATCTTCTTCCTAGCCAAGAAACTACCTCCATTGTCCTCAATTTTCCTTTCTTTATTTGTTTAACACAAGAATCTTGTACAACCTAGCCTTTCTTCCACAAATCTTCCAAGAATCAAATCCTAGCCATGCAAGCCTAGCTTTTAGCCATTTATCTTCCATGTGAACATGATTTTATGGAATAAAAAAATGAGTTGTAGAGAGAGAGAGAGAGAGAGAGGGGCCGGCCAAAGAGGGGAGGAGGAGAGCTTGCCTATAAATAGAAAGCCACTCCAAGCATTGAACTCACACCTTCTCATTTGCTCCAACTTCTCTCTAGAATTCTTTGTTCTTTCTTTGTTCTTCTTGTTCTTGAGTTTTTCTTGAGTTCTTCAAGAAGCTCATCCAAGGCCGCCACTAAGCCGCCACTCAACCACCTTCTCGATCCATAAAGTAGTAGTAGTAATAGCCTAGAACAAGTTTCGAGAGAAACCTTTCTCTTTCGAAGCTACCGGAAGCCTACCGTAAGAAGTTACTCCGCCCAATTCCCGACGTACCTTCCGTAGTTGTCACTACCGCCAAGAAGAACGGTAGATTCTCCCTATCTACTACTCCGAATTATACGTAGTGTATCTTAACTTTATTTACTTTCCATCTCAAGTATTCGTATTTTAATCTTTACGATGGTTATGAGCATGCATATGTGATTTGCTTGTATTACTTGTGGCGTGATAAAGCATAAGTGATTTTCACTCCAAGGGCGTCCGTACATGTGGCGTTATGCTTTAAATTGTGATTAGAGCATGTTGAATGATTGATTTATGTTTACGTATGTGATAAGTCCTACCAACGGAGTCTATGCATGTACACGAGACACGAGAATCGAGAAAGTAGAAACATTGCACCTAGGGTGTGGTTAAAAGGAAATGTATTCCGAGGATGGAAATATTTTTGAAACGACATAATGACTGGTTTTGGTGGCATTATGTGTGTGTGTGTGTTCCAATGGGAATCCAGAATAGCGGAATCATTGTGAGGTTGTGTGCGTTCCCATGGGAAACCGGACCGGCGGAACCATGGTGAGGTATGGCTTGGTTATCCGCGGTACGGAGCCAATGCAATTGTGCGCCAATGGGAACCCGGCACAGCGGAACCATTGAGAGGATACTCGGGAACCCAATGCTGCGGAACCGAGGTTGGGTGTGTGGCTTGGTTGTCCGCGGTACGGAGCCAATGCAAATGATTTTGAAAGGCTTGGTTATCTGCGGTACGGAGCCAATGCAAATGATTTTGAAAGGATGATTTGTAAGTGAAAATGTTAACACGGTCTACGACGAGTCGCGTAGGAGGAACACGGAAATCTTGGACACCAGCGATAGTTGAATAGCGAATGTGGATGTGTCATTGTTACTGTCTGTTGTATATGATCTATTGTTATAAGTTATGGGTTAGTGGGGATGGGATTGTTCTGCTGAGCTTTTGTAGCTCACGGTGTTACCTTTTGGTGACCCTGACATATTATGCTGGTGGCGACGCTGGTATAATGTGTCAGATTTTGTAGATGAACCGTGGAGGCTTTTGGAGCTGAGGAGCTGGCAAGAATGAAGGAGCAGGTGGAGCTGTAGTTAGGAACCCTAGAACCCCCTCCATTTGTGTAAATATTGAACTCTTATGGGAGTTTTGTCGTAATAATGAGCCAGACTCCAGTTGATTTTATCAATAAAATGTCTATTTAACGTACCCAAAATTGGGGGCGTTACAAGTTTTGTGTCCCTTTGGTGGATTGAATCTGTGTTTGTATTCGCGGTATAAGGGTTGATGTTATATAGGCAATTAGGTCTAATGACTCTACTTCGTTGTTTATGGTCACGGTGCGGTGAATCTACTAACTTTGTTAACTTTATTAACTTGTAATCGTTAATATGTTCAGAGATGCTAAATTGGTAGGACTTTAGAGTATTTAGAGAGTTGGGTGGGAGGAACCACAATTGTCAAGCGCAACCTCCTATTGGGTTACTCTATTTGTCCAATTTAGTGCATTGCATGCACTTTATTTGAAGAAGAATATGCGTGTGCATAAACATAATATACATGTCCTCTATTTTAGTAATTTTTAACTTGCATTGTTTTGAAGGTGACTATGACACTCGATTTGGAATACAACTGGTTGAGGTCAAAGCTTAAAAAAAGGGCCAGGACAATATTTTTGCATTTGCTTTGCATTTTGACTTTCTTTGTTTTCTCTTAACGTGTTGTTGTAATGTATTTGAACCATTTGAATGGCTTTTTAGCGTTACCCAACTAATGTGATGGTTCTATGCAGGTAATGCAATTACGAGAAGCATGTAGTCATCCTCAACTCTATCCTGGTACTAAACTTGAAGCAGGAGTGGATGTTGGATGTAACTCAAAATTCATTTATCCTCTTTATTGCTCATATGAAAATATTCAAGAAGCTACACATTCTTTGACTTAATCTGTACAGGCTCTAAAGTGTATGTGCAATCTATGCTTATTGTATTAACGTTTATAAGTGATATTCAACTGTAGGTTAAGAAAGGTTTTTGGATTGAATCGTCTATTGAGCTTGTGAACCTTGATGAACCTGCTGTTAAGGTAATTCTTTTTTGCCCATCTACATTTTACTTGTGGTTGCTCTTAGAAGTTCAACGGTAAGTTATATTAAGTATTGTTGATTATATTTTTGCATGATGGTTGTATGCACGTTTGATCCGCAATGTAGAGAATGATATCCTATTGTAGCATTTGAATGTTGTTTCTATGTTCCTTGCAAGAGGGATCTTTTCTTGGTATATGCATGTCTATGCTATATGTATCATGATATAATATTTTCTTGGTTAATGTGATTTGGGTTTTGGAAGTTTTAGTCGCACTTTTTCGTTTATTACTCAATGGTCGTTCCATTTCCAAACTGAAAAATGTCAATTGCAAAAATTGTTGGACTTCTATAAATCCACTCGCTATAATGGCGACATGGGTGAGTGGATTGCTCTAACATGCTAGACTAAACTATGTACGTATAATGTCATATATCAAGTAATTTTTGTGGATATTAAATCATTATACGTTTCAATTTACTTGTGTTGTTTCAATTAATAAAAAAATGGTAGGAGGAAATGATACATGTAGAGGCTAAACAAAGTCAGGAAGGTGCTACCCCATTATGAGGGGAGCAAATGTCCGTCAAGGTGCTAAAGAAGAGATCAGGTTATGTGAAAGCACTTGGGTTGAGACCTTATTCCTCTATTAGGACCACATTTGAATTTGCCATGACCCATGAATATGTATCACACCTCGAGATGAAGTTAAGAGGCACAAAATGAGACCATAGAGAAGCTTTTCGAGGCAAATAGTTAGCAGCAGAAGATAAATGCTAGCATGATGGAGTTTCTCATTGAAAAAGGGTACATTGGACATGTTGGGAGTGCTGAAACATTGTCTAATGATTGACTGGTTAGTAGAATTCATTTATCCTTTTCAAACTCTTTTCAATGAACTCATATATATAAGTAATGGAATGGTTGATTGATTTAATGTGGTTGATTGACATATTTGGTGCAATTTTTTGTTTTATATGTTCATGCAATTAGTGGATTTAGTTGAACTTCCAAGAAGTGTCAGGATTGAGATGCTTTTTGTCCATGTCCGCACTTTGTAACTTATTAAAGCTATCTAGTTTTTCATGATAGAAAAGGTTAGGTTGAAATGTTGAACTATTGAAGCAAAAAAAAAAACCAAAACTCTTAACTACTTGTAACAATAGTTCAAAAGGGAAAGAAGTTTGATGAAGAAGCTATTAAGTTTGAACTACTTTCTGAGGGTTGTTGTTGCTTGAGCTGATATCGTACATCAGAAGTTCATTGGGCTTGTTTTAAACAGTTCTTAGTATTAGTTTGTACCTCATGTTTGTTGTTATAATTTCTGCTTTTCCAGATTGGTATGTTGGCTCTACCTACCTGGTTTTCTTTTTGTTCTTGGATTTGACCAATGGAGAGATGAGTATGAGTAATAGTTTTGATGTTGCTTTTTATTATTTGTCTGTTGAATGTTACTTAATGTGTATTTCGCTCGTAGTAGATTTCTAATTCAAATGCGGACACTCTGTCCCCCAAGTCACTGATGCCCAAAATCCGTATCCTGGGTTAATCATTGCTTCACATCACTTCTCCGAGCCTTACCCTCTTGTTAATGAGATTGACGTGCTCTGTCTTGCAGTCATGGATCACTTAATCCAATTTGCTTACCCATCCTTATTTGGTTACAGTAAGTTCACAATTTCCTTTATCGTGAAGCGATTTTACGGAGAGGAGATCTCAATTACGCTAGGTGATGCTGTCCCCTTGACTTATCCAGATTGTAAGTGAATTCCAAATAGTGAGGTCTATGATCTAATTCTAAAATAATGACACTTTTTGACTGCTGTCCATTGGTTTTTAGGGGTGTCCAATGGGTGTTTCTGTTTTTGTGTCTGACATGAACATGACACCTCGATTATGCACTTTTTGCTCATTTTGTTTTTGTGTCTGACATGACATGAACATGACACCTCGATTATGCACTTTCTATTTTTGTGTCTGACATGAACTATCAATTTAGTATTTTTTATGCACTTTTTGCTCATTCTTGGAATGCAACTGCAGAACAGTGGCTGAGTCTTGACAGTTTCTTCACTATGTTTCTTTACTCGTGGTGTTTATGCAATGGGTACCCTTAATTCCACGACCCTTTCTTTTAATGCCACGACCTTTTTTTTTTTTTTTAATCTCTGCCAGCTTTGCCCCCAATTACAGATCCACTTCTCTCACCTCTGGTACTTCATTACTTTCCTTGTACACTTCTTCTCTCTTCAATAGATTGCATTTGTTTAATTCACGGCCATTCTCCGATGGAGAGGCTGAATCCAACCTCTTCACCCGCGGAATATTAGATCTCGTCAAGAGCTTTTTTGGTGGTGCTCAACATCTAAGATTGTCATTGCCGTTCTTGGAATGGAATCAACTTTAGAGTGAGATGTGAGAAAATTGGGTCGTGTAATGTTTTGCTCCTCCTGTTGTTTGAGGAAAAGGTTCTGATTTTGAGTTTTCTTTAAAATGACAGAAGTATTTTTAAACTTCGCTGCTATTACATGATTTTATATTGGAAATTGGATCTTGGAAGAGATGGCTCTTCTTGTCTGGGTTAGAGTCTTGGAGAAGGAGCCAGAAACAGAGAGTGATATTGTCTGGTTAGAGTCTTGGAGAAGGAGACAAAAACAGATAGAGAGGAGAGAAAAGTGGGTTTGATGTGTACTGTGCAGTAACGGTAAAAAGTTCTAAAGCATAAACAGAATTGGAAGAAGCATAAATGAGTGAAAGTGCCTGTACAATTCCATCAAAAAGAAGAAAGTGTCTCTACACGATTTAGGAAAAAAGAAAGTGCCTGTACCAAAGAGGGTATAACAGTAAATGGGAAGTAAAATTTGTGGCCCTAAAAGAATCTATCGTGGCATTATAATTTCTCTTATGCATTGGTGGATTATGAATCTTTTGTGCTGTTCATATATTGTGCAAGTGTGTATATAAATATATAACTTCATATTTGATGGTTTCTTACTTTCTTTGATATGTTTACTATTTTTTTTTTGGCAGCATGTAAGATCGATGTTCTTTTTGGAGTTTGTGGCTGTGGGAGATGGAATTCAAAGAAGGATGCATTGCAAAAATTGGCCCTAAGGTGGTGTAGTATTTTGGAAAGATCCATGATGCTTTTTGAGAATCCTAGAGCATAAGTAGTGGTAAACTTGATATTTTGTTTCCTGGGGCTATACTTTGTTTTGTGGTTTGAACAATGATGCCATTATTATGTAGTTGAAAGAATTTGGATAATGTTTCACATTAATGACAATTTGTTTACTTGAAAGCTAACCGATTTTTGCTATTTATGGTTATGATTGTCCATGGTTGTATGAGGTAGTGATAGATTCTAAATATGAGTAGGAAATGTATTAAAAAAATTAGCGAGGAAAAAATTTGTCTCGGAAGCCTACAATAGGTTGCTTTTTGCGAGAAATTATTTTCATTCATGTCATATCTAGTGTTTGTGCGAGGAATTTTGTGTTTTTGGCGAGAACTTTTTTGCTCGCAAACCATTTTTGGCGAGGAAATTGATTTCCTCGCTGTAAGCTTCGGCGACAATGTTTTAGCGAGGAAAGTTAGCAAAAAAAATATTCCTTGCTAATACATTCAGCAAGGAAATTTATGATTTAGCGACGAAATATATTCCTCGCAATAGGCCGTTCGTGTTGTAGTGGAAAGACAAGGAAGAAGTAGAGAATCCTCATGAAGTGGTATTGGCGGAAAATTCTGAATTGGCGAAGCAAGTTAACGACATCAAACACGCCTTGGCCCATTCCCAGGGGGACCAAATTCTGGACTTTGAGGGACTTTACCTTTTCTCGGATTCTCAACTGCTTGAGAAATTCAAAATGCCTTACATTGAGAAGTTCAATGAAACTAGTAACCCAACCAGCCATGTTCGCCATGTTATCAACACCCTAAAGCCAATAGGTTTGAGTGATGAGCTCATCGCTCAATTATTTCGAAGGACTCTCACTGAAAGCGCTATCGATTGGTTTCTCACTTTGGAAATTGTGCACTATCAAACTTGGCCACAAATTGCCAATGGTTTTGTCAAGCAATACGCATACAATGTCCAAATTGAGCTAACCACCAAAGATTTGGAGATAACCAAGCAAGATTCAAATGAAGACTTTGCTACCTTTGTGGCTAGTGTTGTAAGAGAAAGAAGGAAGAGTGTATAGGGTGTTAACTAACCCTAACACAAGTCAGCTTTATTTATATTATGTGGCTACTAGTTACATAACATAAGCAACCAATGTGGGACTAAGTCCAACTATATTCTAACACTCCCTCTCAAGCTGGAGAATAAATATCACAAAATCCCAGCTTGTTACGCAACAACTCTAAACGTGGTTTAACTAAAGGTTTGGTGAAGATATCTGCCAACTGAGCTCCTGTAGACAAGAAAGGTGTAACAACTCCTATTTTTATCGAATAAAAATCTCGTTGTTATTTTAAATTGCTTAATTTCTCTTGAGAGGCTATATAATTTCTTGTTAAAATTTCCGTCATAGTTGAATTTTGGTCATTTGGTTAACTCTCGTCTGGAAACCCTACTTGACCAATTTAGTTAGTTTCTAACCAATTAGTTGGAGAAACCAAACTAGAACTCACCTAGTTACTAGATGAACCTTTTGAACCGTTTTTCCTTTAACCATTGGACAATAATTGTTAGGGTAACCTTTACCCATTGGACAATAGCTCCTCCATTATTATATCTTGATAAGTACATGTATATATATATATATACATATGTGTATTTGCCACATGCAAAAGGACATGTAGTCTTTCCTAAGAGCTTAGTTTATTATATAAGTACCTTGTCCTTTATTATCCCTTGGTTATTAACCATTAGGGGATTTATTATCCATTGGTCAATAGGTTAGTCTTGCCAACTAAGTACTAGGCCTATTAAACTAATCTTTTGTTAGGATTCCCTAGAGTACATTAGTACTTATGTATATTATATATTAGTACTTGGAAGACTAGAATAAGGCCTTAGTACACATGTGCTTATTAGTTGGTTTAAAAAGATAAACCTTAGTCTTTAAGTCTTCTTTGATCTCTAGTACTAAAAGTACCTAGTATTTTATTGTTCTTGTACATATATATATATATATATATAGTGTACTAGGAGAGAGAGAGGGAGAGAGAGAGAATTGCTGAGAGAGAGAGAGAGAGAGGAGAGGCCGGGAGAGAGGGATGAGAGAGAGAGAGAGAGAGGAAGGAAGAAAGAAGGAGATGGGATTGTACTTTCCTTGATCTTCCTTTGTACTCAAGATCCTTGGTGTGAACTCTTCCTAGCCAAAAATCTAGTCCTTTATTGTCCTTCTATTATTGTTTAAACAAGAATCTTGTACAAACTATTCTTCTTGCCCCCCAATATCTTCCAAGGTACAAACTAGCCTTGCAAGGTTAGGGTTAGGACTTGATCTTTCAAGATTTGCATGACATGTGTCAAAATTTGAGGTAGAGAGAGAGAGACGGGGGGGCCGGCCTTAGAGAGAGAGGAGGAGCTCAAGTCTTGGCCTATAAATAGAAGCCATTCCAAGCTTCAAACTCACACCTTCAAGCTTTGCTCTCACTTCTCTCTAGAAACCATTTCTGTTTTTCCAGGCAGCCTACTGTCCCTTTGTAAATCCTCAGTTTTCTCTTGCTTAAAGTAGTTTTTAGAACCAACTCCCTTCGGAAAAATTGTAGAGAACTTCGATACCTTCAAGTTAGACCCAAGAACCACCCCAATCGGTGAAGAAATGACAAAGATATTGTCATCCAAAGTTCAGTGAAAATCTCGGATTTCCATTTCCAGACAGCTTACTGTCTCTTCCTTTATCACCATTTTTCTCCTAACTAAAGTAGTTTCTAGGATCAACTTCCTTCATGAAAGTTGTAGAGCGTTTCTAGAGCTTCGATTTTGACTCAAGAAAGATCATATTCGGCCAAGGATTGACTGAGTTACTGCCATCCAAAGTTCGGTCCAGATTTGTGAGTTTCACCACCCGTAGAATTTTCGAACTAGCTTATTCGGCCCCGACTAGTTTCGGATCAAGGTATGATACTCTTACCCTATCCCTATGTATATGTAAGACCTCGTTATCTTCCATTTCAAAGTAGGTTATCTTTATATACTTTCCATCTCAAGTATTTGTATTTTGATCTTGAAGATGATTATGAGCATGCATATATGAATTGCTTGTATTACTTGTGGTATGATAAAGCATAAGTGATTTATCACTCCAAGGGCGTCCGAACATGTGGCGTTATGCTCTAAGTTATGTTTTGAGCATGTTAAAAATAGAGTTGGATGATCTTGTTGGATTATGATGAATAATGCTTACTTTTGTCCTACCACGGAGTCTTCGCATATAAACGAGACACAAGAATCGAGAAAGTAGAAATATGGCACCTAGGGTGTGGTTTATGAAAGGATAAGTTTTTCCGAGGAAGGAAATATTTTTGAAACTACATAATGACTAGTTGATGGCATTATGTGAGATGTGTGTGTGTGTGTGTGCCAATGGGAACCCGGCACAACGGAACCATTGTGAGGATACTCGAGAGACCGGCACGGCGGAACCGAGGTAGGGTGTGTAGCTTGGTATCCGCGGTACGGAGCCAATGCAATTGTGTGCCAATGGGAACCCGGCGCAGCGGAACCATTGTGAGGATACTCGGGAACCCGGCGCGGCAGAACCGAGGTTGGGTGTGTGGCTTGGGTATCCGCGGTACGGAGCCAATGCAAAAGATTTTGATAGGCTTGGTTATCCGCGGTACGGAACCAATGCAAATGATTTTTGAAAGGCTTGGTTATCCGCAGTACGGAGCCAATGCAAATGATTTCGAAAGGATGATTTGTAAGTGAAAATGTTAACACAGTCTACGACGAGTCGTGTAGGAGAAACACGAAAATCTTGGACACCAACGATATATGATTAACAAATGTGTATGTGTGATTGTTAGTGTTGTTGTGAATGATTTTCTGTTGTAAGGTTGGTGGGTAAGAATTTCCTATTGAGCGTTGTAGCTCACGGTGTTACCTTTTGGTGACCCTGACATATTATATTGGAGGTGACGCCGGTATAATGTGTCAGACCTCTTAGATGAACAGGGTGAGATGTACACCTTGGAGGCCTTCGGAGCTGAGGAGCTTGCCAGAATGGAGGAGCAAGCGGAGCAGTAGTTAGGCGCCTTAGTTCCTCCTTTGTTGAATGAATGTACCCTTTGATGTATTTATGATGTAATAATAAGCCAAACTCTCTTTATTATGTAATAAATGCCTCATTAACGTACCCAAAATTCGGGGCGTTACAAAAGGGGTAGCCAACACGCCACTATCTATCTTCTCCCGAACAATATGACAATCTATCTCGATGTGTTTAGTTCTCTCATGAGATACCGGATTCGAAGCAATATGTATTGCTGCCTGATTATCACAATACATAGGAATTAGTAATTGTACGCCAAGTCCCAACTCCTCAAGCAAAGTTTTCAACCATACAACCTCACATGTAGTATGAGCCATGGCACGATACTGTGCTTCAACACTGGATCGAGCAACCACAATTTGTTTCTTGCTCTTCCAGGTAACTAAATTTCCACCAACAAAAATACAGTACCCAGTTGTGGACTGTCTATCAGATGGTGATCCTGCCCAATCAGCGTCGGTAAAGGCTTCAACACGCAAATGACCATTTGAACGATAAAACAAGCCACATCCAGGATGAGCCTTGAGATACTTCACAATACGAAGACAAGCTTCCCAATGTGGAAAACGTGGGGTTGACATGAACTGACTTACCATACTGACAGTAAATGAGATATCAGGTCGTGTATTGTGAGATAATTCAGCTTGCCTACCAAATGACGATAACGGTCTGGATGAGGAAATATCTCCCCCTGATCAACACACAATTTGACGTTTGGATCCATAGGAGTCTCCGCAGGCTTTGCTCCCAATAAACCAGTCTCCTCTAGAATATCTAGCGTATACTTTCTTTGAGATAGACTGTCACGCCCTGAATTTTCAACATAAATATAAACGATTTTCATAATAAAAATACTCACAATATCCGTACCATACCCAAAATAATCACTGTATTCTCATTTCCATAACAATACTCCCATGTCCATAAGATTCCAAAATATTACAGCTTTGGCTCAACGGCCCCAAATTATCATAAGTATCAAATTTCGAAAGAGAATTAATGATTACAATATTTCAAGTGAAAAGAATTACAATTTTAGTTACAAATGCATCTTTCGAAAGAGGTTTACAAAGATGAAAAGGTAACTTCTTCTGTAAGCTTTCAAAAAAATAATGTCCACACGTCAAGCACTCCAGGCATGCAAGCTACGGTTCCGGGTTAGCACCTGAAAATAATATAAAGCTTGAGCTACACTAGCTCAGTAAAAAAGTCTACGCAAACTCTATATGCATATGAGCTAGACGAAGGAACGAATGATAGGAAATCAAATGACAACGGAGGAAGCACGATTATCATGAACAAGTGTCTCAAAATCTCCAATCTTTCTTTTATTCAACCCACAAATCATACTCGTCAAATTATGTCTCAACATGTTGTGTCGTCTGTGTGTCTGAGCTGAAACTCTTGCCAGGCTAATTTTGGGACCCTGATATCCCCTGTCAAGCACCCACCTTAAAGGTTAGGCCTTGAGTGATTATTTTGAGCATTAGCTCCTGCCAGGCAAATTATGGGACCCTGATATCCCCTGCCAAGCACCCACCTTGAAGGTTAGGCCTTGAGTGATTATTTTGAGCATTAGCTCCTGCCAGGCTAATTATGGGACCCTGATATCCCCTGCCAGGCACCCACCCGTCGATGGGCCCCGATTGTTCGCGCGTCGTGTACATACTTGTGTATCGTTCATACAGATGTCGTGCAAAAGGCTCAATTTATTCCACCTTAGTTCTACCAATTTTTGGAACAATTCCAATATATGTACATATATATGAATATAGCATCTTTCACAAAAGGACAACTAGGCTAGTTGATTTCCCATTATATTAATATAAAAGAATACATGGTCCATAGAATGGTTCTAGGCTTTTGGAAGAAAACAAGGTGCAATGACACAGGAGACCTGGCATTTGTCAGGTGGTCTACCGGTAGGGAACAGTGGCCTACCGATACAATCTAGAAGCAGGAGTAACAAAGTTTAAATTCACAGGTATTCTACCAGTAGAAAAAAAATGATACCGGTAGGCGTTAAAGAAAAATTGTAAATCCTATCGGTAGGGAATAAATCCTACCGGTACAAACACAAAACAGAGGGTACATATTATTACCACGACAAGGTTCTACCGGTAGAGAAAAATGTCCTATTGGTAGGAATCCAAAATTTTGGCGATTTTTCATCAGATAACAGATTTTAATCCAGACCAAACAACAACCTATACAAGCTCAAACAAAGCATGGAAATACTCAAATAAGACATAGGAGAACCCAAATAACATATAAAGAGAGGTAGAATTTCCTACCTCGAGCATCCAAACCGAAATCAAGGAGATTGTGCAAGCCCTATCTTCCGGAATCCAAATCGAACAAAATACACCGAACCAAGCTTTATCCAACGAGATACGAGTCCCAAAATGCTAGTAGAAAATGGTTTGGGAGTTGATTATTGTGGGTTTTGGGTTTGGAGATGAATTTTTGGTTGAGAGAGTGAGAGAGACCGAGAGATCGAGAAAGAGAGAGAGAGTTGAAGTGAAAAATGAAAAAAATGAAAAAGTTTCCCTGGGATATACACGGCACACACATGCACAAATACACTAGCACCCCAAACTTTCCAATCCTTTACACATATAACCCCCACCTTTGTATTCATACCATTTTCATCCTTTTCTTTTCCTTTTTTTTTACTACAAATATTAAAATTAAATAAGAAATTTACGGGTCTTTACATAGACTGATCCCTTCCTTGGATCTTGCTACCTCAATACCCAAGAAATATTGTAACTTACCCAAATCTTTGGTGTGAAACTGGCGCTGTAAGAACTGTTTTAGCTCATCAATACGTTTCAGATCATCCCCAGTAATAATGATATCATCCACATACACAATCAACACTGCTCTTCCCCGAATCTGACTGAATAGAGAAGACAGAATGATTAGAATAAGAGCGGCGCATACCAAACTACAACACAACATCACTAAACCTGCCAAACCAAGATCGAGGGGACTACTTAAGACCATAAAGGGCTTTGCAAAGGCGACACACCTGAGAACGGTCCCCTTGAGCAACAAACCTAGGAGGTTGCTCCATATACACCTCCTCAAGCAGGTCACCGTGTAGAAATGCATTCTTGACATCCAACTGAAACAAGGGCCAACCAAGATTGGCAGCCATAGAAATAAGAATGCGAACAGAGTTAATCTTGGCCACAGGAGAGAAAGTCTCGGCATAATCAGCGCCATATGTCTAGGTATAGCCTTTGACCACAAGACGGGCCTTTTACCGTTCTATTGTGCCATCCGGATTATACTTGATGGTAAATTCCCACCGACATCCAACGGTAGACTTTCCTGGTGGAAGAGAAACCAGCTCCCAAGTGCCATTGTCATGAAGGGCAGACATCTCAGCCTCCATAGATGTCCGCCACTCAAAAATAGATAAGGCCTCCTGAACAGTGTTAGGAACAAAAATGGACGAAACAAAAGTAGTAAAGGCACGAAGGGACGGAGACAGGTGATCATAGGAAACAAACCGAGCAATAGGTTGAGATGTGCAAGATCAAATACCTTTACGAAGAGCTATGGGAAGACCAGGTGATGATGGAGGCGGAGGCGGAGGCGGAGGTGGGGGTGGAGGTGAAGGTGAAAATGCAACCGGATCTTGGGACGGAGGAAGCATGGTGGCTGGTACTTGTGGAGCTGTTAATACTTGTTGCCGACGAACATACACCTACAAGGGAGGACCAGATGGTACACAAATAGGAAACACAGACTCAGACTCAGGGGCTGTTTGATAAAACTGAAAACTGAAACTGAAAGCTGAAAAATTAAGTACTGAAAACTGAATACTGAAATTTTTAAGCTGAACAGCTGTTTGATAAATATATTAAGTACTGAATTAAAAAAATGATGAATTAATTTTTTTCCAATTCTATCTTAATTTACTAACGGTCACAACATACTTTTGATAATGGTGGTGGAGTGGTGGAGGTAGTAGGAGTGCTGGTAGTGGTGGTGGTGGAGTGGCGGTGGCGGTGGTGGTGTAGTGATGGTAGTGGTGGTGGAGTGGCGGTGGTGGTGATGGTTGTGACGATGGTGGTGGAGTGGTGGTAGGAGCGGTGGAGTGGTGGTGGTACGTGGTGGTGATGTGGTGGTGGTGGTAGTGGAAGAAGTGGTGGTGGTGGTGGTGGTGTAGTGATGGTAGTGGTGGGGGAGTGGCGGTGGTGGTGATGGTGGTGGGGTGGTGGAGCGGTGGAGGTGGTGGTAGGAGCGGTGGTGGTGGTGGTGGTGGTGGTGGTGTAGTGACGGTAGTGGTGGTGGTTGTGGTGGAGTTGTGGTGGTGGTGGTGGTGGAGTGGTGGAGCTGGTGGTGGTGATGGTTGTGATGATGGTGGTGGAGGTGGTGGTAGGAGCGGTGGTGTAATGATGGTAGTGGTGGAGTGGTGGTGGTGGTGGTGATGTGGTGGCGGTGGCGGTAGTGGAAGAAGTGGTGGTGGTGGTGGTGGAGTGGCGGTGGTGGTGTAGTGATGGTAGTGGTGGGGGAGTGGCGGTGGTGGTGATGGTGGTGGGGTGGTGGAGTGGTGGAGGTGGTGGTGGTGGTATAGTGATGGTAGTGGTGGTGGTTGTGGTGGAGTTGTGGTGGTGGTGGTGGTGGAAGTGGTGGTGGTGGAGTTGGTGGTGGTGATGTGGTGGTGGTGGTGGTAGTGGAGGCGGTGGTGGTGGTGGTGATGTGGTGGAGGAGGAGTGGTGGTAGTGGAGGGGGTGGTGATGTGGTGGAGGAGGAGTGGTGGTAGTGGAGGTGGTGGTGGAGTGGTGGAGGTGTTGGTGGATGTGGTTGTGGTAGTGGTATGACGGTTGAATATAAGTACACAAAAATTCAGCAAAAATTAAGTAGCTCAAAGCTACTTAATTTTTTTCAACTTTTTAGTCTATATTTTAAGTGGTACTTAATTTGTTAAGTAATATGAAATGTGGTTATCAAACCTACTGAATCACTTATTACTTAATTGATTCAGTATTAAGTGCTGAATTTGGGTTATCAAACAAGCCCTCAGACTTAGGATGGTCAACTGGAGTACTGTTACCCGAGTAAAAAGGCAATGACTCATTAAATGTGACATCAGCACAAACAAAGTGACGACGAAGAGATGGTGAGTAACACTTATACCCTTTCTGAGTGCGCGAGTACCCCGGAAAAATACATCGAATTGACCGTGGATCAAGTTTGTCCCGGTCAGGATCCAAAACATGAACATAACAGGTACACCCGAACACTCGTAAGGGTAATGAGTGGAGAGGGCGATCAGGAAATAAAACTGTATGGGGTATCTGACCACATAGAACACTAGATGGCATACGATTGATCAAGTAACATGCTGTAAGAGCAGCATAACTCCAATAAGATTTAGGAACTTGCATTTGAAATAATAGAGCATGCATAACCTCTAATAAATGCCTAATCTTGTGTTCAGCAACTCCATTTTGTTGTGGAGTTCGAGCACAAGAAGATTGGTGAATTATACCATGGTAATCAAAAAACTTAGAAAGAGAATTATGAAAATATTCATCTGCATTGTCAGAACGAAACATACGAATGCAAGTATCAAACTGAGTTTTGATTTCCATATAAAATGACTTAAAGATAGAAGACAACTCTGACCGCTCTTTCATGAGATAAAGATACGTAACACGAGAATAATCATCAACAAAAATAACATAATACTGAAAGCCAAAAATATTAGGAACACGCATTGGATCCCAAATATCAGAATGAACTAAGTGAAAAGGACGAGATACGCGACTCTCAACCCTAGGATAAAAAGACACTCTATGATGTTTACTAAACTCACAGACTTCACAGGGCAAAACATCAACTTGGCTACATGAAGGTACCAGCCGTTTAAGATTCTGAAGGGATGGATGACCAAGTCGACAATGATGTTGATAGGGTGACACAGAAGACTGAAGGGCAACAGAGCTAGAGTGAACATTGTTGGTAAAGTAATACAAACCACCACGCTCAGTACCACCACCAATTTTTCGCCCCGTCTTGAGATCCTGAAACACACAACCATCAGGAAGAAATGTGACAGAGCAATTTAAAGATTTAGTAAGTTTACTAACAGACATAAGATTTAATGGAAAACGAGGAACGTGCAATACGGAATCCAAAGTCAAAGAAGAAGTAACAGAAACCGAACCCAAACCAGTAATATCAGTGGTAGAACCATCGGCTAAGGTAACACGAGATGTTTATCAATAGACTGATGGCCAGAAAGAATAGTAGAATTACCAGTCATATGATCAGATGCACCATAATCAATAACCCAAGGAACAGAAAAACGAGAATGTGCAATACAAGCACTAGAACCTGTCTGAGATAGCGTAGCAATGGAGGAACTTGTCTGAAGTGACACAAGGCGTTGGTATTCCTCCATAGACATAGTCACCATAGCAGTGGAGCGTGCAACCTGCCTAATATCCTTGGAAGAAGTAACCCGATGAACCTTAGGAAAACCGTGTAGGTCATAGCAATGCTCCACCATATGATTAGTCCCCCCACAATAAGTACAAAGTCTAGAACCATGCCCTCGACTATGGCCACGACTATGGCCACCTCCCCCTGACATGTAACCTGTATGACTAAATCCACAACGACCAGAATCATGACCACCAAAAACACGGTCAAAACGACCACTGTACCCATAATCACAATCGCGAGCAAGGCCACGGCTAAATGAAAAACCAAAATCACCAGAATCAGCGGAAGTAGAATCAGAACCAGATTTTATTGCAAACATATCACCGTACAATGAGAGGCAACTAATCAACTACCGATAGATTAACCAACCAAATACTCCACCAACAAACGGCCAATAAACAAGAAATAAGGAATTGATTGACCGGCTAACGACCAAGGGCACAACAATGCATGCATCCAACTACTGCAACAAATAACAAAGTAGCCACCGAACAACATAATCCCAATATCGAGCAACAACCAAGAGCTCATATGCCAACATAGACCAAATAACTCAACATAATCCAACAACCGAAATCGGACTTCAACATACCCAAACTACCATCTATTAGAGAGGATAAACTGTAAATTGACCAAAAAATCAAAAATTACCAGAACAATCAGTGTATAAGATTAACGGAACAGTATCAAACAGTGATGAATAGTGCGCGATGAACAGTAACACGGTGAACAGTAACGGAGGTGAATAGTGATGAACAGTAACGGCGGTGAACAGTGCGTGATGAACAGTACAGCGGTGAACAGTACCAGCGATGAACAGTATCTGTGAACTAGGATTAGGGTTAAGGCAAAGGCTAGGATTAGGATTGTGATTTTAGGGATTATGTACAGAGGCTAGGGCTTAGGCTAGGATTGTAGGGATTATGTATAGAGGCTAGGGTTTAGGTGGTTTAGAATTAAGGTTAAGATCCCGCTTTGATACCATGTTGTAAGAGAAAGAAGGAAAAGTGTATAGGGTGTTAACTAACCCTAACACAAGTCAGCTTTATTTATATTATGTGGCTACTAGTTACATAACATAAGCAACCAATGTGGGACTAAGTCCAACTATATTCTAACAGCTAGATGGAGAGAAAAAGCCGTCAAGATGAAGAAGCGTCCCTCTGAGGAAGATCAAGTGAGGATAGTTGTCAAGAATCTACAATCCAAATATCTCAAGCATATCTACACTCAAGCTATCACTGATTTCAAACGCCTACATGCTACTGGGCTGTAGATTGAAGAAGGGATCAAACTGGGACTCATTGGGAAAGAAGAAGCTCCTCCACCCAAGAAAACCTTCCTAACTTGCACATCTCATGCCTCCGTAAACGCTTTTGACCCAACCTCACCTCAAGACCCTTTCCAAGCTAGCTCATCCCGAAATTTGAATCACCCCCGCCGCAACTTTGACCCTCATTATATGACCTCATTCCAAGCCTAAGCCATTCTGAGCCATCAAGGGCATCTCAAACCCTTGAACAACCCGCCTCCTCAACCACCCCATGGCCCAAACTATGACGCCAACAAACAATGCGCTTACCACCAACACCCTGGGCATGAGATGGACCGTTGCATGCGTCTCCGTCATGATATCCAGGATCTCATTGACAGCCAAGCTATAAAGCCACCCAAACCCAACGTACAATTCAACCCGCTCCCCACTCACAATGCTGAACCACCTCCTCGAAATATCAATCTTATAAGCCTATCTTACAACTCCACATATAATCGTACCCAATACATTATCACAGTACCCAAGCCAAACCATCTTTGATCTTCCCTGAGGATAATGGGTGCCTTGAAGAGGAGTCCAACTTTCCCTACATCTATGCAATTGATGATGGGGATTGGTGGTTGGAAATGCGCCAAGCCCTACCAAGCGATTGGGAAACTAAAAGAATTGAGCCAGCTGACCCTTGGGGCACCCAAGAAGAAGAAATAGGCCATCTCACCCAAAGTGGAAGAGTGTACAAACCTCCTAAGCTCAGTGGAGAAAGCTCGGCCATAACCTGAGTAATGGAAGAACAAAAGGAAAGTCAAATGGTGGAACCTGAAGAAGATAGGGTCTTGAAACAACTGAAGAAAATCCAAGCTGATATCTCTATCTGGGGATTGCTCATGTCTTCTTATGAGCACTGTAATTCCTTCATCAAGACCTTGGGAAAAGCCAAAGTTCCCATTGATATCACCCCAAAGGATTTGGTAGGATTCATAAAGGCATCCAAAGCCCTAAAACCAACAATAGCTTTCACTGACAAGGATCTGCCTCCTAAAGGTTCTGCACACAACAAACCCCTATACATCTCCCTCAAGTGTTTTACTAAGTGGATCCCGTTGGTTTTGGTGGATAATGGATCCGCTTTGAATGTGTGCCCTCAAAGAACCCTTGACAAGCTGGGAATAGGCATCGCTAACATACGTCCTTCAAGCCAAGGTGTAAGAGGATACGACAATTCAAAGAGAAGAGTGGTTGGATGTGTTACCCTACCTTTGGAAGTGGAAAGGATCAAGAGAGATGTGGAATTCCATGTCATGGACATACCGGCCACCTTCAATCTTTTGCTGGGAAGGCCTTGACTACACGATGCTGGGGCAGTACCTTCCACTTTACATCAAAAGGTTAAGTTTGCAGTAGATGGAAGGATCATGACCATCCTAGGGGACTCATCAATCCAAGCTCATTCTGATACACCTGTGCAAGAAATGGGAGCCGAGGCAGAGGAAACTTTTCTTACTGGGTTCAGTCTTGAAGAAGCAATTGCCGTGCAAGCTTTGATGGCTGAAAGAAGTTTCTACATAAGCACCCCCGCCATACGAATGATGAAGAAGCAAAGCTACTTCATTGGATTGGGTTTAGGCAAAAGATCACAAGGCATCCCACAAATGGTTGACTTCCCACACAATCAATATGCCTTTGGTCTTGGCTAAACCTCGATGGAGACCGAGATAGAAAAGAAGAAGATAGAAAGCATGGAAAAGGCTAGGGCAAAAGGAAGTATAGTCATGGAAAAGGTACTTGAGATCCCAAAAACACTCAAAGGATGGTTTATGAGAGAAGGTGAGGACTTCCCATTTTGTGGCTTCGCAAAAACATGGGAATATCAAACCACCAAGTAAAGGTATCCTGGGATGCAAATCTTCTTCGATCAAGAATGGACTGATAATGACATGGAAGAAGAACCAACAAACTCATCTCCTGTCCCCGAAGACTAGATCGTGGTGCTAGCTGGGTCTGACCTAAAGATTCTGTTTGGCAAAAAAGAGGGTGAAGAAGAGTATAAAACTGTGGAAGGTAAGGAAAAAGGAGCAAACCCCGAGATACTGCAGTAATTGCAAAGTCAAGACATGACAAAAGCATTAAACATTACTTTATTTCCTAAATCAAGCTAGGACATGTTTTGGGCTGCTGTTTGGACATTCTTTTAAATGAATTCCTGTTATGCTTAATGAATGATTTAGATCTTCAATTGCAATTGCCAATACACTACAATCTCTTTGCCAAAGAAAGGAGATTTTAAGAATCAAATTCTTTATGTTGTTGACTAGGAAGAAAGAGGAGACGAGCCTTAATTGCTTAGAACTAGGTTTTTTTCAAAACTTAGAAAGAAGATACTATCCTCGCGAGAACACTCAGAGTTAGCTTGCCCATTGTGAAAGTACAAACACATAGGAGACTCAGAAAATATCTCCACCAAATTCCTCTCCAAAACACAAAAACTCTCTTGTGAGAAATGCTCGTTGGGCAATCCAAGAACCCAAGCAATAGTAAGAGCAAAGGCCTGCTAGGGCAAGAAACTGCGAAAGCGCAGCCTAGGCAAAGGTTAATGCATTCAAAGCAAATCTCGCTAGGGACTCAACCTTCATTAGGTAACCTAGGCAAAATTTAGAGCATGTGAAAAAAGAAAACCAAGAGCGTAAACCCAACCTCAAAGATGGTGTTCTTTGGAACTACGTAAAAGGCCTGATTCCCTGACTGGGATACGCAGGCAATCTCACTTTGAGATGCGGCCTAAACATTTGGAGAGAAAGAAAAACGTCAAGAGACAAGGGTCATCGATATAAAGGACAAGATATCTCGGAGGTCCTAAATCATGACAAAGAGACTGTAGAAATGGCAAAAGCAAATGAAAGGAGTGAATTGGATTCAAGCATAAGAAGAACGCCACTTGGCTAAAATGAAAAAGTCAAGCTTCTTTAGGAAATGGAGGTAGCGACCGGAGAATGGAATCCTCAGCCGAGGGATCCATTCCTCGGTTAATGTTTTGATTTATCAACCAAAAGAATAGTTTTGCTGCAAAACTATTTTTAAGGTTATCAAACCTCATTACTCATTCAAGACAGCAAAAACCTATTCAAAACAGTTTTAAACCATGCTCTAGAGCTATTGCATACAAACTTGGAGTATCTTGGGTAGAAAACATGTTCCCGTAAAAACGAAGAGTACTTTAAATCACAAAACTCGCCAAGCATACTGAGGTTACTTCATACATATCCTTGTCTATTTTAGGACTAATAATACAGGTACAAAGGAAAAAAGCAAGCTACTGCCTACGACCCCTTTTGGATGCGGGTTGAGAAGAGGAAAACAAAAGCGCTTAGAAACTAGGACACTGATCCTCTGCCCCAAACCTCCATCACCAGCTCCAATATCCCCATCACCAACTCCAGTATCTCTAGCACCAGCTTCAACACTTCCATGCCAGCTCTTGTACTCTCACCTTCGCTGGCGCCAACACTCTGAGTAATAGACACTGTTTGCGCTCGTTCCGCTTCAAGCTACAAAGTACGCATGCAGCCATTCTTGAACTATATCAACCGACACCTACAAAGGAAGTTTCAACATTTATAGAAAATTCCTCTAAATTACTAAAAGTACTCACCAAATTCCTCAGGTTTACGAGAAGTCAATCAACAATCACTGTATCCTATTCATCCTTGGGATGGTCCCCAAGGTGGGACTTGAAATACTTGTTAGGCCAAATTGGGGTGTCTATAAGCGTTGTAGTACTGTCGTAGTCCGTTTGTTCATTACGGTGAACCTTTGTTTCTCATGATCGCTTATTGAAACTCATTCATTCTTGGTGCATACATCATCGCATTCTCATATAGCTTGTGTAAAGATTTTTCTACTAGGCTAGTGTAGCTCAACCTTTTATCATTTTCAGGTACATCTCAAGGTCATTGACATGGAGTGCTTGGAGTGCATGTTTGACTTCATCATTTTGAAAGTTAACATACTTGGCATCTTAGTAAAACTCTTTCAAAGATGTAATTGTAATTTCGATTATTATTAATATCATTTTGACTATGAAATATTGTAAACTCCTAACCCTCTCTTTCAGTGCTAGTACCATGACAATTTGGGGCCTTCAATCCGGAGATGAAATCTTTGAACTTAACTTGTGATTATGGGAAAAAAATGTCTTTTGGGGTAATAATTGTATTATTGTGAGGATTTCATTTATCGAAAACTATTATTATTTATGTTAAAAATTGAGGATGTGACATTATACCTTGGTGTGCCTTATGTACTATAGTATTTTTCCACCACCTCTTTGTCAAAAATTTCGGCTCTCTCTCATCCCTCTCAACCGACTCTCTCTATTCCTCTTCCCCACGTCTTCTTCTTCTCCACGCACATGGCCCACCACTACTCATCCTATCCTTTTCCCTCTTATCTCCTTACACCCCATTACCTATTTCTTGCGCACCACTCCTCCCATCCTCCCTCTTCCTATAAATACCTCCCATGTTCCCTCCAAAACTGGACAGCACACACACACCCCTCTACTACACCTAGAAACAAGAAAGAAAGAGAGGAAGCTTCACACCATTAATGGAGGTTTAGAGAGAGAGAGAAAGAGTAAAAGTGGGTTTCGTTCCTACACTTGTCCGAGTATAAATTCGAGATACCCATCTTCTAACATACTCCTAAGCATCTTAGAACCCATTCCCAATCATCCCAAGACGTCCCCGAAGTCTCCCATTCCAGTTGTCTTCTCCGATTGCCAAAAACCCACCATAACCATTCACTATAATTTCTGACCGAATTCAAGGTAGATTAATCTCTATCCTACCTCTCCCTGAGTATATTAAGTGTTGGTGTATTAACTTTTAACATTCCAAAAATAGAAAAATCGATCCAAGGCATGAACCGGTCGACCACCCGGCCGGCCAAGTATTTCCTCTGTTTCTTTCGGCCATGTACAGTGGCTCCCATGAAAAAGTTTTTAAACATTTATGATAAAATTACGCATTAGCCCTTCTAATTACCTAAAGTACTACTTCGGCCCAAATTAATAATGACCAGGTTGTGGTTCTATTGCAGTTAAGCCCTTGGATTATTAAAAGTTTATGTTTCGGCCCAATAACATGTTTTTCTATTATTTTACAACTTAGGTATTAAATAAGTAATTAGAATTAACAAAATTGTTTATGATTAAATTGTCCTTATCAATTTGTAAGTAAGTAATGATAGAATTTTTTTTTTCAAGATAACGCTCGTAATAGGATTTAATTAGTTACAGTATTTGAAAGAGTTTTAATGTAAAAATATAAGGAGGAATATAATTATTTATAAATGAATAATAAAAATCGTAATGACCATATTAAAGGCATTGTTAAGGTTGTTATAAATTTTTTTTTAAACGTGAATGAAATCTATTACGCAATAACTTTATTTTGTAAATTTTCTTCTAAAATAAGGATTACATTACATGTTAATTATCGCTTGTATCAATGCTAAATTGTTATTCTGTCAAGTATATTATGATCATGAAATGTTGAATTATGAGAATTTGTTATGATTGTACATGTTAGTTTGTACCTAGATTCATGGGATGGTTGCGAGTAGTTTTTCACATAGATGATGCTAAGTTAATAAAAGAATGGGAAAGTGTTGGAGTTGTGAGATTGTGGATTATGATTTGGGCCATGGCTATGGCAAGGGTTACCAATTGGGCCCTGTATCGAAGTGGGTTACCTGCAAGACCCGATGATGTTTATTGTGGCAACTCTAACTTATGGTACGCCATGGGATGTTTCAAAAGGTAATCATGCCCTTGCAGAACAAGCAAGGGGGGATTGTCCCATGACACTGTCATAGTTATTGTTTTAAGTATTGTGGCAACCCTAACTTATGATACGCCATGGGAAGTTCCAAAGGGTAATCGTGCCCTTTGCTATGGTCTTAAATGAATTCATGCTAAGTACATAATTTAGGTGTACTCATTTAGGCAGAATACATCCAACAAGGGATCTCGCATGGCAAGGCCGTGCGAAACTCCCCTTTTTTGAGCCAATTTTGACGATCTGAGCCACTCAAAGTGTGCAGAACGTGATTTTAAGGGTACCCGCTAGAAATCAGCAAAAAAAGATCGGGAAGGCCTTGATCCGAGCCGTTTTTTACTAAACCGTTCAATAAAAAACTGTTTACATCAAGCCCTTCCAGATCACTTTTTTTGCTTATTTTTCGTGGGTACCCTTAAAATCACGTTATGATCACTTTGAGCGGCTCGAATCATCGAAATTGGCTCGGGAAAGGGGAGTCCCGCATGGTAAGGCCGTGCGGGATGCCTAATGAGATCCGGACTGCTCATTTAGGACCCTGGGTGCAGGACAAGTAAGGAGGGATTGTCCCATGACATGGTCATAGTTAGTGGATATGGGAGGAAAGGATCTTGTGGAGAAGATCTTAGATTTCACTTAAGTTAATGAATAGTAAGAAAAGGATGATATGTTACGTTTCTTCAACTTTATGATATCTGTCACGCCCTGGATTTTCAACATAATAATAATAATAACATTTTCAATGAAAGTCCATCGCAATAATACATCATAATACCCCAAAATACTATCCATAATTGATCTGAGAGAATAATCAAGTTTAAAGGTTTACAATAATGGCACTTCGGCCCCAAATTCTTAGACAATAATCCAAAGAGAGTTATTCAAAAGAATATACTGAAATTACGATTACATCTCCAAAAGGATTTTACAAAATATGCCATGGTAATTCCTCAGTGTTAGCCTTCAAAAGTTTTCCAATCAATGCATGCACAGCACTCTATGCTACAACTTCGAATTTATACCTGAAAAATGAAGGGTTGAGCAAACATGCGCCCAGTAGAAAAATCTCTACATGCCTTGTATGCAAATGAGAAGATTTTGACATAAAAAGAATGAAGTTTGGGACAACAAAAGGGAATGCAAACGAATGCTAACTTCATGTCAGAAACTCAAGACTTAAGGAGTACTTCACTTACCATTGATCGATCTAGTCAATCCCTTAGTTATCTTTTACATTTCCCCTTTCCATTTAAAGTTTCATTCACACACTCTTCCGTTATGTGTCTTACATTCTGGGTCTTGTAGGCCCCGTACGTCTCCCATCGATCCCCCAATGTTAGATATTCTTTCTCCACTAACAAGCCGAACAATGGACTTAAGAAACTTTCCAGGTTTAGGGCCCCATATACCCAACAATACATTTTCGGGTGCTTAGGACCCAGTACATCTACTTTACATTCCGGGTGCTCATGACCCCGTACATCCATCTTAAGTTTCGGGTACCAAGATGCCGTATGCCGATTACAATCCTTTTTGTGTTGTATTTTGTCATATGTGTTCCTAAAACTCTAATTTCACGATTTGAAGATGAGGAGGGAAATTGATATTGAGTAGAAAGTCCACATCGCAATTCATATATCCATTTTGTTTTCAAACTCGTTATCTCAACTCACTCCTCGTACTACATAGCATCAAGTGTTCATGAATCTCGTACTCACTTAATGTGTCATTTCATTTCAGTTGTGATTCAAGGGGTATTCAAAGTAAAGTTCTACCGAATAAGGGCAAGAGAAGCAAAGATATCCCATGAACTCAACGAATACGATTAACCATGCTCTGGGGTGATTAGGAGGTGCTTAGAACAGGTTAGAAGTGAACGGGGGTCAAAACTATGAAGTTTGGAACAATGTGGCAAAACTGTCCATAAGCTCTTGGTATCAATACAGTCAAAATGGCGTATCGATACAAGAAGCTTATTAGAAATTCTGAAGCTTCTATTTTCTTATGGTATCGAAACGGCAAAAAGCCTATATCGATACAAAGTGGTTACGAGCAGATTTTTAGCAGATTTTCGAGAATTGAACTACAACAACAACCAAAGCATGATTTCATGTACAAAATCAACTCAAGAACATACAAAGAGTGAGAGAAATTGCTACCTCGAAGTCGGAGAGCAAACACGCAAAGAGATCGGGCCACGCGAACCCTTGAACTCAAACTTTGAAATACGCCCAAAATACTTCTTTCCGAGCCAAACCGGACGAGCTACGAACTCAATAGCACGTGAGGAAGATGGAGAGAAGGTTGTGTTCTTTGGGTTTTGAGCTTTGGTGGTGGAATGAGTGAGAGAGAGTGAGAAATCGAGAGAGAGGGAGAGAGAGTAGGACGGGAAGGAGAGAAGGAGAGGAGGACTTTTTATCCCCTGCACACACACTCACCCTATATATACTAACACATACACTAATCCCACTTGCACCCCCCCTCAACTTCCAATTCCATCACTCAAACCCCAAATCATATAACACATATTTCACATTTTTCCCAATTTCTAATATTGATAAACCTTTGAATAATTTCCGAAAATACGGGTCTTTACACCCTACCCTCCTTAAAGAAATTTCGTCCTCAAAATTTGCGAAACCAAGTCCAACCATGCCACGCAACATATTAACATACTCCATCTGTAATGCTACCCGTCGCACAACAATTCAATCATAAAAAAAGGAGTAAATTACACTAAGCCCCCCTTAACTAACTTGTATTTTTACTTAAGCCCCTCAGACTACAAAATCCGACCTCGTGCACCCTCTAACTATCCAGAGTTGACACTTAACACCCTTCTGTTAGGTCTCCGTCCATATGGCAAACGGAAAGAGCTAGTCAACTTAAATGGGGTGTTTGGATTGAGCACCTACGCACGTCAAATGCTGTTGATTCCAGCGTGAGCCCACTCAGTTTTTTTTTTTTTTAAATTGTTGGATGGCTCAGATCGGCCGTCTGGTGGCCGTCGGTTCATATTCCCTACGGTACCGTCGGTACCAATATCAATTTTGTTAATTTTGGCTTTAGAACTCTCGTTAATTAGCCCTAATATATTTGGTTGTACGAGAGCCCTAAAGCCAAAAATTAACAAAAATGATATTTGTACCGAGAGTACCGTAGGAAAAATGCACTGACGGCCTCCGAATGGCCGATCCGAGCCGTCCAAAAAAAAAACCGAGTGGGCCAACTCTGGAATCAACGGCATCCGACGTGCGTTGGTGCTCAATCCAAACACCCCATTTAAGCTGACTGCCTTTTTCTGTTTGCCATATGGACGAAGACCTAACAGAAGGGTGTTAAGGTCAACTCTGGATAGTTAGAGGGTGCATGATGTTGGGTTTTGTAGTCTTAGGGGGTTAAGTAAAAACACGGGTTAGTTGAGGGGGGCTTAATGTAATTTACTCTAAAAAAATTCATATTAATCAAACTACAACAAATGCGGGTATATTTTTCTAATCTCATCCTCCCATTTCCACGCAACCTTGTACTAATGACATCGGCTTACTTCTCAATATTTGACTACGCAAGTCTAAGATACGTATCGAATTCTCACCATAGGATACGTCAATTTCTGACTCAAGTTCGGACCTCTCTAACACATGCAATGGATTCGGCTCATACCTTCTCAATACCCATAAATATATACATATAACGCATCACAAATGCTCAAAAGTTTTGGCAGCCTTGCCAAATGGTACGCAATTTCTAAGCTTCGCCTTTTTATTGCGAAAAATTTCTATATAGGATTATCTATCCAAGCATAAAGACCTTGCCTATAAATGTAACCCGATAATCTAATTGACTTCCCGAGACTTCCATCTAGAAGGTGCGGTGATCAAGCGCCTCTTCCAACTAGATTTCATCGGTTGTCGCCAGGGTGTCCGAAAGTCACACTCCGTATTCGATACACATCCTATCTTTCTAGTGGTATAAACTTCCCCTTTTTCTGTCCCAAACAAGACAAACCCCAATGTTTCGATATTTTATGCAATACGTGGGTTCTTCCACTTCAAGTGACAATATGTGATGACATCGGTTAACACAATCTTTCGGTTATCTCAAAGTAAATAAGTGAGCTCCAATACTCAAACACCAATCATGAACTCAAAGAACGGGAACGTGGCATCCGAAATTTCAAGAATGCATGAAACCTTTAAAAAATCTCTTGGCAACAAACTCAACATACCAACTCTGGGATATGATGAGGGATTTAGAAATAACCGACCATAACCTTTATAACGCCCCTAATTTTTGGGTACGCTAAATAACAATTTATTGAAAACTTAAGTAGAGTCATGCTCATTATTACAACATAATTCACTCAGAAGTACTTTTATTACATGCCGAAGGGAAAATCTACGGTGCCTATCTACTACTCCACTCGCTCCTCCATCCTAGCCAGCTCCTCGGCTCCGAAAGCTTCCAAGGTGTAGAATTCACCCTGTTTATCTATGAGATCTGACATATTATACCCTCGTCGCTGCCAATATAATATGTCAGGGTCACCAAAGGTAACAACATGAGCTAAAAGGCTCAATAGAATAACCCTTCTTGCTACCCCTAACTATATAACATGTAATTAACAATTTTCATACAGGTCGTGTATGTTTAAGCAAAATCATTTAACAATGATACATCCATATTCGTTAATCTAGTAACGTTGGTGTCCTTGATTTCTGTGTTTCTCCTACGTGACTCCTCGTAGACCGTGTCACCTTTTTCTTTTATAAAATCAACATTTGAAAAATCTCTTTTTAACGCACCCAACCTCGGTTCCGCCGCTCCGGGTTCTCGAGTATCCTCACAATGGTTCCGCCGCTCCGAGTTCCCATCGGCACACAATTGCATTGGTTCCTCTCCGCAGATACCAAGTCACACACCCAACCTCGGTTCTGCCGCTCCGGGTTCCCGAGTATCCTCACAATGGTTCCACCGCTCCGGGTTCCCACTGGCACGCGCGCACACACACACACACACTACTCACATTGGGCTACCACATCCGGCCACAACGTAGTTTCAAAAATATTTTCTTTCTCGGAACACGTCTTTCCATTGACCACACCCTAGGTGCCATGATTCTACTTTCTTGATTTTCGTGTCTCGTTTTCATGCAATGACTTCGCGGTGGGACTTTCTATTTATTAAATCATAAATCATTTATTGAAATCTTGAAACTAAACTAGAAAGATCATCCAACTCTATATTACTTAACATGCTCAAATCACAAACTTAAAGCATAACGCCACATGTACGGACGCCTTTGGAGTGGAGACCACTAATGCTTTATTTACAACCACAAGTAATGCAAGAAATCATAATAAACATGTATACATTCTCATAACCATTCTAAAGATCAAAAATACGAATACATACAATCAAGCGTAAATTTTTATCTTTTAAAACTCGTTCTTTCTTCTTTTGTGGGAAGTTTAGAACAACATATGTTTTTCCGAAAACTAAAGTCGATATATTCAACATACTCCCCTTCCTTTTCATCTTTTTAAGAAAAATAGCTCTCAAGTTTCTCATGCATTTCTCAATATACAAGCATCATATATTTATATTTAGAGTTTAACAAATAAGGAAATTTTAACGTATACTTATAGTAAGTAAGTAGAGATATTCTACCATTCTTCTTGGCAGTAGGGTGGCTACGGAAAGGTAAGTTGCTTTTTGGACGGAGTGACTTCCTACGGTAGCTTCCAGTAGCTTCGAAAGAGAATGGTTTCTCTCGAAACTAAATCTTGACTAGTACTACTAAAACTTTTGGATTGAGGGGGTGGTTGAGTGGTGGTTTAGTGGCGGTCTTGGATGAGTTTCTTGAAGAACTTGGAAAGAACTCAAGAACACTCAAGATTAAGATGAACAAAGTAAGAATACAAGATTTTTTCTAGAGAGAAGTTGGAGGATTTGAAGGCGTGAGTTGAATGGTGGATGGGGGTCCTATTTATAGCCAAAATTTGGGTTCCCCCTCTCTCCTCATGGCCGGCCTCCCTCTCTCTCTTTTTCTCTCACTTTTTTGCTCCATGGACTTGTCATTTCAAGCTTGGCAAGCCTTTCAAGCATGCCAAGCAATGTCACTTCCATTTTAGGCCATGACTTAGGTAATTATGAAGGGTGTTTGATCAAGTCTAGTCCTAGAAAGGGCTTGCTTGTAAGAAAAAACAAAATGATGGCTAGGATTGTGTTCAAAGTTGCCTAAGAATGGGTTGTCAAGTGTACTTAGGTAGTGTGGGAGAGAAGTTAAAAGGTTAACTTGTTGGAGTGTACAAAAGCATGCGCGCGCGCGCACACACACACACCTCTCTCTCTCTCTCTCTCTCTTGTACCATGTGTCTAGATACATACATATATGTATATATATATGCTTATGTGTATAAATATAAGTACTCTAAAGTACTATGTAGTCCTAACAGGTCTATGGAAGAAGAGATGATTGTGCTAAGGCTTTCTTTGACAAGAACATTGTCTCATGGGTAATATTTTCCTAGAAAGTGCATATAGGGTTATATAGGCATGTTTATAATAGGCTATGAGATAGATATACCTATATATGTGCTTAGAGAATCTAGGAAAGTAACCTTGGTGAGCAATTTAGGTATAGGGCTATAATTCTTAGGGTTGCATGCATGGCAAGTCTAATCTTTGCTTCTTTTGGAAGCAAAATGATGGCTTCTTTGGCCCATGATTTTGTATTGTCAAATCAAAACTTCATTGGCAACTTAATTCCTATTGACCAATGGTCAAAAATTTTCTTAGTATTTATTAACCAATGGTTAGAGGAATATTGGTTATAATTAGGGTTTGACCTGGCTTGTTATGGGAATAAAATGATTACCTCCTTTGGTATGACTAGTCCTGTCAAGCATATACATTCATTGGCATGCCTAATATCTATTGTCCAAGGGATAATATTTCCCTAACATTTATTGTCCAATGGACAATGGAATATTGGTGATTATTAGGGTTTGAAGTAAAATGATTACTTCATAGGGTTCAATGGTTCAATTAGGGTTTGGAGGGGTTCATAAGGCTCAAAGATGGTTAAAAAGGTCCATCTAGGGTTAGGGAAGTGTAACTAGGAGAAATTGTAGTCCGGTTCCTCAAACTAATCGGTTAGAATCCACTCCATTTGCCAATTAGGATTTCTAGTCAAGAAATAAAATTTTAAGGACTAAAATCTAATTATGACGGATTATTAAAAATTAACAATGAATTTTTAAAAGCAATCCAAGTAATTAAAAAATAATTTCAAATATTTAACGAATTTTTTAGTTACTAAAAATTGGAGTTGTTACAAACTATCCCCCTTAAACAATTTCATCCTCAAAATTAGGTGCACGCTTGGATTCGAACAGGTGGGGGCAATTCTCCATCGTGGTTTCTTTTCTCTCCCATGTGGTTTCTTCAGATCCATGGTGCTTCCATAAGACCCATACCAGTTTGATTGTGTTATTCCGGATTATCTTCTCACTTCGGTCTTGAATCTCTATTGGTTCGTCTTCGTATGTCGCGTCTTCTTCGATGGAGATGTCTTCCCAGTTGAGGACATGCGTGGGCAATGCGAGATATTTGCAGAGCATTGAAACATGAAACACGTTATGTACTCTATCTAGCTGTGGTGGTAGTGCCAAACGTTACGCAACCTTCTCGATTTTCTCCACGATGTAGCGTGGGGACAGCTTTCCCTTTTTCCCAAATCTAATAACCCCTTTCTTTGGTCTGATCTTTAGGAACACGTGATCTCCTACTGCAAAGGTCAATGGTTCGCTCCTTTTATTCGCATAACTCTTCTGTTAGCTCTGAGCGGTCTGGTAGCTGTTGTTGTAGGCAAACTCTATCAATGGTAAATGTTGTTCCCAGTTCCCAGAGAAATCCAAAGCACAGGCTCTCAGCATGTCCTCCAGTGTCTGTATTATCCTCTCCGTTTGTCCATCTGACTGTGGGTGAAAGGCCGTACTAAGCCTTACATCAATTCCCAATGCCTTCTGCAATCCTCTCCAAAAGTGTGATACGAAATGTGGATCTCTATCAGATACTATTGAGATAGGTACCCCATGTAGGCGTACAATCTCTCGAATGTATAGCAGACTCAACTGTTCTACGTTCGCTGTCATCTTAACAGGCAGAAAATGCACAAATTTGGGGAGTCGATCCACAATCACCCAAATGGTAGTGTTGGACTTGGCGGATCTTGGTAGTCCAGTCACGAAGTCCATTGAGATGTCCTCCCACTTCCAGGTCGGTATCGGTAAGGGTTGAAGATCTCCTCCAGGTTTTTGGCACTCAGCCTTAACTTGTTGACATACTAAACAGGTAGACATAAATTGAGCTACGTCCTTCTTCATTCCTTCCCACCAATACGTTCTTCGTAGATCATGATAAATCTTTGTACCACCAGGGTGGACTGCGAAGTTCGATTGGTGAGCCTCTCGGAGTATTGCTTCTCGAAGGGTTCCAATGTTAGGTATGAATACCTTTCCCTTGAATCTTGGGTTGTTATCCTTCTCGATTGTCCATCCAGGTATCGCCTTTCCTTCTCGGATTCGATACCGAATGAACTCGCAATCCTGAACAAAGGTTTGGGCTAGCAAGATTTCTCAGTGGAGCGCTGGTTCTGCAATGAGAGCATACAAACGTGCGTTCCCATTCTCTGACGATGATTGCAGGTTGAACTCATTGAGGGTGTCCACCATCTTCCATTCCTTAATGGTAGTTTTTAACTTTCTGTGCCCTATCCTTTCGACTTAGAGCGTCAGCTACCACGTTAGCCTTGCCGGGGTGATACTGTAGCGTGAACTTATTGTTAGTAATTTATTTTAATCAACGGGTATCTGTAATCTTAACGTGGGGAGATTAATAAGTATTTAATATCATGGAGCTCGTAATATAATTGAGATAAGGACGGGAGTGCAATTATAATTCTGTAGTGGGGTGAATTATAATTAGTGAAATAAGAAGTAGAATCCTGGTGGGATTAGGTTTTCTTATTTACACTTGGAGCCCAGACTTATTACTCCTTAGGTCCCTATCGTAGCCCTATATATATATATACGTTATGCTCTCTAGGTTAGATTAACGTTTTTCTATTATTCAAGAAATAGAGGCAGACTTAGAGAGAGCAAACAGATCGCGAAAGAGTCCACACTCAGTTCGTGTTCTAGACGTGTAGGGAATACGATAGAAGATCGTAAGGTACGATCGAGCAGTATTCGTGGTTTATAGCAAGGCGTGCTATAACAAGTTCAACCAGCGTTCGTGTCGCAGGGAGTTGTGGTAAACCCTAATTCCGCCTTGTAGGGTTTTTATTTTTTGTTGTCTAATCTGTACGCGTCATTACTGGGTCTTGGGGATTCGGTTTCCCAACAGTGGTATCAAAGCCGGCTATAATCGCGCGTATGGATTAAACAGGCCATGTTGTCCGTAGATCGCATAGTATGAAACTGTGGTAACCGGTTTTGCAGGGTTCAGTTTTACTAACGTCTGTTTTGCAGAAAATCTTATCCCACTATTATGGTCATGCATGTATGTTTGTGTGATTGGATCCCACGGTTTTGCATACGTGGTTACTGCTTTTATATTTGGGAGCCACGATTATTTTTCGCGGTTGTAATATTAAAAGTAGTTTGTGAACTCCGGTATGTGGGAGGCTTAAGGTTTTTGTGTAATCTTTGTTTCTCCAGTTGCATCATTATTTGATATGTAGAACTGTTGTAAGATTACAAGTTATGCAGTATGTATTTCTAATCCAGTTTATGTGAACTCTGTAAAGGAGGCATAGGATTGATGTATAAAATCATAGTTTCTGTATGGTGGCCGAAATTGCTGTTTGGAGGTCGAAATTCAATTTTTTAACAGAGCAGATGCGTTTTTTAATGACCCCCTTCGACCCCCTGTGCCTGCATCAACCTCTGACTTGGTGGGCAAGACACGGCTGCAATCTTGGCTGTTTTTTGAAACAAGGATATTGACCATAATAGTTGGGATGCATATCTTATTATATTTCCTTATTTATGTTTATGCATGTTTCCATGAGTATAGCATATGTGATAGTTTTACCATATTGGACAACATGGTGATAATTGGCTTTGACCTAGATCACGGTTTTGCAAACTCGAAAATTTTGATAACCCTCACAAATTTTTTTAAATAACTAAGTGGGAGAGGGAGTTTTTTTTTTTTTATAAATCCCACGGTCTCCATTACTAGTATGTAGATGATGTAATTAATTTTATGTGATGGTTTTAGAACCTTCCCCCCCATCGGGCAAAATTAATTATGGCCTCACCGGTACAAACTTCCTTAAAGGATAGGTCTATGATAATTGTTGTGTGAATTACTTCACCATCTGATGTAATTCATAACGGAACAATGGGTCATGGGGCTAGGTAATGGTATACACTTAGCTGTAAATAATAGTATCCTCACCATCTGAGTCACTATTATTATTTATAGGACCGAAGCTATATTGGCTATTTAATTTTGCTTGGCATGGTATAGTGTCTAGATAGTAAAATTAAAAGGTTGTGCCTATCTATACAAATGATAAGGAGTAGAGACTTCCCATCGAAGCAGGCTGTTTACGGTGTGTAGGGTTGCCAATGTTTTTCTTTTAACATGTGGTAGAGGGAACCAATATTAAAATGAAATTCAAAATTTTTATTGCCCTTCATAATTGATTGTTATGTTATTTGATTCTCAGATTCAAAAATGGGCTCTTTTAATCCACTTGCAATTATTCTCAAAGAAAATAAACTTACTGGACCAAACTATGTTGACTGGAAAAGAAACTTGAATATTGTGTTAACTGCTGGGGGCCACAAATATGTGCTATCTACGGCCTGCCCTCCTAGACCTGAAGAGAATGCCACAGAACAGGAAGCAAAGCCTTATAAAGATTGGGTTAAGGCTGATGAGATGGCGCGGTGTTATATTTTGGCCTCTATGTCAAATATATTGCAACATCAGCATCAAGCTATGGAAACTGCTTCCGATATGATGCTGAACCTCAAAGAAATGTTTGGGGATCAGAATCGGGCAGCAAGGCTAGTTGCTATGAAAGAATTGGTGAGCATCACCCATGTTGAAGGGACCCCAATTAGGGATCATGTTCTAAAGATGATAGCTCTTCTTAATGAACTAGAGATCCTTGGAGCTGAAATTGATGGGGAAACCCAGATCGATTTCGTTCTTAACTCATTGCAGTCTGAGAGTTTTAAGCAGTTTCGCCTGACTTATTCTATGAACAAAATGCATTTATCTTTGGCGGAACTTCTTAAGGAACTCCAAGCAGCTGAGGGTCTTTTGGTTGTGAAGAAACCACCATCAGTGTTAGTGGCAGAGAAGGCTTCTACTTCTAAGCCGAAAGGCCAGAAGAAGCAGAACAAATCTCAGAAAAAGGTTGTGGAGGTAGTTCATGCGCCTCAAGGTGGAGTGAAAAAGCCTGCGGGTATGTGTTTTCACTGCAAGCAGAAAGGACACTGGAAGAAGGAATGTCCAATTTTTCTCAATAAAGTGAACAAACAAGGTAAATTTTATTCACTAGTTGTTGAATCATGTTTAGCGGTGTTATCTACCAGTACCTGGTGTGTAGATACGGGAGCCACTAATCATGTTTGCAATTCATTGCAGGGGTTCCAGGAAACCAGAAGACTTAGTGATGGGGAGATTTATCTACATATGGGAAATGCTACGAGAGTGGCAGCAGTTGCAGTAGGAAATGTGTTTTTAAATTTTAATAGTAATAGGATTTTAATTTTAAGAGATTGTCTTTATGTTCCTACTATTAGAAGAAACTTGGTTTCAGTTTCTAAGTTAATAAAGGATGGATATTTGGTTTATTTTAGTGACTCTATAGTTATTAAGTTAAATAAACGTTTTATCTGTTCTGGTTCATTGGTGGATGATCTCTACATTCTTAATCCTATATTTCCTACAGTGCAACTGCATGAATTGAATAACACTAATAATTTACCATGTAAGAGAAAAAAGCCTTCCAAATTGAACCAAACGTATCTTTGGCACTTACGTCTTGGTCATATTAATCTGAATAGGATTTCTAGACTGGTTAGAGATGGACCTTTAGGTTCATTAGAAGTTGAGGAACTTCCAGTCTGTGAATCCTGTTTGGAAGGTAAGATGACCAAAAGGCCTTTTTCAGCAAAAGGATATAGAGCCAAAGAGCCGTTGGAATTGGTTCACTTTGATTTGTGTGGGCCTATGAATATCCAAGCTAGAGGTGGTTTTGAGTACTTTGTCACTTTTATTGACGATTACTCAAGGTATGGATACATTTACTTGATGCGCCGTACGTCCGAATGCTTTGAGAAATTCAAGGAGTATCGGGTGGAAATGGAAAAACGTTTGGGTAAATGTCTCAAGACATTGCGATCTGATCGTGGTGGTGAATACCTCTTGGGAGAGTTTAGAGACTACTGGTTAGCTGAAGGGATTACATCCCAGTTGTCAGCTCTAGGTATGCCACAACAAAATGGTGTAGCAGAGAGGAGGAATAGGACTCTTATGGATATGGTAAGATCAATGATGAGTTATTCAGATTTACCAATTTCGTTTTGGGGACATGCACTAGAAACAGCAGCGTATATTCTTAACTTCGTACCATCTAAGTCAGTACCATCTACACCCACAGAACTATGGACTGGGCGCAAACCTAGTCTGCAGCATGTTCGGGTTTGGGGTAGTCCAGCTGTAGACACCCCAATCTGGGCTTCCAGATTAGTTTACTTACGATTTTTGATTCCCCGATGATGAAATGGATCAAGAACGCCTTGGGAATGATAGCGTGTTTGAGTTTTGAGTGTTTGCAAAACCCTTGAACCTAACCTAGCCTAAGCCACTTAAAAAACCAAAAACCCTACTGGTCCGCGCCAGGGCGCAACCATCCCGCGCCCGGGCGCACCATCGCGCGCCAGAGTCACTCCATCGCGCGACAGTGCGCCAGGGCGCACCATCGCGCGACAGACTGACTCCGTCGCGCGATGGTCCAACCTACCACCAATCTTTCCTGAGATGGACAGTTGGCCACCAATGCAGCCTCAGCCAGGCCTCGTGGACTGGCTGAACTCCTCTGTTTCCAACCAGATTCACCTCCATCCTTTCCTATATATATCCCCATTTGTTTCTCTTTCAAAGGGGTTCAAGATTTGGAAAGGGTTACACCTTGGGTTACAAAATCACAAGCCACTTTGTTTCCTTGCTTCTATCACCCATACAACCTCAAGAACATAGCTTGTTCTTCCACCTCAATTCAAACATCAAAAGCTCAAATACTCTTTCAAACCCGAAACCAAAGGTATAGCTTACCTTTGCTTTGTTTTCCGTTCTAATCCCTGAGGGGGGCTGGCAGGGCCAAGGCTGGTAATCAATACCAATCCTGGTCCTAAAGCTGGCAAGGTTTCAAAAACTGTCATGGTAGGAACCAGCGCGCGATGGTCCCACTCACGCGCGCGACTGTTTTAGTCTGTGCTTGACGGACCGCGTGGGGATTGGTGTCCTACTGTTTTGTATTTATTTACATATAGATCACTCTGCAAGCATGTAAAAAATCAGTTTACTGCTTTCATTTGTTAGAGCTGCTAGTTTGTAATTAATTTTCATTTCTTTTATTTTGGAGTACCCCTGGGATAATCCTGGACCTGTCCCAGAACCCAAAAAGATGTGAACCAAGCACTGGTCTGGTCCGCGCCAGGGCGCAACCATCCCGCGCCAGGGCGCACCATCGCGCGAGGGTTTCACTCCATCGCGCGGCAGTGCGCCAGGACGCACCATCGCGCGCCAGGGCGCATCCTCGCGCGACAGAGTGATTCCATCGCGCGACAATTTGCCTCCGACCAGTGAGTGGCCTTGCACGGGTAGCTTAGTTTTAGGCCATTATTTTATCCCCACACTGTTTATGGGGTGTTTTATTAATTTGTAGGGCTTTTTCAGCCTTTAAACTGTATATTATGCTGCTATAAACTGCGTCGTTTGTCCTAGGTGTGCACTGGTCCTTCCATAGCCCAGAGGGTTTGAGAATAAGAGCTGTGGGTTTGAACTCACCGGTAAGCGCGTGTTTTAGTGCGCAGGAAGAAACCAACACCAGCACATGTGCTGAATGGGAACGCAGATAAATTGGAATCAAGGACAGAAGTTTGCTTATTTGTAGGATACCCTAGAGGAACGAGAGGTGGACTGTTTTATAGTCCTACGGATAAGAAGGTCATTGTTAGCACTAATGCCCGGTTCTTAGAAGAGGACTATGTGATAGACCACAAGCCCAGAAGTAAAATTGTTCTAGAGGAATTGAGAGGAGAGAGACCGGCACATACTTCTTTACCACTAATAGTGCAGCAGGAAACGCCACAAGAGATATCTGTAGAGGCACCTATTGACACACTGGTACCTCGTCGTAGTGGGAGGGTTATTGTTCCACCCAGTCGGTATACGTTGTTGGGAGAGTCTTTTAAAATGATCCCTGATGATCAACATGCCGAACCCTGTAACTACAATGAGGCACTTCAAGATAAAGATGTGGAACTTTGGCAAAAGGCTATGAAATCAGAGATGGAGTCTATGTACTCTAATCAAGTCTGGGATCTTGTAGAACCACCTGAAGGGATTAAACCCATTGGATGCAAGTGGATCTACAAGAAGAAGAGAGGGGCGGACGGGAAGGTGCATACCTTCAAAGCTAGGCTTGTTACGAAAGCGTATACTCAGAAAGAAGGGATCGACTATGAGGAAACTTTTTCGCCAGTAGCCATGCTTAAGTCCATCCGGATTCTCTTATCCATTGCGGCTCATCTCGATTACGAGATTTGGCAAATGGATGTCAAGACTGCGTTTCTTAATGGAAATCTGGATGAGTGTATCTATATGGTGCAACCAGATGGATTCATAGCAAAAGGTCATGAGCACATGTTGTGCAAGCTCAAAAAGTCCATTTATGGGCTTAAGCAGGCATCTAGATCTTGGAACATCCGTTTTGATCAAGCAATCAAGTCTTTTGGTTTTGATCAATGTCCGGATGAGTCATGTGTGTACAAAAAGCGCAACGGAAAAGTTGTGGTGTTTCTAGTTCTATATGTCGATGATATCCTGCTCATCGGAAACGATGTGGGAGTGTTATCTTCAGTGAAACTGTGGTTATCGGGCTAATTCAAAATGAAGGACTTGGGAGAAGCCGGTCACATCCTAGGGATTAAGCTTATACGAGATCGCAAGAATAGGATGTTGGATTTATCACAAGCTACTTATATCGATGCAATTCTTGCCCGTTTTAGCATGCAAGATTCCAAGAAAGGGTTCCTCCCTTTTAGACATGGAATCAACCTATCCAAGGATCAGTGTCCTAAAACACCTGAGGAGATGGAGAAAATGAAGGCAGTTCCTTATGCTTGGGCAGTAGGAAGCCTTATGTATGCTATGTTGTGTACTAGACCTGATATTTGTTTTGCCGTGGGCATGGTTAGCAGATTTCAGTCTAATCCAGGGCAAGAACATTAGACTGCAGTGAAACATATACTCAAGTATCTAAAAAGGACTAGAGATCATATGTTGGTGTTCCAGTCAGATAGTCTGGTACCTCATGGGTATACAGACTCAGACTTTATGTCAGATAGGGATTCCAGAAAGTCTACCTCTGGATATGTGTTTACCTTGGGAGGTGGAGCCATAAGTTGGAGGAGTATCAAACAATCTTGCATTGCTGATTCTACCATGGAGGCAGAGTATGTGGCAGCTTCTGAAGCTGCCAAGGAGGCTGTTTGGCTTAGAAACTTTTTGTTGGATCTGGAAGTGGTCCCTTCAGTGCAATCAGCCATTACACTCTATTGTGACAATAGCGGTGCAGTTGCTAATTCGAAGGAGCCAAGGACTCACAAGAAAGGCAAACACATTGAGCGTAAGTATCATCTGATTCGAGAGATCGTACAGAGAGGTGACGTTGCTGTAACCAAGATTGCATCGGCGAACAACCTGGCCGATCCTTTTACGAAGAACTTACCGGCTAAGACTTTTGACAGTCACGTAGAGGGAATGGGAGTGAGATGCATGGCAGTATGGTTTTGAGTCTTAGTGGGAGTTTGTTAGAAAATTATACTAAAAGTTATGCTTTTGTGTAATGGATTAATATTTGATTGCTATTTATTAATTAGTTTTATCCATTTTTGATGAGAATCTTTTATGGGCAATGTTTGCATAATATTATTGTATGTTGTGCATGTGTGTCTTTTATTTTACAAAGTAGATGATTTGGTGTGTAGAGTTCGGCTTACACACAGAAGATCAGATCATCAGTTCTTGTGAAATATAAGATATGGTTCGCAGTCTTAGATGGAACTGGACACACCATCGGTAGGATTGTAATACAATGTTTAGTAGGTCTGTTTTGACTACAGGGAACGGTCTAGTTCTAACTCATTGTGCTAGTACACTTTGTGTGTATTGAACAGGGACCGCATTGAGGTAATTGTGTTTATACTAACTTTATAAGACAATTGGAATCTCATGGTTATTATGAACGCTTATGCTCTTAATCCAAAAAATAATTATTAGAGGTGTATATTTATTGTTGTTGACTTTGATTCATTAAAGAGTGAGATCTTTATACGGTCAATAGTCTCGGTGGATTGGGTCGCAACATTATGTATATGGCAACTATTAATTATTAATGGAATCCACGTCCCGATAGGGATTGATGATACCCCTTGAGTAAGCTTATAAGTTTCGATTATGTTAAACCCTGCAGGTGGATATTTGTATCCGACATATCGAATAAGTTAAGCAGATAGTCTCAAGTTAAGATGTTGATTAAGTGGGAGATTGTTAGTAATTTATTTTAATCAACGGGTATTTGTAATCTTAACGTGGGGAGATTAATAAGTATTTAATATCATGGAGCTCGTAATATAATTGAGATAAGGACGGAAGTGCAATTATAATTCTGTAGTGGGGTGAATTATAATTAGTGAAATAAGAAGTAGAATCCTGGTGGGGTTAGGTTTTCTTATTTACACTTGGAGCCCAGACTTATTACTCCTTAGGTCCCTATCGTAGCCCTATATATATATACGTTATGCTCTCTAGGTCAGATTAACGTTTTTCTATTATTCACGAAATAGAGGCAGACTTAGAGAGAGCAAACAGATCGCGAAAGAGTCCACACTCAGTTCGTGTTCTAGACGTGCAGGGAATACGATAGAAGATCGTAAGGTACGATCGAGCAGTATTCGTGGTTTATAGCAAGGCGTGCTATAATAAGTTCAACCAGCGTTCGTGTCGCAGGGAGTTGTGGTAAACCCTAATTCCGCCTTGTAGGGTTTTTATTTTTTGTTGTCTAATCTGTACGCGTCATTACTGGGTCTTGGGAATTCGGTTTCCCAACACTTATAATCCTCCAAGTATTCCATCCATTGACGCTGCCTCAGGTTCAATTCCTTCTGAGTGAAAAGATATTTATGGCTCTTATGGTCGGTGAAACTTCAAACTGTTCTCCCCACAGATAGTAACGCCAGGATTTGAGGGCGAATACCACTACAGCCAATTCTATGTCATGAGTGGGGTAATTCTTCTCGTGCGGTCGAAGTTGCCGGGATCCGTAGGCTACAACTTTTCCATTCTGCATTAGCATGCATCCCAAGCCGTCTCTTGACGCGTCGCAGTAAACCATATAATCTACACCCCGCTCGGGAATGATGAGTATCAGTGCATTGGTTAGTCTCCTTTTCAGTTCCTTAAAGGATTTCTCACAAGCTTCATCCCAATCCAGGTTCACTCCTTTCTGAGTTAGCCTCGTCATTGCTTGGCTAAGATTGAGAAGTCCTGGATAAATCTGCGGTAGTACCCAGCCAATCCTAGGAAACTTCTGATCTCAAACATTGAGGTTGGCTGTTTCCAATTCAATATTGCTTCGACCTTGCTTTCGTCCACTGTGATTCCATCCTTGGATACTACGTGCCCTAAGAACTTAACCTCTTTCAGCCAAAACTCTCATTTACTGGCCTTGGCATAGAATTGGTTATCTCGGAGTACTTGTAGTGCCATCCGAAGGTGTTCTTCATGTTCCTCCTTATTGGTGGAGTATATCAAAATGTCGTCAATGAACACCACTACAAATTTGTCTAAGTAGGGTTGAAAGATCTTGTTCATGAGACACATGAATACTGCCGGAGCGTTGGTTAGCCCGAACGGCATTAGTACAAACTCGTAGTGTCCGTATCTGGTGCAAAAGGCTGTCTTGGCGATATCGTCATCCCGAATCCTTAACTGATGATAGCCTGATCGGAGATCAATTTTAGAAAAATAGGTTGCTCCTCTTAATTGATCATATAGGTCATCGATCCTAGGCAATAGATATCGGTTCTTGACTGTTACTTGGTTTAACTTCCTATAGTCAATACATGGTTGAAGTGTTCCTTCTTTCTTCTTCATGAACAATGCAAGCGCTCCCCAAGGTGATGTACTCGGTCTGATGAATCCTTTGTCCAACAGCTCCTGCAATTGGGCCTTGAGCTCCTTTAGTTTTGCAAGGGCCATTCGGTACGGTGCCATGGAGATTGGGGTGGTTCCTGGTTGAAGTTCTATAGAGAAGTCTATCTTTCTTTGGGGTGGTAAGCCAGGGAGTTCTTCAGGGAAAACATCGGCGTACTCGCAAACGATGTGAGGTAATCCCAATTCCATCTTGTTGGCTTCTTCCATTTGGAGACTCACTAGCCATCCAAACAATTGATTCTGCCATCTTGATCTTTTCATCGTCGAACTCATCGTTTCTCTATCCCCCTTAAAACGGAGACGAGTCCCTTCTAGGGTGTAAGCTGTCACCGTCTTCTGATGACAGTCTATGGCTGCTCGGTGAGCCGATAGCTAGTCCATTGCCAGGATTACGTCGAAATCCGCCATGTCGATCACTCTGAGATCGCAGGTTAGGCACAAGTTGGCTACTTCTAGCTCGCACCCTCTACAGACTAGACTAACAGCTACACTCCCCCCCAATGGTGACATTACTTTTGTGCTTGTACTTAGGGGTTCTGTTTCTAGTGCTAGAGCAGTTACGCAGGCAGTAGATATAAATGAATGTGATGCACCAGAGTCAAACAAGGCTTGTACGCAGGTACTATATAATAGTAGCGTACCTTGGATCATAGAGGGATCCTGCTCCTGTTCCTTAGTCTGTAGTGCAAAGATACGCCTTCCAACGCCTTGCTGAGTTCCCATGGGCTGCTTTCCCTTATTCTGCTCATTCTGCTGCTGTGAGGATCATCCAGGGTTTTGCTTCACAAAGCTGGCCTATCCAAGTTGGTGAGCTTTCTAGTTTCCAAAGTTCCCATTCCTCTCTCTCTGAGGTTGGGGACAATCCTTCTTGTAGTGGCCCATAGCCTGACAGTTGAAGCACTGAACTGTCATTATGTCTCAGCCGTTTCTTTTGGTCCTCTGCGTCCTGGTGTGGCAACCTTCCAAGGTTGGTTGTTCTGCAGCAAGTTAGAAGGTTTGGTGGGATAGGGCCCACGGTTGCTGTTGGGTGGTTGGGTTTGGATTGGTCCACCAGTGCCACTTGTCGCCTTCCTCCATCGGGCTTTGAAGTCAGCCTCCTCACTTTCTAGTCAGAGAGCACACTTTACGACCTCGGCATAGGCGGTAAAGGTCTGAGCTAGCATAGCCCTTCGAGCAGTCGTCAGCCCCCATTCAAACCTTCTTGCCTTCTTGTCCTCGGTTGAGATGGCAGTTTGGGCGTAGCGAGACAGTTCCTCGAATTTGGCTGCATACTGGGTCATGGTCATTGTTCCTTGCTTCAGATTTAGGAACTCCTGTTCCTTAGCTAGGCGGAGTGGCGTGGGAAAGTACTTGTCAAGAAACAGGGTCCCGAACTCGGCAAAGGTCATGGTGGCAATGTCATGGGTGGCCTCCATCAGGTCCCACCAGTTGCGGGCTTCTCCCTTCAGCTAGTAAGTGGCTAAGGCCACTCGTTCTCCATCCTAGGTAATCCCTAAGGTTCTGAGGATCATCTTGACCTCGTTCATGTCACACCCTCGATTTTCAACATAATTATAAAGGAATTTTTATAAATAAAGTCTCACATTAATACGTATAATCCCCCAAAAGAAAGTTGACATTTCCATTTTCAACAATTACGCTCTAACGCCCAAATGTTTACGAAGGTACATCTTTGGCTCAATGGCCCCAAATCAGCATAAGTACTGAATATCAAAAGGAGTTAAAGGCTTACAATATCCTTAAATCAAAAGATTTACAATTTGAGTTGCGAATACATCTTTCAAAAATAAATTACAAAGATGCTTTAATAACTCTTCAATGTTAGCTTTCAAAATCGTGTCCACAATCCATGCACTCCCAACATGAGGTTACAGTCCAGAGTTAGCACCTGAAAAGAAAGTAAGGTTTGAGCTACACTAGCCTAGTAGAAAGCTCTAATCTAACAATGTATGCATATGAAATGTAGGAACGATAACAAGAGGAACAACAGCGACTGAGACCAACGGAATGAAGGAACAACAGTAATCCAACTTCAATCTTTCATTTCCAAAATCAATCATATTTATCAACGTGTAACCTTTGAAAGCATCGTGAATCAAAATGTATCTCGCACATGTGTCATGAGCCGAAGCTCTTACTGGGCCAATTAAAGGACCCCAATGTCCTCTGCCAGGCTCTTTACCCATTCGGGATGTCCTGATAGGAGCATATAGCTCATGCCGGGCCATTTATAGGACCCCGATGTCCTTAGCCAGGCTCTTTACCCTTTCGGGATGTCCTGATATATTTTCGTTGTGTCCGTAAAGTTTCAAAATCCTTTTCCAATCAATCCGTACCATTCAAATCCATTTTTTGGTCCATAAACAATTTTTGTACAATCATGTTCAAATGAGCATTAAGATCATGGATACGTGCAATGAAGACATTAGATATGAGTACTCAAGTTAAGGGATCATTCGGGAAGTTCTTGGAGTGATTCAGGAGTGAATGGAACCCAAAACAATAAAGGATGGATCAAGTCAGCAAAATTATCCAGACAGAACGTGTTATCGATAACCTTTACGAGTGTTATCGATAACAATAAGTTGAGGTCAATTAAAATGCAACGTTATCGATACCATGAAGGGAGGTATCGATAACAAATGGGTTAATATCGTTCTAGACACGAGGGTATCGATAACAATGGCAAATGTTAGGGATAACGATGCAACGTTAGGGATAACAATGCAATGTTAGGGATAACAATGACAAACGTTAGGGATAACGATGCAACATTAGGGATAACAATGACAAACGTTAGGGATAATGATGCAACGTTAGGGATAACAATGACAAACGTTAGGGATAACGATGCAACGTTAGGGATAACAATGCAATGTTAGAGATAACGATGCAATGTTAGGGATAACGATGGATTTCTGGGTTTGGAACGTAACGTTATCGATAACAATGGAAATGTTATCGATAACAAATGGGTTTCGGGCAGATTTTTGACAGAACCACGTGGGTTTTCAACAACAACAACAACCACAACAATCAATGGCACGAATCAAGGGAATAGAAACAAGTCATAAACATATATTGCAAGTTAGAACTCCCTACCTCAAAATCAAAGAACGAAATCAAAGGAATCCTCCAAGCCCTAGCCTTAAATCTTGGAACCGGATGAGATATGTCACGCCCCAAATCCGGGAGCATGACCGGCCGTGTACCATGAAGCAATCATGGGACACGAAGCCTAATTAAAAATAATATTTTAAGAACTCGCAATCAATAATAAAAAAAAAACTAGATATTTTATTAAAGCAAAATCTGTGTGACACTAAACCAATATTTTTCCATTCTCCAAATTCCACAACGAACTGCCAATTAATAAAAGTGCGGAAGCTAATAAATAAAAGAGCGGAAGCGGTTTGACACAATAAAATAAATAAAAATGCAAACGCCCTAGAGGTCCAAACACAAGGTCCCGACAACGCCGCAGAGTCCACTATAATGCTCCATGAACTAACCTGAAAAATAATATGGAATAAATCCGTCAGCTGACGCGCTCAGTGAGTAGTTAAGCATGCTAAGGGTGATAATAAAAAGTGGCATACTTTTGAACGAACAAAATAAGGTTTCCAAAGAAGTGGCATAGTTTCAAGATTAAAAAGGGAGGTAGATAGTTCAACGAATATTATCAACAAAACAAATACTGAACAAAGGGATCAACAGCTCAACAAATAATATCCATAAGATGAATAATGGATTAACGAATAGCAAGAACAATAATCAAATCACCACAATAATTATACCAAGCAATGAGTCCAAGAATATCCGAACGATGAACAACGATAACAAAGATAACAGAAGTATAAACCGGAGTGGGAACCATATCTTCCAATTACCAAGTACCAAATGCCAAATATCAACTGCCAAATATTTTCTCAGGGCTTAGCCCGTTGGATCCAACACCGTATTTAGAGTCACCACAGGATGGCGCCTGGGACCTTTTCCCTAAACCGATCCGAAATAGGGTCACAGGGTATTTCACAAGTCTTTTCCCTATCCGTTGAGCACTAGAGTCACAGGGTATTTCACAAGTCTTTTCCCTAGCGGCCAAAGTCACCACGATATTTCACGGGTCTTTCCCTTGGACTTTAATAAATATAAACATAATCCATGGTCCCAAACACATAAGAACAACGGCGAACCGGAGTCACCTGACCGGCCAGGACTATTCCCCGTGTCGTTGCAGAGTCACAATAATAATATGGAGTCAACGAAATAGACTTCAACAGGATAAGGGAATCAATCAATCAGAATTATTATCAGTGAACCTTGTATGCCAAAGGGTACGTCAATCATGTATAAATATGAGGGCAACAAAGAAGAGTATCGTTTATCGGATCACAACAAATAATGAATTGTCAATAATAGATTGGCTCAAGAGGATTCCAAGAAAGGGATCACATGCTTAACCACTCACCTCGATCGAACGGTAGATTGCCAAAACGCAATGCCCGAGTGCTCTACTAGGCTGAACATAAAGAATGTATGTACGAAAGTCAATCTAATGAAAATGACTACAACTCTAGTTACCACCGTAACTAATAACGATATAATTAGCTAATTACTACTAATATTGACTCTCCATTACTAAACTCCAGGAACAGGCCGATGGATTAATTTCACAATTCTTTTATCTCGACACACGCACACACCAAAACGTCTTGCCACATGCCATACTTTGGTACCCCAATGATAACAAATCAAAACCCAAACTACATATATATTATAGCTATGAAATCCATATCCCGCACAGCGAAGAGAAAAAGACAAGGAGAAGATTATTACCGAGGGTCTTCTCGATAGCCCACTACTCCAAAATCCACCGCTAAACTCTCTCTCTCTCTCTCTCTCTCTCTCTCCCCCGCACAAACTCTCTCTAACGTGATGTATTAAAAACAACCCCTACCACATGCCTTCCTTATATAACTGACCACGTACAAACCTAACCTTTCTAGTTTAATTACACGTTCAGTCCGAAATTTCTTTTCCACATTCAATAATCACTCGTCGGGGAAAAATACCTAATTATAACCCAACTTAGAATTTCAATATAAGCTATTTGAGTTTAGATAAATTTTCAAAATACATAAAGTAAATAACAGTTGACGTCCTTTTTTTTTTTTTATTAGAAAGAAGTTTGAAAAAGAAAAATGAAAGATTTAATTATTCGTGTCAAAATACTATTTTTTTTTTAAACTGAAAAATTGGGATGTCACAAGATACGCTTCCACCGAGCTCAAACTAACGCAATACGGACTACAATACGCGAGGGAAAAAGGTTTCGAGGTTGGGTTTTGGGTGATTTTGGTTGAAATTTGGTAAGGGTGAGTGAGAGAGAGGAAGACCGAGAGAGAGAAGAGAATGGGAGAGTGAGAGAGAGTGAGGAAATTATTTCCCTGCCTCTCACCCCACACACATATATGCACACAACACACAAATCACACTTTCACCCCTCTAAATGCAACACTTTATCACTTTAGCCCCAATTCTCAAAGTTCTAAATCGATTTCCTCTTTTTATTTCCATTTAAAACATTTAAATCAATTATACGAATTTACGGGTCTCTACAGTTCAGCCATGTTTCAGCCACGACAGGGTTGGTATCTCCATGAAAAGTCGGGGGGTCGGCGTTTGCAAAACTCGTTCATTGCTTGAGTTCGGGTCATGGGTCCGTCGTTATGGTTTGGTTTTGGCGGTTGGCGTTTAGGGCGGTTATGAACGCTTGCATGATCTGGGCCAAGTCGGGGTTTGCGCCAGAGGGTTCTCCATTTTCGTGTCCTATTCCACTGCATCGGTTCACCATCTATGGGTAGAAATTGAAAGGGGAAGTTTTAGCCTAAAATTTTCCTTTTGCAAATGGTGTATCTAAAAAGCAATTATCGCGTAATATGCAACAGTACTCTTGAAAATAAAGCAAACCTTTCATAGATAAGCAAGATCATACAACATAAGCATAGAATCCTACGACAAAGCAAACGGACTTAGATAAGATTTTCCTAGTACGAATCGAACAATGCTACATAATACTGCATAGTCCTACAATTGGGCAAGCCTTATTCCATGATGCTTAGTACAATATCCTAGGGTAGTCTGACTCCGAATACTTCCCTCAGCCACATCTTGTATTCCCTCTTGGCAGCGGTCTCAGCTCTAAGAAGATTCTCACGTTCTTGTGCGAGCAGCTCTTCCACATAAAGGACGGGTGATTCTTCCAAAGGTTCTAGGAAGTACTGAGAGATATTCAGTATTGTTGCCTCCAACTCCGAGTCAGACATAAGATAGTCGAGTGGTTGCTCGAAGCTCTCCACAGGGGGTGCAGGGGCTTGGACGGGTGGAAAGTTCTTAGGAGTCACAACCGGTGAGGGTATCTCCCAAGTGATTGGGACCTCATAGAGCTCATGTCATCATCCAATAGAGGTGTTGGCTCCGTGTGTCTCGGTGCTAGCAATGACCGATAGTCGGCCAACACTCACGGGGCAAAGGGTGGGCATCCTCCTTGTGGTACGTTTGACATCTACAATAATAGAGATAGTTATATATTAGACTTAATGGTGTAGGGAGAAAAAGTCGGGTACGAACAGAAGCAAACACAAGTATGCACATGAACAATGATCATATACTCAGAAAATACAAGTCTTTAATTACTAAATAAAACAAGTACAACATAGATGGCTTACTAGCATAAACTTCCTACTGCATTCCGATTACAACAAAAGATCCAACCACATTCAATATTCAACCGATCGAGAAGATTTTTAGAAATTCGACCCTATAGGCGCCTATGTCGGTCACGTAGGGTGGTGGTGGTACATCACCGGTGTTAGAGGGTATATCCATGAAGACGGGCATAACCCATTCCGCTTGTTTCTCTCCATAAATCAATATTTCTTCATCGTCAGATTGCCAGCCCATTGGTTCCTCCTCGGGAAACTCTTCGGGATCTTCTTCCGTGGGGTCCTGCTCCTCGGGATCTTCCTCCTCGGGGTCCTCTTCAATTTCTACGTTATCGGGGGGTGCTACAGGTCCTACTTCGGCATTGTCCTCCTCAACTTCATCAACTATGAATTCTACATTCTCGGGAGGTGCTATTTGGACTAGGACGGGTGCTGCTGCGACATCATCCTCTTCCTCCTCGTTTACGGGGAGTATGATGGTGCCATGCTCTTGGTAGTAGTCATGAGTGTAGGGGTAGTAGTCATGAGTGTAGGGGAAAGCATAGGAGAAATAAGGATCCCCCACTAGTTGGTTTGTCATAGACCTTATGGTGCTTGTAAGATGGTGAGCTTTGACTAGCAGGTTGGCTTGATAGAGATCTGGTTGGGCCATCTACAATAAAGAAGTCTGTGGGCAATGCGAATTGCCCCGACTCTTTCTCTCCTCCGAGGGAAGGGATTCCGTTCCCCACCCTTTTGAGAAAGGAGAGATGCTGCCGGTTCGCGGGAGCGCTTTTGAAGCTGGACGTCAAGCGCTCGCGAAAAATACAGAGTCGCCACTCGGGTTTGAAGGTCTGACACCCAAGGAACCGTATTTCGAAGCACTTGCCGCGCTTTTTGATTTGAAAAAGTTAAGGAACCAGTCCGTCATAACCATATCTGGGTTCGGGAGCCAGGTTACGAGAGGGGAAGGGTTTTATGGCACCCCTCTCGCCCAATCCGGAGATCGGTCTCTACTTAAGTATTTGCGAAAAGATGTTTGTTTGCGATTCTGTTTAATTAATCAATTTTTAGCCATTTAGGGCGGGGGAACAGTTAATCGGGGATTAAAACTGTAACATGTTTGCAGGATGTGAGGGACGATAGCATGAATTCATGGAAGAATAAAATAAAATGAGATAAAGTTTAATACTGATTTCAGGATATGAAACAGTACGATAGTTTTGGGTTTATTGCGTATAATGGCCAACTTGCATGCACGGAACTGTGGCATGCAAGTCATTCCATCGCGCGATACACTCAAACCATCGCGCGAGTGTTCACATCTCAATACCAGGTTAAAATTTATCTCCTTCTGGGCTCTGGAAGGACCAGTGCACACCCAGGGCCAAACCAAGCAGTTCATATGTACTGAAAATAACTACTTATTACAATCTGATCGGATAGGAATAAAACCCAACCCTTAAACAGTGAGGGTGATAAAACAGAGACCAAAGGCCTAGTTGCCCATGCAAGGGCAATCACTGGAAATGACCAAACCATCGCGCGATGGAGTCACCTCATCGCGCGACCGTTCTGACTGGACATCCAGGAATTGCTTTGCATGCCTGGGCTCTGAGACATATTCAGAAGCTACCCAGGGGCATTCCAACATGAACAAGGAAAGCAAACTACACTAATCTACTGATTTTAGCATGCAAGACAGAGAGATGTATCAAACATAATTAAAAAAAAGTACATGAAATCATATAAGTGGGATCGGGACAAGAGACCCATCCCCACGAGAACCATATCGTGCAAGCTAGAAGCATCGCGCGATTGTATGGGTTCATCGCGCGTGGGTTCTTACGTCCACAGCATCTTGTAAATTTGCTGGCTTTGGGGTCAGAAGCTGATATTGATTACCAGTCCTGACCCTGTCAGCCCCCCTCAGGGATCAAGACAGTAAAGGCTGAAAATTATACCTTTGCTTGAATGAGTTATGGTTTGAGTGGGATGGTATGCCTTTGACAAAGGAGAAAGTGATAGTAGTTTTTTGATTGAGAGAGAAGATCAAAATTGTGGCTCTTGTTCTTTTCTTTGAGATTTTTTTGGTAACCCTTTGAAAGATAACAAAGGGGGGGGGGGTTTTATAGGAAAAGAGGGAGCTCTTTGGTGGTGAACTTGGTCATGCAGCCAGCCAACAATGCTGGCAGCAATCACTTGGTAGAGAAGTGGGGTTTAAGTTGATGGGAGAGTGGGGGTTTAGGTGGTGCAAGGATGGCCGAGCAAAACGCCGTTCAGTTGATGGAACGGGGTCACATGGCCCTGCAGGCGCTTCATCATCACAAAATCCAGCTGGATACGACAGGTGTCGACCATCGCGCGATGGAGTGGGACCATCGCGCGAGGGTTCTAACTTCCCCGCGATGGTCAATCAGTCAAAGTTTGACTTTGACCACCACCTGGCAAGTGAAGCATCGCGCGAGTGTCTCAGTAAATCGCGCGAAGGTCAAACCCATAGTCAAAGCTGGGCTCAATGGTTTTGGGGTTGGGGGAAGGGTTCCACATACACCAAACTCAAACCATTTCAATCAAAACTGTTCTCGATCTGATTCATCATCGGGGGAACAAGAAACTGAAAAGAAATAAATTGAAAAGAGACAAAATGACCAGGGGAATCAAATTGGGGTGTCTACAGTAGTCCCTCTTTGACGGCACGCGGAGCACCATTAGTCGGTACGGGTAACGTCAAAGATTTCTAGACACCCATCTAACTCACCCAAAGGCCAATTAATCGAAAAGCGCAAGACAGTACATACAAATACCGTGCACCAAGGGATTGGATGGTTAGATCATCGCTGATCGGAAATTGGACGAATGGATCGTCGCTGATTGGAAATTAGACGGTTGGATCGTCGCTGATTGGAAAATGGACGGTTAGATCGTCGCTGATTGGAAATTGGACGGTTAGATCGTCGCTGATTGGAAATTGGACGGTTAGATCGTCGCTGATTGGAAAATGGACGGATGGATCGTCGCTGATTGGAAATTGGACGGTTAGATCGTCGCTGATTGGAAAATGGACGGATGGATCGTCGCTGATTGGAAATTGGACGGTTAGATCGTCGCTGATTGGAAAATGGACGGATGGATCGTCGCTGATTGGAAATTAGACGGTTGGATCGTTGCTGATTGGAAATTGGACGGTTAGATCGTCGCTGATTGGAAATTGGACGGTTAGATCGTCGCTGATTGGGAAATGGACGGATGGATCGTCGCTGATTGGAAATTGGACGGTTAGATCGTCGCTGATTGGAAAATGGACGGATGGATCGTCGCTGATTGGAAATTGGACGGTTAGATCTCGCTGATTGGAAAATGGATCTGTGTGGGCGGACCACTGCTGGGGATATAAAGCATTTTTGATCCAGAACACCTTGTAAAGATCCAAAATTACTTGCAAGTGGTAGGAAAAACTTGTGGAGCACAAATATGATGACGGGCCGAGCCAGGGGTCAAACATGGTCAACGGCCCAGTTGGACCGTCGCGCGAGAGAGCCAGACCATCGCGCGATGGTTCTTTGCTGGGGCTTGAATCTGAAACAGGCCCAGACCCGGCCCGCGACTGTTGGGTTCCTTTTAATCGACGGGGATGTTCAGAAACCGCTCACAGCGGTTTCGAACTTCCTTCAAACTCTACTCTCTCTTAAACTCTTCTCAAAAATCCATTGAAACCCTCAATTTCTCGTCAAAATCAAAGAACCCACGCACATTCATTCATCCATGGCAGACCACGGTAATGGTGGCAGTGGAGGAGGAGTTGCTGATCATCCGGGGGACGAGGGAGAGTCTGTGGAAGTTCAAACGGGCGATCAGTCGTTGGTGGGGGCTATTACAGACACGGGTGCAGTGGCGGCAGGCGGCGGCGATGGCGGACAGGGCCATGCAGAGGCGGTTGGGGATGACAGCGAGCATCGCGCGACGGAGCCAGATCGTCGCGCGACGGAACGGGTCGGGGCAGTCCCTTCTGAGGTTGAGCAAATGGATCCAAGTACGGCCGTGAGCGGCTCGGTAGTGGTCGGCGTTGGTTCCGAGGGCACGGGCAGTGGTGGTGCCGATGGTGATGGTGTTGGTCCGAGCGAGTATCCGCCGAGAGATCCGGCGAAAGGCAAAGATGTGGCGACGGAGAGTGAGCGAGCCACGGAGGTTCCATTCGCGTATAGAGAAGAGGATGTGCTTTTCCGTCCTGCGGCAACATCATCGGGTCACAGACCGATCACAAAGCAAGATGTCGCTGAGCTCTTGAGTGACGCGCAGCTTGCGCGGCTTTTGGAAGATAACCCCGAGATAGGGGCTGCCGTTTTAGAGGCCCGTGAGGAGAGAGAGCGGGAGATTGCCGCTTCTGAGGCCGCGGCGAGGGCCGAGAGAGAGAGGGCTGCAGAGGAGGAGCTTTTGAGGGATGCCGAGGCCGAGGAGAGAGCCGGCGTCAGAGTGGGGGGTCCTAGAGTGACGGCAGTGTCGGAGGCGGAGAGTTTGACTCGAGCTCCGTTTTCAGCAGAGGGGTACAGGGCACCGGTACCACATTTGTTCGTGCCATTGGGTTTTACAGCATATCGGCCACGACGGGCGGATTATGACCCTGAGTTGGTCTTGAGAGACCCTGATACTCACATCTCGCGCAGCTGGTCTGAGGTAACTTTCTAATAGATGCTCATTCCTTTATTTAGATACGATTCAAATACAATGCATGCATCCAAATGTTCTTGAAAGTTTGTAGAGTAATAGCAAACCTCTGAAATAGAACTTGAATAGCGATACTATAACTCCATGTTTGAACATCGTGCATGAGATATAATAACTTGAACCAACCATCTGTAGGCAGGCTGCAATACCATAGCTTCATGTTTGAACATCGTGCATGAGATATAATAACTTGAACCAACCATCTGGAGGCAGACTGCATCGATTACTTGGAACTTGAAAATGAAAGCTTTGTATGCTGACACGTCTTTCGTCATTTGTATCTAATGCAGGAGAGGGCGCGATCTAGAGATATCCGCGGCTTTGGGGGTGCATGCAGTTCCTTAGCGCTGTACCAGGGTTTGCCAGAGAGAGTGAGGCAATTGGTAGATGAGGCGGGCTTTAGAGAGTTCATTGAGACACTTACTCCGGCGAGGAATGACCATGCTGTCTTGGTTGCACTTGCAGAGCGGTGGTGGGACACTACAAATACCTTCCACCTACCGGTTGGGGAGATGACGGTGACGCCCACTGATTTTGCGGCGATCACGGGCCTGAGAGTTGGAGGAGAGCCCATCCCGTTTGACTCGGGCATTGAGAAAGATAAGGCAGCCTTGGAGTGGTTTCTGGGCGAGGTGCCCAAAATTGAGGAGGGGATGGCGAGGTACGGGCAATTCACCCGATATCTGAAGAAGAAGGTGACAACTGAGCAGGAAGCGGAGCAGATGGCCCGGGCGTACTTGCTGTACCTTTTTGGTGCTACCCTGTATCCAAACAGGCGTAGCAAGGTTCACTTGTCCTACTTGCCAGCGTTGAGGGACTTGAGGACGGCCTCGCGTTTTGACTGGGGTGGAGCAGCACTAGGCGCGGCCTATGGCTTCTTTGGAGACTCGTCGAGGACGGAGGTGAGCACTGCTGGGTACTGGCGGATCTGGGAGGTATGATTCTGCACACTTTGTAATTCGTACTTGCATTCATTTTGATAGCATAATCTGTTCAATAGTATCCTTGCATGCATTATCGAATTTAATCCACTGACAATCATGCAGCTCTGGGCTTACGAGGTATTGAATATGTGCCGTCCGGTGACAAAGAGCCTGGACTTGGGGATTCTCCCGCGCGCACACATCTGGAGCAAGAAGAATATGGGGGAGAAGAGAGGCAGAGGAGATCTGAACGGCTTTCGGGTATACCTTGACGAGCTTCGCCCCTCACAGGTATAACATCATACTTTGTAGAAATAATCAAAGTGCATGCCCTTTTTATTGCTTCAATGCTGTCGCTGACCGATACTTGCATTGTTTGCTTTTACAGGTTGAGTGGGATTCTTGGAGGGGGACAGAGCCTGAGCCCGAGTACTTGGCTCGTAGCAGGGCTGTCACGGCGAGCAGAGTGCTGCTGGAGTCGGCCTTTGGTTGGCAGTGGTACTTGGGTGACCGAGTGACACGCCAGTCACTTGGCTATGCGAGGTTTCAGGTGCCTGGACCGCTTCCACCACGGGCCTCACACACAGGAGAGTACACCTTGGCTGAGTTGGAGGTCTTCACACGGCCTGATACTGACTTGACACGCCACTTGCGTCCTGACATGGACTATGCAGTCTATCAGAGGGAGCGCTTGGCGGGGCCACTGGGAGTACGAGAGTTCAGAGAGGTTCGGGGCCAGGCCCGTGGGGCTGCTGAGGCGAGGAGGGCCGTTTCAGGGAGGCCAGGTAGCAGTGAGAGTCGCTCAAGGCGAGGTCCGAGTGGACCAGTGAGAGGCGGGCCTCCAGAGTTGACATGGCAAATAGCAGTGGTGGATTCTCAAGGCAATCCAGCTGAGTTACACCTCACCCCGGCCAGAGTTGAGCCAGCGCTCGTTACTGTACCCGTAAGATACTGTCGCATTGTTTTCTGTATTCTGATAAAGTTTGAACTGCCATTCAATTGCTCATATTTGAATCCTCTTTGCAGGTGCCCAATGAGTGGGTGAATGAGGCTGTCCGGCGCACGCTTGCGTTGGAGAATGTAATCAGAAGGGCGGCGAGTGGCCTACCGTTGGACTTGCGTTACCCTCAGCCAGCAGCTCGGAGATCTCAGGTATACCCTTTTAGAAAATGATAGATTCCTTCTTTCGATATATGCTTGTATGCGATACATTCCTAAATTCGATACACTCCTTTGCTTTGATTGCTTCTTGATTTTGCTTAAGACGGCCCAAGCGCTGATCTCCGGGCTCAAGACGGCCCAAGCGCTGGGCATCGAGGAACTTGTGGTCTATAGTGACTCCCAACTTGTAGTCAACCAGTTGTCGGAGGAATACGAAGCTCGGGACGACCGAATGCGGACTTACCTTAGCTCCGCCGTCCAGCTCATTAAAACTTTTAAGGCTATCCGAGTCGAGCATATTGCCCGAGAGCAGAATGCCCACGCCGACGCACTCGCAGGGCTCGCCTCGACTTGCTCCTCCTCAGAACATCGCTCTATTTCCTTCAGCACCATTGACAAGCCCAGTTTCGAGCTCGAGGCATTAAGCCATGAGGTTCTGAACATAGAGCTCGGTCCAAGTTGGATGGATGAAATCATTGGTTACCTGCGCGATGACACCCTTCCTACCGACAAAAAAAACGCACACCGACTCCGAAACATAGCTGCTCTCTTCTGGCTCAATCCCAACGGCAAGCTTTACCGAAGATCATTTACCGGACCATACCTATTGGTTGCCCACCCACATCAAGTTTCGGGCATCATCGAAGAGCTTCATGCCGGGGATAGCAATTGTCACTCCGGTGGACGGTCCCTCGCCCACCGAGCCATCTCTCAGGGGTATTGGTGGCCGACAATGAAGAAGGATTCTAAAGAGTTCGTCAAGCGTTGTAAGAAGTGTCAGATGTTCGCTCCTATTATCCATCAGCCGACGCGGGACCTTAGCCCTCTCACCAGCCCTTGGCCCTTCTCCCTTCTCCCAATGGGGCATGGATATCGTTGGTAAGCTCCCAGTCGCTCCAGGTGGATTCAAGTTCCTCTTAACTGCAACCGACTATTTCTCAAAATGGGTCGAAGCCGAGCCCCTCATCAACATTGAAGAAATAGACGTCATCCGCTTCGTACGGCGAAACATTATTTCACGCTTCGGTGTTCCGTTCGCCATCATTACAGACAACGGGAAGCAGTTCACAGAGCAAAAATACCGAGCCTTGCTAGACGAGTATGGTATCAAATGGGAAACGTCCACTCTGGCTTACCCCCAGGGCAACGGACAAGCCGAAGCTGCAAACAAGGCTATTTCATCTGGACTCAAGCGCCGACTCGAATCTCGCCGGGGCAAATGGGCCTAGAAGCTACCCAAAGTGCTCTGGAGCTATCGTACCACACCTCGGCGATCCACCGGTCGCACTCCCTTCTCCTTGGCATTTGGAATGGAAGCTGTCATCCCCATCCAAGTTGGACTTCCTACCATCCGTACTGAAAACTTTGACGAATCGGTTAACACCGACAACATTGCTTCAGACCTCGACTTGGCCGAAGAGGAACGCGAGAATGCAAGGATAAAGCTCGCGTCATACCAACAGGAGGTTGCCAAGGGTTACAACCACAGCGTCCACCTTCGATCCTTCAAGCCCGATGACCTTGTCTGGAAGATGGTTGTGGAGAAGTCAAAGAAGAAGAAGCTTATGCCAAATTTGGAGGGCCCCTACCGAGTCCTTAAGCACCTCGGTTCAGGAAATTACAAGTTGGAAAAGTTGGACCGCTCGCCTATCGCTAAGACATGGAACGCGAACAACCTAAAGAAGTTCTATGGCTAGCACTCGGTTACCAAAACCCAGTTCACCTCTTACATGTATTTCTTTTCCTTTCCATTTCAAAGGCAATCTGCTTATGTAATGATAGCACCCCAATGAGTAGGAATGAGAATTTTTCTTTTCCTGAGTATTACTTGCATTCTCTGTTTATGCTGATTCAATTACTTACACTCGGTTCCACTTAGCCGGACCATTTTACACCGACTTCAGGGATATTGTCCCCCCATAAGTGATACCCTTGGACAAAATTCCCACCAAGTCACCCCGGCCCCTTTCGGTTGTTTCGACTTCTGGTCACTCACCTTAAGGATACTCGGTTTCCCCCCGAGCCCCTTATACAGACCCACCAAAGTCTCTCACTGCTCGAACTCGCTGCGTCCCGAACTTATGGCCAAAGCCGTATCCCTTCGCGACTCTAGCCTAAGTCCCCTAGTAGTACCCATCTCGTGAGTCTACCCCTCGCTAAGCCTATTTTCGTCAGCAGCCGGCCAGGTCGCCCCAGTCTGAAGCAGGGGCGTGGAGGTTCCAAAACTGTTCCTTACTTGCTTCAGACTAGGCGACCCGCCCCTCCCTGATCTTGTTCCCGACTGGGGCTTCAATTCCTAACCCCTTCTCCTTTTTGCTGGGTTACTATTTGCTCCGGATCATGCTTTGGAATATCCTTCGGTGCGCACTCGCCCCCAAAGCTTAACCGAAGCAGGGGCATTAATATATCCTAACAGCAATCAAAACAAGTATAGAAACTCGAAAAAGGAAAACATTCATTCACAACAGAAAATTTAGTTGATGCATAGTCAAAATCCTACCCAGGACCTGGCTTAGGCTAAATGTTCGGCGCCAGTCCTACTCAACTATTACAACCTTGGAACAGCCAAACTCCAAATGTCTAGAGCCGTCCATGTCAAAAATAAGCAAATTAAAGATTACAAAGTGTTTTGGGAGGGGAAGACTAAATCCATCCTACGCGTCGTCTGCTGAAGTGGAGGCATGGGGACCAGCCGCACCAGCAGGGGCTCGCAACTCCTCAATGCCTGGCACGGTCTTGTCTACCTCCTCAGGTAGCGCAAGCTCTTCGGGAGGCGATTGAGGCACGACTCGAAGCTCGAAATCTTCAGGAAGATTTAGCTTGCTTAACAAGGCTTCGTGGCCGAACCGAAGTCCGTCCAGGAACCGATCCTTGTGCAACTCAGCTTCAATCTCCCGGACCTGCTTTTTGTACTCCACGCCAGCCGCATCCCAGCCCTCGCCATAGCCTTAGTCCCTCGCCACTTCGACCTCCCAGGCTCGAGTGACCCTCAATGTCTCTGCGCCCTCCTCGGCTTTGGCAACTCGGCCCTCGGCAAGTATATGCTCCCCATCGCTCCTCTGGAAGTCGGCCAAGTAAAGGTCGCAGGACGCCCGGGCCGCTTTCTGATCTTCCTCTCTCTCAGCAAGACCCTTCTTCAGCTCCTCCATCTCCTACTCCCGGGCTCTGTTCCTTTCATTGATGACCACAGCTCGAGCGCCAGCCTGACAACAGGAAAAAGAATAAAATAAACGCAAACTCTTGCTCGAAGGCAACAAACGGGTGTTAAAAGTTACTTACCATTAGGAGTGCCTGTGCAATTTCCCCGGTAAGGTCCTCGATTCGCCCAGTGATAGCTTTGGCATCCCAAGGAAGAATGCAGGACAGCAGGAGTCTGAACGCTATTCCAATGTTGCTGATAGCGCTATCGGCGTGATGAATTAGGCGCCCGGAGTAGTGGCGAACCTCCGGGGCCCAGGGGACCTCCCTCGCAGAAGCACGGACCTCGGCGTCGGTTCTAGCACCATCGGTGTTGCCTCTTTGGTCCTCCTCATCGATAAGGATTGGTTCTTTATCCCCTCCCTGATCGCCGCCTCTCTCCTCCTCGAGCCGAGCTCTCTCTTCCGGGGGCTCCTCCGGCGATGAAGGCGTGACCCTAGAGGTTTCGGGCCCTGGGGAGCCGACCGACATGCCTGTGCCACGGCCCGCTGGTCGTCGGCGTCGTAAATTCAGGACCTCTCTCCCGCGGCCACTCATCTCGTCACTGAGACCCGTTCTCTTTGGGGTTACTCGGTTGATCGCCTCCCGAACCGTTCCCAGAGGCGCAGAGCTGATCCTTTCGGCCTCTGGGGTCCCAGTTCCTCCTCTTCCCTCCCCTCTCCCTCTGCCTCTCCCTCTTCCTCGACCCGCCCTCGGAACACCCTGTTGCCTCGGCTTCTTCTTCAGGAAGCTGGTGTACGTATGGTTGTACCCGAGCAAGTCAGAGGCATACCGGTTCGTGATAGGGATGGAGTAGGCGGGTGTTATACGAGCCCAGATAGCTCTCTTCCGAAGCCCAAAAACAACACTCTCGGCTGCAAGAAATGCAACAAAGGATAACAGTCAGTACAAGAAATAAACAAAAGCATATGAAATACCAAGAAAAAAGACTCAACCAACCAGGAGCTCCGGACTCGAATGGAACTGTAGTGGCGGTATCCACACTTTCCCCCATTCCAAACATGAAGTTACTGGTGACCGACATGTAAATGCTCGCCCACTCCTCGGAATCGGGAAGGTGATCGATTAAGAATGTGTCGTATCTCGTCCTGCAGGAGAGGTAGTACCGGTCGCTCTCACGGTTCACTCCTACCAAGTACACACCGAAGAGCTCCTCAAGATCGAAGGTTAGGTTGTACTGCCTCCTCAGCTCAATGATGCTTGTTATGATTCGATAGGAGTTCACCGTAAGCTGGGAAGAGGTCAGGGTGAGGGTTCGGAGCACCCGTTGGACAAACTGGTGAAGGGGGAATCTCACCCCCCCCCCCCCCCCCGGTGATCGCCATCAAGGGGAAGATCAGCTCTCCTTAGCGATGAGGGAGCTCCCTTGGGTTCCTGTTCGGCAGCAACCGAACCTCAACGTCGGGAGGGATGCTGTAAACCCTTTTGAATTCGGCGTAAGCTGACGCTGTTCCGTTGAAGTACTGGTTCAGGTAAGGGCACGGTCTCATTGGTCTCCTTCGCCCTCGAACCTCCTCAGGAGCGTTCACGTAGGGTCCCGGGCCTTGGTTCAAGGTGCTTGGGACTTCTGTCATTTCAGGGTTGAAGGAAGTCACCTGTCCTAGGGCTCTTGGAGGATCGTGGGGCTCGATGTAATCCACTAGGATTCGGTATAAGGCTCGGAAACGAATCTCCGTAAATATTTCCTCAAGGTCAGTAGAAGAAGCCGAGCTACTGGAACTACCCGCGGAGAGTTCAATGACCATTTGCCCCTACCTAACAAAGAAAATAGAGTGCAAGAAACCCGTTAGCTATGTGCTCTGGGAAAGATTGGATGACCTAGCGCTCGGGACGGAATGGTCATCACTCCTCGGGATATCTTGGCCTCAGCTAATCCCAGGATACCCTCTTCGGGAAGGCCCCCCTGGGATGGACACTAATCCGAGAGTCTCGGGATGAATATAGGCCTCGAGAAGAATTTGGGCCTCGGACAAAACAAGAGCAGCGCTGAAAATGCCCAGCGCCGCTGCGAACCAGAGGCGGCGAGTGGTGGTTCGATTGTGATATGTGCCAAAAACGACGAAAAACTTGAAGAAAATGATCAAGGCATGAAGATTGAAGTGAGGAGATCAACATACCATAAATCATGCGGTGATCTGCGTCCAAAGCGTCCAAAATCTTGACTGGAGGCGACGGCAGACGGCGGCGACGGTTGGACTTCAAAACAGGGGGAAGGTGGTCATTCTCTATCTCTCTCCCCTATTTATATCGAGAAGGGCGAAGCGTTGCGCGGGAAGCGAAGCGTTGCGCGCCGAGCCGTCAGATCTCTGACACATGTCCTCATCTGAAGACCAATATCGAGGGCTCTGTACCGACGTCAGGGCGTCGTATAGCCGAGCCATTAGCTTTGTGACACGTGTTCCCGAAGCGGCGTTTCGTACTAATCAACTGACATAGCACGTGCCGAGACAGCTTTTTACCCTCTGGCATCTCTCTGGCGGTCGACACGTGGATCTTTTTGTCAGGGCAGTCGGAGGGGAGTCTACCGAAGTCTCTCTGTTCCTCGGTAGTCCCTTTTGAAGAAGGCTCAAGACTCGATGGCTCGCGAAGGAGTCAAGACCCTGAAGCAGAAGCGCGGGGCTCCAGGGACTTGAGGGGCTATTGTGGTGGCCTTGGTTAACGTGTCGGTAATCGGGCCGGACATACCGAGCCAATGTCTCCCCGGGTCTGGTTGGTGAACCGAAGAGTGTTGTTGACCCTGGCCTTGTGTTTGGTATCACGCCCGGATACTCGCTTCGGTCTCGATGCTTCCCAGGGCGTTTGAGTGAGGTAGTTATGATGGACGGGCCCTACGTCAATCCCATGACAGCAACAATCATTTGGATCAGGCCATGTGATTCGTAACCGCTTTGTTCCCCCCATCTTGTATGATGTCACTCGAGGCGGTTACCCGAGCGTGACCTCCACGCGTTGGCTTGAAGGCCAAGTAAACCTAGGTCTATAAATATAAAGGGATGCTCATTGCGAAATGTATGCTGTTCTTCCCAAACCCTAGATCTAAACTTCACCCCTGAGATCTAACTTGATCGTCAGAGGGTCACTGGGCAACCAAAGCCCTAGTGACTTGTTGCAGGTCCGATGGCAGGAGCGGAGAAGGAAGGAACCTAACCCTACACACAGTCTAGGTCCTGACAAATCGAACCCACACATTTCTAATTAATAAGTAGATGAACAGAACTTCATAATTTGTAGAGATTGAGATCAGTGTAGTAATGTTCTTGCATGTGTACTAATGTTATGAATATGCAATGCATGAGGTGTTGCATTTTTAGGATAATACGTAACTTTGGGGGATCCTGACATGTATTAAATACGTGCTCAGTCCTTGAAGTTATTGGTTTGCCACTTTGCCTTATGTTTTATTTTTTACATTGACCTTGGTCTGCATTAGTTTAAAATTTTTGTGTTTATTTTCTAGTTCATAGTTACACAAAATGTCCAAAGGAGGAAAAGTGGTGCTCCAACCTAGTTTTCTATCAACTCATTTCATGCCAGATTATGAGAGGAAAAGAAATGAGAAGATAAAGAGGAACAATAAGATTTGTGAATCTCATGGGGTGAAGAGTATTGTAACTCCTTTTGTGGGATCGGTTCAGCAGCGCAAACGTGTTACTGATGAAAATGGAAAGCGTACTAGGGTTGAGATAGAGGATGATGGCTATAGACTTTCACGTGATGAGGATGACCCTGGCCATGACAGTGAGTCGGTTGACTCTTTTGAGCAGGTACAATATATAAGTACACATTAATGATAGGCAAAAATAATGTATCTATACATTTTCTTTCTTTCTTTCTAGTAGTCTTGTTATATGTACATTATATATTTATGCTTGGGCACTCTGTATTGTGTTGTTATAGACCTTAGAGATGCCACGAGGTTGTCAAAGAGCGCCACAGTCCCATCCAGAGCCACAATCCTGTGCAACTATGATCTCCGAGAGGGTCACCCGATCGACGCCACAACCTAACATGGATACCCAAGCCCTACCACCTCCCATTGTCCAACCACAAAGTGAGGCATTAGCTAACAACGATGTTGGTGAGTGATGTAGTCTAAGAATTATTTTTTAGATTCATTATCTTGTTTTTTAAGTCTGAATAAACCAGTAGCTGCTGCCTTTTTTTGTTACCTCTGTATTAGCTTTCTTCTTTTTCTGCATGTTCATTTTTTGTCCAGGCACATGTTACTTCTGCTGCAATTTTTCTCCATTATAAGATGTGCTTAATATGCAAGGAAAGGGGGAACAACAAAAGAAAAAGAAAAAGATGTAATGTGTTTGCTCACTCTCTGAACCTTCAATTTTAACGTGAGTGACATGTGCTTGGATAAATATTCTTTGATCTGGTTGGAGTTTGTAAATTGGCTAGAAAAACATTCTTTTTACTTGTGAAATTTCCTACCCTTGTTATTGTGTTGGCGTAGTGTATGACATCATGTTGATCGGAGCCTTTCGGAACTAGGCCTATTGTGATATCATAGTAGAGCCTTGCAGTGAAAGGCCGCTACACCTATTTTCTACATAGATATGGATACAAGTTTTTGCCTGATACTTCCACTATCTTTTCCGTACACCAAACTCCAACAATTTGGGAGTACAGTTAAGATTGATGAAGGCTCCAACGTCACTCTATGTTCTTCCTAAATCTGTACACTTCTCATAGGATACAGAACATTTCGAACGGGTGCGGAATCTACTTGCATATTGACCTCTGCTTGTGTGAGCTTAGTCAAGGGTCATTTGATTCTCCATGCTCCATGAATTTTTGAAACATACTATAGCTATATATTTTCTCTTGCCAATTGGAAAAACTTCTTACTAGTACTTTACAACAGTACTCACTGTTAGACGCACTCGTGGGCCTATGCGAGGCAAACTGGCACAAAGGGTCATTGATAAAGATGGAAGGCTTAAAGTTCCCATTCCACCACAGTTCCGTGCAGCGGTAGGGGAGCATGCTTCTAAATTGGCCTCAAAGATTGGCTTTGAGGTTCGGACACATGTGATGGACCTTGGCATCCGTAGGTGGAAGGCCTTGGATGATAGTGTTAAAGGGCCTATACTTCAGCGACTTACGGTAGTTGCAAGAGCTACTTATTTATTGTTTATTAAATGACAACGAAGTCATTATCTACAATATCAACTATTGTAGGATAAGTTTGATTTGCAAGGAGATCCTATTGATGTTGACAAGGCAGTGGCAACACAATGTGGACGAAGAATAAGCAACTACACCTATATGTTGAAGAAAAAATACGATAAGCTTGAAAAGGCAAAGGGGGCTGAGTATGCAAGAACCAACCCCCCAGGAGGTGTGAAGCTCGAACAGTGGACAAGCTTAATAGATAAGAAGTGGAATGATAAGAAGTGGCAGGTAATCTCTTGCGTACACATAAAAATAGCCATAGGTTCTTCTTGTAGCATCCTAATCTTTAATGCTCTTAAAACCACATTCTAAACCTGAACCTACCCCATAGTTTCTTGATTCTTTATTGGTTTGTACTCCTTGCAGAAACAATCAAAAGCAAACACCAATAACAGGTCCGATAAGACAAGCAACAACAGATATGGATCAAAGTCATTGCCGGTTAGGGTTGTCGAAATGGTGCTTTTTGAATTATATTTTTAGTTTTATTACATTATAAATTGGCTTATTAACTTATTTATTGCGAATAAAACATATTAGAGGGGTGGAACTGATGGTGTCGTGCCTGCATTAGAAAAAATATACAAATCCACCCACTTTAATGCAGACACAAATGAGTGGATCTCTCCAGAATGCGAAGATATCCATGTACGTGTATCAAGTACTTTATTGTGTACTTGTGTTTGCGTAATTATTAGAACTTGCATCTACTAAAGTATTAGAGCTTAAATTACTCAATTTACTTTAAAATGATAGGATGAGATCGTAAGAATAGAGGTTGAACATAATTCTCAGGATGGTGCAGTCCCGATAACACAAGAGCTTTCTGTCAAGGTATTCAAGGTAAAATAGGCTATTTGAAGGGACTTGGAATGAGGCCTTCCTCTGCTGTTAGGAGTACCATTGTTGGATCTGTGAACAATAATGAATATGTAACACACCTCGAGAAAAAGGTAGACGAGCAAGATGAGTTAATTCAGGAGCAAGGTGAAAAAATTCAAGCGCAAGCAGAAGGAATTGAAGCAGCAAATGCCACGATAGCCAAGCAAGTGGAGGCAAAAGAGCAATAGGGGAGGGCTTTGGCTAGTATTCTGGAGTACCTTAAAAATCAAGGGTACACGGTACACCGGAATACCGGATACTGGTATCTCTCTCTCTCTCTCTCTCTCTCTCTCTCTCTCTCTCTCTCTTGTATGTCTTTAGTTGGAACAACTTCTAAGTGATAGAAGAGCAGCTCTATAAAAAATAGAGTATATTTAGATTATAGAAGTCAAATAATTTAGTAGTTTGACTAGATTACTTAGAAATCTGAAAGTAATCCTTTTGGTTTTCTGTTTTTTTCTGAAACACACAACACTTTTTTTTCATTTTGAAGCCGTGTTTCCGAAAGTGTTCTGCAAAATATTGCTTATCTAATGCCATGCCATGGTTGATCCCTTAAGTTAGAGAAGTGTTCCCAGTAAGTGGACATAGGTTGTGATGCAATAGGGATTGGATTTGAGTCATAAAGAGTCACAAAAATTTAGTGCAAAAGGTAATGTTCCAGTTATATTGTCAGATTATTTGCTGCATACTGTCCACATTTATGAAGCACAAAATGAAGGCTTTACACTTCAGCTGATTGATTTTGGCATTAACTACCATAATTTCATTCATAGCATAGAAAGTCATTACATTTTGGCATATATACATTTGAAGTTGTGGTACTGCTGTGCATATCTTGTCTTTGCATTGATTCCATGAGGTTGCTTGTTCCTTACTTGAAGTCGTGGTATTGATGTGCTTTGCTCCTCACTCATTGTTTCATTTGTGTAATGTTGAGTTTATATGACGTTTCGTATTTCTATTAACATCTTAACAATACCGATTGAGTATGTAGAAGGTTGGTAGCGGGGGATGATATATGCGTGTTCCTATGAAGACTTCTTTTTGGATGAAGTTCAGAGTCTTCTTTTTTGATGATGCTACGAGAACTCTTCTTTTTTGATGATTCATTGGATAAGAACTGTGATGAACAACATATGGTCTTGTTTGATTATTTTTGACATTCGTACATGGATGCATTATACCCTAAATGTAGATGACTATTTTGGGGTGGATGAATATTGCATTATAGTATCTTGTTTGAGATCTATTAGATTCTAAAATGTACCTGATATGGTATTCTTAGAAGAGTGCGAGACAAATTTTTGTTGTCACCAATATTTCTAATATATGTAATTTAGGTGACAAATTCTTTTTATCACTAAAGAGGTTTCTTTGTGAAACTTTTCAAAGACAAATTTTTTTGTCTCCAATCGGCTTTAATTTTATGATTATAGGAGACAAAATCTCATTTTGTCGCCTATACTAATTTCCGTAATATTTAAATTAAATTCTTTGGAGACGAATTGTTTTGTCACCTATATAGTTTCTTTGGTCAATATTCATTCACTATTAGTGACGAAATTGGACAGGGGTGACAAAAAATCTATAAATTGGTGACGAAAAATTTCGTCTCCAAAATTACTATAGGTGACGAAACAAAATTTTCGTCACCATGTGACTTTTTGAGACAACCTTTAGGTGGCAAAAGTTTTTTCGTCTCTAAACTATTTGCATCAAAAAACGTGCATTTGGTGATGATTTAATTTGTCTCCAACACAAATTTTCTTGTAGTGTGTGTGCATGTATTTTTGTACACTCCATCAAGCTAACTCTTTGACCAACTTTACACTCAAGCTTGACAACTCATTTCTAGGCTTCTTTAATCATAAACCTGGCCCATGATTTTGATCTTTTTTGCAAGCAACCCCTCCTATGACAAGACAAGACCATACCTATCATAATTGCCCTTTTAACCATTGCACCATAAATGTTAGGGGAAATATTATCCGTTGGACAATAGATTCCCATGACTAGTCATTTCAAATTATCACCAATATTCTTTTGTCCATTGGACAATAAATGTTAGGAAAAATATTATCCCTTGGACAATAGATTCCCATGACTATTCATTTCAAACCCTAATTATCACCAATATTCCTTTGTCCATTGGACAATAAATGTTAGGGAAAATATTATCCCTTGGACAATAGATTCCCATGACTAGTTATTCAAATTATCACTAATATTCCTTTGTCCATTGAACAATAAATGTTAGGGAAAATATTATCCCTTGGACAGTAGATTCCCATGACTAGTCATTTCAAATTATCACCAATATTCCTTTCTCCATTGGACAATAATTGCTAGGGAAAATTTTATTCATTGGATAATAGCCAAGACTTTTGCTATAAATAGCACCCCATCCTTGCCATTTAACTCACACTTTCACCTAGCAACTTCTCTCCCTAGAAAAAATTAGTATTCTTACTTTGTTCTTAGTTTCTTGAAGTTCTTCCTAAGTTCTTCAAGAAACTCATCCTAAGCCGCCACTAAACCGCCACTCAACCACCCTCTCGATCCAAAAGTTAGTAGTTCTTAGTCAAGACCAAGTTTCGAGAGAAACCTTTCTCTTTCGAAGCTACCGGGAGACCACCGTAAGGAGTTACTCCGTCCAACATACTTACTTTTTCCGTAGCCGTACATACCGCCATGAAGAACGGTAGAATGATCTTACTCCTTAACTCAAAGTATAAAAGTAAAATTGTTTGATACTTATATTGTATATATGTGACTATGTTGAAAAGCTTGACTTTTTTCCAGAAAACAAATATTGTTTTGAACTTTCCTAAAAGGAAGAAAGAACGGATTTTCAAAACATAAACTTGATTGAAAGTATTCGTATTTTGATCTTTAAGATGGTTATGAGCGTGTTTACATAACCAAGCAATGTGGCCGGACTTGGTAACCCATTGTGAAGATTGCCAATGGGGCCGGACGTGGTAGCCTCATTGGTAATAGGGCTTGGTTATCCACAGAGAGGAACCAATGCAAATTTTGTGTGCCAATAGAAACCCGGCGCGGCGGAACCATTGTGAGGATACTCGAGAATCCGGAACGGCGGAGTCGAGGTTGGGTGTGTTAAAAATGATTTTGGAAATGTTGATTTGGAAAAAGAAATGTGAAAACGATAGACATGGCCTATGATGAGTCATGTAGGAGAAACACAGAAAATCATGGACACAAACGCTAGTTTGAATAGTGAGTGTGGATGTGTCATTGTCAGCTGTTTTGTTAAATATGCATGGAAATTGTTAATTTAACGATCTATTGTTTATAAGTTAAGGATTAGTGGGTATGGGATTATTCTGCTGAGCTCTTGTAGCTCATGGTGTTACCTTTGGTGACCCTGACATATTATATTGGTGGTGACGCTGGTATAATGTGTCAGACTTTATAGATGATCAAGGTGAGCCGTACACCTTGGAGGCCTTCGGAGCTGAAGAGCGGGCTCGGATGGAAGAGCAGGCGGAGCTGTAGTTGGGAACCCTAGTATCCATCCCTTGTGTAATAAAAGTATTCTTGTGAGAATTATGATGTAATAATGAGTCAGACTCTATTTAGATTTTCAATAAAAATATTTATTTAACGTACCCAAAATTCGGGGCGCTACACAACCGCAACAAGTAAAGGTTATCTCAAAATATGATACAGTTATGCAAGACATACACTTCATCGCAAACTTGTTAAGATGGTAAGAACAAAATTTGACCTCTACTTTAATTAAAACTCTAGAGAGTGATAAACATGCAATCCAGTAAGAGTTTAAGATGTAATGCATCACAGAGTGCTAACTTGTTTGAAATGCCTATCCTAGTTGAAATGTTCTATGGCTTTCTAAAATATGCAAGGTTTGGGTGGTCTCAAAGGGTGCTCCGTTGTCTGGGAGTTTGCTTGAACCCCCAACATAGCCTGTGACAAGCCAGGATATTAGGTGAACTAAACATGGGTTGCCCGCTCAAGGAATATAAAAGGAATCAAATTAAATAATTGTAACGCCCCGAAATTGGGTACAATAATATATAAATTTGCTATTTTATTGGAAGAAAAAAGTCAATTTTTTTAATAACCAAAAATTCCAAGTCTCCAAAATTTAACGGTAAGAAAATTAAACTAACTTATTACAACCGAAATTTTTCCAAATAAGAAATTGTCTGAAATCTCAAGATTTAATAAATATTCAACTTAACTACAATTTTTTTCAGAGCCATCTAAAACAGAGGAGTTGAACTATTGATAAAGCCATGGTTTAAACAATCCATCTCCATCCTACTCTTCTATCGCCTCATATTCTATAGGTAGCTTCTCATATCCTGCATTATCATCAAAATCTGGCGTAAAATGCCAAAGCCACAAAAATAGCACCGTGAGCGATAATCACTCAGTAGGGCACCCAATGCCACCCCTTTACTAAGATTTACTCATATGCATCATGTAATAACATTTATAAAACATCAGAGCTAAGAACAGTAATTTAAACAATAACATCGCAATTATGATGACTTCAGTTCTTTAAGATCCAACACAATAGATTGCACCATTTCAATCACAATTCTCATGGCTCACAACCCACAATTCAATTAGTAATCTCAACATGTGATTTAATATCTCAAGTCAATCCACCATGTTATCCAGCATCGGATCCATAAATAGACAATCCGTTAGGCCAACTATAGACACCCCAATTTGGAAATCCCGGATAACTTTTTAAGTCCCCAATGATGATAAACAAAGCATGATTTAAACCTTTGGATTGATCTAAACCTTTTGGAGCACTACCTTTGGAAAACCGTACATCAGTGGCCGATAAGCTTCCCAATAATGAAAACGTGCCTTGAAAAGCTTTGAACAATGCTCTTTGTACTCAAAGGAGTGAGGAAACACCTTAGAAATAGGTATGAGAGTGCCAAGTGACACTTAGAATGAGTGAGTACGTGTTTTGGTCATCGTAGCACCAACGGTCTTCGGTTAGACTGCTTTCAGCCCATTTTTCATATACCAAACTTTCTTATTTTTATGTTTGGATTCCACCACCTTCAAGTAAATTCAAAACCCTTTTTATCGATAAATAATAAGCCTTAATCCGATTTGAAATGAGGGAGATACAAGGATTTTTCCTAAATGACTTCTTTTTCGACCACCTGATGGTAAAATCATCATATCTTTTAATGTACAAAATTATTTTTATCCAAACCACTTGGGTTAGAAAGTAGACTTAACGAGCTTTATAAAGGTTTGAAGAACACCCAAAACCGAGTTCAGAAGTGTCCTGGACGGCCTTTTGAAGTTTGGCCTGCTGAGAGTCAAACTCTACCGCACAGTAGACACATTTTTCCACCATACGGTACATATTACCGCCTCTCTTTTACTTTGACAGCCAAGTTTCCACAGCTTTAGCCCTCCATAGCTTCCATAGCTCTGCAGAATGTTAGATTATGACTTGAAGACCACTCAAAGCCTTTGAATTCTTGCTCTATAAATACCTAAGGGTATTCTTATGGAGATACACCTAGATATACGGAAAAATCAGAGAAAAAAACAGTGAGCTATGTTTCAAGCAAGCTGAAAAACCACCACCAACCTTCATATTTGTAGACACCCCAATCTGATTTCTTAGTCATTTTGTCTATCTTCAGGTTGTTTCTTTTCAGTTTCTTATTCCCCCGATGATGAGTCAGGTCGAGAACAGTTTTGATTGAAATGGTTTGAGTATGGTGTATGTGGAACCTATCCCTTAACCCAAGAACCATTGAGCCCAGCTTTGACTATGGGTTTGACCTTCGCGCGATTTACTGAGATACTCGCGCGATGCTCTACTTGCCAGGTGGCGGTCAAAGTCAAATTTTGACCGATTGACCATCGCGGGGAAGTTAGAACCCTCGCGCGACGGTCCCACTCCATCGCGCGATGGTCGACACCTGTCGTATCCAGCTGGATTTTGTGATGATGAGGCTTCTGCAGGGCCATGTGACCCCGTTCCATCAACTGAACGGCGTTTGCTCAGCCATCCTTGCACCACCTAGCTCCCCACTCTCCCATCAACTTAGCACCCCACTTCTCTACCAAGTGAGTGCTGCCAGCATTGTTGGCTGGCTGCATGGCCAAGTTCACCACCAAAGAGCTCTCTCTTTCCCTATAAAACCCCCATTTTGTTCTCTTTCAAAGGGTTACCAAAAAAAACCCAAAGAAAAGAACAAGAGTCACAATCTTGATCTTCTCTCTCAATCAAAGCTACTATCACTTTCTCCTTTGTCAAAGGCATACCACCTCACTCAAACCATATTCAAATCATTCAAGCAAAGGTATAAATTTCAGCCTTTACTGTCTTGATCCCTGAGGGGGGCTGACAGGGTCAGGACTGATAATCAATATCAGCTTCTGACCCCAAAGCCAGCAAATTTACAAGTTGCTGCGAATGGAGTACCCACGCGCGATGAACCCACATAATCGCGCGATGCTTCTAGCTTGTGTGATATGGTTCTCGCGGGGATGGGTCTCTTGTTCTGATCCAATTTATATGATTTCATGTTCTCCTGCTTACTTATATTTGATACATCTCACTGTCTTGCATGCTAAAATCAGTAGTTCAGTTTAGTTTGCTTTCCTTGTTCATGTTGGAATGCCCCTGGGTGGCTTCTGAATGTGTCTCAGAGCCCAGGCATGCAAAGCAATTCCTGGATGTCCAGTCAGAACAGTCGCGCGATGATGTGACTCCATCGCGCGATGGTTTGGTCATTTCCAGTGATTGCCCTTGCATGGGCAGCTAGGCCTTTGGTCTCTGTTTTTATCACCCTCACTGTTTAAGGGTTGTATGTTATTCCTATTCAGTCAGATTGTAATAATTATTTATTTCCAGCACATATGAACTGCTTGGTTTGACCTGGGTGTGCACTGGTCCTTCCAGAGCCCAGAAGGAGATAAAATTGAACCTGTAAGAGGGATGTTGACACTCGCGCGAGGGTATGAGTATGTCGCGCGATGGTTTGACTTGCATGTTCCCATTCTGTGCATGCAAGTTGGTCGCTGTTCGTGATAAATTCATACCCTGCACTGTTTTGACATCCTGAAATCAGTGTTCAGTATTATCTCATTTATTTCATCCATCCATGCTATCTATCATATCTTGCAAAGTTGTTACAGCTTTAATCCCCATTAAACTGTTTCCCCGCCCTAATTGGCTAAAAATTGATTAATGAAACAGAATCGCAAATAAACAACGTTTTTGCAAATGCCTAAGTAGAGACCGATCTCCGGATTGGGCGAGAGGGGTGCCATAAAACCCTTCCCCTCTCGTAACCTGGCTCCCGAACCCAGATATGGTTATGACGGACTGGTTCCTTAACTTTTTCAAATCAAACAGTGCGGCAGGTGCTTCGAAATACGGTTCCTTGGGTGTCGGACCTTCAAACCCAAGTGGCGACTCTGTATTTTCGCGAGCGCTTGTCGTCCAGCTAAAAAGCGCTCCGGCGAACCGGCAGCATCTCTCCTTTCTCAAGAGGGTGGGGAACGGAATCCCTTCCCTGGAGGAGAGAAAGATCGGGGCAAATCGCATTTGCCCACAGTGGCGACTCTGCTGGGGATCGAACCAATATTGGTCTATACTTAGATTTTAATACGCTTGAGAACAATCCCACAAAAGCCTATCAAAACGGTGAGCTTCGAGCTGCCGAAGAAAGAATTGGTGATTTAACAGGACCTCGTGTCCGGCCATCCAATCTGGGGCTTTTCCGATTATTCTCTCGTGTAGTTTCTTCTAAGTATTGATCAATAAAGAGAGCCAAATTTGAAAAGGCATTTGCGAATTTGCGATTCTATTCCATTAATCAACTTTTTCAGCATTCTCATTTGCATCGATGTGGGATAAAGCCTCGTTGGATCGTTTTGGCAATCCGGCACGGTTTACCGGAGCCCGGGGACCCCGAATGACTAACAACCTTCGACGATGATGAGTCATTCTACCGTTTGACTGTTGCTCTGCGGTTACGCGGGCAGCAGGAGGTATATCTTTGGCTCTAGTCCGAGGAACCTGTTTCAAGCCAAAACCAGCCTTTGCATATACAAAGCATTAGCACTCTCCAAATTAGGACAGGTACCTACAGGGTAAGATTACTTGCATCTAACCCCATATACTGTCAACGTGTTATTGCTTTCCCTATCGCATGCACTGTTCATACATACATACCGTTTTGCGTAGAAGCATGTTTAGGGCGGCTCCTAGGTTCTCTCTCCTTCAAGTCTGTCTTATGTTTATTAGGACCTTACCATGGCCCGATGAGGAGTCGTGCATCTCGATGGTGCACGTTGTCAATTCTCAAGTTCCTTGGATCAATTAAAACTTTGGGAAATCGAGACCTTCTAAAGCCTTTGGCTAATTGCCCAATCGAAGTTTCAAACAGAAAACGAAGGACAAAACGGGAAAAATACCACGATGCTTACACCACTTTGATTATCATGCGAAGCATGTACACCATTTGGGTTACGGCACTGTGCTGCCTATGCCTCCCTGGTTATAGCATCGTGCCTATCTACACCGAATTGTTCCAAGTTCAAAAGTTGAAACTTTCGAAGCGGAATAAACCAAAATCTTTAGACTGCTTTGACATCTCTTTGCCTTAGTTGATACAAAAAGGATACACCATGAAAAGATTTCTGAGGATCACTGGTAATGTCCAAACGTCATAAGACAGACTTGTCTGCTAGTATTAGAGTCTAAGGGCGACACTGACGACGGTGACTGTGTTTTCGCTTTAGTCTTTTATTTAGATTAAAGTTTCTGCAGGGCCCTTATTAAGCCTTTTCTCACTTTCTGCAAGCAAAGGTTCTGAATCATTGCACCACCAAGGAAAGTATCGAGGCAGAAAACCAAACCCACTTGGGAACGTCTGCATCGGAATCCGATTCAGAGACTAGTCAGATTGCAAGCCCAGTCAGTCACAACGGAAGACTCCCCGCGTTCTCTGCTTGCTACCCTGCAGTCAACATCGTCTCCAGTCCTCGAAGAAGCAAACTCTCCGGAATCACCTACCCCCTCCTCTGCATCAAGTACCTCTGGGCCGACTGTCATGGCAGATCAGCCGCAACCACTCTCTCTGGAAACCATACTTATGAATATCCAGGCTAGTATTGCTGTCATACAACAAAGGGCTGCTCAGACAGATGCCAATATGACCCGCTTGAATGACCTCTTTAACACTCGTCTTCCTCCAACTGTTCAAGAGGAGGGCGAGGCCGAAGAGGATGTACACGAGCAACCTATCATGGTCGAAGATCCGGACCATCCAGGGCGTCTGGTCGCTTTGGTCAATCCTCAGGGCACTCGAAATCCCATTCAGAATCCAGGCATCACTGCTGTTAGGACTGTTCAACACCCTGACATGACTGCTCTCGTCGCCAAGATGGCCAAGCTGGAAGAATCTGTTTCAAAGTCCGAGAAACTCAGTGCTGGAGGGATTGACTTGGACCGTCTCTGCCTTTATCCCAATGCCAAGCTTCCTGACAAGTTCAAAATGCCCGACATAGCCAAGTTCGATGGCACTGGCGATCCTAAAACCCATCTCTATGGTTACCATGCTGCCATGAAGCTCCTATCTGTCGAGCCCGAGGCCATGTCTCAGCTGTTTCCTCAAACCCTCTCGGGTCCCGCTTTCCATTGGTTTCTGTCACTCGACATTGCCAAGCGAAGGACTTGGGAGGACATCGGGGCTGCGTTTATTTCGCAGTATAGCTATAACTCCCAGCTCAAGATGACTACTCGGGAGTTGGAATCCACTAAGATGGACGCTAAGGAATCCTTCGCGGATTTCGTCAAGAGATGGAGGGCCAAGGCCGCTCAAATGACTGATCGCCCGAGCGAGAGAGATCAGCTTCGTATCATCTCCCGCAATCTCTAGCCAGACTATGCTAGGCACTTGGTTCTTGTTCAAGCATCCTCCAATTTTGACACCTTCTTCGACTCTGGTCTGGCCATCGAAGATGCATTGCAGAGTGGGATTCTGTCAAAAGGAGAATCTTCTAATCCATCGAAGTCAAAGCCTCGGGCATATTCTGGAAATACTAATGCGCTGTTTGGGGGAGGGACTTACTCCAATACCGCAACCAGTGGTACCAATGCCTCTTCCTCGAAAGCTGCTAACCAAATTGCCGAGGTCCATCAAGTTCAAACCCCGCAGAACAACCGACCGCGTAACCAACCTCGTAGTTTCTCCGCTTTTGAAGCACCCTTATCTTCAGTAATGGAGAAACTGGTTCAATCGGGACATCTGAAGCTCCTCGACCCAACTCCTCTACCTAAGAAACCTTCGCCCAACTTCAAAGCCAATCTCTACTGTGCCTACCACCAAGGGGCCGGCCATCTTACCGATTCTTGCTTTCGCCTCCGACATGCGATTCAGGATCTCATAGATGAAGGGACTCTTCATGCTCCACCTCCGGCAGCTCAAAAACCCAACATCCTTGCCAATTCTATGCCAAACCACGGCAATGCTCCACGCATTAACCAGATATCCATCAGCCCCACTGATATATCCCTCAGCTCCACTATATTCAACCCCACCAACTATATAACCTCAACGAATCAACCTAGGCCGGTTGTGCCTATCCCCTTTCAGTCCGAGGCCGAGATCTCCTATATCCGCTCTGAGGAAGGACAGTCGTCCAATTTCAATGCGCCCTCTGCGCGTCTACAGAATGGAGCGTTCGTATTCAACGCTTCTATTGGTGATCTGTTCCACCAGCCTATACCTGCTGTGCAACTCAATTCTGCCTCTACCATGGATAACCCGTACTTCAATGTGACGGATCCAAACCTCTCCTTAAGCCTGTTGGACCGCTTCCAAGCTACTATTCCCCCTCAGCCAGAACAACAACTTGACATGCAAGCCGTAGGGTGGGCTATAGCTGATAATGACGACTATGTCACTCCCATTATCAATGAATGGACGGAGCTCGAATTAGAGGGATTCCCACCTAATCCCGAAGATATCCCCTTTGACCACATCTGGTATGATGCTTGGATGGCCAATTATGAGGCAGCCATGGTTGATCCTTTGGACGGATTCTCGTTGGACATGCTCTTCCAACAACCTCAGCCTGTTTTGCTTGAGGAAGAGTACTATTGGGACCCCGAGCCTGCTTGGCAATTTCCATTAGGGTTTGACCCTAATCCTCTCCAGGGTTACGCTCTGCCCGGCCATGAAATCCAGTATTTAGAGGAGAATCTCATTCAGGATGAAACCCGTGTCCTAGGGGAATGTTTCTTCCCCTCCACTCTTGACAGGCTGGTTAACTCGGTGGCTGATCCCGAGTATGATCCCACGTTCTTCATCGTCGACGAAAATCTTCCGCGCCCTGTCGTGCCTTCTCCGCCTGAAGAGGACTGCAGCATCATGGTTACAGACCTTGTGCCGCCAGCTGATCTTTGGGATGTCGATGCTGTAGTCAACATCCAGGTTGGGTCCGAAGTTTGGACTGTCAATCGCTCCCTCGCTGATGGAGGGCTGTGGGATGTCCCTTTTATTGCTAATAAGGAACCAATCCAAGAAGCTATAGCTGTTGGGGATCCAGACTTTTGGGATTCACTCTTGATCAAAGATCTGACTGAGGATTTGGGTTTGAAAATGGAAGTGCCTGTGGCCCCTACGACCTCCGACAAAGGGAAACGCAAATTGGGAGAAGTCCCTGTTGATCTGTGGGACGATAGTCAAGACCCTCAAATGGTACCCTCTTTAGAGAACGTTCTTAATGTTACAAGAAGTGGACGAGTCTTTCAGCCTGCTAATCTGCAAGCAGAAAGTTCATCCAATTCTTCTAACCGGAAGAACCAACCTCCTATTTTCTCAGGGTCTCTACCACTTGAGGTACCGGTTAATGCCCCAAGCGACGACATGATTCAAAAGCAATTGGAGCGGATTCCCGCCGCCATATCACTCTGGGGATTAATCTGTTCCTCCCGGGAGCATCGTCAGAAGTTCTGCCACACTCTCTCTCGTCTTGAGATCCGACCGGACGTCACGCCTGAAGCAATGATTTCCCTTATCCTCCCACCTGCCTCTAAGCATACCGTGGTCTTCACCGATAAGGATCTGCCGCTTGAAGGAGTTGACCACAATCGACCCTTGCATATCACAGTCAAGTGCCGAGGACTCTGGGTTCCGACCGTTCTTATCGATAATGGCTCAGCGATCAACGTTTGCCCTTTGAGGGTGGCTCACCGTCTGGGACTGACTAAGAAAGACTTTGCACCTTCCAGCATGGCTGTTAAGGCATACGACAGCACACGTCGTCTGGTCGAAGGCACACTCGTGCTCACTCTCGATGCGGAGGGTTCAAAATGGATGTCGAGTTCCATGTGGTCGACATTCCAGCCTCGTTCAATCTCTTGCTAGGAAGACCGTGGCTTCACAGATCTGACATCATGGCTGTCCCATCTACTCTTCATCAGAAAGTCATGCTGGGACTTCCCACTGGGACTTTGATTATCTGCGGGGATTCAGGCATTCGCCCGCTCAAGGAGGACGGCACACCTGTTTTGGGTATCGCGCACGACAACGAAGACGTCGATCTCGCAGGATTCTCTTTTGATACTTCTGGCTCGGTTATGGCCATCAACGTGGATGGGGACTTCATCATAAGCTCTGTCGCTCTGGACATTATGAGAAGGATGTCCTATCTACCTGGCCTTGGCTTAGGAATTCACCAACAAGGGATTCCGGAATTCCCTGCGTTTCCTTCCTGTGAGGGCCGCTTTGGCTTGGGATACTCTTCCTCTGCCAACGATGCCAAAAGAAGGAAATGCACGGGAAAACCTCGATCTCTCTATGGTGATCCCAACAGCTACTTCGTCCGTGAAAAGGGGAATGATATCTATCGTGGGCAAGCTGAGCCCTTTATCGACTCGGTCACCGGGGAGCTGCTACCTGGTTTTGAGATCTTTGCGGATGATACTTGGTCTTCCAGTGACGAAGAGCCAGCTAGCGCAGAATTCAAGAGGAAGCTTAGCCAACCCAGGCCGAAGACTGACTGGCTGGGATCTTTCGATCAGGGGAGCTTGGAGCAGCTGTTCTGTGAATTCTCTCAAGTGGGTTTGGCCAAGGAAGCCGAGGAAGCCGAAGTGTTCATGCTAGGGCCCGACGCCCTCGAGGACCCCACCTCTCTTATCGTGGAAGCTAAGGGTAGCCTTAAAAATTGCATTTTCAAGCCGCGCCTTACTTGCATTGATGACATAGCTGAGTCCGACACTGAGTCTGTCAGGTCTTTTGAGTCTAAGTCTAGCTCTGAGTCGGAGTTTGTGCCTCTCGGCCCTCCACGTCATAGCTTTTACTTTGAGTTCGACTCCCTTGTACTTGGTGACCCTGCAGGGTCTTATGAAATGAAAGACTCCTCTTCTGACTACTTGAATGATCTTTATATAAACTGTGTCGACCCTGACGATGAAGGGATAGATTTTGATGGGGATATCCCCAAGGAAATCCGTGCTTTCATTGAAAGGGAAGACGAAAGGCATGCTCAGCCATTAAAAGAAGAGATAATCTTAATAAACTTGAAAGATGAGAGTGATCCTCGAATGGTTCAAGTGGGCTCCACGTTAGATCCGGAGGAGCATCGTAAGTTCAAAGAGCTCCTCACTGAGTTCAGCGACATCTTTGCGTGGTCTCATCAAGACATGCCCGGTATCGATCCTGAGATAGTGGAGCATCGAATCCCCTTGTTGCCCGATGCTAAGCCGGTGAAACAGAAGCTCAGACGGATGCGACCGGACTGGGTGCAGAAAATCAAGGAGGAAGTCACTAAGCAGATTGACGCTGGTTTCCTCGCAGTCTCTCAGTATCCCACTTGGGTGGCCAACATTGTCCCTGTTCCTAAGAAAAATGGCCAGATTCGGGTCTGTGTTGACTTCCGGGACTTGAACAAAGCAAGCCCCAAAGACGATTTTCCCTTGCCACACATCGATGTGCTGGTGGATAATACTGCAGGGCATGCTTTGCTCTCGTTCATGGACGGTTTCTCAGGCTACAATCAGATTCTCATGGCACCTGAAGACCGCGAGAAGACGACTTTCATCACTGAGTGGGGGACTTACTGCTATTTGGTTATGCCGTTTGGTTTGAAGAATGCTGGTCCGACTTATCAAAGAGCTGCCACGACTATTTTGCATGACATGATGCACAAAGAGGTTGAGGTCTACGTTGATGATATGATTGCCAAGTCAAAAACTCGGGAAGGGCACGTCCACGTGTTAAGGAAACTTTTCGAAAGGCTCCGCAAGTTCCGGATGCGTCTTAATCCACAGAAGTGCACCTTCGGGGTCACGGCAGGCAAAATGCTAGGTTTCCTGATCACTTCCCGTGGGATTGAGGTCGATCCGTCAAAAATCAAAGCAATACGCGAAATGAAGCCACCTGAGTCTGAAAAGGGGGTGCGGAGTTTTCTGGGGAAGGTTCAGTTCATCAGCAGATTCATCGCCAAGTTAACCTTAACTTGCGAGACGATGTTTCGACTACTCAAGAAAAATACCCCGTTCGTATGGTCAGAAAAGTGCCAAGCAGCTTTCATCTCGATCCAGGACTATCTACAGAACCCGCCTGTTCTCATGCCGCCTATACCTGGAAAACCTCTGATTCTCTACTTATCTGTGAGTTCTACGTCCATGGGATGTTTGCTAGCTCAAGAAGGGGACAAGGGAATAGAGAAAGCTATTTACTACCTGAGCAAGAAGATGGTTGGAGTTGAAGAGCGCTATACCGCCTTGGAGAAGACGTGCTGGGCCCTCATCTGGGCATCTAAGAAGTTAAGACACTACATGCTAGCTTACCCAGTAAAGTTGATTTCTCGAATGGATCCTCTCAAGTATCTATTCGAAAAGCCAGCGCTTACTGGTAAATTAGCACGTTGGTTGCTTCTCTTAGCAGAGTTTGATCTCGAGTACGTTACAAGAAAGTCGGTAAAGGGACGCGCCATTGCAGAATTCTTAGCTGACCACCCCGTGGAGGGGCCTGAGGATTCAGATTTCGCGTTCCCGGACGAGGAAGTGCTGACAGTCGTTGAGGATGTTTGGACTCTTTACTTCGATGGGGCAGCCAATCAGAAGGGGTTTGGAATCGGGGTTTTGCTAGTCACTCCTGACGGTTCTCATATTCCGCTTGCGTTCAAGCTTAATTTCGATGTCACTAATAACCAAGCTGAATACGAAGCCTGCATTGTGGGTATGGAAGCTGCGCTCGCACTCGGTGTGGAGAAGCTTGAAGTCATCGGGGACTCAAATCTTGTTGTGTCTCAGGCCAATGGAGACTGGAAAGTACGCGAAGAGAAACTGAAACCTTACCATCAGGACTTGGAGGGATTAATCCCTCGTTTCAATAAGGTGACTTTCACTCATGTTCCTTGTTTGAAGAACCATTTCGCTGATGCACTTGCTACCCTGGCATCCATGGTAGAACTGCCGTTAGGTGTCAAGCTCCGTCCTATCTTAATTGAGCAGCGGGACCATCCCGCTTATCAATGCGTCAACGCCATCGATGATGTGGATGATGGCCTACCCTGGTACCATGACATATGGAACTTCATTGAGAATGGTTTGTACCCATCTGATGCTTCTCAGAAGGACCAAACTGCGCTACGAAGGATTGCTGCTCATTACATCATCTGTGGAGGGAGGTTGTACAGGAGATCTCATTGTGGGATGCACAAACTCTGTGTCAATGATGTTGAAGCTGTCAGAATTATGGAAGAAATCCACGAAGGGATTTGCGGCCCCCACATGAGCGGCGTCATGCTTGCTAGGAAAATTCTCGTCAAGGCTACTTCTGGTCTACTATGGAATCTCAGTGTGTGGATTATGTGCGGCGATGTCACAAGTGCCAAATCCATGCGAATCTGATGCATGTTCCACCTTCTAGCCTATTTGGCATGACTTCGCCTTGGCCTTTCTCTGTGTGGGGCATCGATGTCATCGGCATGGTCAGACCTTCTGCTTCGAATGGTCACAGGTTTATCCTAGTAGCAATCGATTATTTCACTAAGTGGGTCGAAGCTGAATCATACAAGACCTTAACTGCAGTCCAAGTCGCTCATTTCATCAGGAAGAATATCATCTATCGATATGGAGTTCCGCAGGCATTTGTCTCAGACAATGGGGTTCATTTCAAGGGTAGAGTTCTGGAGCTCTTTGAAGAATTCAAGATCCAGGTCCATCACTCGACTGTCTATCGCCCTCAGACAAATGGAGCAGTTGAAGCGGCAAACAAGAATATCGAGACCATCATCAAGAAATCTGCAGAGTCCGCCAGGGACTGGCACGAGCAGCTGCCTCTAGCTCTTTGGGGGTATCGAACGTCGATCAGAACGTCAACAGGGGCAACCCCTTATTCCTTAGTTTACGGAATGGAAGCAGTTCTCCCTATAGAACTCGAGGTACCGTCTCTGAGGGTCGCGGTAGAATCAGAACTTTCGGAATCTGAATGGCTCAGTGGGAGATTCGCTAAACTCATGCTTTTTGATGAACGAAGGCTCCGGGCTTTGTATCATGTTCAGGGGTATCAACGGAGAATTGCCCGGGCATTTAACAAGAGAGTGAAGTCTAGAGACTTAATTGAAGGTGACATGGTCACGAAGGAGATTCGAGCGCCCGTTTTCGATCCCCGCGGCAAATTCCGACCTAAGCGTTCCGGACCTTACATCATTAAGACCATCCTTTCTGGGGGAGCAGCTCAGCTCATTGATCTTGACGGCAACGAGTTCAACACTCTGGTTAACCTGGATCAACTCAAGCGTTACTATCCCTGAGAGAAGCTCGTTGGACCGAAAACCACAAGGGTGGGCGGTTCCAAGCAAAAGTTAGAGCAAGCCTGCTAGACCGAAAACCTGAGAAGGCGGTTTAGGCAAAAATAAATAGGCATCCATCAAACAGCTCGCTAGACCGAAAACCCGCACGGGCGGTTCTAGGCAAAAGTTAGAGCGTAAAAGGAGAGCTAAAACACCCGAGCGAACCTTTGCCTGAACTACGTTTTGACCTGATTCCTTGAAAAGGGATACGTAGGCAATCTCTCTGTGAGATTCGGTCATAATCAATCAACTGGATCCACGGTTCCCTATTATCAGAGTTCGGATCAATGTTCGCAGAATGCTGTGGTTCAACACCTGAAACAAACGAGGAAAGCTCTCCAACTTTCGCTTTTATTTTAATTATAACTTCTATTACACAAGCTGAGCAGTCTTAAACAAACAGTTAAGCATAAAAAAACAGAATAAAATGCTCGAGGCCTTAACAGGCTCACAGTTTATTCTAGATCATTCGAGTCTGTCGAAGAGTCAGTCGTTGTTTTGCCTGCTTGCAATCTCTCTTTTCAGCCATGCTCGATATCGGGGCATAAGCTCTGTGCTGAAATCTGGGTCAGCTCCTCCGAGTTATCTCAGGCCCCAATTGTGCTCGTATCCTCTCAGATTCTGGAAGGTAAAGGCAGGGACTTGGAAGTCCTCAATCCCAGCTCGGTGAAGCCCTTGGCTTATTCCCAACTGACGGAGAATACGGCCAGGAATGTAGAAAGTGAAAGCGGTCAGCCCAGCTATCACTATTCTCTCAAAACCTGCAGAATTCAAGGCCATATCCGGGATGTTCAGGGCCTCATGCCTCCAAACGATCTCATTCGGTAACATCTCTCTCATGAATGTGTACCATTGATGCACAGTCATCTCCGGGTAAATCATGCCTCGCTGATGCATTCGGCCTGGCAGATGAGGCCAATTTGCTTCTGGTGCAGTGAGCAATCCCAACTTGTCGGACAACCAAAGCTGCAAGAGCAGAAAAACAAGTCAGAAACCACATAAAGCTTGAGTGGAAAAACAAGTGAGAAACTCCGATATAGCCTTAACCGAGAGACGAGGTAAAAGCAGAGTGTGCGAAAAACAGAAAAAGGTGAGCTGAGTGAGAACTTACCTGCAACAGAAGTGGGCTACCGCCGAAAACATTTGTTTGACCTATGGAAACCAAATCCAAACCCATGAGTGTTTCAGCCAGGACAAGCGGCACCACATTCCTTCGGGAACCCATTTGAGCAGCAACGCTCACCAGCATAGGGTTCACCTGCCCATTCGGGGACACCAGTAAATAAGCAGCCAACACGCTAATTGTTAAGGCAAAGCGACGCCTAGCCTGCAAAGCCATGTCCTCTACGTCCCCTTCTGGCCCGTACCATTCCATTAGGCGCATAATGTTGATTTGTCCTCCGACTAGCAAACTTTCGGCTGCTCCCCTAGTAATGTCAAGGCTGGTTTGAAGGAGCTTTGGTATATTCTTCCGGTAAGGCGGCACGACGATCACACTTGAGGCAACACCTTGGAGGTAAGCTTGGAATTCCTCCACAGTCGGGCACAACTCGTTAACCCCAAACCTGAACACATGGACCTCCGGATCCCAGAATTGCAGAGCCGCCATCAGGAGCTCAGGACGAACCCTTACATCCCGGAGAAAACGAAATGCGGCCAGCCCGTGAGATCGGAATGAGAGCCAATCTCCAGCAACAAAAGCAGTAAGCCATGGACTAATCAACACTGGAAGGTTATTCGCCATCTTGATTTTTGTGGAAAATTACCAGGGGAATGCTTCTGCTGAACGAAACACCGGTCTCTTTATAGCCAGAATACGTAAAGCATTTCCCCTTCTCGAAGTAAAAATCTCTGCTGCACTGTCCTTTCTTCTGAGACCAAGGCATCTCTGCACCGTCCCATAAAAACTTCTGAGAAAAAGTGATGACAAGGCCTGACCACCCTGGAATTCTGAGATGGTCAAATAAAGGTGGCCTGATGCGCCTAAACCGTCGCGCGATGATGTCACTCCATCGCGCGACTATTCAAGACCCCTCCATCGCGCGATTGACTCATTCCATCGCGCGACGGTTCAACCTGCAATTTGACAGATTACAACAGCTACTGCCCAACCTTGGTCATTTTGAATTCCGAAGGTTCCCTTGCAACTTTTATGGTTCCAGCAAGTCATTATAAGCATATATGACTGCATCCAAACACCGGATTCGAAAAATTGCGTTTAACGAAGATTTCGGACCCTTGGTGGCTCGTTTCAAGTTCAAAAGGCCGTTCTAGGGAGTCAAAACTCGTTTCAAAGGGTTTCCCCCCATTCTCTCATGCCGTACAGGTCATGATGACATAATGTGACTGTACGGAGGTGTCGGTTTCAGTCCGGGACATAATAGAGTCTTAGTTTGTCATCTCGTGTCCCCTTTTGTGTCCTTTGAGGTGTCTTTGGCTCTTTGGCGTTTTTGAACGTATTTTTCAAGGTCCACATACTCTTGTAGGTCATTTTGCACATATATGACCTTACCTTAGTGTCAGTTTCATCCCAATTGAGATATCTTCAGTTTTGGCTTGCAAGTGTCCAAAATTCCATTATATTGTCCGTATCCTAGCGGTGTCCTAAGGTATTTTCTCAGTTTCTTTCAAGATAAGTCCCATTTGTACGCGTTTCCATGTCTGTGTATAGTCTTGGCATTATCAATGCAAGTACGGTATTAGTGGTAAGCATTTATCTACTTTAACCCATTGCACAGGTAAAATAAACTGCAAAATGCAAATTTTATGGCTAACACTGTAATCTATCCACATCCAAATGAAGAAAACTACTGCATGTACGGCACTTCGGCCACCCAAAGCTATCATGTCAAGTTCGGGCACACTCGCCCATCAAGTCAAAAAGGCGCGCAGGCCTCCAAAACGTCTGTCAAAGTATCACCTAGGGCACTCTGGCCCTCCATCTATCTATGCGGGCGCGCAGGCCCAAAAGCAAAAGTAAAGTGCAAAAGTGGGAAAAGGCTCCTCAGCAGCCCTCAGTCATCCCCGAACCAGTCGCCCTCTCCGTCGTCATCCTCGTCGTCTCTCTCTGTGGGGTCCGCTCTGTAGCCTGGATCCTTCGCTGAGTCGTCAGACCCACTGCTGTCTGACGCCTCTTCTCCCTCTTCTTTTTCTTCCTCCTCCTCTTCGTCCTCCTCCTCGGAGACCTCAGGCAGGATCAGCCGCTTCTTGCGGATCGGCTCGTCTTGTGAAGGCCTCTGGCGCATCTTCAGCTGGTACCTCTCCTCGGCCTGTGCCACAGCCTTTCGGGCCACCTCCTCGCTGCCTATAGGTGGCTGTGGGCCCCGTGCCTGTGGCCTGGTGCTAGGTGTGGGAGCAGGAGTCCTTGCAGCTAGCTTCTTCTGTGGAGGATCTCTCGCGCTCTTTCTCCTAGGAGCCGCCTATCCCTGTGCCTGCATTATAAACATTGTATGTATTAGCATATGTTTGCATGTTTCATGTTCTAAAAGCAGGTATGATTAAGCAAAATCAAGAAGCAATCAAAGCAAAGGAGTGTATCGAATGCAGGAATGTATCGCATACAGGCATATATCGAATGCAGGAATCTATCATTTTCTAAAAAGATGTACCTGAGATCTCCGAGCTGCTGGCTGAGGGTAGCGCAAGTCCAACGGTAGGCCACTCGCCGCCCTTCTGATCACATTCTCCAACGCAAGCATGCGCCGGACAGCCTCATTCACCCACTCATTGGGTACCTGCAAAGAGGATTCAAATATGAGCAATTGAATGGCAGTTCAAACTTTATCAGAATACAGTAATGAGTGCAACAATATCTTACGGGCACAGTAACGGGCGCCGGCTCAACTCTGGCCGGGGTGAGGTGTAATTCAGCTGGATTGCCTTGAGAATCCACCACTGCTATTTGCCATGTCAACTCTGGAGGCCCGCCTCTCACTGGTCCACTCGGACCTCGCCTCGAGCGACTCTCACTGCTACCTGGCCTCCCTGAAACGGCCCTCCTCGCCTCAGCAGCCCCACGGGCCTGGCCCCGAACCTCTCTGAACTCTCGTACTCCCAGTGGCCCCGCTAAGCGCTCCCTCTGATAGACTGCATAGTCCATGTCAGGACGCAAGTGGCGTGTCAAGTCAGTATCAGGCCGTGTGAAGACCTCCAACTCAGCCAAGGTGTACTCTCCTGTGTGTGAGGCCCGTGGTGGAAGCGGTCCGGGCACCTAAAACCTCGCATAGCCAAGTGACTGGCGTGTCACTCGGTCACCCAAGTACCACTGCCAACCAAAGGCCGACTCCAGCAGCACTCTGCTCGCCGTGACAGCCCTGCTACGAGCCAAGTACTCGGGCTCAGGCTCCGTCCCCCTCCAAGGATCCCACTCAACCTGTAAAGGCAAACAATGCAAGTATCGATCAGCGACAGCATTTAAGCAATAAAAAGGGCACGCACTTTGTTATTCCTACTACAAAGTATAATATTATACCTGTGAGGGGCGAAGCTCGTCAAGGTATACCCGGAAGCCGTTCAGATCTCCTCTGCCTCTCTTCTCCCCCATGTTCTTCTTGCTCCAGATGTGTGCGCGCGGGAGCATCCCCAAGTCCAGGCTCTTTGTCACCGGACGGCACATATTCAACACCTCGTAAGCCCAGAGCTGCATGATTGTCAATGGATTAAACTCGCTAATGCATGCAAGGATGCTATTGAACAGATTATGCTATCAAAATGAATGCAAGTGCCAATTATAAAGTGTGCAGAATCATACCTCCCAGATCCGCCAGTACCCCGCAGTGCTCACCTCCGTCCTCGACGAGTCTCCAAAGAAACCATAGGCCGCGCCTAGTGCTGCTCCACCCCAGTCAAAACGTGAGGCCGTCCTCAAGTCCCTCAGCGCTGGCAAGTAGGACAAGTGAACCTTGCTACGCCTGTTTGGATACAGGGTAGCACCAAAAAGGTATAGCAAGTACGCCCGGGTCATCTGCTCCGCCTCCTGCTCAGTTGTCACTTTCTTCTTGAGATACCGGGTGAATTGCCCGTACCTCGCCATCCCCTCCTCGATCTTGGGCACCTCGCCTAGAAACCACTCCAAGGCTGCCTCGTCCTGCTCAATGCCCGAGTCAAACGGGATAGGCTCTCCTCCAACCCTCAAACCTGTGATCGCCGCAAAGTCAGTGGGCGTCACCGTCATCTCCCCAACCGGTAGGTGGAAGGTATTTGTAGTGTCCCACCACCTCTCTGCAAGTGCAACCAGGACAGCATGGTCGTTCCTCGCCGGAGTGAGAGTCTGAATGAACTCTCCAAAGCCTGCCTCGTCCACCAACTGCCTCACACTCTCTGGCAAACCCTGATACAGCGCTAAAGAGCTGCAAGCTCCCCCAAAGCCGCGGATATCTCTAGGCCGCGCCCTCTCCTGCATTAGATACAAACGACAAAAGACGTGTCAGCATACAAAGCTTTCATTTTCAAGTTCCAAGTAATCAATACAGCCTGCCTACAGATGGTTGGTTCAAGTTATTATATCTCATGCACGATGTTCAAACATGAAGCTATGGTATTGCAGCTTGCCTACAGATGGTTGGTTCAAGTTATTATATTTCATGCACGATGTTCAAACATGGAGTTATAGTATCGCTATTCAAGTTCTATCTCAAAGGTTTGCTGTTACTCTACAACTTTCAAGAACATTTGGGCGCATGCGTTGTATTTGGATTGTATCTAATAAAGGAATGAGCATCTATCAGAAAGTTACCTCAGACCAGCTGCGCGAAATGTGAGTATCAGGATCTCTCAAGACCAACTCAGGGTCATAATCCGCCTGTCGTGGCCGATATGCTGTGAAACCCAACGGCACGAACAAATGTGGTACCGGTGCCCTGTATCCCTCTACTGAAAACGGAGCTCGAGTCATACTCTCCGCCTCCGACACTACTGTCACCCTAGGACCCCCCACCCGGGCGCCAGCTCTATCCTCGACCTCAGCATCCCTCAAAAGCTCCTCCTCTGCAGCCCTCTCTCTCTCGGCCCTCGCCGCGGCCTCAGAAGCGGCAATCTCCCGCTCTCTCTCCTCCCGGGCCTCCAAGACCGCAATCCCTATCTCGGGATTATCCTCCAAAAGCCGCGCAAGCTGCGCATCACTCAAGAGCTCGGCGACATCTTGCTTTGTGATCGGCCTGTGACCCGATGATGTCGCCGCAGAACGGAAAAGCACGTCCTCTTCTCTATACGCGAATGGAACCCCCGTGGCTCGCTCGCTCTCGGTCGCCACATCCTTGCCTTTCGCCGGATCTCTCGGCGGATACTCACTCGGCTCGGCACCACCACTAAGGACATCTCCACTGCCCGTGCCACCGGAACTGCCACCGGCCACTACAGAACCGCTCACGGCCGTACTTGGGTCCAGTTGCTCGACTTCAGAAGGCACTGCTCCGACCCCCTCCATCGCGCGACGATCTGACTCCGTCGCGCGATGCTCGCCGTCATCCCCGACCGTCTGTGCATGCCCCTGTCCGCCATCGCCGCCGCTTGCCGCCGCTGCACCCATGCCCAGAACAACCTCCACTGGTCTCTGATTCCCCGTTTCAACCTCCATGGGTCCTCCCTCGTCCCCCGGACGATCAACGGCTGCTCCTCCGCCGCCCCCATCACCGTGGTCTGCCATAGATGAGTGTGGGTGTTTTGGATTTCTGAATTTCGAAGTAAAATCAAGGGTTTGGAGTTGGGAGTTTGAGAGAGAATAGAGTCAGGAGAGTTTTGAAACTGCTGTGAGCGGTTTCAAGACGTCCCCGTCGATTAAAAGGAAGCCAACAGTCGCGGGCCGGGTCTGGGCCCGTTTCAGATTCAGGCCCTAACTAAGAACCATCGCGCGATGGTGTGGCTCTCTCGCGCGACGGTTGAGTTGGGCCGTTGACCATATTTGACCCCTGGCTCGGCCCGTCATCATATTTGTGGCCCACAAGCTTTTCTTAGAGCTTGCAAGTGATATTGGATCTTTACAAGATGTTCAGGGTCAAAGGTGCTTTACATCCCCGGCAGTGGTCCGCCCACGCAAGTCCATTTTCCAATCAGCGACGATCCATCCGTCCAATTTCCAATCAGCGACGATCCATCCGTCCAATTTCCAATCAGCGACGATCTAACCGTCCATTTTCCAATCAGCGACGATCCATCCGTCCAATTTCCAATCAGCGACGATCTAACCGTCCATTTTCCAATCAGCGACGATCCATCCGTCCATTTTCCGATCAGCGACGATCCATCCGTCCAATTTCCAATCAGCGACGATCCAACCGTCCATTTTCCAATCAGCGACGATCTAACCATCCATTTTCCAATCAGCGACGATCCATCCGTCCAATTTCCAATCAGCGACGATCCATCCGTCCAATTTCCAATCAGCGACGATCTAACCGTCCATTTTCCAATCAGCGACGATCCAACCGTCCATTTTCCAATCAGCGACGATCCAACCGTCCAATCCCTTGGTGCACGGTCTTTATACATACCGTCTTGCGCTTTTCGATTAATTGGCCTTTGGGTGAATTAGATGGGTGTCTAGAAATCTTTGACGTTACCCGTACCGACTAATGGTGCTCCGCGTGCCGTCAAAGAGGGACTACTGTAGACACCCCAATCTGATTTCTCAGTCATTTTGTCTATCTTCAGGTTGTTTCTTTTCAGTTTCTTGTTCCCCCGATGATGAGTCAGGTCGAGAACAGTTTTGATTGAAATGGTTTGAGTATGGTGTATGTGGAACCTATCCCTTAACCCAAGAACCATTGAGCCCAGCTTTGACTATGGGTTTGACCTTCGCGCGATTTACTGAGATACTCGCGCGATGCTCTACTTGCCAGGTGGTGGTCAAAGTCAAATTTTGACCGATTGACCATCGCGGGGAAGTTAGAACCCTCGCGCGACGGTCCCACTCCATCGCGCGATGGTCGACACCTGTCGTATCCAGCTGGATTTTGTGATGATGAGGCGTCTGCAAGGCCATGTGACCCCGTTCCATCAACTGAACGGCGTTTGCTCGGCCATCCTTGCACCACCTAGCTCCCCACTCTCCCATCAACTTAGCACCCCACTTCTCTACCAAGTGAGTGCTGCCAGCATTGTTGGCTGGCTGCATGGCCAAGTTCACCACCAAAGAGCTCTCTCTTTCCCTATAAAACCCCCCTTTTGTTCTCTTTCAAAGGGTTACCAAAAAAATCCCAAAGAAAAGAACAAGAGTCACAATCTTGATCTTCTCTCTCAATCAAAGCTACTATCACTTTCTCCTTTGTCAAAGGCATACCACCTCACTCAAACCACATTCAAATCATTCAAGCAAATGTATAAATTTCAGCCTTTACTGTCTTGATCCCTGAGGGGGGCTGACAGGGTCAGGACTGATAATCAATATCAGCTTCTGACCCCAAAGCCAGCAAATTTACAAGTTGCTGTGAATGGAGTACCCACGCGCGATGAACCCACATAATCGCGCGATGCTTTTAGCTTGTGTGATATGGTTCTCGCGGGGATGGGTCTCTTGTTCTGATCCAATTTATATGATTTCATGTTCTCCTGCTTACTTATATTTGATACATCTCACTGTCTTGCATGCTAAAATCAGTAGTTCAGTTTAGTTTGCTTTTCCTTGTTCATGTTGGAATGCCCCTGGGTGGCTTCTGAATGTGTCTCAGAGCCCAGGCATGCAAAGCAATTCCTGGATGTCCAGTCAGAACAGTCGCGCGATGATGTGACTCCATCGCGCGATGGTTTGGTCATTTCTAGTGATTGCCTTTGCATGGGCAGCTAGGCCTTTGGTCTCTGTTTTTATCACCCTCACTGTTTAAGGGTTGTATGTTATTCCTATTCAGTCAGATTGTAATAATTATTTACTTCTAGTACATATGAACTGCTTGGTTTGACCTGGGTGTGCACTGGTCCTTCCAGAGCCCAGAAGGAGATAAAATTGAACCTGTAAGAGGGATGTTGACACTCGCGCGAGGGTATGAGTATGTCGCACGATGGTTTGACTTGCATGTTCCCATTCTGTGCATGCAAGTTGGTTACTGTTCGTGATAAATTCATACCCTGCACTGTTTTGACATCCTGAAATCAGTGTTCAGTATTATCTCATTTATTTCATCCATCCATGCTATCTATCATATCTTGCAAAGTTGTTACAGCTTTAATCCCCATTAAACTGTTTCCCCGCCCTAATTGGCTAAAAATTGATTAATGAAACAGAATCGCAAATAAACAACGTTTTTGCAAATGCCTAAGTAGAGACCGATCTCCGGATTGGGCGAGAGGGGTGCCATAAAACCCTTCCCCTCTCGTAACCTGGCTCCCGAACCCAGATATGGTTATGACGGACTGGTTCCTTAACTTTTTCAAATCAAACAGTGCGGCAGGTGCTTCGAAATACGGTTCCTTGGGTGTCGGACCTTCAAACCCAAGTGGCGACTCTGTATTTTCGCGAGCGCTTGTCGTCCAGCTAAAAAGCGCTCCCGCGAACTGGCAGCATCTCTCCTTTCTCAAGAGGGTGGGGAACGGAATCCCTTCCCTGGAGGAGAGAAAGATCGGGGCAAATCGCATTTGCCCACAATATTCCATTTCAAAACACAAAATACTTCAAAAATCAAGTCGAAACTCTTCCAAAAATATCCGAACCACAACCAAGCTCTGTCCTTCTCTTCTCCAGAAAACTAAAGCCTACCCGCACATTCAAAGTGCACACCAAGGGCTACCATATTAGCAACAGCACTCCAAAGGAAGATTTACACGTCAAAGGTATAAACTTTTGTTCCTGAATTCTGAGGAGAAACCATCAAGCTCAAGCTGGTTCCTTATACCAAGCCCGGGCCAAAATGGTTTAAACATCACAGAAAAAACAAAGCTTGGAACCCTACGCTTCTCCACGTACAGCACACATGACTGCCGCACGGTAGAGTGTTTTCAGGGGAACAATCCTGTCAAAAGCTTTTTCACCTCCTGGTTTATTTAAAAAAATCAATGTCAAGTGTCATGCTCCTTATATTCTGTCCATATAATAGCATATGTCAAGATTATTCTTTCTCTAGTTCATGTCAGTCGTGCATCACCTATTTGAAGTAGGAGTCATTTATGTGATAGACAAACATGCATACTTGTTTCATATTGTCATATGTTAATTAAGGTTGTTTTGGAACTGTTGCTTACAAAGTATGTATACCGTATGGTACTTCCCTCTGCCGTACGGTAGTGTTAGTTTTTGAAATAGCATCTTTATTTGCTCCCTGAATTTAGCTGTTTATTTTGAAGCATGCTCATAAATACCTGTTGTTGGTGCAAATTTTTTTACATGTCATTACTGTCTTTTTTGCAAAATTAACCACGAAGACCAGTGCCGTACGGCACAATCCTCAGCCATACGGTAGTGTTTCTGGTGAGACAAAATGCTAGTGTTTGTTATTTTCTGCAATTAGATTGAAGCATGTCTAATAATGTTTATTATATCTTCTGCAATTGTTTGTCTACGTGCAATAAACTGTTTATGTGACATAAAAGTTAAGCAATAAAATGATTTTTAAATCCCACAAGTACTAGTAAAGACCGATTTTATTGGGCGAGGGGGGTGCTTTTCCAAATAAAACCTTGCCCTCTCGTAACCTGGCTCCCGAACCCAATCTCTAGTTTATTTTCAAATTCGAATATCATTTTCAAATTCCAGGTTTTCTCAGGTAGCAAACCATTTTACAAAAACCCGGGTTGCGACTCTTCAATTTTGCAAAACGAGCATACGACAGGGGATGGCCTCCGAAAAGGCCCATCCCGGGCTCTGGTAGCACACAGTGGCGACTTTGCTGGGGATATTTATTAATTTTTATTTTTAGGAATTAATACACTTGTGAAAATAACCCTTATCAAAAGTCTGTCAAAAAGATAAGCTTCGCGCTATCTAAGAAAGGTGTGGTGATTCTAACAGGGCTTTGCTTGACCACCTGGCCTAGGACTTTTCAGATATTTCATTTGTGTAATTTTTCTTAACAATATGATTTAATTTGAGAGCCAAGCTTGAAAATATTTGTAGGATTTTTCATTTTATTGCTTAACTTTTGCATTGCACGTGCATCGATGTTGGATAGCCCCGCCGCTACATTTTGGTTAACCTACCATCTCCCGGCTTGCTGGTGCTAGGACATCCCAAAATGCTCGGCAACCTTGGATGATGATGAGTCAACCTACCGTTTGACCGTTGCCATGCAGTACACTTGGTAATAGGGAGGCAAATTATTGGCTCTAGTCTGGGGGACCCCTCTAAACCAAAACCGGCCTTTTGCATATAGAAAGACATAGAACTTTTGCCAAAATTAAGACAGGGCCCTCACGTTAGGATTACATGATATATCCTGCTTACATGCTTATGTGTTTCAATGTTGTCTTTACTTGCTGTTATGTTGCATGCACGTGTTAGCTTAACCCTAGGTTTTGACCCTCCCGCGCAAGTTTGAAAGAATTGCCACAACCAATGAAGAGTCATGCATGTTGGAAAATGCATGTTTTGTTTCAATTCCTAAGGGATCATAAGCCGTAGGAAAAATCAAAATCATGCCAAAAATATCATTTTGTCAATATTTTTCCAAATCAAACTAGCTTGTTGAGATCTAACCCTCAATGACTAGCATTTTCAAATAAAAATTAGCTCTTTAAGGTCTAACTCTTAATAACTAATTTTTTCCAAATTAGTTTATTGGGACCTAACTCCCAGAGACTAAAATCTCTTCAAACAAAGCCTCACAATCAGTGGCTTTTCAAACTAGTCTATTGAGACCTAACTCTTAATAACTAAATTTCCAAAAAAAAAATTAACCCACTAGGACCTAACTCCTAGTGAATAATTTTTCAAATCTACCAAAATTATCGACAAGAAAATAATTTTGGCTTGTAAAAGTTTTCTTTTATCTTATGCTCCTCATAAAGGATACATTACCGAATAACTAAGGATTGCGGCAATTCTATTAAGCTCATGCATGTCATGGTCTAGGAGACCTTAAATCGATGGAGTTTGGGATCCCTCTGGTGTTCGCCATGCCAGAACGGCTTCCTCTGATCTAGCCTAGCCTTTAACGCGTCTGTATTCTGGCAATCGTATTGCTTTGCCTCGGATGGTCAAGATAAGGAGAATGGCTCTGATTCCCAACATGTGGAATTGAACCTGCCTAACAATGACCAACCCGAATTGTTGGAATTTAACCTGCATGTTACTACTTTATGCATTGCATCCATACCATCCCTTTATGCTGCCCTTTTTGAGTCTTAAAATTTACTTGCGCGGTCTGTTGAAGGTTGCCTTAACCGATGAAGAATCGTGCACCCATATGCACGTTGTCTAAAGCTACATGAGTCCTTGGAACGATGAGACCTAAGGAAATCAAGACCTTACTAAGTCCTCGACTAGTGCTTAATCAAAGGTTCAGCGGCGAATAAGGAATAACAAGGAAACGACGTCGTGATGTCACGTCGCTTACACCACTGGCTAATGGCGGTATGCCACTGGCGCCATGTGGTTATGGTATCACATCGTCGATACTAAGTTATTCCGAGTTCAAAAGTGAAACTTTGAAAGGGAACTAGTCAAATACTTGGTTTATTTTGACATCTCTTGAAATTTATCGTTCTAAACAAAGGATATACCCTAAAGGAAATTCTGAGGAAGGAGGCAACCTTCGGAAGGCTGTAATCTTATGTGACACATCCCGCCTCCACATCATCTTTTGCTATCGTGTCGCGTATAGAACTCTTAAACTCGCTCGCGCGGTTTGTTTTGGATTGCCTAGACCGATGAAGAGTTGTGCTTTTCACAATGCACGTTGTTAAAATTAGTTAGTCCTCGGAACGATGAGGTTTTGGGAATATCAAAAATTATTAAGTCTTCAATATATTTCAATCAATGATTCAATGGAGATTAAATGAAACAATAAAGCTACAATGCCGTGATACCCACACTACCCAGGTTATAGTGCGAAGTCACTTACACCACTTAGGCTAATGGCGCCATGCCACATATGTCGCCTTGGATACGGTATCATGTCATTTATGCCAAACGGTTTTCAAAAGCAAAGGAATCTTTGAATGAAAAATGTTAAAGACTTAATCCGTCTTGATATCTCTAGAAACTTGTCGTTCTAATCAAAGGATACACCTCAAAAGAATCTCTGAGGACTAAGGCAATCCCTCGTAGGTTATCATGGTCTAGGAGACCTTCAATCCATGGAGTTTGAGATACCTTCGGTGTTTGCCGTGCCCGAACGGCTCCTGCAAGCCCGGTCTAACCTCAAGTATATCGCAACAACCTCATTGCTTTGTCTCGGATGGTCAAGATAAGGAGATTGGCTCTGATTCCCAACGCGTGGAATTTAACCTACCTGACGCGACCTACCCATGGTTGTTGCAATCCTCGAGTCAACAACGACAACACGTGTACAACATTCTTTTATGGCATACACATTCTTTTAAATAAAATAAAGCAGGAGCACGTTCTAAGTTCGTTTTCTTTTTGCTTTACTGTCAGTACCTGGCCGTTCATTCTATGCAAAGCCATGCCATCTCCTTCGAACACCTCAATGGCAGGGCAAACAGAACTGGTTGAGCTGAAGAAGGCTGTGGAGAAAATTAGTCAGAAAGTGGATAAAACGCTAACTCTTGTCCAAAGGCTAGTTAATCTTCTCCCCTCTGTAATCCTAAATCCGGATCTGGAACTAAATACTGATAATGTCAGGATCGAAGAACCTCCACAAATCTATCACCCTCCAGTGAAGCTTTCAGACATGTTCAAAGACTTGGCTGAATTCCATGATGCCAAAACACACGCAAAGGAGGATGGCGGATCCCTGTCCGAAACTAGTGTAGGAAGAGAGGACGTGCTTATGAATGAGGTCAATCCCAAAGGCAACAGAGTATATCCTTTTGATAACATAACGCTATACAGTTGCAAAGCAAGCAAAAGTTCCACCAACCCTCAACCCAAGTACAAAACTCAACCAAACGGTTCTCGCACTCGACCTCGCACCTTCTCCCAATTCCCCATACCATTGTCGGTCGTCTTTGAGAGACTCAAGGAAAAAGGCACTCTCCGACCACTTCCTCCAAACCCTTCACCTGCTGTTCTCCCAGCATCCCATAACCCAAACGCTTACGGCGCTTACCGCCAAATGTCTAGCCACTACACCAACAACTATTTTCGCCTTCGGTTCAAAATCCAAGACCTCATTAATGACAAAACCATTCGGGCTCCACCACAAAATCTAAGACATCATGCCAAACACCCCACTCCACATAGCTTATGGGGGAAATCTGATTGAATCAAAGACTGGAGAATCGTCAAGGGACATGCTGCAATCCAACCTTCCACGGGTTTTTGGAATTTTCAAAGGTTTCAAGTCGAGTCAAGTCTTTGTCTTTGTTGTGTCAATTTGTACTTCAAGTTTGTCATCTTTTTGTTCTCATCTTCATGTGTATTCTCAACTTCGAGTCTGCAATTTCATGTTATTGTCAAGAAAAACAAAAAACAAATAAAAGATAGTCAGTTTAGTAGTCTCGAACTACGCACGGCTTGATTTCTTGCAAAGGGATATGTAGGCGACCCTCAGTGGTTCGGCCGCATCTTTTGAAAATTATTGTCATGCTTTTGTGTCAAAATTGTCAAAATAAACTTGGTTTTTGCAATTTTCTCTCAACTTAAAATTGTTTTCCATCATCATTTGAAAGTCATGATAACCATTTCAAAGCGCAAGAATTCTGAACCCTCATGCAAAAAGGAGGACATCCAGGGAACCATTCCCCAGCACCACCGAAGCAACGCCACTGATAAGCAATACTTTGACACAAAAAAAAAAGAAGAGAAGAAGAGCCTGCTAGGTCGAAAACCCGCAAGGGTGATCTAGGCAAAAGTTAAGGCAAGTAATCAAAAGCTCGCTAGATCAAAACTCACAAATTCGATCTAGGCAAAAGTTAGAGCATTTTTGAGTTCTTTTTATCAAGTTGCACAATTCAAAATGAAGAAAGGCATTCTTTGCTTTTATCCAACACATAAATATATCCCTTAGAGCCTAAATCAATTCAAAAGAACCCAGCTAGGCAGCTATCCCCCATACTGGGGTGAAATATGAAATATGAAAGTGCCCAAACACATGATTTCCATTGGCACATCAAAAAAATGAAAGTACGTTTGTATTTGGAACTCCTTCCATGATAAAAAGGAATTGCATGCTATATTGTTAATGCTTATCCGGGCGTCCATTGAGTGGTAACCGGGCAATAGGGGTATGCTCCCATCGTTTTGTTTAGGTCAAAACATGGATAGACCTTATGAAGGCACATTGAATGTGGTTAGTTTGGATCTCAACATAAAGCCTTTTTGACTTGAGCAATTAAGTCCGTAGGGGTCTCTTAAAACCCAGTGCTCTAAAGCCATTTGGCTTGGGGATAACCAACCCAAAGCTCGCTAAAGGGTCAACTAGAAAGCCGGAGAGATCCAGGAATTACGCGACCATATGAGGAAAAGAAGGGGGGAACAAAAGAAAAGGCGTCATTCGAAAAAAAAAGAAGAAGAAGAAAGAGCCGTTCCCCAATGCAAAGTTGTCACTGCGACGCAATTCACAAAAGTTCCAAGAATTGTTCAAACTCAAGATAGCTGCTAGCGCTAATCATCCAAAGCAAAACAAAACTTTTTGAGCCTTTTATCCTTTCTTTGTTAAACCCAAGCCTTGGCCCCGTTATAACCTAAATAAAGTCCTTTCAGATTGAAAAACGCAACTTGATCAAAAGAGAACAATATAATCTCCCTTGAAAGTCAACAGTTAAGGTATTGTGCAACACTGGCGTCAATCCACCAACACTGGTGTCATCCAAAAGCAAACCAAGGTGTTTCAAATGGAAATTCAGTAAATCTTCATCGGCAATCCAAGACATGGGTTCATTTTCTTGCAAATAACATCATTTGATGAAGTGAAATAATTTCTGAAAATCCTAAAGGGAAAATTATCAAATACCTTGAGTTTATCATAACAGTTTCAACGACCAATTGCATGACATGTTTGTTTTCCTTCAAAATTTCGAGTCAACATAGTCTTCTTTATCATTCGAGTCAGCACGATTTGATCACTCTTTGCCCAGTCATGGGCACCATTAAAACAGTCTCCGTGTCAGCATTATCAAATCAAGTTGTCACCCGTCGAACGTTGTTCAAGTCTACCTAGTCAGAGGCATTCTTAAGAAAGTCACTGTCTTTCCTACCCTTGAAGTCAACAACCATGGAAGTCACTCAAAAGGTCTTTTCTTATCCTTCGTGGTCTTGTCGAAATCTGCCAGAAAGGTCAATCGAGTCACTTGGTCATGTCAATTCTCAGCTCGTACAAGCAATTTCAATGCATAAAGTAACCTTGCTTAGATACATAGTCAGTTGGTTCCCAAAATCATCAACAGCAACTGAAAATGAGTCAGAATTGAGGATCCACAGTCCACCGAGGCAAAACAACCCAAGAATGGGGTGCGTCAGCCAAACGCCATCTACTGGGGCATGGATGCCCAACCCCAAACAAAGGCAAACCCAAACCCTAACGAAGGCCAAACAAGAAAGACAGTAAAGCAAAATGGGACACTAGGTTGTGCCGCCCATTTTCCAAAAACAAAAAGGAATGTTGTCCATATTGTCATCAAGTATCGAAACACGAGTCTTGCATAATGTACAAAAAATCAATCAACCATCCAGAAGGACATCTTTTCAAATAATGATCTAGTCAACCTAGGCTTTTCAATCAAATCTCTTAAGAGACATCTTTTCAAGCAACGATCTAGCTGACCAAACCCCCCCACACTAGGAATTTCACAGCAAACATTTTTAAAACGATCGTGGCTTTGTAGATTGGCTAGGCTAAATCCACAAATCCAACCCTTTTTTTAGTTCATTGAAACCTCAAATTTCAATGGCCAACTTTATGTTCTAAATATCCAAATTACTTGCCCTTCAGGACTCGTTTGTGTCCTAAAACCAGGCCTTCCGTGGCCTCGAATCCTTGGGGTTCACCATTTTTATCCCAAAATTTGGTGCCTTTCCAAGTGTTTGTCATCATAGCTTGTTAAGGTCTCACCCTTGACAGCCATATTTTCAATGGTTCATTGAGGTTGTACCCTCAATAACCGCCTTTCCAATAGCTTGTTGAGTTCTTATCCTCAGCAATCTTCTATCATGGCATGTTAAAGTCTCACCCTTGACAGCCATATTTCCAATGGTTCATTGAGGTCGTACCCTCAATAACCGCCTTTCCAATAGCTTGTTGAGTTCTTATCCTCAGCAATCTTCTATCATGGCTTGTTAAGGTCTGACCCTTGACAGCTATATTTTCGATGGTTCACTGAGGTCGTACCCTCAATAACTGCCTTTCCAATAGCTTGTTGAGTTCTTATGTAGAGCGTAGACACCCTATTCTGGACTATCTGGATCAGCATGTTTGCGGTCTTTTTGTTACCCCAATGATGATAAACAGTTAAGGACTCTCCGAGGTCGATGGAAGGTCGCGAGCTTTGAGTGTTGGACCCTCCTCTTTCAAACCATTTCAAACCCCTTCAAAACCCTTCAAATCCAGAGCCAAATGAACCTCAGCAAAACCGAACCTTGCTTACGCCAGTTCATCCTTGGCGTGCGCCAGGAAAATGCCACGTGTCGGACATCAACCATTGACTGAGTTTGACCCGGCGCACGGTATGGTACGGGTGGCGTACGCATGGTCAAGGCCGGTCAAATCACCGCTTTTCTGTCACGTGCTCGAAACTTTGTAACTGCCAGAGTACACTGCAGAGCCCCCTGATCATTGCATTCTGCAGGGCCGTCCCCCTCTCTCTCCTACACACCCCATCAAGCTAGTCCCATGCATTTAATGCATGGGAGCTCTCTTCCTAACCTAACCAAACCCCTAACCCCAGCTGACCAGCCCCTGGTCTCAGCCTCTCTCCTCTATAAATGCAACCCCTTGCATTCATTTGCAAAGGTTAACTACATTAAAGAAGCCAAGTCCATCCCTCTCTTCTCTCTTGTTCCTTGCTCTCCCATTGAAGGATTGAGAGATAGAGAAGCTCCATACACCCCTCACAACTGATCAGTCACCACACAGCCTCCATCTTCAACCCCCAAAGCTCACATTCTTCCTTCCATCTCTTGCACCAAAGGTATACCACCTTTGTGCTGTTTTCTGTTTTCGATTCCTGAGGGGAACCAGAAAGGTTCTGGCTAGTAACTGATACTAGTCCAAGCCCTTCTCTGGTAAAATAAATCAGTTGTAGGCACCACACCATGGCGCACGCCAGCTTTATCAAGTCGTACACCACCTTTGGCAGTATGAGCACTGCTGGCGTGGGGATCATGAGGTGTCCATTTGTTGTTCATTTCCTTTCTGTCATCACCTATCTGGCATGCTAATAACCAGTTTATTGTTTCTGTATTTTAGAACTGTTCAAATGTAGCTTTCAATACCGGTACCTTTCTTGCTTTCAAGGCCTCTGGGATATTTCTGGTCATGTTCCAGAGCCCAGATGATGTAAAGTCAAACACTGGTTAGCATACAAGCCTGGTGTACTGTCCCCATGGGATGGCGTACGGCACGCTCGTCACAGACCAGTGCCTGGCCCTTACATCACAGTTCACTCCTGGCCTTTTGTTCCTCCCCACTCTATTTATGGGGTTTGCTTTGCTGTTTTCCTGGCTATTAGCCATTCCTTATGCCTGTACATGTACTCAATCTATATTATCAACTGCGTGGTTTGTCCTGGGTGTGCACTGGTCCATTCCAGAGCCCAGAGGGTTGAGAGTAGGAGTTGTGAGAAATCAGTAGGGTAGTGTACGCCAGCTTTTAGGTGGCGTGCGCAGGGTGTGTTGGAGTGCAGTGGTTTGGCCATTGCGTGCTGGCACGTTGCCTGCTCACACACCCGACGAGCAGCGTACATCATCCTGTTGAACTATTCACAATGCCTGTTCTCAATCTATGTTCTTACGTTTAAATTCAATTCAAGCAAGCAACCATCATCCATAAACATTTTGTCATATAAACTGCAACTTGTTACAGTTTTCAACCCCTATTAACTGTTCCCCCGCCCTAACTGGCCAAAAATGATCAAATGAGAGAAAAATGCAAATGTTTTAAATAAAATGTCCGAGTAAAGACCGATCTCCGGATTGGGCGAGAGGGGTGCCATAAAACCCTTCCCCTCTCGTAACATGGCTCCCGAACCTCAGATATCGAAGGTGACGACGGAACAGTCTACGCCTCTTCAAATCAAAACAAATCTTTTTCAAATCAAAGCAAAACGTAGCAAACGTTCTCGAGTTCGGTTCCTTGGGTGCCTCACCGCTACAACCCGAGTGGCGACTCTGAATCGAAGCGTTTCGCCGCACTATTTTCTAAAAGGGCCGCCCCCAAACAATTCATTCCTTGTAAACCAAAATCGGGCGATTTTTGGGGCGTTGTTTACATCCTAAAATATGCCACCCAATAAGAAGGTTACACGTGGCACCAAGTAGTGTGTTGACCAATCAGAACACATCTTAATTGAACCCGAGATACAGAGGATTGCGGGGTTTAATGATGATGTTGTTTTAGTACTATACGGTATCGTTTTGATTGGAACCGACGGCGTTTGGACGATAATTAAGGATGGTTTTGAAAACAGTTTGATTTAAACCATTGATTGATCTTTGGAAACATCGAACGGTACCATTACTGTCTTGATTTATAATGAATGTTAGACATGATTGCAGGGAATTATTCTGAGCCAGACGTGTGACACTAACCCACGTTGCTTGGAAGTGGGAACCGTTATTTAAGCATGAAGCCACGAATACCATTATCGAAGCATGCAGGGGGGAAAGAATTCTAGAAATATCAAGGTAACCGTTTGAAGACCCCTCTCAGCCGATTTATGCGGCCAATATGGATATCAATCGAAGACGTGGGGATCGAAGGCAGGTTCAACGTCTATAAATAGAAGAAGCAAGTGAAGAATAAACGACAACAAAAAATCCATATCATCTGACAATTCATACAAAATGATTGCTCAGAGATCTATCTTAGATTAGTTTTTAGTTTAGAATAGGGTCTTTTTTGTAAGTTGAAGGCTTATTTGCATGTAAGACTACTTTCGATTAAATTCAAGTTCTCTTATTTCGTTTAAGTTTTTTCTTACCAAAGAATAGTTGTTTGCAAGTTCGCTTTTGATTAAATTCAGTGTGCTTGCATTTCTTTATTATTCTTGATAGAATCTTAAGAGTATTTGTATACAAACTTACCTTTGATTAGATTCAGGTTTGTTTGTGTTCAATCATCTTTTCTGATTTCGAAGCGCGTCAATCTTTTATTTGGTTGATACCTTAAGGAAAAATCCTCTTAGTTGAGGTAATCGGACGGATAACACAATTGCCTGATTGAAATTGGTTGTTTCAAATCATTTTGAAAAGAGTAATTTCTTCTTTGAAGTTATTTCTTTTCTGGCACGCCCGCACACAATTATTTGTCAATTGATTTGAGCTAATTCAGCCCAAACAGGCGTGTGCCCACAGTGGCGACTCTGCTGCGGATCATTGCATTGATTAATATTTGGGCATTAATACATAAATGAGCAATCTTCGAAAGTCTGGCAAAATAGTACGCTCTACGCTGCTGAAGAACGGAATGGTAACGTAACAGGATCTCAGCATCTGACCAATCCGAACTGGGGCTTTTTTTATTGTTCATTTGTGTAATTTTGTCCAAGTATTGATTAATAAAAGTGAGCCAAGCTTCAAAAGGCATTTCCAAAATCTTGCATTTCTCTCTCATTCGATCAGTCTTTGGCATTCTCCATTTGCATCGTTGTTGGATAAGCCCCGTTGAGGTGTTTTGGGTAACCGGCACAGTTTACTGGAGCCCGGGGTCCTCGAATGCCCAACAACCTTGGACGATGATGAGTCGTAATACCATTCGACTATTGCTTTGCTACACGCATTGCAGTGGGAGGTATGCCACGACTCTAGTCAGAGGAACCCCTTTCAGCCAAAACCAGCCTCGCCATATGTACAAAGCACTAGAACCTTTCAAACTAAGACAGGAACCTATAGGGTAGGACTACTTGCATCTAACCCCCATAAACTGTCTATATGTTACTGCTTTCCTTATCGCATGCCTGTACATACATACATCCCGCTTTGCGTAGGAGCATGCTAGGGCGGCTTTTAGGTCTGTCTCGAGTTCGTCTCATGACTGTTAGGACCCTGCCATGGACCGATGAAGAGTCGTGCATCTCGATATTGCGCGTTATCAATTTCCAAAATCCTTGGGTCAGCGAGACTTTGGGATATCAAGGCTGTTTAAGTCTTTTGTCTAAACCTAGTCGAAATTTCAAACAGAAAATTAGGAACAATGAAGAGAATGTCGTGATACCCACACCATCCAGGTTAAAGTGCTAATCACTTACACCATCAAGGCTCCGGCACAGTGCTGCTTACGCCACTTCGATTATGGTATCACGCCATCTGCACCGAGTTGTTCCGACCTCCAAAGTTGAAGCTTCGATAAAGGAGCGGTCAAAAGGCTTAGGTTGTCTTGACATCCTTTAGTGTCCATTGACTCAAACAAGGATACACCGTCGAAAAAGAAATCCGAGGATTCTATGGCAGCGTCCTAGCAGCATGAGTTGGACTCCCTCTAGTGTTAGAGTCTAGGAGGACACCGACGACGTTGGCATGCTCATTTCTTTCAATTCTTTTCAAAATAAACTGTTGCAGGCTGTCATTAAGCCCATCTATTTTGCTGTTTAGCTGAGCCATGGGGAGCTTCGAAATCAAGAGCCAAACCTGCTTGGGAACGTCCGTCGAGTCTGTTTGAGGGTCTGTTTGGGGGATCGTTTTTCTGCTCGTCACAACGGAAGCACAGCTCTGCACTCTGTCAAGGGAGGATTCGCCGCCAACCACTCCGCACGAATCTCCTCCGTCCTCTCCATCTCCACCCATAACTCCAAAACTGATCAAGACAGAAACCCTAGACATGGCAGATGTTCCTCCACCGAATCTTACTACAATCCTAGCCCATCTCCAGCACAACCTCGCCATCATACAGCAAAGGGCTGACCAGGCCGATACCGCCATGGCTAATCTGCAGGCTCTTATCAACGAGAGGATCCCAGTCGCAAGGATAGAAGGCGAGCGGCAAGAACGAGAGAACCCAACTGGGGAGGACATTCCGGCCGAACAGCCTGTTGCGAATCCCGAAATGGCTGCCTTGATCGCCAAGATGGCCAAACTAGAAGAGTCAGTTGCCAAATCCGAAAGAATCAGCGCCGGAGGGTTGGACATGGACCGTCTCTGCCCCTTTCCAAATGCACGCCTCCCGGAAAGGTTCAAGATGCCCGACTTTGCAAAGTTCGACGGGACGGGCAACCCGAAAACACACTTGCTAGCTTACCACGGTGAAATGAAACTGCATGGGGTCGAAGAAGAGGCAATGGCCCAGTTGTTCCCTCAGACTTTGGCCGGCCCAGCTTTTCAGTGGTTCTTGTCTCTCGACGTTTCCAAGCGCAAAACATGGGAAGACATTGGTGCGGCCTTCTTCACCCAGTACAGCTACAACTCCCAACTCAAAATGACCACCCGAGAGTTGGAGTCCACCAAGATGAATGCAAAAGAGTCCTTTGCAGACTTTATCAAGCGTTGGAGGACTAAGGCTGCAGTCATGACCGATCGGCCGAGTGAGAAGGACCAAATCCGTATTATCTCCCGTAATCTGCTGCCCGACTTTGCTAAGAATCTGGTGCTCGTCCAAGGGGCCGATTGGGACACCTTCTTTGAATCCGGCCTTGCCATTGAAAAAGCTCTCCAAACTGGGGTTCTGCCGCGTAGCGACCCTCCTTCTTCCTCCTCGAGGTCCAAAGCTAAACCTCGTGCCTACACAGGGAGCAGCGCTGCTTTGTTCGGCAATAACAGTTACGCCAACGCCACATCTGCCGGTAGCAGCACTACTCAAGATTCCAACCGCATTGCCGATGTCAATCAGGTCCAAGCCCCTCCAAAACCCCGAAACCGCAACCAACCCCAGAACTTCACTAAGTTTGAAGCTCCGCTTTCCCAAGTGTTAGAAAGGTTGACCAAATCCGGTCACCTCAAACCGCTGGATCCGACTCCACTGCCCCAAAATCCATCCCCTAGCCATAACCCGAATGCTTTCTGTGCCTATCACCAGATGCCTGGTCATTTCACCGACTCTTGCTATCGTCTCCGTCATGCGATACAAGACTTGGTGGATAACGGAACCATTCCTACCCCTCCTAAGCCCAACGTGATTACCAACTCCATGCCGCAGCACAACGGCCACCCTCAAATCAACCAAATTAACCAAATCAACCTTACCTCCACTATAATCCAACCTAGCTCCGCCATATTCAACCCCACTGACCATATAGCCCCAACCTTCCATCCCAAACCTGTTGTGGCTTTCCCGGAGGACGTCAGTGTCAATATGCTAGCCGTCGGGTGGAACTTGGAAGACAAGGCGAGAGAGTGGGAAGAGCTTGCTCACGACTGGAATGAGCAGTATCACTTGGGTTTCCCTCAGAATCCCGTGGTCGATCAATAGCAATTAGACCAATGGGAGGAAGAATGGATCGCAGCGCGAGCCGACCCGTTGGATGGCCTGTCGCTATTCATGCTTTTCTACCAGCCAGAGCCGGTCTTGCCCGAAGCGGAAGACGAGGAATACGTGTGGGGTGTGGAACCCGATGTTGTACAGCCCGTCGAACTCCAGGATCTCAGCATGGGAGAAGTCGACACTAGCAATGACATGAATGAGCAGAACTTAGACTTCTGCGTCGAAAAGGGAGCTGCTTCCAATGAGCCCCGCTGGCTAGGAGCCTTTCTGCCTCTGGTTGATACACTTTCGGATGCTGTGCACGAGTACGACCTTGTGGTGGGGCCAACCTTCAACATCGTCCATCAACCACGTCCCTTGACATCTCCAAGTGAGGACTGCTCAATCATGGTCCTCAACGCGCCACCCGATGATCTGTGGGATGTGGATGAGATTGTCGACCTAAATGCGAACCCCCTCCCGGCCGACTTGTGGAAGGATGACAGAGTGGTCGACATGCAGGTCGGGGATGAAATCTGGACTGTCGACACTGCTTTAGTGGACGGAGGCTTTTGGGATGTACCGTTCATCACTAATCCGGGGACACCTTTTGAGGCAGCTGCCGCCCAAGATCCGGCCTTTTGGGAAGGACAAGTCATGAGCGACTTGGAATGGGTTACAGCTTCGGACCAGGTTGCATCGATCGACAAGGGGAAAAGCAAGCTAGAGGAGGTGCCTGCTGATTTCTGGGACTTTGTGGACACGTCGCCTTGGTCGGAGGTTGCTAATGTCACTAGGAGCGGCCGAGTCTTCCAACCGCCCAATCTTTCGGGTGGAAGCTTGTCCAATCCCGGCAGTGATCAAAGACCCACTATTCCCTCTGCACAAAAGAACGCTCCGGCCATTCCTAGCGGGGTACCTGAAGAGGACGCTATTCTTAAACAGCTGGAAAGGATCCCTGCCGCCGTCTCTGTCTGGGGTCTGATATCATCGTTAAAGGAACATCGAGAAAGGCTGTCTGCAGCGCTAGCCCGTCTTACTGTGCCAACCGACATCACCCCCGAGGCCATGGTTGCCCTAGTCTTGCCGTTGCTTTCCAAGCATTCCGTCACTTTCATTGAAAAGGACCTGCCTATTGACGAAACTGCTCATAACCGCCCGTTGCATATTACCATCAAGTGCAAGGGACATTGGGTGCTGACGGTGCTAATCGATAATGGGTCTGCGATCAACGTTTGTCTGATGAAGGTTGCTTACCGTCTGGGGCTCACCAAGGCTGACCTCACACCTTCAAATCTAGCGGTCAAGGCCTACGATAACACGCGCCGCGTAGTCGAAGGGACTCTCATGCTGAAGCTTGATGCCGAGGGCTTTGAAATGGACGTGGAATTCCATGTGGTTGACATCCCCGCCACCTTCAACCTGCTATTGGGAAGGCCGTGGCTGCATAGAGCGGACATCATGGCTGTACCGTCGACTCTCCACCAGAAGGTCATGCTGGGGCTTCCTACCGAGACTCTAACCATCTGCAGAGACTCTGGGATCTGCCCGCTTAAGGACGATGGGACGCCTGTTTTGGGAATCATGCACGGGGAGAAAGATTCAGACTTTGGGGGATTTGCTTTTGACACCTCCGGCTCAGTCCTGTCCATTGTCATGGATGACGACTTCATAATCAGCTCTACTGCCCTCGAAATCATGAGGAAGATGTCATTCATGCCTGGCTTAGGGCTCGGGATCAACCAGCAAGGGATCGCTGAGTTCCCTGTTTTTCCCTTTACCGAAGGCCGCTTTGGCCTGGGATACACTCCCCCTACCAAAAAGGCCAAACTAGGGAAAGACACGGGAAAACCTCGGACCCTTTATGGTAACCCCGACAGCTATTTCGTCCGTGAAGGAGGAGGCATTGCTTATCTGGGGCAGGCTGAACCTTTTTGGGATTAAGTGACTAGGACCTGGCTACCGGGGCTTGAGATCTTCGCTGCCGACAACTTGGTTTGATGACGAAGAGAAATGCAAAGGAGGAGCTGGCTGCAAGGGGAATTCAAGAGGCAGTTTTAGTCGCGATCAAGGAAAGGGCGCTGGACTGGTTGACAGTTTTTGATTCAAGGGGGTATAGAGGAGCTGTTCTCCCAAGTGGTTTGGCTGGCAAGGAAGACGAGGCTGAAGTGCTGATGCTTGGGCCCGACTCTCCAGTACCTTCTCAACGATCCAACCTCCCTCATCGTCGAAGCAAAGGGTAGTCTAAAACTGCATTTTTACTCCCCGTCTAACATGCATTACGATGTATCTGAATTGACACGGAGTCTGTCGAGTCTAAGTCTAGCTCAGAGTCGGAGTTTGTGCTCTCGGCCCTCCCCGTCATAGCTTTTCCTTGAGTTTGAGTCGACTGTACTTGGCAACCACTCTGGGGTTTATGAAATGCATGATCCGCTTCCGACACTTTGAATGACTTCTATATAAACGTGGTCGACCCGACGATGAGGAATCGACTTTGACGGAAAGGCCCATCTATTTTGCTGTTTAGCTGAACCATGGGGAGCTTTGAAATCAAACCTGCTTGGGAACGTCCGTCGGGTCTGTTTGAGGGTCTGTTTGGGGGATCGCTTTTCTGCTCGTCACAACGGAAGCACAGCTCTGCACTCTGTCAAGGGAGGATTCGCCGCCGACCACTCCGCACGAATCTCCTCCGTCCTCTCCATCTCCACCCATAACTCCAAAACCGATCAAGACAGAAACCCTAGACATGGCAGATGTTCCTCCACCAAATCTTACTACAATCCTAGCCGATCTCCAGCACAACCTCGCCATCATGCAGCAAAGGGCTGACCAGGCCGATACCGCCATGGCTAATCTGCAGGCCCTTATCAACGAAAGGATCCCAGTCGCAAGGATAGAAGGCGAGCGGCAAGAACGCGAGAACCTAGCTGGGGAGGACATTCCGGCCGAACAGCCTGCTGCGAATCCCGAAATGGCTGCCTTGATCGCCAAGATGGCCAAACTAGAAGAGTCAGTTGCCAAATCCGAAAGAATCAGTGCCGGAGGGTTGGACATGGACCGTCTCTGCCCCTTTCCAAATGCACGCCTCCCGGAAAGGTTCAAGATGCCCGACTTTGCAAAGTTCGATGGGACGGGCGACCCAAAAACACACCTGCTAGCTTACCACGGTGCAATGAAACTGCATGGGGTCGAAGAGGAGGCAATGACCCAATTGTTCCCTCAGACTTTGGCCGGCCCAGCTTTTCAGTGGTTCTTGTCTCTCGACGTTTCCAAGCGCAAAACATGGGAAGACATTGGTGCGGCCTTCTTCACCCAGTATAGCTACAACTCCCAACTCAAAATGACCACCCGAGAGTTGGAGTCCACCAAGATGAATGCAAAAGAGTCTTTTGCAGACTTTATCAAGCGTTGGAGGACTAAGGCTGCAGTCATGACCGATCGGCCGAGTGAGAAAGACCAGATCCGTATCATCTCCCGTAATCTGCTGCCCGACTTTGCTAAGAATCTGGTGCTAGTCCAAGGGGCCGATTGGGACACCTTCTTTGAATCCGGCCTTGCCATTGAAAAAGCTCTCCAAACTGGGGTTCTGCCGCGTAGCGACCTTCCTTCTTCCTCCTCGGGGTCCAAAGCCAAACCTCGTGCTTACACAGGGAGCAGCGCTGCTTTGTTCGGCAATAACAGTTACGCCAACGCCACATCTGCCGGTAGCAGCACTACTCAAGATTCCAACCGCATTGCCGATGTCAATCAGGTCCAAGCCCCTCCAAAACCCCGAAACCGCAACCAACCCCAGAACTTCACCAAGTTTGAAGCTCCGCTCTCTCAAGTGCTAGAAAGGTTGGCCAAATCCGGTCACCTCAAACCGCTGGATCCGACTCCACTGCCCCAAAATCCATCCCCTAGCCATAACCCGAACGCTTTCTGTGCCTATCACCAGATGCCTGGTCATTACACCGACTCTTGCTATCGTCTCCGTCATGCGATACAAGACTTGGTGGATAGCGGAACCATTCCTACCCCTCCTAAGCCCAACGTGATTACCAACTCCATGCCGCAGCACAACGGCCACCCTCAAATCAACCAAATCAACCTTACCTCCACTATAATCCAACCTAGCTCCGCCATATTCAACCCCACTGACCATATAGCCCCAACCTTCCATCCCAAACCTGTTGTGGCTTTCCCGGAGGACGTCAGTGTCAATATGCTAGCCGTCGGGTGGAACTTGGAAGACAAGGCGAGAGAGTGGGAAGAGCTTGCTCACGACTGGAATGAACAGTATCACTTGGGTTTCCCTCAGAATCCCGTGGTCGATCAAGAGCAATTAGACCAATGGGAGGAAGAATGGATCGCAGCGCGAGCCGACCCGTTGGATGGCCTGTCGCTATTCATGCTTTTCTACCAGCCAGAGCCGGTCTTGCCCGAAGCGGAAGACGAGGAATACGTGTGGGGTGTGGAACCCGATGTTGTACAGCCCGTCGAACTCCAGGATCTCAGCATGGGAGAAGTCGACACTAGCAATGACATGGATGAGCAGAACTTAGACTTCTGCGTCGAAAAGGGAGCTGCTTCCAATGAGCCCCGCTGGCTGGGAGCCTTTCTGCCTCTGGTTGATACACTTTCGGATGCTGTGCACGAGTACGACCTTGTGGTGGGGCCAACCTTCAACATCGTCCCTTTGGATCAACCACGTCCCTTGACATCTCCAAGTGAGGACTGCTCAATCATGGTCCTCAACGCGCCACCCGATGATCTGTGGGATGTGGATGAGATTGTCGACCTAAATGCGAACTCCCTCCCCGCCGACTTGTGGAAGGATGACAGAGTGGTCAACATGCAGGTCGGGGATGAAATCTGGACTGTCGACACTGCTTTAGTGGACGGAGGCTTTTGGGATGTACCGTTCGTCACTAATCCGGGGACACCTTTTGAGGCAGCTGCCGCACAGGATCCGGCCTTTTGGGAAGGACAAGTCATGAGCGACTTGGAATGGGTTACAGCTTCGGACCAGGTTGCATCGATCGACAAGGGGAAAAGCAAGCTAGAGGAAGTGCCTGCTGATTTCTGGGACTTTGTGGACACATCGCCTTGGTGGGAGGTTGCTAATGTCACTAGGAGCGGCCGAGTCTTCCAACCGCCCAATCTTTCAGGTGGAAGCTCGTCCAATCCCGGCAGTGATCAAAGACCCACTGTTCCCTCTGCGCAAAAGAACGCTCCGGCCATTCCTAGCGGGGTACCTGAAGAGGACGCTATTCTTAAACAGCTGGAAAGGATCCCTGCCGCCGTCTCTGTCTGGGGTCTGATATCATCGTCAAAGGAGCATCGAGAAAGGCTGTCTGCAGCGCTAGCCCGTCTTACTGTGCCAACCGACATCACCCCCGAGGCCATGGTTGCCCTAGTCTTGCCGTTGCTTTCCAAGCATTCCGTCACTTTCACTGAAAAGGACCTGCCTGTCGACGGAACTGCTCATAACCGCCCGTTGCATATCACCATCAAGTGCAAGGGACATTGGGTGCCGACGGTGCTAATTGATAATGGGTCTGCAATCAACATCTGTCCGATGAGGGTTGCTTACCGTCTGGGGCTCACAAAGGCTGACTTCACACCTTCCAATCTAGCGGTCAAGGCCTATGATAACACGCGCCGCGTAGTCGAAGGGACCCTCATGCTGAAGCTTGATGCCGAGGGCTTTGAAATGGACGTGGAATTCCATGTGGTTGACATCCCCGCCACCTTCAACCTGCTATTGGGAAGGCCGTGGCTGCATAGAGCGGACATCATGGCTGTACCGTCGACTCTCCACCAGAAGGTCATGCTGGGGCTTCCTACCGGGACTCTAACCATCTGCGGAGACTCTGGGATCCGCCCGCTCAAGGACGATGGGACGCCTGTTCTGGGAATCATGCACGGGGAGGAGGACTCAGACTTTGGGGGATTTGCTTTTGACACCTCCGGCTCAGTCCTGTCCATTGTCATGGATGACGACTTCATAATCAGCTCTACTGCCCTCGAAATCATGAGGAAGATGTCATTCATGCCTGGCTTAGGGCTCGGGATCAACCAGCAAGGGATCGCTGAGTTCCCTGTTTTTCCCTTTACCGAAGGCCGCTTTGGCCTGGGATACACTCCCCCTACCAAAAAGGCCAAACTAGGGAAAGACACGGGAAAACCTCGGACCCTTTATGGTAACCCCGACAGCTATTTCGTCCGTGAAGGAGGAGGCATTGCTTATCTGGGGCAGGCTGAACCTTTTTGGGATTAAGTGACTAGGACCTGGCTACCGGGCTTTGAGATCTTCGCTGCCGACACTTGGTTTGATGACGAAGAGGAAATTGCAAAGGAGGAGCTGGCTGCAAGGGAATTCAAGAGGCAGTTAGTCGCGATCAAGGAAAGGGCTGACTGGTTGACCGTTTTTGATCAAGGGGGTATAGAGGAGCTGTTCTCCCAAGTGGGTTTGGCTGGCAAGGAAGACGAGGCTGAAGTGCTGATGCTTGGGCCCGACTCTCCAGACCTTCTCAACGATCCAACCTCCCTCATCGTCGAAGCAAAGGGTAGTCTTAATAACTGCATTTTTACTCCCCGTCTAACATGCATTGACGATGTATCTGAATCTGACACGGAGTCTGTCGAGTCTAAGTCTAGCTCAGAGTCGGAGTTTGTGCCTCTCGGCCCTCCACGTCATAGCTTTTCCTTTGAGTTTGAGTCGACTGTACTTGGCAACCCCTCTGGGTTTTATGAAATGCATGATCCTGCTTCCGACTACTTTGCTGACTTCTATATAAACTGTGTCGACCCCGACGATGAAGGAATCGACTTTGACGGGAACATCCCGGCCGAGTTGCGTTCCCTCATCGAAAGGGCAGACGAAAGGCATGCTCAGCCTCTAAAAGACGAAGTAATTTTAATAAATTTGAAAGATGAGGACAATCCCCGTATGATGCAAATCGGTTCCACTTTGTCCCCGGAAAACCACGCAGCCACAATCGAAGCTCTCAAGGACTATGTCGAAGTTTTCGCCTGGTCTCATGCAGACATGCCCGGTATCGATCCCGAAATAGTCCAGCACAGAATTCCTTTGCTACTAGGGGCTGTTCCTGTCAAACAGAAGCTTCGCAGAATGAGGCCAGATTGGGTTCAGAAGATCAAGGAAGAGGTCACCAAGCAGATCGACGCAGGATTTCTGAGGGTGGCTGAATATCCCCAATGGGTTGCTAACATTGTGCCAGTGCCTAAGAAAGACGACAAGATTCGGGTCTGTGTCGACTTCAGGGACTTGAACAAAGCAAGCCCCAAAGACAGCTTTCCCTTACCTCACATCGATGTGCTTTTGGACAACACGGCGGGGCATGCTTTGCTTTCGTTCGTCGATGGGTTCGCAGGATACAACCAGATCTTCACGGCTCCGGAAGACCAAGAGAAAACAACGTTCGTCACTGAATGGGGAACTTACTGCTATCTCAAAATGCCGTTTGGGTTAAAGAATGCTGGTTGCACTTTTCAAAGGGCGCAGACGACTCTACTTCATGACCTCATCCACAAGACAGTTGAGGTGTACGTCAACGACATGATTGTGAAAGCCAAGGAGGAAGACGACTACATCCCCTCACTCAAGCAGTTTCTCGAAAGGCTTTGCAAGTACAATGTGCGCCTCAACCCGCAGAAATGCACATTCGGGGTTATAGCAGGCAAGATGCTGGGGTTTCTAATTACCAGGAGGGGAATTGAGGTGGATCCGTCTAAGATCAAGGCGATTCTCGAAATGGACCCTCCGCGAACTGAAAGGGGAGTTCGAAGTTTTCTGGGAAAGGTGCAGTATATCAGCAGATTCATTGCTAGACTGACTCTAACTTGTGAACCGATGTTTCGATTACTCAAGAAGAACGTCCCGTTCGAGTGGACAGAAAAGTGCCAAGCTGCTTTCGAGTCAATTAAAACATACCTGCAGAATCCGCCAGTGCTAATGCCACCAACTCCGAGTCGACCGCTAATTCTGTATTTGTCTGTGACTCCGACAGCAATGGGTTGCTTGCTAGCGCAGGAAGGGGAAAACAGAGCTGAAAGAGCTATTTACTATCTAAGCAAGAAGATGTCGGAAAGCGAGGAGCGGTACACCTCTCTGGAAAAGACATGTTGGGCACTAGTTTGGGTCACCAAAAAGCTTAGACACTACATGCTAGCCTATTCGGTGAAGTTGATTTCTCAGATGGATCCTATCAAGTATTTGTTCGAGAAGCCAGCGCTCACCCATAAGCTAGCACGTTGGTTGCTTCTGCTAGCTGAATTCGATCTCCAACATGTTACAAGGAAGTTAGTGAAAGGCCGTGCTGTGGCAGAATTCTTGGCCGATCACCCGGTGGAAGGGCCTGAAGATGTGGATTTCACATTCCCGGACGAGGATGTGCTAACTGTGGTCGAGGAGGTGTGGACGCTTTATTTTGATGGGGCTGCCAACCAGAAGGGATTCGGAATCGGGGTATTGCTGATTACGCCCGCCGGCGCTCATATTCCGCTCGCTTTCAAACTGAATTTCGATGTTACTAACAATCAAGCCGAGTATGAGGCCTGCATCGTTGGGATGGAAACAGCAATTGCATTAGGAGTCGAGAAGCTCGAAGTTATCGGAGATTCAAATTTGGTGGTTTCCCAAGCCAACGGAGATTGGAGGGTTCGTGAGGAAAAGCTGAAGCCTTATCACCAAGACTTGGAGGAACTGATTCCTCGCTTCAATAAGGTGACTTTCACCCATGTTCCCCGCTTGAGGAGTCAGTTCGCCGATGCCTTGGCGACCTTGGCTTCAATGATCGAACTCCCGACAGGAGTTAAAATGCGGCCAATTGTGATCGAACAGAGGGATCTGCCCGCTTATGAATACGTCAATGCCATCGATGATGTCGATGATGACCTACCCTGGTACCATGACATCTGGAACTTTGTGGACTACGGGGAGTTTCCTGTTGGGGCTTTTAGGAAGGATCGGATCGCTTTGCAACGTTTGGCCGCTCAGTACATCATCTTCGGGGGAAAATTGTATCGAAGGTCTCACTGCGGGATGCACAAGCTGTGTGTGAATGGTGCCGAAGCAACACGGATAATAGAGGAGATTCACGAAGGAGTCTGCGGTCCTCACATGAGCGGTGTCATGCTCGCACGAAAAATCCTCAGGCAGGGTTATTATTGGTCCACAATGGAATCGCAGTGCATTGACTACGTGCGGCGCTGTTACAAGTGCCAGATTCACGCGAACTTGCAGCATGTTCCTCCATCTGAACTATACGGCATGACCTCGCCCTGGCCTTTCTCAGTATGGGGAATCGACGTCATTGGGATGATCAGACCCTCCGCTTCAAACGGCCACAAGTTCATATCGGTAGCCATCGACTACTTCACCAAGTGGGCCGAGGTTGAATCTTACAAGACTCTGACAACTGTTCAGGTCGCGCAGTTTATTCGAAAGAACATCATCTACCGATACGGCGTGCCTCAGGCTTTCGTTTCGGATAATGGGAGTCACTTCAAAGGTAGGGTCCTAGAGCTCTTCGAGGAATTCAAGATCAAGATCCATCATTCCACGACTTATCGTCCTCAAACAAACGGGGCAGTCGAAGCGGCGAATAAGAACGTCGAGATGATCATCAAGAAGACCGCTGAGTCTGCAAGGGATTGGCATGAGTTGTTACCATTGGCCCTCTGGGGGTACCGTACTTCGATCCGCACTTCCACAAGTGCAACTCCGTTCTCTTTGGTTTATGGGATGGAGGCAGTCCTCCCTGTGGAGCTCGAAATCCCATCTCTGAGAATCATGGCTGAAAGTGGTCTCGAGGAAGCTGAATGGCTGAGTGGCAGATTTGTCGAACTCATGTTGTTTGACGAAAGAAGACTTCGTGCTCTGTGTCATGTTCAATGGTATCAGCGTCGAATTGCCCGAGCATTCAACAATAGAGTCAAGTCGAGAGGGTTAGTCAAAGGCGACATGGTTACAAAGGAGATCCGGGCTCCGGTGTTCGATCCCCGAGGGAAATTCCGGCCAAAGCGCTCTGGGCCGTACATCATCAAGACCATCCTATCCGGGGGTGCTGCCAGGCTCATCGACCTCGACGGCAATGAATTCAGTACCTTGGTCAACCTGGATCAGCTCAAGCGTTATTATCCCTGAAAGATGCTCGTTGGATCGAAAACCACAAGGGTGGGCGATTCCAAGCAAAAATTAGAGCAGCTTGCTAGACCGAAAACCTAAGGAAGCGGTCCAGGCAAAAATAAATAGGCAAAATCAAAAAGCTCGCTATATCGAAAACCTGTTAAGGCGGTTCTAGGCAAAAGTTAGAGCGTAAAAGGAAAGGTAAAATACACGAGCGAACCTTTGCCTGAACTACGTTCTGACCTGATTCCCTACAAAGGGATACGTAGGCAGTCTCTCAATGAGACCCGGTCATATCCTATCAAGCTGATCCACGGTTTGGCATTTTGGGTTTGTACCAAGGCCGAGATAGTTCAAAGATTCAAAAGGCGGGCTGGAGGTGCATTGGAGAATTCAAAAGGGGGAAACCCTTCATCTTTCAACTTTATTTTGCAAAATTACTACGTCTAATATATAAGCTGAGCATAAAAACTTTAAAAGAAATGAAGCATGAAAAACAGAACAAATGCTTGAGAAGCCTAACGGCTCACAGCTTATTCTAAATACAGCAAGGTGGTTTGGAGTCAGCCAATATTTGTTCTTGCATGCACATCTGCTCTCAGCCACTGTCTATAGCGATTCTTTAGCCGAGGGTTGAAATCTGGCATCTCTGCCTGGAGAATCCTCAGGCCCCAGCGCCTCTGATAACCGCCCAGCGTCTGAGCATTGAAATTGGGAAGACGGAAACCTCCGGTACTGATTCGGGTATTCTCCTGCGAAGCGCCCAGTTGGCAAAGGGTCCGCCCGGGGATATAAAACGTGAAGCTGGTCAGCCCCGCGATGACCACCCTGTCGAAGCCGTCAGAATGGATGGTCATGTCTGGAAGGTCCAGCCAAGGACACCTCCAAGCAATTTCATCGGGCTGCATCTCCTGCATGAATTCGTACCAGCCCTCCACATCCAAGTCAGGATACCGCATTTCCCTCTGATGAACCCGTTTTGGAAACAGATTCCAGCCCGCTGCCGGCGGATGCAATAGACTCAGCTTGTCCGATAACCACAGCTGCATGAGTGACAAAACAATTAAGAAGTCAGATAAAGCCTGAGCGAAAAGACAAGTAAGAAGCTAGGAAGCAGCCTAAGCCGAGTGTCGAGGTAAAACGAAAATGTGCGAAAAACCAGAAAAATGTGAGCTGAGTGAGTTTACCTGAAGCAAGAGCGGGCTCCCACTGAAAACGGCCGATTGAACTGTACTCACTAAATCCAAACCCAGGAGTGTCTTAGCCAGGATCAAGGGAATCACATTCTTTCGATCCCCCATTTGAGCGGCCACGCTCACCAAAGAAGGGCTGACCCGCTCGTCAGAGGGAACGAGCAAATAGGCCGCAAGCAGGCAGATAACCAGGGCGAAGCGCCGACATGCTTGAACTTCATCACTATTCGGGCTATCCAAGTCGACATCCGGGCTGTACATTTCAACCAGCTGGATAACGTTCACCTGGCCACCTTCCAGGATTGTGTTCGCCAGACCCCGAGAAATGCCAAGTGAGCTGGCCAGCAGTTTCGGCATGCTCACTTGATAGGGAGGAACGACGAGCGTCGGGGATGCGTAGGTGCGGAGGTACGCCTGGAATTCTTCTACGGTTGGGCACATCTCGTCGTCACCGAAGCGGAAGACATGGACGTCCGGATCCCAGAATCTCAGGGCGGCCCACAGCAGCGCCGGGCGGATTGGCACGTGTCGAAGAAAACGGAATGAAGAAAGCCCGTGATATTGGAAGTTAAGCCAATCAACGCTCAAAAAGGACACCAGCCAAGGCCTGAGCAGTGTTGGGAGAGGATTATCCATGGGCAAAGCTAGGTATATGCTAGAGAAGAAAAGGGAGTGATTGATGCTGTGAATGCCCTGAAGGAGGCACCCCAGCTTTATAGGCTTTCAATTTGCCGTTGTAAATCACATGGAGGATGAAGCCAATCAACTAGCCTCCAAGGGAACATTATACCAAGTACTCTGCCTACCCTGAACCCTCAGAAGCCGTGGGGAAGCCGTGTGAGGGTAAAAACAAACTCCCCCTGAAAAAGGACAGTTGGTCAGTCAAGTGGATCTGACTCATGGGAACTTGGCGTACGCCAACCTAAAGATGGCGTACACACGGTTTTCACAATCATGGCGTACGGGTCCCTAAGCTTGGCGTACGGTAGGTGGAGGCACCAGAAAACCAGTTTCCAGCAGCAACTGCCGTCGCATGGTCGTTTTTAGTTCCAAGGCTTGCTTTGGCCATTTCTTGATTCCTACAAGTCTCAAACAGCATTTGGGACTGCAGCAAAGCGTCGGATCTTAAAAGCCGCGCCCGTCGAAGATTTTGGACCCCCGAAGGCCCGTGTCAAGACAAAATCAAGGATACGGAGGGTCGAATCTCATTTTTTAGGGTTATGCCAAGTTTTGTTACACCGTACACGTCACATAGGACTTGTGTGACTGCACGGGGGTGTCGGTTTCAGTCCGGGACCATATCGAGTCATCTTTTGCGTCTTTTGTCCATTTTTGTGACATTTTTAGCTTTTTATCAGTATTCGCTGTATACCGGGGCGTTTTTGTCGATATTGGCGGTTCGTACAAGTCATTGTACGTCCATAGAGTCTTTCAAAGGTGTCAGTTTCTTCCGTTTTGGAGAAATACGGACTTTGGTCTATTAATGCCAATTTTCCCGTATCCTCCGCGTGTCTGGGGTATATCTTGTATCCTAGGGCCTTTCTGCCCATTTTTATTCGAGCTATGTCCTTTGCGCGCCTGTGCAAGTGTCCGTGTCGATTCAGAACCATTTTCAATGCATGTTAGATATTAGGGGACGGTTTGTTCGTTTCCTTAAAGCACAAAATCCAATAACTAAAGGAATCAACAAACAGAAAACGCAGATATTATTACTACCATGTCCAAACCCTAAAAAGCAAAAAGTGGGAATGTATCAAGCGGCACACCGGCCTTAGCAAACTCAAATGTATCAAGGCACATTCGCCCAAAAGTCAACAGGCGCGCAGGCCTCGAAAGCATCTACTGTGTCAAAGTCAAAAGTCAAACAGCAAAATAGACTAAGGCTCAGTGATAGCCCTCAGTCGTCAAACAAGTCCTCATCGTCGTCATCCTCACTCTCTGCCATCTCTCGTGGGTCTATCCGGAACCGAGGATCACCTGCGGAGTCCGAGCCGCTGCTGAGGGACGTACTCTCCTCTTCTTCTTCTTCTGCTTCCTCTTCCTCCCGTCTTTTCTTCTGAGAAGGCCCCTCAGCAGGCCTCTTCTCCGCAGGCCTCTTCCTCAGCTCTCGGCGGAACGGGAGATCCTCGCTAGCAGGCGCAATCCGTACTCCTCTGTGAGTGCTCGCTGCTGGTCGGGATGAGCTCGGTGCTATCTTCTTTTGAGGCGGTGGCCTCACACTCTTCCTCCTAGGAGCCGCCCTAGCCTGTCCCTGCATTGCATTTAGCTTGTTAGCATTTGTGTACATATTGCATATATATATTGAAATGTGAAAGCAGGACATTGTTCTATCAAAGTTTCAAAGTCATACCTGAGGCTGCACAGCAGGAGCTGGAGGTGGATAGTGCAGCCGCAACTGGGCGCCGCTGGCGATTCTGTGAAACTCCTTCTCCATGGCCTTCATCAGGCACACTGCCTCTCGTACCCACTCCATCGGGGCCTGTGTTACAATAAGTGGTCAAATCAGTTTGCAAAGCAAGTATACATGTGAAAGTCGAAGCAAGGAAAGTACGAGGGATGCTAAGTATCGTACCGGTCCAGTGATTTCCTCGGGCTCTCTCCTAGCAGGCTCGAACTGAACAGTGGCCTCCTCTCCCTGAGTGTCCTGCACAGCCAGTGTCCAAGAAAGTCGAGGAAGGCTCGTCGCCCTAGCAGGCTCACTCCTCTCCTTCGAGCGGGCAGTCCTGCCTTGTCCACGTCTCTCCTCTTCAGCCGCTCTAGCCTCAGCCTCTACAGCTCCGTGCTTGATTACCCCAAGCGGTCCCGCCAAGTACTGCCTCTGATAAACAGCATAGTCACGCTCGGGCCTCAAGAAAGCAGTAAGGCCTACCGGGACGGTAAAGCGCTGCAGCTCAGCCAGCGTGTACTGGTCCGTGTGTGAAGCGCGAGGCGGAAGTGGACCCGGCACAACAAACTCTGAAGCCTCAAGTGACTGCCGTGTCGCTCGGTCCCCCAAGTACCACTGCCACCCAAAGATCGACTCCAGCAGCACGCGGGTACTACCCTGCTCCGGGAAAGGTACTCCGGCTCAGCCTCTGCGGTCCTCCAAGGGTCCCACTCCACCTACAAGCATTCAACAATCAAGCAACAAACAGTCGATCAGCGACAGCATTGAAGCAATTCAAAGGCGATAGTAGGCAATAGAAGGCTGTGTTCTACCTGGGTGCCCGACAGCTCATCGAGGTACGCCCGAAAGGCCTGGAGGCTACCTCTTGCCGCCTTCTTGCCTCTGTACTGTGGCCCCCATATCAGAGCACGGGGGAGCATCTTCAAGTCTGGGCATGAGTTCTCCGGAGGGTACATCTTCAACACCTCATATGCCCATAGCTGCAAGTTCAAACAATCAAAGCATCAGTACAGCAGTTACGATTCAAAAGAAAGGGAAGTACTCAGAAAAGTAAAGGCTACGAGTTTATTTTCTTACCTCCCACACCCTCCAAAGGCCGGCAATCGCCTTCTTCCGCCTAGAGAACTCCCCCATAAAGCTATAGCACGTCCCCAGAGCAGCGCCTCCCCAGTCGTACCTGGCCGCTGTGCGCAAGTCAAACAAGGCCGGCAAGTAGGCCAAGTGCACCGTGGACCGCTTGTTAAGGTACAGCGACGCCCCGAACAAGTACAACAAGTAGGCCCTCGCCATCTACTCCTCCTCCTGCTCCGAGTTCGGGACCTTGTCCTTCAAATGCCAGTGGAACTGGTCATGAGAGAACGTCTCTGAAATACCCACAGGCACGAAACCCAAGAACCACTGCAGCGCCTCCGGATCTCTGTGGATCCCCATGTCGAATGGGATAGGCTCTCCTCCTACCCTCAAACAGGTCAGAGCAGCAAAGTCTGCTGGAGTCACAGTCATCTCCCCGATCGGAAGGTGGAAGGTGTTGGAGGCATCCCACCACCTCTTGGCCAGCGCCGTAAGCAAGGCATGGTCGCTGAGCGTAGCCGTCTGTGTGAGAATGAACGGCCTGAACCCCGTAGCATCAACCAAGGACCTGACCCGCTCGGGTAGCCCTCTGTACAACTCAAGGGAACTGGCAGGACCACCGTGCCCTCTTATACCACCTCTCGTCCTCTGCACACCACAAAATGCAAAATGGACAAGAGTTTCCATTAGCATGCATACCATAACAGGCAGTCGAATCAAGGAAAGGTTGTAAGTAAAAGCAATTAAACCATGGTTGAGGGTGCATTCAACATTCTGTGGTCAAAATTTGCAACTACTGTAAAGTCGAAACAAGTTATCTCAAGAGCATGACATTTTACGTGCGTAAGGTATCCTACTCAGTCGATTCTCTTCTCGAAAAAGGCAGTCGTTCAGTCGAATCAAGGGCATGGTATTCTATCAGTCGAATTCAAGTCCTACTATGATTAGCAAGTCGAGGCAGCCTACAGTCGATTCAAGTTCGTTATCACGCAGTTCTTATCAGAGTTCTAGCAAGTCTACAGTCAAGTTCAAGTGCTTCCTACCTGAGTTTCTATCTACCAAGTCAAGCTATCAGGCATACATATGTCACTATGCTATCAAGAGTCATGCACAAATACGCTACGTACAAGTAAAGTAATAAAGAGCTATGAGGAAATCAAAAGCGAAGTTCAGTGGGATACCTGCGCCCAGTCTGCCGACAAGTGCCACTCTGGGTCTCTCAGCACGAGCTCTGCGTCGTAATCATCGTGGCGTGGGATGTAGCTCTCAAACCCAGACGGTATGAACAAGTGTGGCTCTGGAGGAACATAGGCCCCTGCCTCAAACGCCGCGCGGCCTGCAGCCCGCATCGCCTCCGCCCGCGCCACCGCCCGCTCACGAGCTAGGCCACCCTCCTCCTGGGCCTGCTCGACTACCTCTGTCTCCCGTACAAAAGTATCCTCTGCCGCTTTGGCCCTCTCGGCCTCAGTTCTCAAGCGCTCCTCCTCCTGAGCCTGCGCGATCTGTCTCAGTCTCTCCTCCCGGGCTGATATCACCATCTCCACCACCGTTGGGTTCTCGCACAACAGCCGGTCAAGCACCTCATCTGTCACAAACTCCACGAAGTCCCCGCGCGTAATGGGAATGTGCGCCGAGGACCCCGCTGCTGGTCTGAACTCTGATGGCCCTGTGGGTACCCCAATGAGAGCGTCCTCCTCAACCACAGGATCCTTGCCCCGCGCCGAATCTCTCCTCGGCGCCTCCGGCCGATCATCACCACCACCAACATCACCGCCGCCACTGCCGGCCTCAGATGGGCCCATGCCCGTGACAACCAGACCCTCTACCCCACTCCGGGAATCCAACCGACTTACCCGTGGACCCCTTGCCTCGATCACAGGTGGCGTATGCCCAGTCGACCCTGGCGTACGCCGCCTGTCACCGTCAACTACCTCCGCTGCATTGCCATCATCGCCGTCCCCGACGCCCCTGTCCGCTGCACCAGTGCTCGACGAGGCTCTTGCCAGCGATTGATCGTCAATTTGTTCCCCCAAGGTTCCGATTTCAACTCGAGTTTGCCTCTCTTCTTCTTCGGCACCACCATTGCCGCCGCCTTCACCGGAGTCAGCCATGGATGTAGCAGATTGAGTGGATAGGGGGAAAGAATGGAGGATGGGTAGGGTTTCGAAGAGTTTCAAGAGTTTTAGGAGTTTTTGGACTTCAAAAACCGCAGAATGGCGGTTCCGTTCGTGTTCTGTAAGCTTATACGACATGGGGACCGACTGGGCCGGGTCTGGGCTTGGATCTGGACCAGGCCGAGGAAGATTCCTGGCATACGCCAGGATGAACATGCCGTACGCCATCTTATTTTGGGCCGTGGGCCCAAATGACACATGGATCAAATTTTCCTTCCCAAGGCAGAGCCCGGTGGCCCAATGATCATTCATACCCCTGGTGGGCTCCTCCCCAAGCAGGGTCCTGTCCAATTTCAATTTCAACGACGATCTATCCGTCCAATTTCAATTTCAACGGCGATCTGTCCGCCCAATTTCAAATCAACGGCGATCCGTCCGCCCAATTTCAAATTCAACGGCGATCCATCCGCCCAATCTCAAATCAACGGCGATCCGTCCGCCCAATCTCAAATCAACGGCGATCCGTCCGCCCAATTTCAATTTCAACGGCGATCCGTCCGCCCGATGTCCATTTCAACGACGATCTATCCGTCCAATTTCAAATCAACGGCGATCCGTCCGCCCAACTTCCAAATCAACGGCGATCCATCCGCCCATTTCTGCCTTTCGCGAGCAGCAATCTTTCTCAAATGATCTGTCTAGCTGAATTCACCAATCAGGTTCTTTATGATTCATGTCTTTATTGACCAAGTGCGTTCTGTTTCGGATACCCGCGGGAGGGTGTTTAGAAAACCTTTGACGTTACTTGTACCTGATCAAACAGTGCTCCAAGTGCCGTCAAAGGGGGGCTCCTGTAGACACCCTATAATGGACTATCTGGATCAGCACGTTTGCGATCTTTTTGTTACCCCAATGATGATAAACAGTTAAGGACTCTCCGAGGTCAATGGAAGGTCGCGAGCTTTGAGTGTTGGACCCTCCTCTTTCAAACCATTTCAAACCCCTTCAAAACCCTTCAAATCCAGAGCCAAATGAACCTCAGCAAAACCGAACCTTGCTTACGCCAGTTCATCCTTGGCGTGCGCCAGGAAAATGCCACGTGTCGGACATCAACCATTGACTGAGTTTGACCCGGCGCACGGTATGGTACGGGTGGCGTATGCATGGTCAAGGCCGGTCAAATCACCGCTTTTCTGTCACGTGCTCGAAACTTTGTAACTGCCAGAGTACACTGCAGAGCCCCCTGATCATTGCATTCTGCAGGGCCGTCCCCCTCTCTCTCCTACACACCCCATCAAGCTAGTCCCATGCATTTAATGCATGGGAGCTCTCTTCCTAACCTAACCAAACCCCTAACCCCAGCTGACCAGCTCCTGGTCTCAGCCTCTCTCCTCTATAAATGCAACCCCTTGCATTCATTTGCAAAGGTTAACTACATTAAAGAAGCCAAGTCCATCCCTCTCTTCTCTCTTGTTCCTTGCTCTCCCATTGAAGGATTGAGAGATAGAGAAGCTCCATACACCCCTCACCACTGATCAGTCACCACACAGCCTCCATCTTCAACCCCCAAAGCTCACATTCTTCCTTCCATCTCTTGCACCAAAGGTATACCACCTTTGTGTTGTTTTCTGTTTTCGATTCCTGAGGGGAACCAGAAAGGTTCTGGCTAGTAACTGATACGAGTCCAGGCCCTTCTCTGGTAAAATAAATCAGTCGTAGGCACCACACCATGGCGCACGCCAGCTTTATCAAGCCGTACGCCACCTTTGGCAGTATGAGCACTGCTGGCGTGGGGATCATGAGGTGTCCATTTGTTGTTCATTTCCTTTCTGTCATCACCTATCTGGCATGCTAATAACCAGTTTATTGTTTTCTGTATTTTAGAACTGTTCAAATGTAGCTTTCAATACCGGTACCTTTCTTGCTTTCAAGGCCTCTGGGATATTTCTGGTCATGTTCCAGAGCCCAGATGATGTAAAGTCAAACACTGGTTAGCATACAAGCCTGGCGTACGGTCCCCATGGGATGGCGTATGGCACGCTCGTCACAGACCAGTGCCTGGCCCTTACATCACAGTTCAATCCTGGCCTTTTGTTCCTCCCCACTCTGTTTATGGGGTTTGCTTTGCTGTTTTCCTGGCTATTAGCCATTCCTTATGCCTGTACATGTACTCAATCTATATTATCAACTGCGTGGTTTGTCCTGGGTGTGCACTGGTCCATTCCAGAGCCCAGAGGGTTGAGAGTAGGAGTTGTGAGAAATCAGTAGGGTAGTGTACGCCAGATTTTAGGTGGCGTGCGCAGGGTGTGTTGGCGTGCAGTGGTTTGGATATTGCGTGCCAGCATGTCGCCTGCTCACGCACCCGACGAGCAGCGTACATCATCCTGTTGAACTATTCACAGTGCCTGTTCTCAATCTATATTCTTACGTTTAAATTCAATTCAAGCAAGCAACCATCATCCATAAACATTTTGTCATATAAACTGCAACTTGTTACAGTTTTCAACCCCTATTAACTGTTCCCTCGCCCTAACTGGCCAAAAATGATCAAATGAGAGAAAAATGCAAATGTTTTAAATAAAATGCCCGAGTAGAGACCGATCTCCGGATTGGGCGAGAGGGGTGCCATAAAACCCTTCCCCTCTCGTAACATGGCTCCCGAACCTCAGATATCGAAGGTGACGACGGACCAGTCTACGCCTTTTCAAATCAAATCAAATCTTTTTCAAATCAAAGCAAAACGTAGCAAACGTTCTCGAGTTCGGTTCCTTGGGTGCCTCACCGCTAAAACCCGAGTGGCGACTCTGAATCGAAGCGTTTCGCCGCGCTATTTTCTAAAAGGGCCGCCCCCAAACAATTCATTCCTTGCAAACAGTAATCGGGCGATTTTTGGGGCGTGTGCCCACATAGAGACCCGTATATTTTTTTTAGGCTGTGTTTTTTTTTTCTTTTGTTAATGTACAGCCCATCGAGATAGACGGTACGGATATTTGGTGTGACACCTTTGTTAGAGGATATAAGGATAATTGTGTGAGGGGTGCACGTGTTAGTGTGGTGCGAGAAGCGGGGGATTTCTCCCCACTTCTATAATTTCCCCAGGAGAATCATTTCTCCCATTTCCTCCCTTTCTCACTCTCTCGGTAGTCTCTCTCTCCTCTTCTCCTCCGAAAACTCTCTCCTCTCTTCCCTCCTCGATTTCATCTACTTAGAGCGTGATTCTGAACAAAATTTAAGAATTAAAATTGTTATACGGCGCATGGGCTTTCCGGATATCCAAGAAAAATCATGATCGGATCACGTGGGAGCTCGGTTGACTTCGTCAAAGGATCGGGTTTTGCTCAAAACCCATGAGGTAGGGATTTCTTACTCTTGTTATGCGTTTATACGGTGTTTATGTACCTAGATCGTGCTTTGTTTTGTTGTTTGAGGTTGTTTGTTCCATTTCCGAAAATCTGCAAAACAGGGTTTCTGTTTTTGGGGTTTTACGCCTTTTTAAACTCATGATTGAATTTTGGTTCCTTCATATGAAATAGAGTAGACTTAGAGCCCGTTCTAATGCCACCTGAATCACCCGAAACCGTTGAGAATTGAATTAATGGTGGATTTTAGAAATCTGGTCTACAATCTGTCTCGTTTTCTGGGTTTCAACCCACTTCGAATGGCCATAACTTTCTCGTCGAATGTCTGTTTTACGTAAACTTTATATCGGTTCGAAGGTCTTGAAGTTAGCCTTCATTTTCCATCCGAATCGTCTCAAAATTCTTAGTATACAGAAAGTTATGATTGTTTGAGTGGAGGTGTGTTAATCTGTCATATTGCGTGACAGATTCATGCAGCCTCAGTAAACCCCTGTTTAACCACCCTTGGAGTGCAGATTTGACAAGAGTTCCTTCGTGACTTTTAAGCTTCATTCAATTGCTAAACTTTTGGGACTGGAATCGCTCAAAAATATTAAGCACTCGATTTATAGTGATTTTTAGAAGATTGCCCTGTAATCTGAAAATCTGGGCAGCTCACTGAGCAGGGTTTTTCATTGTTTAGCTATGGTTAAACGACCCTATTGGTTATGGGTCCTTGTAGGTTTTAAAGATGGGTAAGTTGGTGATGTTTTGGCGTTGGAATCATTAAAAAATATTGAGTATACTATTTTTAATAAATTTTTGAACACGGACTACTCTGCTGAAAATTAGAATATCTGACAATCATTCCTAAGTTTGAAAGATCGTATCGTACGACTCGTCGAACGTATCTGTGCCATTGGTTTTTCGTTAGCATGGTTGGAGTATCGTCGTAAAGGCTATAGTAGCGTGAAGGAGTTCGTGAACATCGTAGACTATAAGAAATGTCGTGACATGCGTAATTGGTAGAGTAGTACTTGTTTGATTAAATTGATTAATTGACTTTTGGATTCGATTGAATGATTTGATGTTTATGGAACGCGGAATGAACGTGGATGACAAATGGTCACAAAGAGAAATTATAGGACTCTTAAATGAGTAAATGCCTGGGAGCTATATGCTCAAATCGTATAATTACAGGGCTCTTAAATGAGTGAATGCCTCGGAGCTAGGGCTCTTAAATGAGTAAATGCTTAGGAGCTATATGCTCAAACACTACTACAAAATGATATAAAGGTCACGGTCTAAAAACTAAGAAGATCTTACTTTTTGTAAAAGTGTAATAAAATGTTATGGACTATAATTTTAATCTCAGTTATATGAAAAAAGTGAGATGAAAAGATTTTTTAATCTCAATAATCTAAAAAGTGAAATTGTAACTTAAAGAATATATCTCATTTTCGAAAAACTGAGATTGTATGTAAAAGAATATATCTCGTTACAGAAAAACTGAGATTGTTACTTAAATATTTTAGATCTCGCTTAGTAAAACTGTGACTGTTTACTTAAAGATCTCATTTCAAAAGAATGTGATTATAACTGTAATAACCATTGAAAAATGAAATTAATGTAATAACCATTGAAAAAGGAAATTAATGTCATGGCCAAGGCTCGAACACACCCTCACGCGACCAACAAACAACTTACAGGCTACGATTTTGATAGTTTTTTTTTTTTTTTGTTTTTTTATCATTTACGATTTTGATAGTTGAATAAAAAAAGATGGCAGGGGTTTGATTTCAAAACGGTCAAACAGGGCGATTTTCGTCGGTTCATCGGAGCTTCGGTCGCAGTGAATTTACAATCTATGTTGACAATCTACCCAACAGCTGCGGGACGCCATGGTTCAGGTTGGTCTTTTCTCAATACGGCTTCATTGATGAAACGTACTTACCAAACAGGAGGAGCAAGAGAACGGGGAACAGATTTGGCTTTGTAAGATATAGAAATCGGAGAGACGCTAAGTCGGCGGTAGCCATGGCTAACGGGTTGCTGTTCGGTAGCCGAAGGATTATTGTGGAAATGGCAAGATACGACAGTGGCTTCAAGCGGGGCGATTCTACGCGATTTGGTTCAGGATCTCAAAACCATGAGATTTCTAGGGTTCCGAATGCTAAAATACCCCATATTCAGGATGATTTCAGAGCACCAAGAGGTAAGCCAAAGTCTATTCCTGTACCTCAAAATCATTTTCGAACTGAATCATGCCAGATCCCCAATATGGGGAATCTTAAGGAGCTAGAGAGAAAGGTTACACTAAATTTTCAACCTACTGCTTCTGGTTGGTTGATGACAAGTGCAGTTGCCAAGCTAAAAGAAATTACTACTATGGAAATGGTACAACAAGCTCTTGAAGATCTCGATTTTCAAGATGTTTCAGCCAAATCGTTGGGAGGTATGGATTTGATTATTACTTTCCAGTCCAAAGAGGATAGACAAGCTGCATTACAAAACCCAAAGATCCAGGGATGGTTCAAATCTTTTGGTTCAAATCTTTTAGACCATGGAATGGTGAACCAAGTGGGAAATCTAGATTGGTGTGGCTTAAATGTAGAGGTATTCCACTTAATGTTTGGAGCTTGTCCAGTTTTAAACGTATTGGGGAGATATGGGGTGATTTTATTACACATGATCAAGAGACATTGAAAGAGGAATCTTACGATGTGGGGAGAATGATGATCGCATCTGAGTATTTAAATCGTATTGATGAATGGATTCATATTACAGTAAGAGGCAGGAATTACAGCGCAAGGATTTGGGAAGAGGATTGTGATGATCCTTTCAACGAAAAACACATTCACGATTGGATCAATAACCACATCTCCATCCCGGTGACAAATCCTAAGTCCAAAGAGGATGTAACCGGTTGGGATGGTGATTTGGCAGAGAAAAAAGCTCTGGACAAACCAAATCTTGCTGAGTTGGAAGCAAAGTCAGCAGACAAAGCAGTTACAGAAGGGAACTTGACATCTACTTTGCTGCTAAAGGATGGAAACTCAAGAATAGTGCATGTTCCCAGGGAGGATGTTATTATTTCAAATGCAACAGCTCAAGAAGCTGAAGAGTCTATAGTGGGGGAGTCTCTGGCTAATAACAATCAGCCAATTGGAAATAAGGAACAAGAAGTTATGCATAACCAATGTGTTATCTCAAACCCTGATGTCCAAATAATGTTACAAAATGTCACCAATGAGGCTGTTGCTGGTGACATGCTATCTTCATCTTGGGGGGTTGAGAAATCAGCCATGGGAAGTGGTAAGGTCGGGGGAAGCGTGGGGGAAAGAAATGTAAACAATTTTTTTCAAAATATCAGTTTGGCCCCTCTAACTATTATTGTCTACATAGAAATATGCAGTTTCCAAGGGCAAAGCTGAGTAATTTTGTAGATGATCAAGTCAGTTGGGTAGCTAACTCTGTCAATGAAAAGCTAACGTCAACTGAAACTTCACGGGAGGAATATGATGAGGATGAACCTCTCCTTGATCATAATGAAGACAATCACATTGAGGAGGAACCTATTCTTGCTCCTATAAAAGCTGCCATGAACAGGGTTAAGGGAAGAAGAAAAGGAAGACTATTGATGACATCCTTGGCTTCACAAAGGTCAACTCCACTAACAACAAGGGAAGGAAAAATAAACGAAAGTGTGAGGTTTACAGATCAGCAGTTGCAGCACTTGCATTATCTGCTTCTATTTCTTCTGGAGGATTTGTGAACAGAAATAGAATTTTATTGAATGAGGCACAAGCTGTTTGGGCATGCAAAAAAATCATAGGCTTGGGATATGATGGAGATGAAGATGAAGTTGTAAGTAAAATTGCTGAGATGGAAGCCCAGGACTTGGACAGAGCTGACGGAGCAAAAATCTGTATCTAAAGACTCAATATGGTGGAATGATATCTGTGAATTTTGGAAGTAGATGTTGTTGGAACCGCTGGTGGCCTTCTCTATATCTGGAACTCAAAACTTTTTTAATGTGCTTGGAGGAAATTGTGGGATCAAGATACTACTTGGCCTTCTCTTGCTACGGCAGGGAAGCAGATTTGGCTACTTCATTATCATGATCAGGTTTCATTGATGGATTGGATTCAGTACCTGGATGTTGCCTAATCTCTTTGTGAAACAATTTCTGTTGTTTTTTGGAGTACTACATCTTGCTGGACTGAAGCAATAGTTCTACCACTCTTTGGACTGCTGCTTATTGCTGTTTTTGATACTGTTGCTCTTGCTTTTTGTCTTTTTGGATTGCTTCTTGCTGCATAACCTGTTGATGAACTTATGCTGATCTGAATTGGATGCCCAATTTACTGAATGAGGTGGAATTTGTTGTTGAAATATGCCACTGCTATTCTCTCTTGGAAGTTATTTCAGACCTAATGATTCCCTGCCTTACAAATGGTTTCAACCTGCTGCCTTGTCAAGTGCATGGGATTCGGATGAGGATTTAACGCGTTTTGTTGTGCTACTATAAGGCAAAGATTTTTAGGGTGAAACATTATGCTTGTAATCTGGGTCTATAAACCTTGAAATTTGGGTGTGTTGTTCGGGTTGATTTCTTGTCAATCCTTGGAGCTTGAATAGCATGTACTTGTCGTGGTGCAAGGTGCCAATCTAGTGGGATGCTACTCTCATGTTGTGATCTGTTGTACTTCTTTCATTATTAATATAATTCTTTTTTTCGCCGTTCAAAAAAAAAAAAAAACTTACATGCTACAGCTAGCACGGACAAGACAATCTAAAATATCTTAGGATATTAAACATATATACTATTTCTGACTGTTGCTTATTGAATCAAAGCACCCACTTACGTTCATGATTTTCTGCGCAACAATCAAGCGTCCTCATATTACACACAGTACGAATAAGTTCTAAACTTAATCAATCAGTTATATTTTAATAATGGTCGATCTGAATCATTAGAATTTCATGTTTAACTAATTCCAGCATCGTCACCAAAATTGAAGATCATCGTTTATCAACAATCTCCTGATTGAACTATATTTGATGCATCTCAATGCATTAAAGTATTATATTGCAATACCCGATGCCCGCTTGATCAGTCTTTTTCTTCGATCCAAACCGTCCATCCTGTACATAATATGAAGTAAATAATTCCTGCGAAAATGAAATTAATTAGGTATCGCTACACACTTGATCGGACGGAAAAAATCCATTTTGTTAGTGACATTGTGTCTTGATAAAAAAGCTTTCTAAACCTGATTGAGAACAATTTTTTCGAGTATGATATAATTAACAAAGAAAACAAAAGCAATGGTTTGGATCATCGTAATTGTGTCACGATTGAATGACTACTGTACGTTCACGTATAACACAAAACTTAGTTTGTTGACAACTACATTGTACATATAGAATTTAAAGGTCATTACCAACTCAAATTTTACAGTGGTCGATCCGAACCATTAGGATTTCACGTCTCACTGATTCCAACATTGTCACCAAAATCAGAGATCATCGGATATGAGCAAATGCCTGATAGGACCACATTTGATGCATTCCGAGTAGATTGCAAGACCCGACTCCCACCAGAGTTTTAATTTTTCAATCCATACCGTCTATCTTTTACATATTACGGAGCTCATCATCCACATAAAAAATAAAGTTGATCGGGAATCGTTACACATTTGATCGGACGATAACTATCATCCAAAAAATAAATTAAGTCCCAATCAAGGAGCTTTTTAAATCCAATGGAGACGTTTTTTTTACGTTAATGATTTAATCAATTAGCACAACAAAATCAACGATATTGATTGTTAAAATAGTTATGTCTAATTGAGATCTGCAAAATACTAATATCGAATATTATTAGAAGATATCTAACATATAATATTGCACACAGTTTGTAAACCCAATTCACGCAGCTTCTCTGGTTATGTCGATCATGGCGAAACCCAACTTTTCCCTAAAAATTTTCCCCACGTTTCCCCCAATTTTTCCCCCTAATTTTTTCCTCGAGTATGACAAACAAAAACCATTATGGCGAAACCCATCTCCTTCGGCTCTCTCACTCTCAACCGTTCAGCTCTCTCTCTAGAAACGATTTATGCGACGGCTCCTTCTCCTCTCGCTCTCATCTTCCCCTTATTTGCCTTCATCGTGTGACAGGGCCTTCACTGAGATCTTCAATTACCCTCGGTGAGTACTCCTTTTCCTCTTCAGAAATTAGATCTGTTTCGCAGGAGTTCTAGGGTTTTTAGGAATTGCAATTTTACTCTTTGTTTTGGAGATTGTTATGGTAAAATCACTAGTACTAAATTAAAGCTACCAATTCCAAATATTAATAAGGCTGTCAAGCGCCAAGAAAGTAAAAGTAAGTGTTGTTTCGCTTTGATGTTTGTTTTGCTTATTCTCTGTAGGTGCGAGTTAACAGTATCCATTGTCGTGAACGAACTATGAAAAAGATTCATGTGCTCTTTCAACTCTAAAATATGTCTTGAATTTTGCCTATAGGAGGCTTGTCCGATGCCAAAAGACCCCGACACTATCCATTTACTGTCAAAAAGCCATTTTCATCCAGCAATGGGAAATCTAGACCTCTTGAAAGAGCCAAAGCTTTTAGATCTAAAAATCCTTACTTTACAAAAATTATGACCCCATCTTATGTTTGTACCTCATTTATTTTTGTAAGTTATCGGAAAAATTCTGTGAGGAAAAGTGATTCTTCGACAAAATCGCAAATCAAGCATATGCATGTGTTATTGAGAGTAGTTTTATTTTTACATATGCTATTGATTTGTTTGTTTCAATAGGGGAGATGGGCACTGGGGGGACCCCTTGATTAATGGGGATGTTTGTATGCCCCTTGACCATACTGTTGGGGAAAGGGAGCCTTAAATATGGTAGGAGTACGTAGTAGCTTCCCCTGTTGGAGTAGTAGTTTCCAAGGGTACATACAGATTTTTAGAAACTAACCCCATTTTCATGAAGACTTGAAGCTGTTAATTCTGGTATTCTTGTATTTGCAGCCACATTTATTCTAGATTTTGTTAGAGGTTTTGGTTTGTGTTGAGTGGAGTAAATGTAAAGGAGAAGGAGAGTTTCGCTTTGTATATGCCAATGCTTAGCGACTCGTGTTTGAATGTAGAAGTGGTAGGGAGAATTTGGCCCATGCACTAAAGTAGGAGGAATTAATAGATGAGTTTAAGGATGAATGGAAAGTGTTCCTCCAGCTTACTCCAATTTGCGTCCCTCTCCTTATGCTAGTCCCAATTCTTATTCTTTTGCACTTTTTTTTAGGTAAATCAACTTGAAATTGAAAAAAGGGATAACCGAATATATAGCCTATAAGGGGCATACCCCAGGAGGAAAACAAAACAAAACAAAGATTGAGAAAATTGGAAAGCTAAGCCAAGTGGCTACATGGGGTGGATAATATTAGTATGTAGCGAACTAATGAGATGGAGACAAAACAAATAATATCAAGAGAAGCCCTAAGATACATTTGTTTCCTAACCATCTACAAAAGGAATAAAGCACCATTCCAATTCTGAGATGGAATCTGATTCACCAATGGGAGTAGTTTAAATTAGTGAACAACCAGAAATAAGTCTTTGTGATAGCTGGACTGAACTAAACAAGCTTCAGTAGCTGCCACCAGTGAGTTGACAAAATTCAGCTTATTTACAAGCACAAGTAACTGTAGCACCTTGGACTTAGCAGAGAACAACTAATAGCAATTTGGATTGAACCACTGCCTAGAGGAACCACTTTTAGCAACCCATAGCTATCAAGAAGGCTAGCTACTCCGGATATGAAACACCAACCCGAAGAGATCTGTCTAGCTGCTGGGTTGGAGATACAGTAGCAGATCTGTAGAAACAAACAACCACAACCATGGGAAATAGCAGAATAGCAGCAACATGGCAGTAGAATAAAACAATACAGATCAGATTTGCAACATAATAGTACAGTTTAGCAGCTAACTGTAGCTGCCATTATAGCAGGAAGACATCAGAACAGATGTAGCAGATTTGAACAGTTGTAGAAATCAGCTCTAGAAAGCAACAACAGCATCTACCTACTGCCATTACAGTAGCAAGCAGCCAAAGTAGCCACAGCCATAAGCAGCAATAGCAGCAAAGAGCATTACAGGGCAGCCGCACAACAAATTGCAACATAAAAGATGCACAATAAACCTAGGGACATACCCCCTAGTAAGGCATAAACATTCCAAGGGACAACCCCCCAAGGATAGGTCAATAAAAAGTGGTGAGCAACTAGAAACAACATATCAATCCAATTGCTCAACAATCAAACTAGGATACCAAAGCATCTCACTGTTGCACTTAACATGAACAGCTATTACAACTGACAGAATAACAGTACATGATTAAGTAAATGCAGTGGCCATTTTGGTCAATTATCTTCGTATCACTAGTTTTGAAATTGTTTGTCATTTCATTGTCGAATTGCTTTATATGCTAATTGCAATTGGTAGTAAGTCCAACTTGATACAAATTCAACTTACACTCAATTATCTTTTGTGTCTCCACAGAAAGATCGGCAACAGTGACATGGTTGTGGGGCGTATATCAAGCTGATTGTTAGAAGTGCTCCCTTCAATCCAATAGTATTTTTTCTTGGTAAGCTTAGTTGTTTGCTTTTTACTTATTTAGTTTATATACTTTTAACTTCTTTTTTTTTGTTGTTGTGAAAATCCTGTTGGTGTTTTTGCATAAGACTGATGGTATAGGGTGCATGTGTGGATATCTGCTTTTCTTAGAAATATGAGAATTGTTTTATGTACTTCAATCCTCCTCCGTAGTTTTTGCTTTCTTTAATGTTCTACCAGTATAGGTATTTTAGAATCTACAAGAGATGGATAGATCCTGGATGCTCAAGTATAGAAGATCAAAAGACTAAGAGGAAGGGGTTGAAAGTTTTCTGAAATTTGCTATTATGCATGGCCAAAATCCCGAATCCATTCGATGTCCGTGTAGACTATGTGGGAACATGAGAAAATAATCCATTCAAGAGATTAGAAATCATCCATTCAAGAGATACATGGATATAGCATGGCAAAGCAGCTACCACCACACCACCACCATGTGTCAATCCGTCTGAGTTTTTTCGTGAGAAAATTGAGACGCGTCCCTTAAATGTTACAGCAAAGGTAAGATAAATGGTTGAGGCTGCATACAATGACTTCGCGACTGATCCTAATAATTAAAACGTAATTATGGCATTGGGTATTACTTGTCATTGATCTATCATATCCTACCGTTTACTACCTCGATTCACTTCACGGTGCAACGAATCCAAACTTTAAACTCATAATTAAAACGTAAGTTTGTGAAATTTTGATTGGATCAATTAGAGCTTTTTTATGCAATCTATTGACCGTCTGAAATATTTCTTGTGAAGTGCTGTAAAAATTCGCGATAATGCAAAAAACATGAGGAGGACTGTTGATTGGAAGGAAGTTAAGGTATATGTTTGAACTACTTGTTCTTGTTTCTGGAATGGTTACAACCAATTTCTCTAATAGGTATCAAATGTTTATGTAGTGCCCGGAACAACCTTCGACTGTTGAATGCGGGTTTTTTGCCATGAGATTTATGAAAGATTTGGTTGCCGATCCAAGCATGCTGTGTAGACTAGATGTGAGATACTTTCTTAGCTTTTTTTATTTTTTTCATTGGTTGACTTACACTACTTTTTTGTTCAACTTTAATTTGTTTATCCTTCATGTGTTGCACGTAGTTCAATGGGAAAAAGACGCACACCCAAGCCGAGATCGATGAAGTATGAATTGAATGGATGAATTTTGTTATAGAACTTGATATATGAGGTATGTGTGTGCATGTTTACTATGTTCAGGTATGCTAGTTGCGAGTGTGCTAGTTTTGGTAAAATTGGTTGAGGCAACCTTTTCTTATCTTAAACTACCTAGTTTTGTTGAAATAAGGTTGTAGTTTACTATTCTGAAAGCCTTAACAATGGAACATTTCTTGTTAAGCTCTTGTTATAGATTACACATGGAATTCTATGTTAGCATTAATTCTGCTACTTAAACACTGTATCAATGTGTTTTGGTCAATATTTATGGTTCATGCTGCTCTGTAGATAGAGTGATGTTATGGGAAAGATTATTAAACTTGAGAACACTGTTCTCTAGGCCATGGTGCCTAGGAGGGGATCTCATTGAAATTAGGAACTCTCAAGAATATCAGGGCTGCTCCAGAAGGGGTACAGCCTTGCTGACTTCTTTTTGGGGACTCACTTAGTAAACTCTACTATAAACCTTACTCGTAACCCAACCGGGATGGGATCTCTCCTGTTACTATCCCGGAAAGTCCATATTTTTCTCACAATACAACATTCTTTCTCACGATACAACATAATCTTACCGGTAAGAGTATCCTTGTGGGATCCTCACTTGCAAGAAATATCCAGCAACTGTCCCGGTGGAGTACTAGATCCATTTCCAAATCAAAATGGGAAGGAATATCAATGTATCTAAGGACACCCTCGGTCATGGTTGAGTTCTTAATCCAACAGAGCTATATGTAGTTTTAAAAAAAAGAAACAACTCTTTAACATTTGAAGAGAAGAATACATGAAAAAAAACTTGAACACAGATGTTAGACGGTTGAAATGATACCACACAGGCATGCAAAGTCTTCACCAACATAGAGTACTAGACAAGCCTATCTGTCCCCAACCCGATTGGATACGTCGACTCAGAGAGAGATAGATACTCGTGTTCATTTGATCCTAGGGTTCTAGAGGAGGAAGAGAGTATCGGAGAGATGTCTAGAGTGAGAATTTCTTCCGAATCAACTCAGACATCAAGGCGAGGTTCTCTTGGTGTAGGAGGGTAGCTTTCTTCCTCAACTTGTTTTCTTCCCTAATACTCATGTTCTCCTTGTACAGCTTCAAGTTCTCCAGTTCCATATCCTTCCCAACCTTCTCTTCAGATTTCCTTTCCCTCTTGCTAAATAAAAACAAGCATTAGGACGATGAGTTAGCGCACATTCGGACTGCAATAATTGCGATAATGAAGTACCGGAGCTCTTTAGGCATGAAAAATAACCTGTTGAGTCTGTGGATTCGAACGTTGGATCGCTTCCATTCTTGCTTTCGGGTTCTAGAAAACAGGGGTTTTGGTGGAGTAATCCACTCTGTAGCATGAAGACACATTTTATCTAAGGACAAGTAGAAGTACAAGGAGGAGGAAGTACTCTTGTTATTTTCAAGGAATGAGTTGGAATTGAGATAACAGGGAGTGGCTCGTGAGAGCATATAAATAGTTGGTTGCGTTTCCATAAGTGTAGATAGTCTGCACACCATGTGGTACTCTTGCTACGGTTGGTGAGAAATCTGCTAATATGGCATGGTATGGGAGCTCATGGCTATCCACTTACAACATTGAGTGGGTTTGGATACTTCATTATAATGACCATGTAACATTAACAGATTGGATTCTGCTTCCACATTAATTGTCTGGGAATGGACTATGCAACTGTTTGGGAAATCTAATTGGTGAAACATCATGCTTCTTTACCTATCTTGGCTGATCTAATTTATAATTGCCGGAATTCTTTTAAGTTCTTAGTTTGGATTGATCTCTTGCCAATCCTTGGGACTGAAGAGCATACGATTGTCATGAGATAGGGTGCCAACATTGTTGGGATGTTACTCTCATGTTAGGATGCTATCTTTTTGTACTCCGTTATCTCTATCAATAATATTCCTTTTTTTGCTGTTTAAAAAAAAAAACTGTTGATGGTATCTCATGAAATCAAATGCTTTGTGTTGCAGATCCTCTATTGCTTATATATTGCTGTTGCTAGTGCTGTTGGAGAAAGGAAAGAGTCCAAAGGACACAGGAGTGATGCAGATTCCACCTTAATTTGGTTGTCTAGTTTGGTTGTCTAGTGTTAATTTGCTATGTACTACTGTTAGAATGTTGCAGCTTATGTTTTTTTGCTTTGGTAAATGTCCCTTTTGATGGGCTATGCTACAGTTTTCTTTATTTGGTTTCCATTGGATTGACTGCTTGCCTACAACAATGATTAATTTCAGTTTCACTATTGTTTTGGCATTAAATTGAGTTACTTTTGTTTTCTTGCCTAATTAGTCTTTTTTTAATCAGCAGCATTATTTTAGTCTGTGATGAAATTCCAAAAAAAAAAAAAAGAGAGATGAAATGGTCACGGTTTTTTTCATAAATGAGGTCTTTAAAGGCATCAAAGGTCACAGTCTTTTTGTATGAACCGAGGTCAAAAATACTTTTCAATCACAGTTTTTAATAAAACTGAGATGTTTTAACATTAAAACATCACGGTTTTATTAAAACTGAGACTATTTCGTTCTAAATAGTCACGGTCTTAGGGAAAATCTGAGATGGTAAGAAGTTAAAGATCACAGTTTTTACTTTTTTAGTCTCAGTTTTAATGAGTTTTAATCACAGTTTTTATCACGTGGTTAAAAGATTGGGATTTTTAGTTACACCTTGATACACCACGGTTTTGAATGCGAGATTAAAAGTGAAAGATCACACCAAATGATTGAGACCTTTATCTATTTTTGTAGTAGTGAAACCGTATAATTACAGGGCTCTTAAATGAGTAAATGCCTGGGAGCTATATGCTCAAATCGTATAATTTCTGGGCTCTTAAATGAGTAAATGCCTGGGAGCTATATGCTCAAATCATATAATTACAGGGCTCTTAAATGAGTAAATACCTGGCAAGAGCTTAGGCTCAGACACATGACACGAAATTGGTTTATGAAGCTGATGAAAGAGATTCTGATGGCTGATGATAATGAGAAATGGGATTTAGTGATGAAATGTGAAATGTGAAAGATTGTGAAATTGAACGAGATGTAATGAACGGTACTAAAGCTATTGTTTACTTAGAATGATGTAGGAATATTGATGGTCCTTGTTTGACATATGAGCAAATAGATCCTTCATATAGGTTGCCTAGAATCCCTGATCATAGTGTGTTGCTGTTGACAGTCTTGCGTACTTTGGCTTATCTGTCATTCCTCTCTCACTCTTGATGCATGACTCATCATATTTTCCTATAACTCGCATATAGATTTCTCTACTGGGCTAGTGTAGCTCAACCTATCATTTTTAGGTAAAAAGCAAGGAAATCGACATGGCGTGTATCTCGTGCTTGTTGTTCGTGTGTCTCAGAGGTATAAAGGATGAGTTGAATTTGCATTTTATTTGAAAGTAGTATCCGGAAGAATGAATATTGAAAATTGTAATATTATTTTGGTATTTGCATAACTTGGGGTTTCGAACCAGGATTGTAACTTGTAATTTTAACTTTGAGAACTGGGAAAATAAGTCATTTGGGTATTATCGGTACGTCAATATTGATTGTATTTATTGAAAATGATTATTATTTATGTTGAAAATCGAGAGTGTGACAACTTGGTATCAGAGCGAGGTTTGAATACCTAGAGACCGTGGGGAGGCTTAGTCTCATGGGTTAAAAAAAAATTTATTGCCTTTTTTAACAATAACGTGTGTGAGTTTGCATGACTGACGTGTGTTCATTGAATTGGCATTGTATTTATGTCTACATGAAATAGTGAAAAGTTGATGAAAAAGGGAAGTTTGATTTCATTGTAGTAGTTATGGTGTAATCTATGGCTGTAGTTGTTGTTGGCAGTCTTACTTCTGAGATTTTGGTGGTTAGATGCTTTTTTAATGAGATGCTAGGCAAAAAGAAAATAGAGATGTTGGTGATAGTGCGTAGTGGTGATGTTGACGTGTGAAGGAGGATAATTGTTAGTATATGATAAAGGAAAGAAAATATTAAGATGACTTATGAGATGTGTATTTTATTTAAATCGTATAGATTACGTGCTATGTTTTAAATGCGTGAAGTGAGTCTCATGTGATGTAAGCTGTATTGAGTGTAAGTATATGAAGGGTAATATTTGCGTGACAGGAATCATAGTTTGTCTGAAAAGTGCGCAGGATGTATTATAGCTAGATGATTGAGTTAGTGTCTGCTTCGAATATGTTGAGAAGGTAATGACCTATTATGGTAATAATTGAGGTTGGTTGTTGTTATTGGGGCTATGATTTTGAGTATAGGTAAAGCAGTTAAGCCCGCCTAGGGAGTTGTATGTATTTGAGGTTGACTTAGGAAGATAAAAGGTTATAGGTGAGGTGTCTAGATATAGTATGTGTCTTCTGGACACCCAGGCGGCTACCGATGAGATCCAGTTGGAAGAGGCGCTTGATCACCGCTCATTCTAGATGGAAGTCTCGGAGAGTCAATTGGACACGAAGATTGTGTATGGGGGTTAGATCTTTAGGCTTGAGATATATGGTTGTACGTAGGAATTTCCTAGAAAAATGGGAAGTGTTATGATGTTGTAGTCTTCATTATTGAGGTGAATGTCGTGGTGGTGTCATTATGATAGGATGGTAGAAAATAGTGATAACATTGTTTGGGAAAACAAAAACAAAAAAAGAAGAGAGACAAGACTTGAGGTATACTATATCGGTGTGACTTGAGGCAAGTGATTGATGTCAGTGTGTGGTGAGAGACTTGTTTGAAGTGAGGGCAATATGAATGAGGATTGTTGTGAGTTGAAAGATTAAAGTGTAGAGATTGTGTGTGATGTGTAATTGGCGACGTAGACTAGACTTATGACAGTATAGAATGCATTGAGGTATGCCGTTGAGGTGATAGATTTGAGAGAGACTAAGGTTTAAATTGTGGTAGTGATAGCAGTGATGGTGATGGGAGTCTTAGAATATAATGAGAAGTATAGAAGGATAGTTTGCAACCCTGGAGTCTTGTGGGTATTTAGGGATAAGTCTGTCAATCGGTCTGTGTCGGTGTTTGAGTTCTAGCATGAAGATATTCGAGAGTATTAGATGTTCGTTGGTGCAACTATTGCACACTTTGTGTAGGTGCTCTAGTGATGAGATGTTAATAGGTTGCAATATTGTTAAAATAGAGGAATGATTAGTATTAACGATACGTGTATTTATGATGTGATGTTTAAGATTGTGAATGTGAAAAAGTACGTGATTTGATTCGACCGAATGAATGAGAAAGCTCGAGATTGGTAGGGTAAATAGGCACTATATGAGGTTTTGTGAGAGTAAATGGAACAAGATGATAGTTGGGCTTCCTAAAGCCATGAATTGTAAAGTAGTGGATACTTGGTGAGTCCGTTGGACACTCGGGGAGTTCGTTGAATACATTTTGAATCCGTCGGATATTGAGTGAGTGTTAATGCATGAATATGTGGCTGATGTTGTGTAAGTCATTAAATTGTATGGTTGATTTTCAGGAGATATTTCATGCATGAAATGTGTTGATATTTCATTTAAGTGCTTGATCTGTTGTGAATCTGAGTGTGTGGAATTTGCCCTTAAAGTGCAGTCAAGAATTGGTAAAAAAGAGCTATGGGGATACAAAGAGGTGTGAGTTAGAGATTGTGGTTAGCGGTTTTGATTTATGTGTATTGAGTATCTATGTATGAAATTATTGGTGTTCGGTTAATGGAAGTGTCCTATTGATACGTCTGAAGATCGAGTTGAACTCAAAATTTTCTTTTCCTTTTCCGAATGAGAATGATGCCATATGAAAGTTGATTCTTAGTTTAGTTGATTTTGAAAAAAATGATGACGATAGAAGTTTGAAGTCGGCTATATCATGATGATGTGAACCTTATTTTAAATTCATTACCATGTTGTCTAAATTGTCATTACCCTTAAAGACTAGGTGAGGTGCATAAGATTGATTGGTGATGATATCTTTCAAAAAATTGTAAATGAACTTTTCCTGTTAAATTCTATAAAATTTCGCCACAAGATGGATGTGTTTCGATGATTTTTCAACTACGGAAACTAAAATTTTCAATGGACTAAGTTTTTCGTCAAAACTGCTTGGAGGTGTGTGATATTACACTTTTACTATGAGAATGGTGAGTGGAAAACTCATTATTGTTGTTTAATTCTGATCTCATTGTGTCGGACACGTAAACTTTTAGCTAACGTATACCTTTAAAGGGAACTTGTCTTGAGTTAGCGTTAAGGGTCATTAGAGCTTTGCTTATGTGAGTCTTGAGAATGAGAGTAAGTTGAATAATAAGAAAGGAAGTGAAATAGAAATGTATCGGATCAAAAAAAAAAAAAAAGAAACGTATGAGAGTTGACCACTTTATCAACGTACATGAAAAAGTCTTGTAAACCTCGAGGGAGAGAAGGAAAAATCTTAAACTTGTTAATTGTATGTGGCTTGGCAAGTTGTTGAGTTACGACGTTGTGAAGTTCTCCTTTGTGTTTGGATACTATCCTTAGAAACAGAACTGATTAATCGGAAAGGGTGAAAATGGATATTGTTTGGGAGACCAAAACCGATTGCTAACACGAGTAAGATTCATACGAATACGGTAGCTCCTTCATCTGATGTGTGTGAAACTTAGGATCTGACGATCGTTTTGGTAAGAGGTGATACAAATTGATTGTGGCATTGTAGAGTTCATTGCGTCTTGGACACGAGAGTAGATGGGTACGAAACGTTGTGAGTGGACACGGTCTTGTGGATTAGAGTTTCTCTGATGATGTGTTTTCGTATGTTTGATTTAAATTTCGAGGACGAAATTTTTTTAAGGAGGATAAGATGTAGAGACCCATATATTTTTTTTAGGCTATATTTTTTTTCCTTTTGTTAATGTACGGCCCATCGAGATAGACGGTACGGATATTAGACGGTACGGATATTCGGTGTGACGCCTTCGTCGGAGGATATAAGGGTAATTGTGTGAGGGGTGCAAGTGTGAGTGTGGTGCGAGAAGCGGGGGATTTCTCCCCACTTCTATAATTTCCCGGAGAATCATTTCTCCCATTTCCTCCCTTTCTCACTCTCTCGATAGTCTCTCTCTCCTCTTCTCCTCCGAAAACTCTCTCCTCTCTTCCCTCCTCGATTTCATCTACTAAGAGCGTGATTCTGAACAAAATTCAAGAATTAAAATTGTTATACGGCACATGGGCTTTCCGGATATCCAAGAAAAATCATGATCAGATCATGTGGGAGCTCGGTTGACTTCGTCAAAGGATCGGGTTTTGCTCAAAACCCATGAGGTAGGGATTTCTTACTCTTATAATGCGTTTATACGGTGTTTATGTACCTAGATCGTACTTTGTTTCGTTGTTTGAGGTTGTTTGTTTCATTTCCAAAAATCTGCAAAACAGAGTCTCTGTTTTTGGGGTTTTATGCCTTCTTAAACTCATGATTGAATTTTGGTTCATTCATATGAAATAGAGTAAACTTAGAGCCCGTTCTAATGCCGCCTGAATCACCCGAAACCGTTGAGAATTGAATTAATGGTGGATTTTAGAAATCTGGTCTGCAATCTGTCTCGTTTTCTGGGTTTCAGCCCACTTCGAATGGCCATAACTTTCTCGTCCAATTTCCATTTTACGTAAACTTTATATCGGCTCGAAGGTAATGAAGTTAGCTTTCATTTACCATCCGAATAGTCTTAAAATTCTTATTAAACAGAAAGTTATGATCATTTGAGTGGAGGTGTGTTAATCTGTCATGTTGCGTGACAGATTATGTAGCCTCGGTAAACCCCTGTTTAACCACCCTTAGAGTGCAGATTTGACAAGAGTTCTTTCGTGAGTTTTAAGCTTCGTTCAATCGCTCAACTTTTGGGACTGGAATCGCTCAAAAATATTAAGCACTCGATTTATAGTGATTTTTAGAAGATTGCCCTGTAATATGAAAATCTGGGCAGCTCACTGAGCAGCGTTTTTCATTGTTTAGCTATGGTTAAACGACCCTATTGGTTATGGGTCCTTGTAGGTTTTAAAGATGGGTAAGTTGGTGATGTTTTGGCATTGGAATCATTGAAAAATATTGAGTATGCTATTTTTAATAAATTTTTGAACACGGACTACTCTGCTGAAAATTAGAATATCTGACAATCATTCCTAAGCTTGAAAGATCGTATCGTACGACTCGTCGAACATATCTGTACCGTTGGTTTTTCGTTAGCATGGTTGGAGTATCGTCGTAATGGCTATAGTAGCGTGAAGGAGTTCATGAACATCGTAGACTATAAGAAATGTTGTGACATGCGTAATTGGTAGAGTAGTACTTGTTTGATTAAATTGATTAATTGACTTTTGGATTCGATTGAATGATTTGATGTTTATGGAACGCGGAATGAACGTGGATGACAAATGGTTACAAAGAGAAATTACAGGGCTCTTAAATGAGTAAATGCCGGGAGCTAAATGAACGTGGATGACAAATGGTCACAAAGAGAAATTACAGGCTCTTAAATGAGTAAATGCCAGGAGCTATATGCTCAAACCGTATAATTACAGGGCTCTTAAATGAGTAAATGTCTGGGAGCTAGATGCTCAAATCGTATAATTTCAGGGCTCTTAAATGAGTAAATGCCTTGGAGCTATATGCTCAAATCGTAGAATTTCAGGGCTCTTAAATGAGTAAATGCCTAGGAGCTATATGCTCAAATCGTATAATTTCAAGGCTCTTAAATGAGTAAATGCCTGGGAGCTATATGCTCAAATCATACTGGAGTCTATTGATTTGTTCCCAAATACCAGAAGATTTTCATTAGAATCCTTTAACCAAACTTCACAAACCAATTACGTATCGTTAAGAGTCTGAGTCGATGCTCCTGCCAGGCACTTACTCGATAACGAGCCCTGAAGACAAATGATATGAGCATTTAGCTCCTACCAGGTATTTACTCATTTAAGAGCCCTGAAAGTATATGATATATTCATTTAGCTCCTGCCAAGCATTTACGCATTTAAGAGCCCTGCAGGTATATGATATGAGCATTTAGCTCCTGCCAGGCATTTACTCATTCAAGAGCCCTGAATAGTACTCCTTGTGTCCATTTGTTACCCACATTTATTCCATGTTCCCACTTCACAAACATCAAATCATTCAATCGAGTCCAAAGCCATTTATTTAATCACATGATATTATAAAATCAACAATCTACTACAACGCATACAAGCAAATACACACATTCTCACCGTACCTCAAAGTACACCCCCGTACCTTCACATATCACATATCAACCCACGACGAGACTCGGCGATTTCCGATCTTCTAGTTTCTATACTTGGAGTCTGCCAATCGTACGCTAAAGAAATCAAAAGATTCTACGTGTCGAGAGAAAATGAATTGCAATTCTACCCATTGGATCACTAGGCATGCTCATATGCGTCGTTCGTATTTTAACGTGCAATAACTTACATTCCTCATTTCTTAACTCAACAAGTTCATTCTAGTCTACTGGATACCACTCTAAATGTGAAACAAGTAATACTCTCTGAAATACGTGAAAGATTGCGTAAACAAACCTATAAGAGTTGATGAGAAGCTTCAAAATGTGATTTGGAAGATGTAGGAAAAGCTGCTCATAGACACTGTAGCAACTTAATCACCTACCGGTAGGTGAATGAGTTCTACTGGTAGAATAGGGTAATTCTGCACTTGTCCTATTGGTAGATGAAAGTTCCTACCGGTAGAAATTGGAAACAGAGAGGCCAACAATTTCCACGAAACAACTTTGTACTTGTTGTACTGGTAGATGGAAATTCCTACCGGTAGGTGGATGAATATGTTTGAGCTGCTTTTAAGCTGCCGCAATACGTTTGAGCTGGTTGAGGAAAAATTTCTTACTTGTCCTACCGGTAGGTGAAAAGTTCCTACCGGTAGGGAGAGTGTTTTTCAGGCGATTTTTGATAGGATTTTCAGATTTTGATCCAATCTCAATAACAACCAATACAAACTCAAACATGAATCAAGAACACTCAAATAACATATAAAGAGAGGTAGAATTCCCTATCTCAAGGGTTTTGAGCAAAACTTGACCTTTTGACCAAGTCAACTGTAGCTCCACAAGGTCCGATCATGAATTTTTTTGGATATTCGGAAAGCCCGTGCTCCGTATAGCAACTTTAATTCTCATACCTTGTCTGGAATCACACCCTAGGTAGATGAAATCAAAGAGATGAGGGAGTTTTCGGATGGAGAGGAGAAGAGAGAGAGAGCCGAGAGTGAGGGAGAGAAAATGGAAGTATTATTCTCTCCCTGGGAAATAAAAGAGGTAGAGGAGGAATCCCCTGCTTCTCGCACCACACCCTCACACGTGTACCTTTCTCACAATCACCCTTATATCCTTCCACGAATACGTCACACTGAATATCTGTACCGTCTATCTCAATGGGCCATACGATGTTTACAAAAGAAAAATACGGCCTAAAAATACGGGTCTCTACACCCATTGGCACACAATTTGCATTGGCTCCTCTCCGCGGATAATCAAGCTGCACACCCAACCTCGAATCTGCCGCTCCGGGTTCCCGAGTATCCTCATAATGGTTCCAACGCTCCGAGTTCCCATTGGCACACACACACACACACTCCCCACAATGGGCTAACATGTCTGGCCACATTGCGGTTTTCAAAATATTTCCTTTTTCAAAACACACCTTTCATTAACAACACCCTAAGTGTCATGTTTCTACTTTTTCGATTTTTATGTCTCGTTTTCATGCAAAGACTCCGCGGTAGGACTTTCCACGTAAGTACTCATAAAGCATTCATTGAAATCTTGAAACTAAAGTAGCAAGATCATCCAACTCTATATTACTTATCATGCTCATATTATCACGTAGTCATACTCAAACATTTAGCACACAACATAAAACATAGTGTAACATGGACGAACACCTTTGGAGTGGATACAACTTATGCTTTATTACACATCAAATAAGTAATCCTAGTAATCACATATACATTCTCATAATCATCCTTAAGATCAAAATATGAAAACTTTCATTCAAGTTTACATTTTCAAAATCTATTCTCTCTTCCTTTTTGGGAAGTTCAAAACAACATATGTTTTTCTAGAAAATAAAGTCTAGTTATTCAATGTGATCATACTTTCTTTTGAAATTTTAGAAAACCAAGTTTGCTACTTATCATGCATTTTCAAACACAAAAATTAACAATAATTTTCTTTATACTAGAGAAAGTGAGTACGGGAAATCTACTTATACTTAGATTATGTAAGTAGAGGTATTCTAACGTTCTTCTTGGTGGTAGGGCGGCTACAGAAAAGTAAGTCGACTATCAGATGGAGTGACTTCCTACGGTAAGCTTCCGGTAGCTTAGAAAGAGAAAGGTTTCTCTCGAAACTAGTTCTTGACTAAACTACTAAACTTTTTGGATCCAGGGGTGGTCGAGTGGTGGTTTGGTGGCGGTCTTAGATGAGTTTCTTGAAGAATTTAGGAAGAACTCAAGAATAATGAAGAACAAAGCAAGAACAAGGCAAGAATACTCGAATTTCTGGAGAGAGAAGTTGAAAGGTTTCAAGGTGTGAGTTGAATGGCATGAGGGGGATCCTATTTGTAGCAAAAGTTTGGCTTCCCTTCTCCCCTCTTTGGCCGGCCTCCCCTCTCTCTCTCTTCCTCTCATTGTGTTGTCCAATCAAGCCTTTCAAGCATGCCATGACTTGTCTTTTCCAATTTTAGGCATAAGGCTATAAAATCAAGTAGGATTTTAAGACTTTTTAGGTCAATCCGAGGTAATTATAACCTAGGTTGGCAAGTCTTATCCCTCTTACATAAAGGATAAAAATTACCCTACCAACTATTGCCCAATGGTTAAAGAGGAAATGATGAGAAGGAATATTCTTGGAAGAAATATCTTTTTGAAAGTGACATTTCAATTGGGAGAAAGACCAATGCACTTTCTAAGAAAGTGATTTGATTAAGAAAGCACAATGATGAGTTGGGAAAATGACAAGTCAATGGAAAGTGAGATGATTAAAGGGTTGACTTTTGAAAGTGGCTTGTCAATGTAAAAGAATGAATAAGGCTTTCAAGTAGCCTTTCTAGAAAATTTTTAGGGTGATATACATACATATATGTATATATGTATATGTATGTCAAGGTTACTTGTAGGAAGAAGAAAGGAAGTAATTATGGGCTATTTGATGTGACAATACATAATCATGGTTGTTTGGAAGAACAAACTTGGTCTTGGTCTTGATTAGACAAGTCCATTGTCATATTATTTTCTAGACAATAGGAAGTCTTGTTTCTAGTACCCAAAGGATAAGTTACCCTACAAACTATTATTCAATGGGTAAAGAAAAATATATTCTTAGAAGAAGTAATGATGAGCAACAAAGTCTTGAAGTGACTAGACATGCAAGTATAATGATTACTTCCCTAGGTCTAAAAGGTTCATAAGGTAAAAGGTTCATCTAGTGTTAGGAGAATATAACTAGGTGAAATGATAGTTAGGTTTCACTAACTAATTGGCTTGAAATTAATTTTACTCGCCAAGTAGGATTTCTAGCCAAAAAATGTAATTTAAGATTTTATGTGTTACTAACTAGAAAAATATACAAGCACTTCTATAAGCATACTTGTCTTTAGAAAACGACTAGATTGTTTGGGACGATAAGATATAATTTTATAAGTCTCAAATCTAATTATGACGGATTATTAGAAATTAGAAAGGAATTTTAAAAGAAATTTCCAAGTAATTAAAATAAAATTCAAATATTTAACGAAATTTTTATTTCCTAAAAATCAGGGTCATTACAAACTATCCCCCTTAAAATAATTTCATCCTCGAAATTAGGTGCACGCTCGAATTCGAATAGGTGAGGGTAATTCTTCTCGTGCAGTTGAAGTTGTCGAGATCCATAGGCTACAACTTTTCCATTTTGCATTAGCACGCATCCCAAGTCGTCTCTTGACACGTTTGCATTAGACCGCATAATCAACACCCTGCTCGAGAATGATGAGTATCGGTGCACTGGTCAGTCTCTTTTTTAATTCCCTAAAGGATTTCTCACAGGTTTCATTCCTTTCTGAGTCAGCGTAATCATTAATTTGGCTAGGGTTGAGAAATCTTGTATGAATCTATGGTAATATCCAGCCAATCCTAGAAAACTCCTTGTTTCAAAAACTGAGGTCGACTGTTTCCAATTCAGCACTGCTTCGACCTTACTTTCGTCCACCGTGATTCCGTCCTTGGATACTACGTGCTCCAAGAACTTAACCACTTCCAGCCAAAACTCGCATTTACTTGCTTTGGCATAGAGTTGGCTACCTCAGAGTACTTTTAGCACTATCCGAAGGTGTCCTTCATGCTCCTCCTCATTGGTAGAGTATATCAAGATGTCATCAATGAACACCACTACAAATTTGTCTAAGTAGGGTTGAAAAATCTTGTTCATAAGACATATGAATACTACAGAAGCATTGGCAGCCCAAACGGCATCACCACAAATTTGTAGTGTCCGTATCTGGTGCGAAAGGCTGTCTTGGCGATATCATTATCTTAGATCCTTAATTGATGATAGCCTGATTGATGATTGATCTTAAAGAAGCAGGTTGCTCCTTTCAATAGATCATCGATCCTCAGCAATGGATACCGGTTCTTAAATGTGACTTGATTTAGCCTCCTGTAGTCCATGCATAGTCGAAGCGTCCCTTCTTTCTTCTGACCGAACAGTGCAGGTGCTCCCCATAGTGACGTACTCGACCTGATAACCCTTTGTCCAACAACTCTTGCAATTGGGTCTTGAGCTCTTTTAGTTCTGCAGGGGCCATTTGGTACGGTGCCATAGAGATTGGTGTAGTTCCTGGTTGGAGTTCTATAGAGAAGTCTATCTCTCTCTGGGGTGGTAAGCCAGGAAGTTCTTCAGGAAAAAACATTGGCGTACTCGCAAACGATGTGTGTAATCCCAATTCCATTCTATCGCCTTCTTCCATTTGGGGACTAGCTAGCCATCCAAACAGTTGATTCTGCCACTTCGATCTTTTCGTCGTCGAACTCGCCGTTTGTCTATCCCCCTTAAAATGGAAATGAGTCCCTTCTGGTGCATAAGCTATCACCGTCTTCTGGTGACAGTCTATGACTGCTCGATGTGCTGATAGTCAATCCATCCCCAAGACCACGTTAAAATCTGCCATGTCGATCATCCTAAGATTGCAGGTCAGATGCAGGTTGGCTACTTCTAGTTCGCACTCTCTATGCACTAGACTATTAGCTATACTCCCCCCCCCCCCCCCACCCTAATGGTGATGTTACTTTCATACTCGTACTTAGGGGTTCTGTTTCTAGTGCTAGTGTAGTTACGCAAGCAGTAGATATAAAGGAATGTGATGCTCTAGAGTCAAACAAAGCTTGTATGCAAGTACTGTATAATAATAGCGTACCATGGATCACATAGGGATCCTGCTCTTGTTCCTCAGCCTGCAGCGCAAAGATATGCCCTCCAGTGCCTTGTTGGGTCCCCATGGGCTGTTTTCCCTTGTTCTGCCCATTTTGCTGTTGCGATGGGCCCTCAGGGTTTTGCTTCACAAAACCGGCCTGTCCAGGTTGTTAAGCTCTCTGATCTCCAAAGCTTCCATTCCTCTCTCTTTGAGGTTGGGGGCATTCGTGCCTGTAGTGGCCCATAGCCTGGCAATTGAAACACTGAATTGTTGCTATGTTCCGGCCACCCCTTTGTGGTTCGCTATGTCCTGGTGTAGCAGTCGTCCAGGGTTGGTTGCCTTTAGGCGGGTTAGAGGGTTTGGTGGGGTAAGGTCGATGGTTGTTGTTGAATGGTTGGGTTCGGATTGGTCCACCGGTGCTATTATTCACCTTCCTCCACCGGGTTTTGAAGTCAGTCTTCTCACTCCCTAGCCGGAGTGTGCACTTCACCACTTCAGCATAGGTGGTAAAAGCTTGAGCCACTACAGCCCTTCGAGCAATTGTTAGTCCCCACTCAAATCTCCTTGCCTTCTTGTCTTCGGTCGGTATGGAGTTTAGAGCGTAACGGGACAGTTCCTCAAACTTGGCCGCGTACTGGGTGACGGTCAGCGTTCCTTGCTTCAGATTCAGGAACTCCTGTTCCTTGGCTAGGCAAAGAGGCGTGGGAAAGTACTTATCGAGAAATAGGGTTTCAAACTCGGCAAAAAGCATGGTGGCTATGGTATAGGTTGCCTCCATCAGGTCCCACCAATAGCGAGCTTCTCCCTTCAATTGGTAAGTAGCTAGTGCCACACGGTCTCCACCGCGGGTAATCCCTAAGGTTCTAAAGATCATCATGACTTCATTCAGCCACGTCTCGACTATGATGGGGTTGGTGTCTCCGTGGAAGGTCGGGGGTCGACGTTTGCAGAACTCGTTCATCGCTCGGGTTAGGGTCATAGGTTCGTCGTAGTGGTTTTGGTTTTGGTTTTGGTGGTTAGCGTTCAAGGCAATTGTGAATGCTTGCATGATTTGGGTCAGGCCTGGGTTTGCGTTAGAGGATTCTCCATTATCGTGTCCTAATCCACTGCACCAGTTCACCATCTACGAGTAGAAATCGAAAGGGGGAGTTTTAGCCTACCTAAACAATTTTCCTTTTGTAAATGGTGTATCTTTCTAAAGGTCAAAAACAATTTACCAAGTAGTATGCAACAGTACTCTTTAAGTAAGCAAGATTTTCATAGATAATCAGAAAGATACAACCATAAGCATAAAGTTCTACTACAATGGCAAGTAAGGACCTAAGATAAGATTTTTTTCTAATACAAGTTAAAACGATCCTACATACTCCTACTACATGTTCCTACAGCTTGTTAGTAATGATCGATAGTTGGCCAGGACTCATGGGGTGAAGGGTGGGCATCCTCCTTGTCGCACGCTCAACATCTATAATAATAAGGAGAACTATATTTTAGAGTTAATGGTGTGAGGCATAGGCAGGAACAAAGATAAGCATGTATATGAATAGCTATCAAGTATTAAAAGCAACATATAAAAATAAATAGTAATTGAAATAAGCCTTTTTTATTATCAAACATAGCACAAGTACAAACTAGGAAAAACCGACAACGGTGATCCTGATCTTTGACATCCTACATGCCGAAGGATTACAATGGTTACTAGATTTATTCTAGGTGCACCAAAGTAGTATCTTTGGCTTTCACGGGTCCTTTGGAGCCTTGTCCTCTTCGAGATTCCCTTCATCTATCAGGTTTTCTTCCTTGGTCATCTCATTGGTGTCCTTTTCACCACCGATTTCGTCCTCCTCATCACCAACCTCAAAGTTTTCCATTGGGGGTAGGGCACTGAAAAATTCATGGAAGGTATATATGATAGGAAACATTCCGGGAAACCAAGGATCCATTTCAACAGGAATAGGGTTATTCTGCTGTACTCTTTTAAAATCTCGAATTTCTGTGAGTATAGCGGCAATGTAGTTGGGATCCTCTATCATTTGGGTGTTCATGGTTTCTACAGTGTCCCTGAGTTGGCGAGCTTCAGCTAGTAGGTTGACTTGGTAGGGGTTCAGGTGTCTCATCTACAAGGGAAGAGTTTCAACCTCAATTTGTAGTAATTTAAGACAGGGGTTTCTAAAGAAAACTTTCAAGTTTCTAAGTTCCACATTCGATCCTTGATTTAAGTCATCATCCAATTGTTCAGGAATTCCCAGTTTGATGGTACTGCCAATTTTCACACCTTGCTTCAATCCGAAGATTGATTTGTCAGAATTTCACCCAATTTGGGACGGTAAACTTAAACTCATTTCACGTTTGTGCTATGGTTAAAATACCTTATGGTCTACCCATACTACCCGTGGCTGAAGTTTGAACCTAGAGCTTTGCTACAATGTTGTAATAAACATTTTTTTATTACCAAACCAAACCAAACCGAGCCTTAAGTCCCAATCACTTGGGGTCGGCTACATGAATCCTTTTTCTCCATTGAGCTCTGTCAAAAGCCATTTGTTCACACACTCCTACTATACTCATGTCATTGCGTACCGCAACATCTAAAGTCAATTTAGGTCTACCCCTCCCGTAGCATTGCTACCCGAAACTATCCTATCTACTCTCTTAACTACTGCACCTCCTAGTCTACGGTAGATATGCCCAAACCATCTTAGCCTATTTTTCCTCAACTTCTCTTCTATGGGTGCTACACCTACCATCTCCTGAACCATTTCATTTCTAATCTTGTCTCTTCTAGTCTTACCACACATCCACCTCAACATTCTCATTTCTGCTACACTCTTCTTGTCCGCCTGTTGTTTCTTAATAGGCCAACATTCTGTCCCGTAAAGTATCGCTGGTCTGATGGCAGTTCCATAGAATTTTCCCTTTAATTTTATGGGTATCCTCTTGTTACATAGTACACCAATAGCGCTCCTCCACTTGAGCCACCCCACTTGAATCCTATGGGTCACATCATCGGCAATCTCTCCATCCCTACTAATGATTGATCCTAAGTATCTAAAATGATCACTCTTAAGTATCTCCTGGTCTTGGATCATCACTCTTTCTTGGTGCGCACTGCTGGTACCACTAAACTTGCACACCATATACTCAGTTTTACTCCTACTTATTCGAAAACCCTTTGACTCTAATGCTTCCCTCCAAATTTCTAGTTTCGTATTAACACCTCTAGCGGATTCATCTACGAGGACAATGTCATCTGCAAACATCATACACCATGGAATATCCTCCTAAAATTGTCTAGTCAATTCATCCATAACTAAGGCAAAAAGGTACGAGCTCAAGGCTGACCCTTGATGCAATCCTACAGTAATTGGGAATTCACTCGTTTCCCCTATTGGTGATCAAATGGTAGTGACGGCACCTTCATACATGTCTCTAATCACCTCAATATACCCTTTGGTCACTCCATTTCTCTCCAGAACCCACCATATGATGTCTTTGGGTACCCTTTCATAAGCCTTTTCTAAGTCTATGAGAATCATATGGAGATCCTTCTTCTTTACTCTATGTTTTTCTACCATTCTCCTTAATAAGTAGATAGCTTCCATGGTTGATCTACCAGGCATGAACCCAAACTATTTCTCTGACACCGTAGTCACCAATCTCAAGCGATGCTCAATAACTCTTTCCCACAACTTCATCGTATGACTCATCAATTTAATACCTCTATAGTTGTTGCAGCTTTGGATATCCCCTTTATTCTTATAGATAGGTACTAGAGTGCTCCTTCTCCATTCGTCGGGTATCTTCCTCGTCATAATAATCTTGTTAAACAACTTCGTCAACCAAGTCACCCCCAGGTCACCTAGACTTTTCACACTTCAATAGGGATTCCATCTGGTCCTAAGTCCTTACTCGGTTTCATCCTTTCCAAAGCTTTGACCACTTCGAACTTTTGTATTCTCCGATAAAATTCATATTCTATATTCTCGCCAGGTTCATACTCTTCCTCCCCCCCAAAGCCTCCTTCATGTTTCTCATTTAACAACTTCTCGAAATACGACTTCCATCTATCTCTGATCGCCTCGTCTTTTACCAACACCACCGAATCAAAATCTTTTATACATTTAACTTGAGAAACGTCTTTAGCTCTCCTTTCTCGCAACTCCGCCTGATTTGTGCTTAGAGCCTTATCTTTATTCTCCAGCCGGTCTCAAGCCCAGATAAAGGAGGAGGGTTGTGCGTTAGATAGCTGACAGCCAACATGTAAAAAAAACCCGTCAGATCTCTATGACATGAATCCAAATAAACATTTTTTTATTGAAAACTTAAATAGAGTCTGGCTCATTATTACATCATAACTTTCATGAGAGTATTTTTATTACACAAGGGAAGGAAAACTAAGTTTCCTAACTACGACTCCGCCTGCTCCTCCATTCTTGCCAGCTCTTCAGCTCCGAAAGCTTCTAAGGTGTACAACTCACCCTGATCATCTACAAAGTCTGACACATTATACCAGTGTCGCCCTCAGTATAATATGTCAGGGTCTCCAAACGTAACACCATGAGCAACAGGATCTCAATAGAATAATCCATACCCACTAACCCTTAACTTTCAAACAATTGATCATATAATTAATGATTTCCACATAGTACATGCATATTTAACAAAACAGTTAATAATGACACATCCACATTCACTATTCAAACTAACGTTGGTGTCCATGATTTTCTGAGTTTCTCCTACGCGACTCATCGTAGAACATGTCATCATTTTCACTTCTGTTTTTCCAAATTAACATTTCCAAAATCATTTTTACACACCAAACCTCGGTTTCGCTGCTTTGGGTTTTCGAGTATCCTCACAATGATTCCACCTCTCCGGGTTTCCACTGGCACACAATTTGCATTGGCTCCTCTCCGCGGATAACCAAGCTATACACCCAACCTCGGTTCCACCGCTTCGGGTTCCCAAGTAACCTCACAGTGGTTCCGCCGCTCCAGGTTCCCATTGGCACACACACGCAATCCACAATAGGCTACCACATCCAGCCACATTGCGGTTTTAAAAACATTTTCCTTTTCAAAATACACATTTCATTAACAACACCCCAAGTGTCATGTTTCTACTTTCTCAATTTTTGTGTCGCGTTTTCATACAAAGACTCTATGGTAAGACTTTCCACGTAAGTAATCATAAATCATTCATTGTAATCTTGAAACTAAACTAGCAAGATCATCCAACTCTATATTACTTATCATGCTCATATTATCATGAAGTCATACTCAAACATTAAGCACACAACATAAAGCGTAGTGTCACATGGACGGACACCTTTGGAGTGGATACCACTTATGCTTTATTACACATCAAACAAGTAATCCTAGTAATCACATATATATTCTCATAATCATCCTTAAGATCAAAATACAAAAACTTTCATTCAAGTTTACATTTTCAAAATCCATTCTCTCTTCCTTTTTGGGAAGTTTAAAACAACATATGTTTTTCTGGAAATAAAGTCTAGTTATTCAACGTGATCATACTTTCTTTCGAAATTTTAGTAAAACAAGTTTGCTACTTATCATGCATTTTCAAACATAAAACTAACTATAATTTTCTTTATACTAGAGAAAGTGAGTACTGGAAATCTACGTATACTTAGAGTAAGTAAGTAGAGGTATTCTACAGTTCTTCTTGGCGGTAGGGCAGCTACGAAAAAGTAAGTCGACTATCGGATGGAGTGACTTCCTACGGTAAGCTTCCGGTAGCTTCGAAAGAGAAAGGTTTCTCTCAAAACTAGTTCTTGACTAAACTACTAAAATTTTTGGATCGAGGGGTTGTCGAGTGGTGGTTTGGTGGCAGTCTGAGATGAGTTTCTTGAAGAATTTAGGAAGAACTCAAGAATAATGAAGAACAAGGCAAGAACAAAGTAAGAACACTAGAATTTCTAGAGAGAGAAGTTGAAAGGTTTCAAGGTGTGAGTTGAATGGCATGGGGGGTGGCCCCATTTATAGCAAAAAATGGCTCCCCTTCTCCCCTGTTTGGCCGGCCTCCTCTCTCTCTCTCTCTCTCTTTTTCTCTCTCTCTCTCTCTCTCTCTCTCTCTCTCTCTCTCTCTCTTCCTCTCATTGTGTTGTCCAATCAAGCCTTTCAAAAATGCCATGACTTGTCTTTTCCAATTTTAGGCTTAAGGCTATAAAATCAAGTAGGATCTGAAGGCTTTTTAGGTAAATCCTAGGTAATTATAACCTAGGTTAGAAAGTCTTTTCCCTTTTACTCAAAGGATAACAATTACCCTACAAACTATTGCCCAATGGTTAAAGAGGAAATGATGGGAAGGAATATTCTTGGAAGAAATATCTTTTTGAAAGTGACCTTTCATTAAGGAGAAAGAGCAATGCACTTTCTTGGAAAGTGATTTGATTTAGTGAGCACAATGATGAGTGGGGAAAATGACAAGTCAATGGAAAGTGAGATGATTAAAGGGTTGGCTTTTGAAAGTGACTTGTCAATACAAAACAATGAATAAGGATTCCAAGTAGCCTTTCTAGGAAATTTTTACGGTGATATACATACATATATGTATATATGTACGATCTGGCGGCCGAGGAAAAGATATGGCTGCCGAAGAATGGATCTGGCTGTCGAGGAATAAATCTCTCAGGGACATTTTCAAGCAACGTGCTTCACGGGTGAAAGAATAAAGTTGAGGCCGTGAGATCAATGTTATGGCCGAAAGATGTATTTTTCTAGGATGTTGTATTTTTGTCTAAAAGGCTATATGGCTCTGAATTGGATTCTCTTAGTTGCTAAAAGTACTCACCAAAAGTCTACGGGTTTACGAGAAGTCAATCAGCAATCACATGTATCCATTCATCATCGGAATGGTCCCCAAGGTGGGACTTGAAATAATCGTTAGGCCAAATTGGGGTGTCTACAAACAACAACTTTGAAAATTCTTAACTAATTCTACCGATCTTGGTTTTAGACAAATCTTATACCAAAGTTGCATAACTTCCTTTTGAGATCTACAACTTTTATGTTATGAGTTTTTCCTGAATCTAAATCAAATGATCCGAAATTTACAAAACATAATAGCGTACAAATTAACCGTTTTCTCGACGTTTCGAACTCCCACATGCAAACGATTCATTACCCATTCAAATCCCTACTATATATCTACTAACTAATCATCTCCCATGCAATTCTCTTTACGATATAATTAATACGCGACAACATGTAGTTAGTAAACCCTAGTAAAAGTTAGGTTTTGGAAGTCCTACCTTTCCTCCATTGAATTAAGCGTAAATGAATGAGAGCAGAAGCGTTGAATGATTACTACTCCGAGGAAATTCTGTGAGAAATAAATACCCACCATGAGCTACAGGGAAATATAGTCCGAGGAAGATAGAAATACTATCAATGTTGGGAGAGAGGTTTAGATAATTAATGATAAAGAGAGGGAGAGTTAATGAGTATAAGAGAAATGGTAAGGGAGAGCAAGAGAGAGGATTAAAGTGAGGGAGATGTGTTTTACGTTAGGAGAAAAATAAAAGAGAGAGAGAATTTAACGTTGAAACATAGGGAGTAGGTTGAGAGAGACAAGGAGAGACATAGATGAAGTGGGAGAGTTAGAGATAGGAGTATGAGATATTGTTGGGAGAGTTTGTAGGGAGTGGAGAGAGATAAATGGGAGTAGTTAGTTTCAAAATAATAGGATAGTTTAAATAGTTTTATCTATTTTTTTCCACCAATAGTTAAATTAACCCTATTAATCTTATTAACTAAAAATCAGGATTTTACAATAACAATTAATTTTATGTTGATTTTTTTTGGTTATGGCTCTCAAGTCCCCAACTGAGTCGCTAAAACTGTGTACACCTCCCCGAAGGTGTCATTTACACACAGCGATCATGCTACATATTTCATCAGTGTATAACGAAATCGTGGATACTCCTTCGGCTAGAAGTATCGCCACACAATAATAATCACATTCGAATAGAGTCGCCACTTAGTTTTAAAAATATTAAGGAAACAAGTAGAGATTCTAGAATCAGGAGCCAAAAGTACAATAAGGAGAAGGTGTTGGGGAGCCCTCTTCGCCTAGCCGCAAGGCTGGCCCATAATTGTTCAACATGAAATTAATTATTATTTTATCTAATTCCACAGAAAGTTGATTATTAACCCATTAACAAATAATGATGATCAAGAACAAGAGCTAGACAATCCACACGGAAAAAGGAAAAGAGAGACATTCAAAAAATAACCGAAAATAATTTTGTCCTAGCAAATAGGTCTGCCGGCCAGCGAATAGATTTCGCGACTAGCAAACCTCATTGGTTCAATGTGCCGGCCGGCTAATCGGAGTCCTGGCTGATGTTCTTCATCACTCCAGAAAATAGAATTAAAACAGACAAAATCAAACTGTAATTGAAAGCTAAATATAGAAATTAAATAGAACCATAGGCCATTTGGCCTCACCACCTTAATCCCTCTATAACTTTTGTGTGGTCAGATTGAGGGTGATTGATTATACTTGCTTCATGAAACCCTAAGAACTGTATGGATTTTGGGGGTTTGATCTCTCAAGTGTTTTGAGCTCACAAAGTTAGAGGGTTTTTGTAGCTAGGGCTTAAGGAATGAATTCAACAGAATATAGAGGTAGGAGAGAATGTATTGAAAATCTATTTCAGAACCCTAAAGGCCCTACATTTATAGGCAATGGATGAGCCACTCCGGCCAATCAAAATGCACGATTCAACATGGAGGTTCAGGGCTTCAAGAACTCTAAAAGGAAACATGTTTCGTAACCTCGAAGCAAAGCTAAATGGCTTCTAGGGTTTGAGTCTGGATCAAACTGTGATAGAACGTTCCAGAATTCCTGGGAAATAGATTTGGCGGCAAACAGAAAGATTTGCCGGCCGAGGGAACCATCTCACTAGGAGGTTTTGGCTGTAAAAATTCCATGGGGAAAAGATTGAATTGGTGGTCGGTAGAACTATCTGGTGACCGACAAAAAGATTTGTCTTGGAAACTGGATATTTGATTTATGGGCTTCATAATCGGTTCCAAAGATCCACAAAATTCCTTAGGCTTACATGAAAGCAATCACAACAATCACACAACATGCTCATCATCAAGATGGTTCCCAAGGTGGGACCCGAAATATCCATTTAGCCAAATTGCGGTGTCCACAACTAGCACTTGAAAAGACAACAAGCTTAGAAACAGGAACAATGCATGATAACAAATCACTAATAACCCTTTTCTCGAATTGAGGCATACTTGGCTCATAATAGTCTCGAACCCCTCCTCTTGCCTCGGTAAGTCTAACACCCTCTAGAACCCAGCAGGCATCATCACCTCCACCTCCCAAGACAGCATAGGGAGTCCTCTAGCACTCCTAGACGTACCTCTACCACCTCGCCCCCACTTCGAGGCACTCCTACCTCCTCTTCTACCAACTCTCTCTTTGACAACACTCAGCCACACCTCCCTAAACTCAGCAACCCTCAAAGGACCCGCCAAGTGACTCACTCTCCAAGAAGAATAGTCCTTAGCGGCACGTAAGTACGAAGTCAAGTCAGTCTCCAACACTTTGAACTTCTCCAGCTCTAAAAGTGTATATCCCCAAGGCCATGACAAGTAAGCTGGAGGCAGAGTAGGCACTTGAAGTGCCAGTAGTCAGAGTGACTGCCGGGTCACCCTTTCCCCGAAGTACCACTGACACCTGTAGGGTGATTCCAACAGCACTCGCTTGTCACCAGGTTAATTAATTGTTATTGTCAAAACTCTCCAAAAATTATTGTATACTCACCTTCTTGCAGGATTCCCACAATGTGAATTTTTTTTAATTTGTTTTTAATTTTTATTTTAACATGTTTTTAAGTTTTAATTCAAATATTGTGTATTATAAATGCCTCATTTTTAACCCAATATAGCTACATAATTATTGGGTAGCTTGTTTATAATTTTTAGTGAAATTTTCAAATTTTTTTTCTAGTTTTTGGTAATTTTTATCATTTTTTATATATTTATTTTTTATTTAATTAATATAAAATTATCTTTTTTGAAAAAAAATTCTGAATTTTTTTGTGGAGTTGCGCCATATTTTTGTGAAGATGTTCCAATTCATAGTTTACAAAAAAAGTTATGTCGCTCAAAAAACCCCATTATAATTGCTCAAACTAAGTCATGTTCCTTCCTGCCACAACGGCAAAGGCTATTTGTCACGCCCTCAATTTTTAACTCAAAAATAAGTACTTTTCATAATTTAAGAATCCTCACAAATACCTACCAAATACCTCAAAAGAGATTTTCTATTTCCACATGATCAAAGTACATGTCCTGTTTCAAGTATTACAAAAGGTTACGTCCTTGGCACACTGGCCCAAATATAACTTAATTACAACTAAAGTTGAAAGCTAAGAATTTTACATAAGTTTCAAGTCAAAAGAGTGATAATGAAGGTTACATCATATCTTCCCAAAACAAAATAAACAAGATGCTAAGTAATTTCTCGATGTCAGCTTTCAAAATGATGAAGTCAAATGCACAGCAAGCACTCCATATCAATGCCCTCAAGGTGTATTTGAAAATAATAACAGGTTGAGCTACACTACTGTAGAGACCCGTAATAAAATTATTTAAAATGTTAATGTTTAAAAAAAAATTAAATAAAATGAATGTGGAGTCCTTGAGAAATAGAATATTAGTTGTGGTATTTAATGTGATACTTTAGAAGTTGAAGGATATGAGTGTGATAAACTCTATATAACAAAAAAAATCAAGAGTAGGAGATTCATTCTTCCCCTTTCTTTTCTTCTTTTCTGGCGTGTCTCTCTCTCTCTCTCTCTCTCTCTCTCTCGGCTCTCACCTCTCTCACCTTCTCTCTTTGATTTCATCTACTACGAGTGAGATTTTTGAAAAATCCCAAGTACTAAAGTTGTTCTACGCGACGAGATCTTTCTATCGATCCAAGAGGAATCATGATCGGAGCACTTTGAAGTTTCCTCCATGTTCGGGCTTGCTTCTAACCTTCGAGGTAGGGATCTCTTGCCTTCATTATATGTTTATGTGGTGGTTTGATATACAAGAATCAAGCTTGATAATCTACTTTGAGTCTTGAACAAATCTAGTGAATGCTGAAAATTTCGTGGGTTCTGGTAATCTGTCTTTTTGGGGCCCTTCTGCTAGGAATAAATTTTTGGTGTCTTCATAACTGTTAAAGTACGTTTCAATACGAAGATTTTGGTACCAAGATCATGCAAAACCGATAATCACACAATTAGTTATGAATTTTTGAATACCGGCTGTTTCCTGGATGTTGGAATCTGTGTGTGGCTGCCTTCTTTTAACGTCCTGAGCATGTTGAACACCTTGGGTGGCTTTGAGTCTTTTACAGGAGCTAGATATTTAAGTTAAGAAGGGATTGGAGTTGGAATCAAGTAATTTGGTAAAGTATACATTTTTTGGTGAATTTCTAAAGCAGGGTTGGTTGACTGGTGCGAAAATGGTTGCGAAACTGTTTTTCTTTTGATTGTTGGGTTAATCTCCTCTCGTTTCTGAACCTGGGATTTTTACTGAGTGTAGGGCTTGTCGTGGTGCAACTTTTGGCTTTGGTTTCACTATTTTTGGGTTAAGATGAGAGAGATATGACTTTTCAATCGATTTTACTTATTTCCGCGTGGAATCTGACAGCACCAATGGACATTGGTAAAATGGCCGTAACTCCTAGCTCAGAGCTCGAAAAGACGCACCGTTTGTTTTGTTAGAAATTAGACACATAGAGCTTTCCAACCATATATCCCATGCATCATGGGTATGTCCGAGCGATAACAGATTTGTATCCAAAGTTGACCCAAATTCTGCCTTGCACCAGTTTCACTGTTACGCTGAGCTATAATCACAAGGCCACAGTAAGATTACCCGAACTCCGTTTCTGATGTATGACCTATGGATCGAAGAAAAAGAAGTATATTTTTCAATGGTTTAAGTGTCATCCTTGAATTCGCATTGTTTAATTGGATATAGTCTAATGTACAGGATTAACTATGCCAATTTGACATGCGGGGATACAATGGATTGATTTAGATGATTAGGTGTTGGATTAAAGAGAACTTGTGGTGTATAAGAGATATGCATTGTTGGTGTATTGACATTGATGTTGTTTGATACTTAGAGAAAAATAAATAGTTTCTCTTCTTTACGTGCTATATCCCCGGGGTTGGTTTAGTATGCATGTTTTGGTATGTGGTTTCAATTTAAGAGATGTGAAAAGTTGATTTTGTTAAAAGGGTATTTTTCAGTAAATGAATCGGTAAAGAGAATGTGGTCGTTCGAGAACCTAAGGTGTATCCAAGTCTTTAAAAATAGAAATGTGATAACAGAAAATGATATTGGTAATGGTAAACCTGCTCGGGTCTATTGTGACGCCGTCGGTGAAAGTCTGTAAACCTACTCGGGTCCATTGTGACGCCGTCAGTGAAAGTCCGTAAACCTACTTGGATCCATTGTGACGCCATCGGTGAAAGTCCGTAAACCTACTCGGGTCAATTGTGATGCCGTCGGTGAAAGTCCGTAAACCTATTGGGTCAATTGTGACGCTGTTGGTGAAAGTCCGTAAACCCGTGCGGGATACGTTGCTTCGTCCTTAAGGTTAGTAGCCCGTATGGTGCATGTGCTAGAGACGTCTAGTACGGTTGTCGGTTGATTGCATTGGTGAGCAACTCATATAATATTATGTCTCGGTGTTGAGTAAATGTGATATTCGATTTGGTTGGTTATTCTATTATGAGCTTTGTTAGTTTCCGTATTGACTTTTATGAGTGATTTCCTTTATTTGGGACTTGATTTGAGTTCGTGGTTTAATAGCATTTTTTTTTGAACATTTGAAGGGAAGGAAAAATTGGAAATACTTAATATAATGCATAAATTATTTTTGCTGTGTTGGCATGACCTTGAACTGGGGTTTTACAACTTCATTGTAAATATCAAAAGAGAAGAAAACATGAAACTTTTCAATACTTATGTATAAAAAGAGTATAGTTTGTGTATCAAGCTTTTCATGTTCATGTTGAGTTTCCTTATTGTCGAGGTGCGGTATTGTTCGATGTGTCATTGTTACTTCATATTCTAAATCTACAAGCTCAGTGTATATTTTTGGTGAGGGGTTAGCTAGTTGTTTAAGAAAAGAGAAAGAAAATATTTATTAAAGAACTCAGATAAATCTGTAGGCCATTGAAATGGAAATTGAAAGAGTAAGGATCGATTTGGTTGTAATGGTAGGCAGAGATTTCTAGTACATTCGTGTGCGGGGGTGAGAACGTCAGTATTTGATAAATTGAGTTAAATATTTTCCAACATGAGTATGGTATTTGTGTTCCACCTTTTGATAAAACAAATATGCTTTCGGAAAATGTTTTTCCTTGATATTTGTCTTCACTTCAGCATATAATTTAGGTATGGATATCTCTACGAGCTAGTGTAGCTCACCCTATCCTTTCAGATACTCGTCATGACACTTAGCTTGGATTGCATAGAGTGCACGTTAAGATTCTTTTGAGGGCTTCTTTGGAATCATTAAGGAGCTGTCTATCATCTAATCTAATTCACGTTTTGTATTTTACCAGCAGTTGAAGGTTGTACCTTTTGATTAGAATATATGTAAAGCCGTGTATAAACTCCTCTCCTTGATTATTATGAAACCCTTTAAATTGTAAACGTTTGGGAGGCTTTGTTTTCAAAAGAAAAAGGGAAGGAGAAGAAGAGACTTTGATTCACTGTCTGGATTGGCATGACATTTAAGGACAAATATAGTTTGAGAGGAAGACTTTTGTTTGTGGAGAATATATTATTATTTTAGTTGAAAATCGAGAGCGTGACAACTACCCTAGTAGAGATATCTTTGCTCAAACTATATGCATATGAGATAGATAAAGCACCAAGATGAACATTTAAGGAACAAAGTATCGGATAGCAAGGGAGAATACAATCGGACACCAATGTCGTACTGGATATCCGAGACTCAAGGAATACTTCACTGTCGTTAGCTAATCCATCTAATCAATCTATCAATCATCTATTACATTTCCCTTTTGTATTTATTCGAAGTTTCATTTCGTACACTTCTACATTAAGTGCCTTGCATTCCGGGTCTTAAGAACCCCGCACATCTCTCATTGATCTCCAATATGAACTCAAGTAGCTTTTCCTCCATTAACATACCGAATAGAGAGCTGAGAAATTTTCTGGGTCTTAGGGCCCCATAAACCCATAATACTTTTCCGGGTGCTCGTGACCCCGGTACATCTATTTTACATTCTGAGTGCTCCTGACCCCGTACGTCTGTTTTAAGTTTCGGGTATCAAGACCCCGTATGCCAATTCCGATTCATTTGTATTGCATTCTGCCATAAGTGTTTTTAAGACTCTAGTTGCAAGATGCAATTAATGAGTGACATTGATGTTAGGTAAATGGTTCACGTCCCAACTCGCATTTCCATTCTGATCCCAAACTCATAATCTAAACCCATTCCTTGTCCTATATGGCATCACGTGTCATCTTATCGCTTTTCGCTCACGATTCACCCACCATCTTATTCAACGATCAACCTTGTCATCAGACATGCTGTTTACGAGTACATATCATTCATGAAAAATATACCACAATGTTCACCTAACAACCTAAATGCATAAATAATGGAACGAGTATCATATTCATTTAGTTTAACACTTTTCTTTGTTATAACGAGAGCCAAAGGATGGGGATGAACAACAAATCATTGGAACTCGAGCCATCGAGTTTAGGGATGATTAGAATGTGATTGGAGAATGTTAGAAGTGATCGGGGGTCAAAACAATCGAAGTGGGAATAACATGGGCAAAACTGTCCCATAAGCTCTTGGTATGGATACAACAAAAAAAGGTTGTATCGATACAACAAGCGTATGGTGCTACTGGATTTAGGATAAGCAGCTGGTATGGATACAACAAAAATGGTTGTATCGATATAGATACGTTACAAGTAGCAATTCTGTAGAAATCTAAGAACAAGCATATCTTCAAAATCCGACCAACTAGGCCACGATTTTGGCACACAATCAACTCATAAACATGTAGAGAGAGTAAGAAATCCCTACCTCGAAGTTGAAGAGCAAACACGCAAAGAGATCAGGCCACGCGAACCCTTGAACTCAAACTTTGTAATACGCCCAAATACTCCTCTTCGAGCCAAACCGGACAAGCTACGAACTCAATGGCACGTGAGGAAGGTGGAGAGAGGGTTGAGTTCTTTGGGTTTCAAGCTTTGGTGGCATTTTTCGGTGGGAGAGCAAAAGAGAGAGTGAGAGCGAAGGGAGAGGGAGAGAGACGTGAGAGATGAGAGAGAATGAGATGGAGGATTTTGATCCTATACACACGCATCCACCTATATATACTAGCACCCAATCAAATTACACCCACACTCACTTAACATTACAATTCTATCACATTAGCCTCAAATCAAATAAATTTAACAAATCTCATATTTTCCTCAATTTCGAACATCAAACAAACCCTTAAATATTTTTCTGAAATTACGGGTCTCTACATCTCACCCTCCTTAAATAAAGTTTCGTCATCGAAATTTGCTAAGTTAAATCCATCCAAACATGCAACATATCAACATACTCTAACCGTAATGCTATCCATCATACAACAATTCAATAATCATCAAAATCTATGTCAAAAATTCATATCAATCAACCACAATAAACACGAGTATATCTTTCTAACTTCGTCCTCACTTCCCATGTACGGCATCGGCTTACCACTCAACATTTGACTATGCAACTTTAGGATACGTATTGGATTCTCTCCATGGGACATGTCGGCTTCTAACTCAAGTTCAAACCTTTCTAACTCATGCAATGATTCAGCTCGCACCTCCTTAATATCTGCATCACAAATGCTCAAAAGTTTTGGCGGCACTTCCAAACGGTATGCAATTTCCAAGCTCTCCTTTTTATTGCGAAATTTCTATATACGATTATCTATCCATGCATAATGATCTTGCCTCTAAATGTAACCTGATAGTCCAACTGACTTCCCGAGATTTCCATTTAGAAGGTGCGGTGATCAAGCACCTCTTTTAACTGAATTTCATTGGTTGTCGCCTGGGTATCCAAAGGACACACACCGTATCCGATACATAACCTATCTTTCTAGCGATATAAGCTCCCCTTTTCTGCCCCAAACAAGACAAACCTCAACGCGACAATACTTTACGAAATACATGAATTCTCTCACTTTGAGTGACAATGGGTGACGACAATAGTCAACACAATCCTTTGGTTATCTCAACGAAACAAGCCGACTCCAAAGCTCAAACAATACGAATTGAAAACTCAAGAAGCAGGACGAGGTATCCAGAATTTAAAGAACGCATGAGATTTTCAAAGTGGTTACGAACCCAATGCACCAACTCATAGCAAACCCAAGAATCTAGGAAAGTTAAACTTCAATTTCCCTACTACTCCACAAGTCTAGGAAACAAGTGCATACATTTTGCCAAAAAGTATTCTAATATAGATGACACGTACAATGCAAAAGATAGGACAAAAACTGACAAACAGATGCACCACCAAACTTAGACTAATACCAGAAGGTGCAAGACTCTTAATAGGCTGGAACAAAACAATATAGAATAAACCATGTCCCTCCAAGGCTGAGGACTATATCAGTTATATATATATATATATATATATTTTCTTTTTTTAAACACCCAAGAGAGAGTCCACAATTGCGACAAGATTTGAATTTGACAACACGAAATGATACAATGTCATGGAAGATGCCACTACTAACTTGGCTTTGATAGATAGAAGCCACAACAACAAAGATAAGGTGAATAGCAATAGCAAACCAAGAACTTTAAAACCATAGCAACGGAATTCCAAATTGACTAGCGAGATTTTATACCATGAATCTTGAGTAAGGAGTAGATCAAGAGTGTGAAACAAGAAATATTCATTGATTTTAATAGTGGGTATGTCAAAATCAATAGTACATACACCAAGAGATATCTCATAACAAGGATTCGTATAGCATAAAGCAACACTAGAAATGATTTTGTGGTAATCGGTGCAGGTGTCAAAATCTATTCAAGCCAATGAACAAACGACCTCAAGGATAACAAGCTCAGACACAAATTTCAATCAAGGTTCAATTAGACCATAGAGAAAAAAAAAACAATAAAAGAACAACTTGGATGGAGACACACCCGACATATAGCAAATAATCATTGGTGTAACCAATCTTTTCTCTAGATAAGATCAAACCTCGCCTCACGTGAAACATGGAGGTCAAAGACAAAACGATCGTTTGAAATAACCAACTCATAGTCTTGGCAAATACAATCGGGAGGGGTTACTCAACAAACAAGAATGGCCTAGGATTCCTTGGCGTTGAAATTCAAGTCAAATGAATGATGCAAATCATAGAAATATGGCAATTTCCCGAATCAAAAGGATTTCTAGCAAAATGATTAATCAAAGAGGGGAGAAATTACCACATACATCCGATGTCTCTGGAGCCTGAGATAGTCATATTTCCTTGCTCTAACTTCTCGAACTGTTCTCTAAGTTGCTCATGACACGTTTCTGGAAAATATTGGTTTTCGAAGAGTTCCTCAAACTCGGCCCAAGTTAGGTTTTCCTCATCCGACTTATCTCCTTGATCCACCACTCTAGCCATCCTCCTTGCATCTCTTTTTAATCCTAAAATGGATTCCCACCCCTCATTCGCCTCACCTATAAGTTGACAAGCTACTATACTCACCTGAATGTCATCTTCCGTAATCTTAAGAGCGTTAAAGATTTTACGAGTTTGTGAAAGCCAATGATTGGCCACAAGAGGATCACTACTCTCCCAATCGAATTGAGGTGGTTTCATACGGCAGAACTTTCACATTGCTTCCATGGCACGGTCATTCTTGTTAGCCCTAAGTGCTGGATTTAGGAGGTTCGACTTTGCAAGTACCGTTACAATTTCACTAGCAAGTTGATTCTATCCTCCCATTCTCGGATTTCCAATCCTACCCCACCTAATTTCAAGTCTCGGAGGCATTGCGCTACAAGAATTTAAAACATAAAACAATTAACGACAACAACTACAGCTCCATCAAGAGATTAAGTCTCCAACTTTTCCCGCGCGGGTCATCAATACCATAACAGTCTATGTTATTGTAAATGCAATGTCACATAGTTCCAAGGATGCCAATCACACAAGCACACATATGTCATGTAAAAAAAATATGCAATTAGTTTGAACCCATGAGACTAAGTCTTCCCATGGTCTCTAAGTATTCTAAACCTACGCTCTGATACCAAGTTGTCATGCCCTCGATTTTTAACTAAAAAATAAGTACTTTTCATAATTTAAGAATCCTCACAAATACCCACCAAATACCCCAAAAGAGATTTTCTATTTCCACATGATCAAAGTACATGTCCTATTCCAAGTATTATAAAAGGTTACATCCTTGGCACACTAGCCCAACCATAACTTAATTACAATTAAAGTTGAAAGCTAAGAATTTTACATAAGTTTCAAGTCAAAAGAGTGATAATGAAGGTTACATCATCGCTTCCCAAAATAAAATAAACAAGATGCTAAGTAACTTCTCGATGTCAGCTTTCAAAATGATGAAGTCAAATGCATAGCAAGCACTCCATATCAATGCCCTTGAGGTGTACCTAAAAATAATAATAGGTTGAGCTACACTACCCTAGTAGAGATATCTTTGCTCAAGCTATATGCATATGAGATATATAAAGCACCAAGATGAACATTTAAGGAACAAAGTATCGGATAGCAAGGGAGAATACAATCGGACACCAATGTCGTACTGGAAATCCAAGACTCAAGGAATACTTCGCTGTCGTTAGCTAATCCATCTAGTCAATCCATCAATCATCTATTACATTTCCCTTTTGTATTTATTCGAAGTTCATTTCGTACGCTTCTACATTAAGTGCCTTGCATTCTGGGTCTTAAGAACCCCGTACATCTCTCATTGATCTCCAATATGAGCTCAAGTAGCTTTTCCTCCATTAACATACTAAATAGAGAGCCAAGAAATTTCCTGGGTCTTAGGCCCCATATACTCATAATACATTTCCTGGTGCTCGTGACCCTGTACATCTATTTTACATTCTGGGTGCGTGTGACCCCGTACATTTGTTTTATGTTCCGGGTATCAAGACCCCGTATGCCAATTCTAATTCATTTGTATTGCATTCTGCCATAAATGTTTTTAGGCAATTAATAAGCAACATTGATGTTAGGTAAACGGTTCACGTCCCAACTTGCATTTCCATTCTGATCCCAAACTCTTCACCTAAACCCATTCCTTGTACTATATGGCATCACGTGTCATTTTATCGCTTTTTGCTCATGATTCACCCACCATTTTATTCGATGATCAACCTTGTCATCACACGCTGTTTACGAGTCCATATCATTCATGAAAAACATACCACAATGTTCACCTAACAACCCAAATGCATAAATAAAGAAACAAACATCATATTCATTTAGTTTAACACTTTTCTTTATTATAACGAGAGCCAAAGGGTGGGGATGAACAACAAATCATTGGAATGCGAGCCATAGAGTTTAAGGATGATTGGAATGTGATTGGAGAGTGTTAAAAGTGATTGAGGGTTAAAACAATCGAAGTGGGAATAACATGGGCAAAACTGTCCCATAAGCTCCTGGTATGGATACAACTAAAAAAGGTGCTATCGATACAACAAGCTTGTGGTGCTACTGGATTCAGGATAAGCAGCTGGTATGGATACAACAAAAATGGTTGTATCGATACAAATACGTTACAAGCTGTGATTCTGCAGAAATCTAAGAACAAGCATATCTTCAAAATCCGACCAACTAGGGCACAATTTTGGCACACAATCAACTTGTAAACATGTAGAGAGAGTAAGAAATCCCTACCTCGAAGTTGAAGAGCAAACATGCAAAGTCGGGCCATGCGAACCCTTGAACTCAAACTTTGTAATACGCTCAAATACTCCTCTCCGAGCCAAACCAGACAAGCTACGAACTCAATGGCATGTGAGGAAGGTGGAGAGAGGGTTGAGTTCTTCGGGTTTCGATCTTTGGTGGCATTTTTTGATGGGAGAGCCAAAGAGAGAGTGAGAGCCGAAGGGAGAGGGAGAGAGACGTGAGAGATGAGAGAGAATGAGATGGAGGATTTTCAACCTATACACACACACACACCCACACCCACCCACCTATATATACTGGCACCCAATCAAATAACACTCACACTCACTCAACATTACAATTTTATCACATTGGCCCCAAACCAAATAAATTTAGCAAATCTCATAGTTTCCTCAATTTCGAACATCAAATAAACCCTTAAATATTTTTTTGAAATTACGGGTGTCTGCACTATTTTACTACTATATGAGGGGTCTCCGTCCCTTGGGAAGCCGGGTGCTAAAGCACGATTCTATCGAGAGCACTTGGGCAATCCTTGACTGTTTGGCTTTGGTTACTCGAGAAATCCTGACCTGTCGGTAATGCTCAGAAAAAATGCCAAAATAAGCCGAAAGCGGAATGATATTTTAACCGGTCTCACAAGGCAAAGCACCACTCTATCGGGCAATTTGTTGGCTACCAAGCCTGAGGCTAGGACTCTTCTCGTTGAGAGTTTTTGATTGTTGAAAAGAGAGTTGCCACCCGGGTTTTTATTAAATGGTTTGCCACCCGAGAAACCTTGAATTTGAAAATGATATTTGAGCTTGAAAACAAACTAGAGATTTTGAGCTCGAAAGCCAAGTTACGAGAAGGAAAGGCTTTTGTTCGGCACCCTTTTCGCCCGATGCAAGGATCAATCATTACTAAATATTTGGGGGACTTTTAGAAAATGTTTATATTCTTTAACTTTGAAACACGTAGCAAGTAGTATGTGTGGTGTGGGTATGTGCTGAACGTACAGTACAAATAAATGAATGGAATGAAACAGAGAATGTCTATAATATACAGAAAAATAATGCAAACTATCAAAATCGCAGAAAATGAACACGCAACCCCAACGCTGGGATTTTGTTCCCATAACAGTTTTGAAAAATATTTTTGACTGCCCAAACAGTGGATAAATTAGTACAAATGCATGAAAAATGGCTTCTTCGAGTTTTAGGATGTACTTGTAAATGGAACAGCAAGAAACAATATTAAAAATGAATGAATAAATGCTAGAAATTGCTTCGAATCTTCCGATATAGAAGAATATTACCCCAAGCGTAGGGTTTAATATGTCGATTGAAGCATAATAATTCGGTGAAGTCCGAGATTGTACCCAAGGGAATTATTATATGACTTGGTCGGATTTGTAGGTGCAAGTAAGGATTTCGGCTGTTAGGTAGCCAACCGAGTTTTACTTTAAAACGGTGGAAATAAAAGGGCTAAATTAAAACGAATAAACTAAATAAAAGATAGGCTAGGTCTAGGAATCACTAGCACTCATGACTTGAGCTAAATCACATTTTCACCAATTCACGCGGTTCAAGATACGCAGTTAAGGTTCCTAAACTGGAAAATAGAGATTTAATTATCAAGCTAACTCTAGAATTCTTTTGGTAAACACCTCATGCGACAGAGCTCTAAGCATCATGTGTGGTGAGTAAGTGATACTCGCACCTACACATGATCAAAGAGGTTAACACCTCAGTAATTTACCAAACGAGTCCGAACCCCACATCAATTTTCAAATCCAAAAATTAAAGCTTTATTGGTGAACAATGCAATTTTCGCCCAAGCCATGGGATGCTAATCATCCCATGACCTAACCCTTGAAACTACTCACACATATCTATGAAGATAAGAGCAAGCAAAAAACTACTTAGCATAATTGAAACACATGACTAGAATTAAACTAGAGATTAAGATAGATCGGGAATAAAGCAACAACTTTAATTAAGATAAGAGTAGCAAAAGAAAACTAATTAAGGCTGGAAATTAAGAAATAAAGTGCTGGAAATGAAGAACAAAATAAGAACAATGCAAAAAGCTGAAAAGTATCAAAACTAGATCTAAAAATTATACTCCCTAATCTATGCTACTTGTTTTTGGATCTCATTACATCACTCTTTTATTCCACGCTTGGAATATTCCCCGGATATGTTCTGAAAATCCACGCTACGGCCCTCAGCATCGATGGCAACAGGCATAAGCTGGGCCACTAAGGGGCTCGGCATCGATGTAAAGGAATATGGCCCATCGATGCCGAGGTGAATAAGGGACTGGAGCACTAATGGCCTCGGCATCGATGTGATGTAATAAGGCCCATCGATGCCGAGGTGAATAAGGCCTTGCTCGCTGCTTGGGCTGCTGGCCTGCTCGAGCGGTGCCTTGATCTGCTCGGGCGTCGCCTGGTCTTGCCTTGGCCATTCTGCTTCTGCCTTGGCGTTGCCTTGGCTGGGTAGTTTCTGCCCAGGCTGCTCCTCTTGCTTTGGCTCTGCCTTGGCTGCGCCTTAGCCATCGGGTCATTCTCAGGCCATGACCAGCTTTAGACCTTTAAAGCTCCTTATTAGGCGATTCACCTACAAAACAGCACCAACACATTCTACGAGCAAATATCATTAAAAATAACTAATTAACACTTAAATTAATACTAAACCTAGATACTAACGCACCCTTCATTGCATTCTCGGGTGCTCATTACACCCCCCAACTTAAGGTTTGCTTGTCCGTAGCAAATAAAATATGAAAAATTTGAAAACTAGCAACCTTGCAATACTTCCGCTATCATAACTTAGAACATGCTCAAAGTTGTAAACTAACAAGAGTGCAACAATCCTGCTTTTTATTTCATTTCTACAATTCACAATTTCAGCATCCAGCTAAATAGGCTAAGCATCAAGTAAGTTAAAGAGCAAGCTAAAAAGTTTGTGTCCTCGAACAATGGGAGGATACGGGACACAGAACTTGTGAATTCAAACTAAACCATATCCACCAGAGAAGTGCTTGACAAACAGGCAACAGTGAACAAGGAATACTATGCCTCAAGAAACTACAGCACTTTATTCAACAGAATTAAACACAAGCAGATGAAATTTGGATAACGAAAGGAAAGCATGCCATTACTACTTATCCAACCATCAGACAGTCAATCATTAAGGAATCCAAGAGCACAAAAGATCAACTAAGGTCTTTTAAAGCTTGTAATGACCTTGGTTACAAAGAACAGGTTAGCAAAAATGGGCGACGGTCTATTTCTAGCTTGGTTAACTACCCGAGTGACCGCCGCCAACATATGAAATGAACCAAGTCAAGGCCAAACCGGCCAAACCAATAACCAACTAACAATGTACTAACTACGAAATGAAATGACATGAAACGAAATAAAGTAAAGGATAGAGTAGTTGGCATGTCAACCAACCAAGACCCCAACAAAATAAGGGGAATTTCTAAAACCACCAATCTCTGCATCTGATCACCACCACATTATCCAATCATCAAATCATCCCATCAATCAACCAGCTCCTCACTCTCCTAACCAGCAAAATCATCACTGACTTCCCCCTCATCAACTGGCCCTGGCTCATATTTCACCCCAAATTGTTGCTCCAAAACTGTAGTTTGCCAAGCTATTTCTTTCCTCTGAGCCTCCTGCTCCCTCATCATCTTCCTTCTCTCAATCTTTTCCTTCCTTTGACTATTGATTATTGAAACCCCTTGACAAAATAACTTCTTAATCCAAGATCCTTGTTTTTCTTTCCTCGATGGCATCGTAGTCAAATAATCACCCCTCTTTGCTTGTTTACCCTTGGCAGTGTGAATCTGAGATAAGCTCTTCACATCAAAAGTATCATCTATAGTCCCCGGAGAAAGTTCCTCCAATTATTCATAGGCTGCCCCCCTAACTCCTTTCTTTCTACACAAGCTAGTTATCATACAAGGAAATGGCATGTTGGCATTGATCAAAGTGTTAGCCCTAAAATCTTGCAACTGAGTGAAAATGAACATGGCCCAATCAACTACCAACTCATTAGCCGCAAATGCAAACAAAATTTCTCCACTCTTCCTTGTTGGTCTACTCTCTGGGCCTCGGGGATAAAGATTATAATGTATCACTTTGTTCAAAAACCTAAAACTTGCTTTAAAGTTCCCGGGGACATGGGGTAATGAAGCCAAGGTGGGGTCACTATACAAAGTTTCATTCACAACCTGCAAATCGATCAACTCATCTTTCCTAGGGTAATTAACAGACTCAGGAGGGGGCCTTTGAATTTTCAAATACTTAGCAATATCATCAGGCGTAATCACAATATCAATTCCCCCTACTCTCGAAACAATCTTAACAGCCAGATCACTTTCCCAATCACCCTCAGGAATAATCATGAACTTATAAAACTCAATCACAGCATTTTTATTATACCCAAGCAATTTTTCAATCCAAAAATTCAAACCTTTTCGCTGAATGTATCGAAGCCCCGTGTGACCATCGGGCAATGCCTTATCATCCACTTGCCTCTCGTTCTTGAACTTTCTGCCCACAAAACTACTCTCCCATTGCTGTCTTTTGTCCGCTGCAATATGAGCCGAAGTCCTACGCCTCCGTTTACTCCGAGAACCACTAGCCTCCTCGGGCTGAATTTCTTCCTCACTTTCAGCCATAAAGTCATCCTCCTCTTTGATTTCAAATTGAGAAGGGGCTGCCCGGTGCGCGGTTTGTTTTATTCTCGGCATTGGGGGTAAAGAGGGATTTTTGGTTTAGCTTGGGAATTTTCGGATTTAGGGGGTTAGGGTTTATGGGAAATCTGATTTTTTGTGGAAACTGAAAATGTATGGTAAAATATGGTGGGGGTTCAATAAAGGGATGAAAAATAGGAAGGAAATTCGGATTTTTAGGGGAAAAAGATGGAAATTTCGAATTAAAGGGGAGAGAGGTGGGTTTACCTTGTTTTTGGCTTTGGATCTTGAAATTGATGGAAAAATTTGGAGTATTATTGAGGGGAATGAAGGATTTGGTGGTTTATTGTGGAAAGGTATGGAGATTTGGTGGGTTATTGAGGGTTTGGGGCTAGGGTTTTTGGTTTGGAATAGGGGGAAAAGAAAGGAACAATCGGGTTCTGAAGGTTGGGAAATTTTGCCTTGGTTTCTGATGAAGCTTACTGATCTGTTAAGGGGAACTCAGTCGGCATCGATGGAAAGCATGGGATCCCATCGATGTAGAAGCTGTTAACGGCCTAGTGGAATAAGCTTCTCGGCAGCAATTTAAACTTGTGAGACCCATCGATGGCGAACCCCTTAACTGTCCAGGGAGATAGCCACCTCGGCATCAATGTACACCACCACATCCCATCGATGCCGATCCAATTAATTTAGAATTCTGCCTTTCTTCACTTTGGAACCCCAGAACTTCTAACAATTCATCCAATCACCCCCAAAACACCTTTTGAGAAATGAACACTCAACAAAACACCCCTCCAAACACCAGTCACCTAGGTTAAGCAAAGAATGGGAGAAAAACAGGATGCAAAATAGGACAAAGTGACTCATTTGTGGTATGATCATGCAAAAAATGCCTTGTATCCTTTCCTAAGTGCGCTTTGGATTCCAAAAATGATTGAAAATCGACATTTAAACACAATTAGACATGGACATGCGATTATTCACCTAACTAAAAGCAATTTATTGGAAAGGTGGGGATATGGACCAAAGCTTGCTCAAAAATTTGCTCAAACTTAACCAATTCAACTTTCAACTAAGCATGCAAATCGAGAAGCACAAAATTTCTTAGGATTGCCCTGAACTCTTGCCAACTAACAATTATTGAGCATGCAATAAGTCATGAAAAAAACTAAAGACTATGACAAAAGGAACGAACTGCAAGTAAAAAGCTTTATTTATTTTTGAAAATTATTTGAATTTTCTCATTGTTTTGGATTTTTCAATTTTCTATTGTTTTTGAAATTTTCAAATTGAACGCAAAAAATCAAACAAAAAATCAAACTCAAATCAAACAAATAGCACATAAGCTAACCCCTCCCCCCAACTTACAGCGATGCTATGCCCTCATAGCATTAGGAACAAGAGCGAAGAAAGGAAGAGTGCGCGAATGTACCGTCCAAGGGGAATGTCAACCCCTAAATACCTCGACCAAGTTGGAGGATTTTTATGCCAATGTTTTGCTCCAGCCAGATTAGATGCTTCCAGGGTTCACTCCTTCGGTTCTACCAACTTGGAACCATAGCTAGTCACACAGGGTCATATCCAAAGCTTTATCGGACTGACAACCACGGCACTGAGCCGCACCCATGCTTAGGGCTCCTGAATGCCTCACTCACTCTGGCTTGAGACCTAATCCACCAAGGCTGGTGTGGTAGCATATAAACCCTGCAGAAGACTTAAGAGAACGACCTTCCACAAAACAATTGACATTAGAACCACCGACCCGTATTATCCGGCTTCAAACTAAACCAAAATGAAAAGACAGAACATAAAGAAAACACAAAGAACAAATTAAAACATGCAACACATAAGGAAATGCACCACCCGATCATCACACGATCACACGAGTCATACTTTTCTTCCCATTCCTTACCGGTGGGGTAAGAAATGGGTGGCTATACTAGACCGTTGAAAAAGTGTTATGCTAGCGCCTGTAATAAAATCTATCGCTCGACCTCGCCAAACACTTAAGTTCAGCGTCCCCTGGATCAAAGCAAAGTAAGATAAGATACAACTTAGCGTGCACTCCAAGCAATACCAAACCTCACCCATAGACCTAAACTGCCACCGATAGGGTCAATCTCGGAGTGCATGGATCATTAACAATAGACTATTACAAAGAAGAACTAATGAAAGCCCTTGTTACACTAGCACATTAGTGAAATCTTTTTATGTGATTTATCTCCAAGATTTTATTCGATGCAAAACACATAACAAAACAAAACAACATAAAACAAAACAAAGCATGCAAAACGAAACAAAAGAGAACAAAGAAAGAAAGAAAGAACGACACAGAACATGCATATCTAAACAAAAACGAAGAAAGCAAGAAAGAAAAGCAATTATGCGACCGTGTAAACTGGATCGCTCAATTCCTCATCCGATTCGCCCACCTCAACAAGTCCAAGGAACGGTTTAAGCTTTTGCCCATTTACTTTAAAAGATTTACCATTAACAGGATTCAACACATTAACAGCACCATGAGGGTAAACATGTTTAACAACATACGGGCCCGCCCAACAAGAACGTAATTTTCCGGGAAACAAATGAAGCTTAGAATTGTATAAGAGTACCTTTTGCCCAACCTCAAATTTTTCCGGTGAATTTGTTTGTCGTGGAAGGCCTTAACTTTGGCTTTGTGTATGGCGGTGTTGTCATAAGCATATCTCCGAATCTCTTCAAGCTCATTGAGTTGGAGCCTTCTATGTGCTCCAGCAGCCGGCAGCAGATAATTCAGGGCCCGAATTGCCCAATAAGCTTTGTGTTCTAGCTCGACCGGGAGATGACATGCTTTCCCGAAAACCAAATGATACGGCGAAGCTCCCAAGATAGTCTTGTACGCCGTGCGATAAGCCCATAGTGCATCATTCAAATGAAGACTCCAATCTTTACGGTTTGGATTTACGGTCTTTTCCAAGATATGCTTGATCTCCCTATTTGCCAATTCTGCCTACCCATTCGTTTGCGGATGATAAGCGGTGGAGACCTTGTGAGTGATGCCATACTTCTTCATCAAAGCTTCAAAGATTCGATTACAAAAATGAGTCCCTTGGTCGCTTATGATTGCCCTCGGCATCCCAAAACGTGAAAGAATGTTGTCCTTGAGGAACTCCACAACTACCTTGGCATCATTGGTACGCGTGGCAATGGCTTCAACCCATTTCGATACATAATCAACTGCCAATAGAATGTACAGATTTCCAAACGAAACAGGGAATGGTCCCATGAAGTCAATGCCCCAACAATCAAAAATCTCAACCACTAGTATGTTTGTTAGTGGCATTTCGTCCTTCCGAGTCACACTTCCAAGTTTTTGACAACGTTCACAAGCGACGCAAAAGTGATAAGCATCCTTGTGCAACGTTGGCCAATAAAACCCGCATTGTATCACCTTGGCAGAAGACTTCTTAGAAGAGAAATGGCCTCCACACGCTTCTGAATGGCAGAACTCGAGAATTCTCCGTTGATCCAAATCGGGGACACAACGGCGCACTATTTGATCTTGGCAATACTTGAAGAGATAAGGGTCATCGTAAGAGAACATCCGTACTTCATGAAGGAAACGACGACATGCTTGAGGAGACCAATGCGGTGTGGTAAGAGACCCGTAGCCAAATAATTCACAATGTCAGCAAACCATGGGGTACCAGAAACGGCTAGCAATTGTTCATCCGGGAACGTGTCCACTATAGGAAGACTCGGAGTAGGATCCTCAAACTATAATCTTGATAAGTGGTCGGCTACCACATTTTCAACCCCCTACTTGTCTTTGATGGTCAAGTTGAACTCTTGGAGAAGGAGAATCCATCGTATCAATCGAGCTTTGGCATCTTGCTTTGTAAGGAGATACTTGAGAGCGGAATGATCCGTGTACACAATGATAGGGGCACCGCCGATTAGATAAGACCGGAATTTATCAAGAGCAAACACCACCGCAAGTAATTCTTTCTCCGTGGTCGTATAATTCACTTGAGCATCATTCAAGGTTTTGCTCGCATAATGAATCACATACGGATGCTTGTCTTTCCTTTGCCCTAAAACAGCTCCCACAGCATAGTCGCTTGCATCACACATAAGCTCAAAAGGTAAGCTCCAATCTGGTGGTTGCACAATAGGAGGAGTGGTAAGACTAGCCTTCAACTTAACAAAAGCTTGCTCGCATGCGGGAGACCACTCAAAAGGTACGTCCTTGGCAAGAAGTTGGCATAGGGGACGAGAAATAGTATTGAAGTCCTTGATGAATCGGCGATAGAATCCGGCATGCCCCAAGAAAGAACGAATGTCCTTCACACATTTCGGAGTAGGAAGATTCCCAATCAAGTCAATCTTGGCCTTATCCACCTCGATACCCTTAGAAGAAACAATGTGACCAAGAACGATGCCTTGGGTTACCATAAAGTGACATTTCTCCCAATTCAAAACCAACTTCTTTTCTTCAAATCGTGTTAACACTTTGTCCAAATTCTCCAAACAAGACTCGAAGGAATCACCAAAGACAGAAAAATCATCCATGAAAACTTCTACGATCTTCTCGACCATATCACTAAAAATCCCCATCATGCATCTTGAGAAAGTACCCGGAGCATTGCATAAACCAAATGGCATCCGACGATAAGCGAAGGTTCCGAAGGGGCAAGTGAATGTTGTCTTCTCTTGGTCTTCTAGAGCAACTTCGATTTGATTGTACCCAGAGTATCCATCCAAGAAACAGTAGAAGGCATGCCCAGCTATTCTTTCCAAGATCTGATCAATAAATGGCAAGGGAAAATGGTCTTTCCTGGTGCTTGCATTGAGCTTTCGATAATCGATACATACCCTCCATCCCGTCTGAACACGTGTTGGCACAAGCTCATTCTCCTCATTACGCACCACGGTGACCCCAGATTTCTTCGGTACCACTTGAACTGGGCTAACCCATTTACTATCAGCTATGGGATAAATGATACCCACATCCAAAAGCTTTAAAACCTCAGCACGGACTACATCTTTCATAATCGGATTCAAACGGCGTTGAGGTTGGCGAGACGGTTTGACATTATTCTCCAAGGCAATATGATGAGAACAAAGAGTAGCATCAATCCCTTGAATATCCGCAATAGTCCACCCGATAGCTTTCTTATGCCCCTTTAACGTCTTGAGCAACTTCTCCTCTCGGAGGTTCCCAAGAGAAGAAGATATAACCACAGGATAAGTCCTGTTATTTCCAAGGAAAGCATATTTCAACGTGTCAGGCAAGGGTTTCAATTCCAACTTCGGTGGCTCAACGCTAGATGGTAGAACTTTCTTCTCAAGTGGGGGAAGCTCTTCAAATTCGTCGAACTTTGTAACCCAAGAATTTATAGCACACACTTCATCTTCCTCATTGAGTAGCGACAATAAATAATTCACTTCAGAAGATTCAAGAAATTCGACCTCTTCGGCTGTAAGAGCAACTTCCAAAGGATCGCTATAAAGCAATTCATCCACGTGTTCTTCCACAAGAGTATCAATGAGGCTCACTTCATTCACGCTCTCATCATCCCCAATTTGGCTACCCACATTAAAGACATTGAGCTCCATCTTCATGTTACCGAAGGTCATATTAAGAATTCCATTGCGACAATTGATAATTGCATCCGTCGTGGCTAAGAAGGGTCTCCCAAGAATAACCGGAGTGGAAGTAGCCAAAGAGTCATTCGGGTTTGTGTCAAGAATTACAAAATCCACCGGATAAACAAATTGTCCAACTTGAACTAGCACGTCTTCTACTACTCCCCTCGGTGTATGAACACTCCGATCGGCCAATTGTAAAGTGACACGAGTAGGTCTCATCTCCCCCAACCCAAGTTCTTGATAAACAGAAAGTGGAAGTAGATTGACACTTGCACCAAGATCAGGTAAAGCTTGCTCGATACGCTTCCCTCCAATGGTGACCGCGATAGTAGGACTCCCCGAATCTTTGTACTTCGGAGCGATATTCGTTTGAATGATAGAACTCACTTGCTCGGCAAGGAATATCTTCTTTTGAACATTAAGCTTGCGCTTCCAAGTGCATAGATCTTTAAGAAACTTAGCATATGACGGAATTTGCTTAATTGCATCCATAAGAGGAATGTTGAACTTCACTTGATTGAATAACTCATGCAACTCTGCATTCAAATTTGGTTTCGCCAAAGCCCTTGAACGGTTGGGAAATGGTGCCGGTGTTGGAATAACTCTAGGATCTGGTACACTTTGTTCCTTCGCCTTACCCTTACCATTTTCCTTTGAAACCTCTTCGCTTGCCTCCTTGGGAGATTCCCCAAGGGTTGTTGTTGGAATTGAACGATCGATAGAAGGGTGCAAATAAGATGGTTCCAGAGGCATCTCCACTTGGTTGTCCACCACCTTTCCACTTCGAAGAGAAATAATAGCCTTTGCTTGCTCGGGGAAAGTCACCGAAGAGCTAGCAAAGTGAAGACCTTGAGAATTAGGCGGAGTGGATGTCATTTGCGGGTTGGGTTGAGGTTGCGTTGGAAACTTCCCCTTTTCTTGTTGAAGCATACCCATGGTAGTTGTCAATTTCCCCAACTGATTCCTGATGTCATTCATCATCTGAGTTTGTTGCTCATTGATCGCAGTTTGACTTTGCAAGAGAGCACTAAATTGATCTTTCCAAGAACGCTTTGGTGGTTGTTGAAACTGAACAGGTGGTTGCTGAAATTGATTAGCATGTGGGAATGAACTGGATTGAGCAAAACCGGGCGGACCTTGAGCTTGAGGGAAACGGAAAGCATTTTGAGGTTGCTTCCAAGGCATTTGAGGAGCGGGAGGAGCTTGAGAAGAACCCCCCTCAACTGGTTGACTCCAACAGAAAGCCGGATGTTGACGTGTTCCCGGATTATATGATTGAGAGTAGGGATCAAAACGTTGAACTACATGAACTTCCTCCGGAGCAATCCCATTAATCACATTCTTCAAAGCCGGAATGTTTGGACAAGCTTCGGTAGAGTGGCCCACCATCTCACAAATAACACAAACTTCCTCTACTTGGCGTACCACTTTGACTTCTTGAGATTGAGCACTTTTAAGTTCCAATTTGTCAAGCTTCCGAGCGATCTCCTCCAAGCGAGTTTCAAAAGCACTTTGCTCCGAGATAGAAAATTTCCCCGAACCAGTGGGACCTTGATTGAACATAGCTCTTTCCTCCGGATTTGTAAAATGCCATGCTTGAGTTTTCTCGGCCAAAGACTCATAATACGTAATGAACAAGGCTTCAATGAATTGAACCACTGTTTCGCCTTGTCCTTCAGAGTGAATGGGAAAAGCTTAAGGCGAGCTTGATCAAGTTGAATCTGAGCAGGGACCAAAGAATGCAAAACGGACTCAAACTTCCGGCTATGAGAATACGGATCCTCTAACTCTCGGCCCCAAAATTCTGGAATTACCCGAAGATACTCAGCTTTGAATTCAAAGACATTCCCAGCAGCTGGAGTCAGAATAACGATAGGCGATATTTGAGGACCCCTTTCTGGATTAAGATATTCGCGAAGAGTACGAACAACAGCTTCTTCGGCCATTGGGCCTTGGAGAATAAGTTTGCGATTTAATTTGCGAGGCGGAGAATGCGCAGGATAAGCCCGAGTGATACTCCGGATTTTAGGCAGAGAAGAAGAACGATGAAGCCGATTGGAAGTTGGGCTTCGGAACACATGCATACAAAAAAGAAATACTACTAACTAACTAACTAACTAGCAAGCTACCAGACTAGAGGGGCTATGCTGCCACCTCATCTCAGCAAACAGAATATGCGTGGGGTTATGCCACCACCTCGGCCAAGCAATGCAATCAAATTAAGCTAAGTAAACTAACAAAGTAAACTAAACTAACTAAGAACAAACTCAATATTTAGCTTGGCTTCGTTACACCTCAAGTTAGACATCAAGGTCAGGTTAGAGGTATCCACCAAACTAAATATGAACAACTAACACACAAGCTACTATACTACTACTAAGAGATGAAAGCGGGATACTTACAGTGGTTTGTCGAACCTCCAAGAAAGCCATAATAAGAAATCCCCGGCAACGGCGCCAAAAATGCTTCGAATCTTCCGATATAGAAGAATATTACCCCAAGCGTAGGGTTTAATAGGTCGATTGAAGCATAATAATTCGGTAAAGTCCAAGATCGTACCCAAGGGAATTATTATATGACTTGGTCAGATTTGTAGGTGCAAGTAAGGATTTCGTCTGTTAGGTAGCCAACCGAGTTTTACTTTAAAACGGTGGAAATAAAAGGGCTAAATTAAAACGAATAAACTAGATAAAAGATAGGCTAGGTCTAGGAATCACTAGCACTCATGACTTGAGCTAAATCACATTTTCACCAATTCACGCGGTTCAAGATACGCAGTTAAGGTTCCTAAACCGGAAAATAGAGATTTAATTATCAAGCTAGCTCTAGAATTCTTTTGGTAAACACCTCGTGCGACAGAGCTTTAAGCATCATGTGTGGTGAGTAGGCGATACTCCCACCTACACATGATCAAAGAGGTTAACACCTCGGTAATTTACCAAACGAATCCGAACCCCACATCAATTTTCAAATCCAAAAATTAAAGCTTTATTGGTGAACAATGCAATTTTCGCCCAAGCCATGGGATGCTAATTTTCCCATGACCTAACCCTTGAAACTACTCACACATATCTATGAAGATAAGAGCAAGCAAAAATCTACTTAGCATACTTGAAACACAAGACTAGAATTAAACTAGAGATTAAGATAGATCGGGAATAAAGCAACAACTTTAATTAAGATAAGAGTAGCAAAAGAAAACTAATTAAGGTTGGAAATTAAGAAATAAAGTGCTGGAAATGAAGAACAAAATAAGAACAATACAAAAGCTGAAAAGTATCAAAACTAGATCTAAAAATTGTACTCCCTAATCTATGCTACTTGTTTTTGGATCTCATTACATCACTCTTTTATTCCACGCTTGGAATATTCCCCGGATATGCTCTGAAAATCCACGCTACGGCCCTCAGCATCGATGGCAACAGGCATAAGCTGGGCCACTAAGGGGCTCGGCATCGATGTAAAGGAATATGGCCCATCGATGCCGAGGTGAATAAGGGACTAGAGCACTAATGGCCTCGGCATCGATGTAATGTAATAAGGCCCATCGATGCCGAGGTGAATAAGGCCTTGCTCGCTGCTTGGGCTGCTGGCCTACTCGAGCGGTGCCTTGATCTGCTCGGGCGTCGCCTGGTCTTGCCTTGGCCATTCTGCTTCTGCCTTGGCGTTGCCTTGGCTGGGTAGTTTCTACCCTGGCTGCTCCTCTTGCTTTGGCTCTGCCTTGGCTGCGCCTTAGCCATCGGGTCATTCTCAGGCCATGACCCGCTTTAGGCCTTTAAAGCTCCTTATTAGGCGATTCACCTACAAAACAGCACCAACGCATTCTACGAGCAAATATCATTAAAAATAACTAATTGACACTTAAATTAATACTAAACCTAGATACTAACGCACCCTTCATTGCATTCTCGGGTGCTCATAAGAAATGAACATTAAAACCCTTGGACTCCATTGATATTGAAGAGATTAGTGGGCCTAGGAGCATAACCCCAGCGCTGGGGAGGGATTGACCAGCGCTGGGAATGATCAAACAACATTTTCTTTGCGACAGCAGTCTGTGATCGCTCTAGCCAATTCATATCATTGTTTTATGCCTCCTGGTTTCCTAAGAATAACATAAACCAATGGTGTAGGAAGTTTTCTACCTTTTGAATGCTTGATCGAGACTTTGATACTTAAATTAAATGGTTTATGGAGTAGTTTTGGTTAGAGAATGGTGGGGAAATATTTTCAGAATGGAATAATAGAAGAATGAAAATTTTTGGATTTAAAATGAGATTTTCCCCCCAAAATGCAAGATATTTTAGAGTTTTTCTTCAAATATATGAGAACAATTCCAACATATGAGTTGCAAGGATTCTTGAGAGATTGAAGGTGTGTAAATGGCTTTGAGCACTTGTATTCATAGAGGGAAATGGAAGATGAGCGTCTATGCTAGCCTAGTTTCTTATGAGAGTAGGATGCATGCTTAGTAGGGTAATGCCGAGATTTCTGCAGCAGTTAGAACTATCAGAAAAAGTGAAAGATGCCCAGGGCTAGGGTGGAAGATGGATTGCCCAGTGCTGGGGCAGTGGTACCTAGCGTTGGGTATGGTTTGAATGTGGTTCAGGCTTGGAATGTTCAAAGTTATCGATCAGGCTTTCAAATTCACGGTTCTATTTTGTATCATCATGGGAGATCTATTGTGATTTGGGAAGGCCTAAATTGGGGTGTCGACAGTTGCCCCTCTTTGGCGGATACTCGGGTACCATCGCTAGATACAAGTATACATCAAAGATCATGACACCCCAACTAGGTACCCTAAAAATCCTTAGATCAAATAACATTGAAATAAATAATTATGAGGTCACACTCGAGGAGCAACTTACGTACCCCGTTGTAGGGATCAAACCAACGTAGTTCATTGGGGCAAATGCAACGCAAATAAACATGTCGTGAAACAAAGCTGTACTCATGAACACATTGAGATGTAGATGCAAGCATGAGAAAAATAAATGGGACGAACCCTCTCAGTAAAGTTGAGCTTGAAGATGGGACAACCCTCGCCGTAAAATCAAGTTTGAAAACTCGCAGTAAAATTGAGCTTGAAAATAGAATGGACCCTCACAATAAAGTGAGTAGAGTTCGAAATTTGAGTTTGAGCTTGAAAGTGGAGCAAACCTTGGAGTTTTGAATTTTTTAAAAAAAATGGGACAAACCCTTGAGCTTGAATTTGAAAAATGGGATGAACCCTTGAGTTTGAATTTAAAAATGGGACAGCCCCTCGAGATTGAATTTTGAAAGAGGAGTTTAAAAGTGAGATAGACCGTCAAAATTAATTCTTGGAAAGTTTGGACACGGTATTGGAATTAAGATGACGACCCAAAGGAGGCCAAAGAAGTCCAAGCCCAAGAGACCTAACTGTCGTTTGGAGGGGGAGCCCAGAGCTGGTGTGTCGCTTCAGTTCTCAAATTTTAAATGCCCAACTGTCTGCTTTTCAGGCATTCCTTGTCATTTCTAGTGCAAAGTAATGGCATTGAAGCATCCGAAAACAACTTTAAATACAAAGAGGAGCTTCCTATTTTCAACACCCACCATAATTTTCTTTGAAAAACCTTTTCGGACTCCTTGCAACATTCAATGGTAGACCTTAAGACTAGAGTGCAATATTTGGAGGCAAAGATGACTATTCTCCAATAGGAGATTGCTCATCATAATGCTCACATTGCCTCGTTGCTTATGTCAATACAAACCCTCCAGAAGGCGGTTTCCAATCTTCAAAACATTGCCTTTGAGGTGGAAGACGATCATCTTGACCCAAAATTCAGAGGTGCTGCTACGGCTGAAGAGAATGAGGAAGAAAGTGACAAAAATCTGAACTCTTCAGACGACCGTTTGGATACTGCCAACGTGTAGACACCCCAATTTGGCCTAACGAGTATTTCAAGTCACATCTTGGGGACCATCCCGATGATGAATAGGATAAAGTGATTATTGATTGACTTCTCGTAAATCCGAGGACTTTTGTGAGTACTTCTAGCCACTTAGAGGACCCAATCCAGTGCCAAAAAGCTTTTCTAGATAGAGATACAGTTTTTAAGTTGAATTGATGTGTTGGCCGTTACTTTTTTCTTTCACCGATGGAATATGGTGTTTGAAAATCTCCCAGAGAGATCCATTCCTCGCCCACGAGATGCATTCCTCGGCCGCAAAATCCTTCTGGCGGCCGACAAATCGTTTCAAACCAGAACTCTGGAATGTTTTGTTCTGTTTGATCCATGCTCCAACCCTAGCAGCCACGAAGTGTTACTTCGGGTCTACGAAAAGAGTTCCATGCAGAGGTAGAGTTGCCTTACACTTTCATTTCGATTCACGCCATTTGATTAGCAGGAGAGAGTCATCCCAAGCCTATATAAAGGGGGCCTTAAGGTTTCGAAATTGATACTTTTCCATCATCTCTAGCCACAAAATTCTATAGAAATCATCTCTCATATCCTCTCTACAAAAATCCTAACCTCCAGTGAGTAGTCACAATTTGAGTGATCAAACCCTGAAGTACCCACCCTAATTCTTAGGGTTTCGAGAAGCAATCCAATCAATCACCCTCAATCTAAAGCAATTAGGTTACTAAGGGATTAAGGTGGTGAGGCCCATGGGCCTATGGTTTGATTTAATTTCTGTTTTTGTATTTTAATCGTAGTTTTCTGCTCTCTATTTGTATTTTGGTGTGAGGAAGAACATCCGCTGAGACTTCGTTTAGCCGGCTAGATCATCTACCGGCTAGATCACCTATTAACTGTTTAAAGGCTAACAATCAGTTTACTTGTAGAATTAGAATAATGCAAATATTAAATCTATGTTGAATAATTATGGGCTGGTCTTGCGACCAGGCAAAGAGGGGTGCCTAATATTTTCCCCTCATTGTACTTTTGGCTCCCATACCCAGAATCTCTACCTATTTTTTTTAGTTTTAATAAACTAAGTGGCAACTCTATTTAGTGGTACTCATTATTGTATGGCGATGTTCCTAGCCATGGGAATATCCACGATTTTGAGTTTATGAAGAGGAAACATGTAGTGATGATATCTGTGTGGTGATTCCCCTTCGGGATGGTGTCCACAGTTTTGGCGACTCTGCTGAGGACTTGAGAGCCATAACTAGACAGTTCAACATGGAATTAATATTTGATTTATTTAATTCTTTTTCATGTGCATTAAGCGGGCAACTGTCACGCCCTCAATTTTCAACATAATTAATAATACATTTCAGTAAGGAACCTCGCGTATCATACATATTACCCAAAAAGTTTCCCACCTATTTAATTTACAAATAAGTCCCCAAGTTTAATGAAATACAACTTTGGCACCACGGCCCAAATTAACTTAAATATAGATACAACGTGTTCAGAATGTTACATACTTTAGTCAGAAATAATTCAAGAGCAAATTAGTTACAAAGCCATCTTTAACCAAAAGTAACTCATTTACAAAGATGAATATGTAACTAAAGGAGGTTAGCTTCCAAAAAGGCCTTCATGTCCAAGCACACCATTGCATGCAATCTATTGCCCAACATTCGAACCTGAAAAGAAGGATTTTGTTGCGCTACACTAGCCCAGTAGAAAAGTCTACGCAAACTCTATATGCAAATGAGATGAAAGATGCCGAAGAAACATAGACTTTCGGGTAACTAAGGAGCATGGATAAGACACAAACACTATATTAGAAATTAAGAACTTAAATGAACACTTCACTCATGTCAATTAACCTATCATGGTCCTTTGAATTCCCTTTTACTCCTCTTTCGTTCGTCACACATCCATCACGTATGGTCACATTCCAACCGCTTAGTATCTCATATGTTCCCTATGGATCCTAGATGGGCACCCAAGAAATCCTTCACATCGTCACTTCACGAGACCAGTCTAAAGACATTCCGGGCATTAGGACCCCGTATACTCAGTTTACATTCCGAGTGATCATGACCCCGTACATCCAATTCTCATTTACGTCATTTTCACCATTTTTCCTCAATTTTGAACATTAAAATTAAATAAAGAAATTTACGGGTCCTTACAGCAACCCACAGTGAGTTCACCTAATATCCCTACATGTCACGAGCAATGTTAGGGGTTCCAGCAAACTCCTAATGGAGCACCTTTGAGACTACCCGAAACCTTGCAAATAGTAGAAAGCCATAGAACTCTTTCCAAACTAGGATAGGAAATCCCAAACAGGTTAGGACTATGTGTTGCATTTTATCTCAAACTCTTGCTTGATTAAATGATTATCGCTCTCTAGAGTTTTAACTGCCAAAGAAGATGAATTTCATTTTTATTACGAGTTTGTGGTATAGTCTATCTCACTTGAAATAAAGAAAACTATATCTCTCTTTGAGATAAATTTTGATTTGTGAGAGATTGCCACAGTCCTCAACTGTTAGGAGTTCTGAAAAAAGGAGTCTTCTTTTTCCTCTAGGTATTATAAATATCTTTCTTTATTTCTTGCTAGGATCTTTTCAAAAAAAAAATCTTTTTTTTTTCCAGATTTTATTTATTTATTTCTTTTTAATCCTTGCTAGGATCTTTTCAAAAAAAAAAGTCTTTCTTTTTTTCCTCTAGGTTTTATAAATTTGTTTCTTTCTTTATTTTTAATTTTTGCCAAGATCGTTTATAAAAAAAGAGAAAAACGAAAAGAAAAGTGGGGGTTCTATCAATCTTGTATTTTGCATGACACATTGTATATATGATTCTTAGGCATGAACTACAAATGGCAATGGCCTGATTCTCTTTAGAGATACGTAGGCACCTTAGGGTCGGCCACATTTTTTAAAAATATTTTCTCTTGTGTTAATTAATGCCATGGAATACTCACGATAGCATTAAGTGTTGAAAACAAATCCTCAAGGGTTTCAAAGTAATCTTATGATATCGCTTGAAACACATCATGACCACTTGAGTTGTCAAAACCATTGAATGAGTTATGACCCATGTCATTTCTATTGAGTTGAGGGGGAGTTGAAAACTTTTATGTGCTCTTATGGAGCTGCTCGTGAGAGGAACATGTGGTTGAAGATAGAAAGAAAAAGAAATGAGCTCGCAAGATGAAGATCCCGCAAGGGCAGTCTAGGCAAAAGTTAGAGTATGAAAAAAAAATTAAAAATTTAGCCATGTCTCCATGCACCCACTTTAAGTCTTAAGACTTGACATCGATTTTGAAGAACCACTTGGTTAAACATCAAAGCCTCTTAATCTCTTGGTTAGGATTCTAGTTTCTCTATCGTATGATTCAAAATGAAGAAGGCCGTCATTTCTCTATCTAAACACTTATCCCTTGCTAGCCACATTGAGCCTCTGAATAGTTTCTTTTAAATAAAGCATGCTAGATAGCCATCCCCCACACTAAGGTAGATAAAAATGCAATCAGAGATGACTACAAAATGGAAAGTGAGCCCCGCATCATATGGGGGGTATTTTGAAATGAAAAGAGGAAGAAGAAAAAGAAAAAACATCATCCTTTCTAAAACAGGGAAGCATTTTGAAGAAGACATCCCTTAAGAACAAGGGGGCAATTTGAAGAAACATCTCTCTCTCGTACAAAATAGAGCAATTAGATAGCTACTAGCTTTTGAAACCAGCATGAGTGGAAAGTAGGTTTGAGCCGTTATATCCTTTTCTTTCTTAAGCCAACACCATAGCCTACAATATGGTCCATAATAAAGTCCTCTCGGATTGAAGAACGCAACTTAGCAACAAGGTGTTAGATACTAGGGGCATAACCAATGTGAAAGGTACAAACAAGGAAAAGTGGTATAGGGGCACAACTGCATCCCCCTTAGAAGCACATAATCTCCCAAGAGGCGTGCAATGGTCACTTATCAATTCAACTCAAAGTAGTCAATTCACCCTAAAGTAGTAAACTTGCTAGGGTCATGGGTTCGTGGAACAGTTTTGCGTCTCTTGACGACTAAGTGGTTTGAATGTGAATCATGTAGGGAAAATGATGTGGTTTTGAAATTCTGAACGAGAAATTTTCAAAATTGATTTTATCCTAAACATTCTTGACACGAGAATGCAAGTACAATTACTTATTTGCAAATTGTTTTAGAGATAACATGGGTTTTCCATTTTATGAGGAGTGTACCTAGAAGGTCCCTTGGCCATTTAGTGTGTTGGCAGCGTCGCTAGAGTGTTGCAAACCTCCAAGTCTCTTGAGTCTCGTCGTCTTCCTCGTCATAGCCATTTGGCTAGTATGAGTTTGTTGGCCTCTAGTGGTGTAGAAGAAGCACTAGATTGAGAACGCAAAAGTTGAGATGTCCCAAAACACTTGTTTGCATATCACCATAATCACGTAGTTGCTTACTGTGTAATTTAGGCGGTTGTATTGGCCTCTTGGCCCACACAGTTGATTTTTTTTGCTTGGGTCCCTCACTGTTTGGTCTTATTTGAACATTTTCTTGGGCCTCTTTGGCCCGCAGATTTGATTCATTTTCATGTCTTTGTGGTTGGCGTGCTTTTGCATTGGTCTATTGGCTTAATACTTGATTTTGTTGTTGCTTACAAGTCGCATTATAAACGAGTTTGATTATCTATTGTTGTAACGCCTTTTGGCTCTGAAGAGGAAAAATTGGCACTATCTCTTGATACATTATGTCACACACTCGATTTTTAAACATAAATCTATAAATCATTTCAATAGAGGATCCTTGCATATGCTAGATAATACCCAAAATGAGTTTCCCATCTGCTTAATTACAAACAAGTCCTCAAGTTTTAAAGAAGTACATCCATGACAATGTAGCCCAAAATTAAGTTAAATACATGTATAAAGCATTTAAAATATTACAATTTTGTGTCAAAAGATCAGACAAAGTAAATTAGTTTTACTATCGTCTCTATCCGAGAATAGATTAATACAAAGATGGATAAATAACTATGTCATGTTAGCTTCCAAAAGTCTTCGTCTCCAAATACACCATGTCATGCAACCTATTGCCCCACGTTCGAATCTAAAAAGAAGGATTTTGCTCAGCTACACTAGCCCAGTAGGAAATTCTCAACAAAATCTAAATGTTGTGAGATGATGAGCATGAATACATCAAATTAAATTTGATGTCAAATCCGAATGAATATATGTCGACACCCTTTACGAGTATCATAACATTCCCATACACATATACCTACACGCACATGAATTCACACACACACACACACACACACACACACACTTCTTCCAACGAACCTCTACCTTTGCGAATTTATATTTCCACCCCTTGCGAATCTGTATTTCCACCCCTTGCTCACAATATACTCCACCCCATGTGAAATTGTGTTTCCATCCCTTACGACACAATATACTCCACCACTTGCGAAATTGTGTTTCCACCCCTTGTGACACAATTTACTCCACAATCACTTCACATTGGCAACCACCCTATCATCACAGCCAACACCAATACCATAAACGCATTCCTCACATGACCAGACACTATCAAATACATCACACATAACTCATGAATCACAACATTCAAGTCCACAATACTACTTTCAAAGAATATGCAATTCTCAAGCCATAAAACATTTTATTCAACCATATATAGCAAATAAACACCTAAATCACACATAGTCACTGCAAAACATGTAGAGGAAGAGAGAAATCCCTATCTAGATGGGTTTTGAGCAAAACCCTAGGTCTACCAAGAGGAATAAGCTTGAATCCTTCAAAGACAAGCTTCACCCAAGCTTGGATACATGATCTAGAGCAAATAAAGCCCAAAAACATGAATAACAAGCAAAGATCAACAAATAATCAAAAAGAGAGAGAGAGAGAGAGAGAGAGAGAGAAACGTGATAGATCTTCAAGGAGTGAGAACAAAAACACAAAACTCACCATTGGTTCACCAAATGGAAGAATCTTGTGATTTTGAGGTTGGAAACCTTTGGATCTTGAAGATTTGAGGTTGAAATCAAGAGTTTTGGGTGATATTTGAGTTCGATAGGTGAGAGGGGGTGTTTCTAGGTGTGTTTCGTGGCTTTGGGAGTGAGAAATGACAAAAGTGGGATATTTATAGAAGTCCAAAAAGCGTATTGAAAATTGCAGAAAAACGCAGCGGGTACCGGTATTGGGCAACTCCCAGTACCGGTACTGGAGCCTTCAAAATGTCAATTTGATCAAGGTTTGGACAACGGGTACTAGTACAGGGCAACAACCATTACCGATACTAGTTAGGCAGAAAGTGAAAATTTTCAACGGACTCCGGATTGAACCCAACTTGATACCAACACCTCCAAACAAGATTACAACTTCAAAACTTACATTTTACTATTCTCCAAGAGTCTAATAAGCAACCGAATACGTATATCCGTACACCCCCACAAACATACGTACAACCTTAATAATTAAACTATTCTTTTACTCACCAAATGATTTTCGAAATGATATAAATTTTTTGGGTCTTTACATCCTATCCTCCTTAAAGAAATTTCGTCCTGAAATTTATAATTCAAGCCAAACAATATCATGCATCAAGTACACATGCTCATGTCACAACATATATCACCAAACAATGAATCAACAATCAAAGGATTTGAAATTTCAAAACTCACATTGTTTAATTCGGAAACAAATGCGGGTACTTCTCTCTACCTTCATCTTCCCTTTCCCATGTCGACTCTTCCTTTCCGAGGTTACTCCAAAGAACTCGCACTAACGGAATAGTCTTGCCCCTTAAAACTTGGTCACGCGAATCTAGGATACGTGTCGGCTCCTCCCCATAGGATGCATCAGCTTCCAACTCAAGTTCGGACCACTCTAGAACATGTGACAGATCCAGTTCCTACTTCCGCAACATCGATACGTGAAATACATCGTGAACGCCCGATAACCTTGGCAGTAAGGCCAATCAATATGCGACTTCCCCAATCTTCTCGATAATATCGAACGGTCCGATAAAATGCGGTGAAAGCTTCCTTTTGCCCAAAGTGTGATAATCCCCGACGCGGTGACACCTTAAGGAAAACATGATCCCTCACTTCAAACGATAGCGATCGGCGACAATGATTGGCATAACTCTTTTGCCTACTTTGCGCAGTTAATAATTGTTGACTAATCACTTTGACTTGTTCGGTGGTCCTCTTTTGCACTTCAAGAAGATGTTGACGAATCGCTCTCATGCGCTTGGAGGTTTCTTTGATCAAATCCGGTCCAACTAATGTAGCCTCGCCCAACTCGGTCCAACAAACAGGTGATCGACACGGTCTCCCTTACAAAGTTTCATACAGCGCCATTTCGATGCTAGATTGATAACTATTGTTGTACGCAAATTCGACTAATGGTAGTTGATCTTCCCAATTACCCCAAAAGTCCATAACGCAAGTCTAAAGCATATCTTCTAGAATTTGGATCGTTCTCTCGGATTGCCCATCCGTTTGAGGATGATACGTGGTGCTAAACAATAAGTTGGTGCCACGAGCAGCTTGCAAACTTTACTAAAAGCGAGCGGTAAACCTTGGATCTCGATCGGACACAATAGAAGTTGGGATCTCATGAAGACAGATAATCTCGCGAACATATAGTCGACTAAGTGAACCAATCGAATCCGCAACTTGAATCGGCAAGAAATGCGCTGACTTGGTCAATCGATTGACTATCACCCAAATGGCAGCATGCCCCCTCGGCAACCTCGGTAGTCCGGTAACGAAATCCATAGTCACGTTCTCCCACTTCCGTTCGGCCACTAGCAACGATTCTAACTTCCCGGCTGAGTCGTTGATGTTTGGCTTTGACTTGTTGACATGTAAGGCACTTGGACACGACAATAACGACTTCTTTCTTCATTCCCTACCACCAGAACTGTCTACGCAAATCATGATACATCTTCGTTCCCCCTGGATGGACGGCCAAAGGTGAATGGCGAAATTCTCTCAAGATTTCCTCCCGATACAAAATGGGTATGAACAATTTTCCTTGGTATCACAAACCTTGATGGGCATGAATCATCCACCCCTCTCGAGCGTTTCCACTAGGAAATTTGGCGCGAAACTCTTCCGCTTCTTCATCCTGTTGTTGGGTCTCAATTACTCGAGTTGACAAGGTCGATTGAACGGTTAGGTTACATAAGGTGACTCCCTCTCGAACTTCTTCGAAATTCAAGGCATAGGCGCCCATATCGTTTTTCTTCTTCCACTCATGAATGGCTAGATTCACAAGGTGTGTCAATTTCCTACTTAATTCATCTGCTACCACGTTCGCCTTTCCCGGGTGATTTTGCAACTCAAAGTCGTAGTCTTCTAAGTGCTCCATCCATCGACGTTGTCGCAAATTTAGCTCCTTTTGAGAAAACAAGTACTTTAAACTCTTGTGATCGAAAAAGACTTCGAATCTCTCACCGTATAAATAATGACGCCAACTCTTTAAGGTGAAAATGATGGCCGCAAGTTCTAAGTCATGGGTAGGGTAGTTCCGTTCGTGAGTTTTCAATTGCCGTGATCCATACGCTACCACTCGTCCCAATTGCATCAACACACACCCTAACCCCTCCTTAGAAGCATCACAATACACTAAATATCTGACTTGTCATGCCCTCAATTTTCAACATAAATAAATAACCCTTTTGATAAATAATCCTCACATACAGCTATTAATATCCAACATGAACTTTCCCACCTGTTTAACTACAAACAAAGTCCTCAAGTTTAAAAGAAATACATCCTTGGCACTATTGCCCAAATTAAGTTAAATACATGTGCAAAGTATTTAGAATGCTACAATCTTACGTCAAAAGATCAAACAAATGAAAATTAGTTACAATACCATCTCTAACCAAAAGTAGACTAATAAAAAGATGGATGAGTAACTAAGTCATGTTAGCTTCCAAAAGTCTTCGTTTCCAAATACACCATGTCATGCAACCTATTGCCCTGCGTTCGAACCTGACAAGAAGAATTTTGCTGAGCTACACTAGCCCAGTAGGAAAATCTCTACAATATCTATATGCAAGGCGATGATAAACATAAACGGATCAAATTAAAAGACAAATTCAAATAATGCACATCAATACCCTTTTTCAAAAGTCATAACAATTTCCAATCACAAACCCATACGTACACACACACACACTTGTTCCAACGAATTTCCAACCCTTGTGAGGTAGTGTTTCCACCGCTTGCGTCACAATAGACTCCACCCCCTGCGAACCGTGTGTTTCCACCCCTTGTGTCACACTAAATCCCCATTCACTTCTCAACAACAACAATAACACTATCGTCACAATTGATACCAATGCCATAAACTCATTCCACACACACCAACATTATCTAGTGCGACACATATAGCTCATGGACCATGGCACCTGTTACCACATTACCACTATTAAAGAATATGCAATCCTCAAGCCATAAAACATTTTATTAAACCATATATAGCAAATAAACACCTAAATCACACATAATCACCACAAAACATGTAGAGGAAGAAAGAAATCCCTACCTAGATGGGTTTTGAGCAAAACCCTAGGTCTACCAAGAGCAATAAGCTTGAATCCTTCAAAGACAAGCTTGACCCAAGCTTGGATACAAGATCTAGAGCAAATAAAGCCCAAAAACATGTATAACAAGCAGAGATCAACAAAATCGAGTGGAGAGAGAGAAAAACGTGATGGGGCTTCAAGGAGTAAGAACAAGAACACAAAACTCACCCTTGGTTCACCAAATGCAAGAATCTTGTGATTTTGAGGTAGAAAACCCTTGGATCTTGAAGATTTGAGGTTGAAATCGAGAGTCTTGGGTGAGATTGGAGTTGGGTAGGTGAGAGGGGGTGTTTTCAGGTCTAGTTTGAGGGTTTTGGGTGTGAAAATTAGTAAAGGGGGGTATTTATAGTGAGCTGTCATGCGTGCTGAAAAATCAGAAGTTTTTGCCTGATGTACATGTACCGAGGAATAACAATACCAGTACAGGTACCTAGAAATTTCAGCATTTCACAGTTTCTGGTCACGATGTACCTGTACTGGAAAAAGCAATACCTGTACATTAAAGACAGATTCGAATTTTTTTGCCAACGTTCATCAAATCAAACCCCGATTGCTACCAACACTTTCACACATCATTTCAACATTGAAACTCGAAATTCAACTATTCTTTGAGTGTCCGATACACAACGGTAGACGTATATCCGTACACCCCCACAAACAAACGTACAACTTTATTAATAATACGATTCTTTCACGCATTAAACGATTTTCGAAATTGTAATAATTTACGGGTCTCCACATGACTCCTCATTCGGGCTCAACCAAAACTGGTGTGGTAGTCAATCTTCTCTTTAATTCCTCAAAGGCCTTTTCACACGCATCATTCCAAACAAAGCAAATTCCTTTATGAGTCAATTTGGTCATCGGAGCCGCTAGACGAGAGAAATCAAGGACAAAACGACGGTAGTAACCGGCCAAATCCAAGAAACTACGAATTTTGAATACACTCTTCAGTTGTTGCCAATTCATTATGGACTCTATCTTCCCCGGATCAACAGACACCCCATCCTTCGATACAACGTGACCCAAAAACTTGACTTCGGATAGCCAAAACTCGCACTTACTCAGTTTGGCATACAAGTGGTGCTCTCTCAAAAGCTTGAGAACAATGGAAAGGTGAGATTGGTGTTCCTCCTCCAAAGGTGAGTAGATAAGGATATCGTCAACAAAGACTACCATGAAGCAATCAAGACAGGCACGAAAGATACGGTTCATTAGATCCATGAAAGTTGCCGGTGCATTCGTCAATCCAAAAGGCATAAAAACAAATTCGTAGTGGCCATAACGAGTACAAAAAGCGGTTTTTAGAATGTCTTCCCTCCGAACCCTCAATTGATGGTAACCGGACCTTAAGTCAATCTTGGAAAAACAAGTCGCGCCACGTAGTTGATCGAATAAATCGTAGATTCTAGGCATTGGGTACTTATTCTTAATGGTGACATGGTTCAATTTTTGATAATCAATACACAGACAAAGGGACCCATCTTTCTTCTGAGCAAACAATGTCGGTGCTCCCCATGGTGACATACTCGGACGGATAAACCCCAAATCCTCCAATTCTTGCAGTTGAGTATTCAATTCTCGCAACTCGGCGGGCGCAAAATGATACGGAGGTATGAAAATAGGAGAGCTGCCAAGAAGTAAATCGATGGTGAACTCAAACTCTCTCTCGAGTAGCAAACCAAGTAACTCCTTCGGAAATACATCTGAAAAATCATAGACAACAAGGGGCAACTCCCCGTGTACGGACACATCCTCATCTAAGGCCAAACATGCTAATAAGGTGTACACCGATTCTTGCTCCCTAGACCCACACAAATATCTATAATACAATTCGCGATGGTGTGGTGGTCCACACATTTTCCCTGCATAAATCTTGGCCGTTTGTTTTAGGACACATTTTTCTATATAAATCTCCACCATCTATTAAACCTTGGCATTTTTGTAAATACTTTGCATTTGTTGGAATAAATGGTAGTAATTATTTTTTCAGTTTTGGAAAATATATAATTTGCTGAGATTCTTTCGTCTTTCCTAAAATCACTCTTAACAATCCAAGAGCTAGGATTTCTTTTAGGATTTCTTCCAAGAGCTAAGCCATCAATTATGCATGTCGCCCAAAAAAAAATCAAGAATAAGTAGAAGCGGTAAATCAGTTATTTTTTTCCAAAGATAGCTTCCAGATCAGTTTGATTGGTGTTGAAAGACAAATTGGGTGAATTGCTTTGATTGGGTGAATTCTCATATCAGTTTTTGGTAATGAATTTACGGTGAATGAATTACTCCCTAAGGGTTTTGGTTAACAAATTACCCTCTCTATCTCTCTCACACTCTCCCTAATTATTTTCTGAACAAGTCCTCTTTCCTGTTCTCCCTGAATCTCGCCTTTTGTCCAGTTGTCTCTCCAGAGGTATGTCTCTTTGTTCACTCTTTTTTTTTTAAACGATTGTGATAGCTGTTAATCGAGAAAATGGTGTGTTGTGCAAAGTCATGAGAGAAGTATGTTACTCCACCTTTTTTTTTTCCATGTTTTGAAATTTGGTCATTTGATTAGAAGAACAAACCAATTGGAAAAGTGAACAGAGAAACGTTCCCTACACCCCAAACTTTAACCCATTTTGGTACCAGGTACTACTTTAAGCATTCTCCTTTTTAGAGTTTTTTTTTTAGTTGCACTTAAATGGCCTGCATCAATGGTAGTGTTGGTTTTTAGCACGGTTTTTGACTGATTATGGAGGGAATTCAATGAATCGTCTCTTGCACAAAGACGTTGATTATGGAAAGTTTAAACAAAAAATTAGTTTCTTATTCGATTGTTGACACCATTTGTTTCCCACACATTTTTCCTACATAAATCTCGACCGTTAGCTTAACACACATTTTCCTGCACAAATCTCTACCCTTGATTCCACCCTGGCATTTTCGTAAACACTTTGCATATTTTGGAATAAAACAGAGTAGTAAATGGAAAGTTTATATGAAATATAATGTGCATCTAATATCCCTTAATTTACGTAGACCGCCCCTGATTTATGTAAAGACAATATTCAAAAAAAAATATTGTTCCCATTTGAAAACCAAGCCATGATTTTCGTATACCATCCATGAGGCCATGATTTACATAGCCTCTATTGTATATTGCCTAATAATCTTCCATAATTGTTTCCATTTGGAAAGCAATCACACCAGAAATTTAATTCTTCCATAATAATCTCCATAAGTCTTCCATACTCTGTCCTCCTGATGAAATGTTTCAAATGGAAACCAATCAATCATCTTTCTCTTCTTTACATAATTGTTCCTTTTAGCTAAACATTCCTTTGTTGCTATTCTCTATAATCACTGACATAGGTATAGATACTTTTGTTCGTAAATTCATCCTAGGTCTCTCTTTTTTGCTTTTCACTGTACAAGAAAATCGTGTAGAGGAATGCCAAATATTCTTTTCAACTTTAGGGTAAGCCTCTTTGATGTACTTATCGTACTTTTATGTGTCAATACTCTTTTCTTTTTCTTTTCACACACCATACACGAAGGACAAGTCAATTTATTCAATTTCAAGATGTGTGAGTCGATTTTCCGTGCTATGCACGGAGTAGATTTAAGACCCAAACACTCTTTTCGTTCACATATTTATTTAGCACTTTACTTTAGCGTATTTGTTCAATTTAACTCATATAGATCTTCTTTGATTTCATTTTATTCAAAAGGTTAGCATTGTATCACTAATAATTATTTTTCCCTTTACAAACTTTGTGCATGGGAAACTACTAGGAGCATACTGAAAGTGGTAAGAAAGACATTGAAAGGTGTAAAATTTGAGTTTTAATGGTCTTCTCTTCATTGCATTCACATGCCATCTAATGCCGTCGTAGAATGCAAGTAGTGTCATTGCTCCATAACTCCAATCCGAATTGCTCCACCATAAATCCATTTACACCTGTGTCATTGCTTCATAAAATTCAAATAGTGTCCTGAAATACAATTGATTGTTCGGTATGAGAGAAGGCCAATGTTTTATATCTATTTTTCTTTTGTGTGTAGTGTATTAATGTAGTTTTTTTTCATCTTTCCTTTTATCGTTTTTGCAATCTCATTTGTTGAATTCCTCCTTTCACAATTTTTTGGCAGTTGCCAATTCGTGACGAGCACACCATGCTAACTGTGGATTAGGTGGGAAGACTAAATAGGTGGTTTTTTTTATCGACAGTTGGTGGCTAAAGCAAAATCAAGACCAGGGATTTAAAAGTGCAAATGGTACACTTACCTAAATGCCATAAGCCAGAGCAGCTAAACATATAATTTGGCAATTGATCTTAATTTTTTTATTCCTATATCTTCTTCTATTATAAGAGTGCCTCTATGCACATTCTGGTGGTTGGTAGGATGATATGAGTTCAATTCCTAAACCACCAATCCAGTTGTAGCACGCCCAAGTCAACCACATGACACACCCGTTGCGGCTCTATTCTGGTTCGGCGATGTCACGACTGTGAGCAACCATGATGTAAGCGAGGTATATATTGCTTTGATTTTTATGCAATTTTCTTTCTTCTTCGCTAGCGGACTCCCTGCCTCCCTTATCTATACTTTTTTTTACTCATTTTCACTCTCTTTTTTTTGGCATGGTGGGCAAACTAATGTCAATGGTGGCCCACATATTTTTCCTACATAAATCTTTCCCTGCACAAATCTCCACCCTTCATTCAACCATTGGCATTGGATGGCTCAGACTGATTTCATCCGACGGTTGAGAGTGATTTTTTCAATTTTTGGAAATAATGTTTTCAGTTTGAATGTTGAATTTTTGGAATGTTCACTTAATTTACGGGAAGCTTAATTTTTGGAAAGATTTGATTGGCGATTTTTGGTAATGAAAGAATATAATGACAGAAAATTAGTTCCCAATCAAGCTTGCTCGAGTACTGATTTTTGGTAATCAAAGAATGTAATTAGCTTGATCTTCAATTTTTATGTGCATTTTGTAATGAAAGCTTGATTGGGTATTGATTTTTGGTAATGATTTAAATCGGGTAAGGGATAGATTGGCGTTGATTTTTGGTAATGATTTATTCTCATTTTCAGTTTTCTTTCTCGCCCTAAACGTTTTCTTTCTATTACTCTTTCCTGTCTCCTTGACCCTTGCCCTCTCTCCGGTTCTCTCTCCACAGGGATGGCTCATTCCATTTGATTACTTTGCCTTTTAACATTAGTAGCATGTGTGGCATCACTGGCATGCCTTACGGCCTTTGACTTGACCCTTGGTTTCAAAAGTTCTGTATTGAAGTGGCTATTTGTTTTGAGAGGATATAACAGTGTTACTCAAAATCTTAATGTGTCCATGCTCTAAACATCTTTATTATTGTGACAATCCCATAACAAACTTTATATGGACTATGAAATAGAATAATCATTTCTTAAGTTCTAATGTGTCCAAATATCATTGGGCAAAATATTGATTAGTGTCTAATTGTTTCAGGGGTGAAGGATTCGGAAAACAGTTGGTGCCTCGATGGAACTATTTTAAATTACGTAAGTAGATACCCTTCGTTCCATCTCACTAACTCAAATATGTGCTCGGTTAGAAACTCTATTTCCTTATACATTATTTTTCTTTATTCTGTTGGTTGCTACTATTTGTTTCATGAATAGTTTGGTATATATACATGCTAAAATTAAATAGCTTTAGTTCATTGGTAGCTTGAGTTTTGTTGGTTGTTGTAAGCCTCTTTTTTTAGAAATTTAATTTAAAGGAATAGGTTAAATGGACCATGTTTTATGCTTAATAAAGAAGCAAATTTTGAGAGAATTTGAGGCTCAATAAATGGTGATGGTGGCCATATAGGAGAGAGGATAATGGCTGCGGCTAAATACCCCCCTTACTTTAATTTATTCTGATCGAGTTCAAATTATGTTGCAGATTCTGAAGTTGATTGTCCAAAAAACAAACAAACTGTGATTACCTATTTTTGTTCTAGATACTATTTTGTGGGTTGAACATATGACAATGGAGGGACATATGTATTACGTGTTTCTAGGTGCGATTCCCACTTCGTTCTTTCTATCTTGACTTGATAAATTTATTTTTGCTTTGGTACACAGGATTTTCAAAAGAGTGGTGTTGAAGTGAAGCATCTGGGTGTTTCTAAAATCTCTAACAGGGAGCGAAGATGGAAGAGAAATTCTTTAGTTTTCTCTATATTGAAATTTGTAGGTGTTTCATTAGTCATTTATCTTTCTTCAATTGTGAATTGAAACTACCTTAGGTTGGTGGATTCATGTACAAAAGTGTGATGCTCCAATTGTGATCAATTTGCCAAGTTGAATCCTATACTCATGAATTAGATGGCTTTAAATTTGGCATTATTTCCGGTAGTTAATTAGTACTGGACTATACACATGAATTACAAGAACATCTTCCTGGAAATAGACAATTTTTATGAATATGATTGGGTTATTGTTTTGCGTAGTTGGATTCGTTGGGTAGAGGTTGATATATTGCACGTAAAAGATTGGTGGTGATGTGGCGTCATACTTCAGGCAATGTTTGTTTGCGTGTAATGATCGTTCGAGCCGTGCCTTCAGGCACGGGCAATTTCTAGTGGCTCTAACAGTTTCCGACGCTCCCCAAAAAACTCAAAACAAGAATTCCCAGGTGGACAGATACGGACCCAAAGCTTGAAGCAATCTATGGTAGCGTGAAACGTAGATAGCCAATCCATGCCCAAAATAAGGTCGAACCCCAACATATTCAACACAATGAAGTCAAAGGTAAAATGACGATCTCGAATAATGAGTTCACAAACCTGGCAAATACGATCTAACGGCGATCTACCCCTATAGGTGTCTCAACGAACAACGGAGGATTAATATTCTCAATTTCCAATTCCAAAGCACACGCAAAAGATGCAGCGATGAATGAATGTGATGCTCCGGAATCAAACAATACTCTAGCAAAAGAGTAAAACAATAGATATGCACCCATCACAACCGAAGTCTCCGGGGTCTGAGAAGTGTTAGGAGGTGGTGGAGGTGGAATAGCGGATGTGATGGCGAAGGCCCTTCCCTGAGTCATCAGACTCTGAACATGTCCACCCCGTTGACCTGAACCCTGTGTACGCGTTGAAGAACTCACTCCTCTCTCACTCTGAGATCCCTGAGCTGACATGGTCTGACGAAAGTGAGGCTGCTGCTGCCTCTGAGTGCTTCTGAACTATTGCTGACTAGAACTCTGACCACTCGGTTGTTGCACTGAACTCAACTCGCTTCGTGTTACTTTCCCAAGTGGACAGTTTCTCGCATAATGGTCGTTCCTGCCATAAGTAAAGCACGTACCCAATAGTCACGGACACTGAGCACAAATGTGCCCCGCTTGGCCACACTCATGACACACGATCGAAGGCCTATTCAAATTTCCCCGAGTCCCAAACGACGAAGAAGATGGAGGCCTAAAGTTTGACGGACCTTGCGAAACTGAAAATTGATCTCGCTGCCTCTTCCAACCTTGACTGCCAAAACTCCCCGAAGAAGAGCTCACACCCCCTACCGGTTGCCTTGGTTCCCAAGCCTTAGGATTTTTTGACATTTCCTTTGGAGTCTCAATATTCCTTGCACACTCTACAACCTCGAAAAATTTCCCTTTGCGTTGTGCCATAACAAACTTCTTCACGGTCTCATGTAAACCTCTCTCAAACCGCCTACACTTCCTTTCTTCAATTGCCACTAATTCTGTCAAAACGAGATAAAGATAGAAATTTCAAAGTATACTCTGACACAGTCATATTCCCTTGTTCTAACTTCTCAAACTCCTCCTTTAATTGGTCACGGCTAGTCTCCGGAAAGCATTGCTCCTCAAAGAGCACTTCGAACTCGGCCCAAGTTAAGTTCTCCACATCCGCTCATTCGCTTGAGCTGCGGTCCTTGCCACTCTCCTCGTGTCCTTTCTCGATTCTAAAACTGACTCCCACCTTTCATTCGCTTCCCCAGTAAGTTGGACGGCCACAATATTGACTTGCAAGTCATCCTCTGTGATCCCAAGAGCCCTGAAAAGCTTTCGAATCTGAGCTAGCCAATGATCGGCTACAAGAGGGTCACTGCTCAACCCATCAAACATCGGTGGATTTCTACGACTGAACTCCCTCATAGCTGACAACACACGATTATCTGCACTTTCCTTAGGAGCTGGGTTTAGAAGGTTCGTGGCCGCAAGAGCCGCAATGAAATCCCTAGCAAAAGGATTCTGAACTATCAGTTCTTCCTCTCCCTGACCATGCCCAACCCCTTCTCCTGGATTCCCACTAGGATTCTCACCATGCTGACTAACCTCGTCCTCGATTGGCTCTCTTCGGCCATGACCATGACCATGACCATGGCCACCCTGACCGCGACTACGACCGTGACTACCCCAAATCTCGGCCTCACCTACTCTAGCACGCGTTCTTGGAGGCATCTTGCTTCAAGTTGTAAGAAAAAAGAAGCTTATCAATGACAACACTATTTAATGAGGTCTAAGCCCCCGACCATCCCAACACAAGTGAGACAGCTCTACGCCACTCCACCATATTGAAATGCAATGCCAAGTAATCCAAATAATGTCAATGCACTCAAGCACGAATATGTTTATGCAAAAGGCGAGACTTTTAGACTAGTAGTCTCCCCACAGTCTCAAAGTATGCAAACCTAGATGCTCTGATACCAATTTGTCATGCCATCGATTTTTAAACATAAATCTATAAATCATTTCAATAAAGGATCCTTGCATATGCTAGATAATACCCAAAATGAGTTTCCCACCTGCTTAATTACAAACAAGTCCTCAAGTTTTAAAGAAGTACATCCTTGGCACCGTAGCCCAAAATTAAGTTAAATACATGTGCAAAGCATTTAAAATATTATAATCTTGTGTCAAAAGATCAAACAAAGTAAATTAGTTACAATACCGTCTCTATCCGAGAATAGACTAATACAAAGATGGATAAGTAACTATGTCATGTTAGCTTCCAAAAGTCTTCATTTCCAAATACACCATGTCATGCAACCCATTGCCCCGCGTTCGAATCTAAAAAGAAGGATTTTGCTGAGCTACACTAGCCCAATAGGAAATTCTCTACAAAATCTATATGTAGTGAGATGATGAGCATGAATACAGCAAATTAAATTAGATGCCAAATCCGGACGAATGTACGTCAACACCCCTTGTGACACAATATACTCCACCCCTTGCGAAATTGTGTTTCCACCCTTTGCGACACAATTTACTCCACAATCACTTCACATCGACAACCACCCTATCATCACAGCCAACACCAATACCATAAATTCATTCCACACATGACTAGACACTATCAAATACGTCACACATAGCTTATGAATCACAACATTCAAGTCCACAATACTACTTTCAAAGAATATGCAATCCTCAAGCCATAAAACATTCTATTCGATCATATATAGCAAATAAACACCTAAATCACACATAGTCACTGCAAACATGTAGAGGAAGAGAGAAATCCCTACCTAGATGGGTTTTGAGCAAAACCCTAGGTCTACCAAGAGGAATAAGCTTGAATCCTTCAAAGACATGCTTCACCCAAGCTTGGATACAAGATCTAGACCAAATAAAGCCCAAACACATGAATAACAAGCAAAGATCAACAAATAATCGAAAGTAGAGACAGAGAGAACGTGATAGAGCTTCAAGGAGTGAGAACAAAAACACAAAACTCACCCTTGGTTCGATCACCAAATGCAAGAATCTTGTGATTTTGAGGTTGGAAACCTTTGGATCTTGAAGATTTGAGGTTGAAATCAAGAGTTTTGGGTGAGATTGGAGTTCAGTAGGTGAGAGGGGGTGTTTCCAGGTGTGTTTCGTGGGTTTGGGAGTGAGAAATGACAAAAGTGGGATATTTATAGAAGTCCAAAAAGTGTGCTGAAAATTGAAAAAAAACGTAGCGGGTACCGGTATTGGGCGACTCCCAGTACCGGTATTGGAGCCTTCAAAATGTCAATAATAAAACTATTCTTTTACTCACCAAATGATTTTCAAAATGATACTAATTTTATGGGTCTCTACTCATTAGGTCACTCCACCACCGCGCCTCTTGGCATTGCACTCTTGATGTATTGGGTCTCTCAACCACTATGCCTCTTGCCATTGCATCTCTCGATGTATTTGGTCTTTTGATCACTATGCCGCTTGGTATTACATATCTCGCTGTACTAGGTCTCTTGACCTATACACCTCTTGGAATTGCATCCCTTGATGCGTTATGTCCCTCGACGAAGACGCTCCTTGGTGTCGTGTCCCTTGTCGCTTAAATTTCTTAACCTACACGCCTCATGGCCTTGCATCTCTTGATGTCTCTCAACATGCTACGCCTCTTGACCCCTAAATGATGTGGTATTGTGGTGTACTATGTCTCTTGACATATTTTGCCCCTTGGCATCCTTTAATGTGGTTTGACCTATTTTACTGTAAGCATTCTATTAACAAAACAATCTGCACATATCTCTTACACCGTTGTGTCTTGAATAATGTGGCTTGCAGTGGTTGATGTCTTTGTTGCATGTCACTTGACATAAGCTAATCACATGTCCTATGATTTGAAGCATGAGGTGTAATAAAATAAGTGTTACATTCTAAATTCCAAATAGAGTGTGCAAAAATCAAAATTACGTCTCTCGACTTGTATGCCGCATGGCGTTGTATCTCTTGATGCATTATGATGATGTTTGTGAGTCACCAGACCTACTATGCCTGAGCATTCCCTTGAATGAAACCTGGTGCTACACTCATAAGATTCACTAATTGAGTGTATTTTGCTATCAAATATACCCTATGTTTGCATTTTATTTGAAACACGTGGCTTCCAGACGGAGTATGTTGCTGAATTGCCTCCAGAAGGCGTGTGTTGTTACATTGCCGAAGGAGGCAATGGAAATCTCCTAAGGCATGCATGTGGATCACCCTGTCAATGGAGGCGATGGAAATCTCCCTGACACCAAGTTGAATTTGCCAAAGGAGGTGATGGAAATCTCCTGAGGCATGCATGTGGATTACCCCGTCAGTGGAGGCGAAGGAAATCTCCCTGACACCAAGTTGAATTTACCAAAGGAGGCGATGGAAATCTCCAGAGGCATGCATGTGGATCACCCCGTCAGTGGAGGCAATGGAAATCTCCCTAACACCAAGTTGAATTTGTCGAAGGAGGCGCTGAAAATCTCCTGAGGCATGCATGTGAATCACCCCATGTAGACACCTCCCACGTGGGGCATCGCCATACAGATTGATCATGCTTGTTTGGTTCCACTTCATAAACCAAGATCGTGGATATTCCTATGGCTAGGAACATCGCCACACGATAACGGTTATCATCAAAATAGATTCGCCACCTAGTTTATTAAAACTAAGAAAAATAGATAGAGATTCCGGGTACGGGATCCAAGAGTACAATAAGGGGAAGGTGTTAGGCACCCCTCTTTGCCCAGTCGTGAGACTGGCCCATAATCATTCGACATACAATGTATATTTGCTTTATTTAATTCTAACACATAATCTGATTTTTAGCCTTTAACAGTTGATAAGGTGAGCCAGTACGATAATTGAAAGCATGCATCAGAATAAGCAGAAAACAAATATGTCCCAGCAAATAGATCCCTCGGCCAGTGAATTGATGTCACAACCGAGGAATCCTACTAGATCGATGTATCGGCCGAATGATTGATTCCCCAGCCGATGTTCTTCCTCACACCAGAACAAAGAGTTAATCAAGAATTAAAATACTACAATTAAAGTATAAAAACAGAAGATGAATCAAACCATAGGCTCCTGGGCCTCACCACCATGATCCCTCAGTGCTTGATTGCTTCGGATTGAGGGTGATTGACTGATCTTCTTCTTGAAACCCTAGGATTAGGGTTTGTACTTTGGAGTTTGATCGCTTGGGACGCGGCTGCTCATAAAAAGGGCTTTTGTAGAGAGGATATGAAAGATAATTTCTACAGAGCTTGGAGCTATGAGATGGAAGAATTGAATGTTAATTTTGGAACCCTAAAGGCCTCTTTATATAGGCAATTGGTGACTCATTCCGGCCAATCAAATGGCGTGAATCAATAAGGTAGTTTAGAGTAACAAGATCTCTGATTGAATATGCTTTCGTAGCCCTAAAGAATTGGAAAATGGATGCTAGGGTTTTGGTGCATCAATCAAACGACTAACAGAACATTCCAGAATTCTAGAAAAGGACGATTTGGCGGCCGAGGAATAGATCTGGTGGCCAAGGAATCGATCTTACGGCCGATAGATGTATTTTCCTAGGATGTTGTATTTCTATTTGAAAGGCTCTTTGGCTCTAAATTGGGTCCTCTAAGTGGCTAAAAGTACTCACCAAAAGTCCTAAGGTTCACGAGAAGTCAATCAGCAATCACTGTATCCAGTAATCATCGGTATGGTCCCCAAGGTGGGACTTGAAATAATTGTTAGGCAAAATTGGGGTGTCTACAGATACCCCTCTTTGCTTGAACTTAGACGGATCGCGAGACATGTTTAAGTAAGAGTCAAAGTTGGAAAAGCAACTCAATTTGGTCCAACCACTACTCCAAAGGGTTTTTTTGGAAAAGGTTTTTGGTATGGTCAGGTCGGGAGGCTGCCTATGAATTCCACAAGGGAAATTCAGACCAACCGTAGTTCGGAGGCAATAAAGAAAAATAAAAAGTTCAGAAGGTTGAGGACAAAAGACGTACCTTTAGGCTTAAAAAGCCATAGTGCAACGTACCTGGGCCATGCCAGGATTTTGGCGAAGAGTAGTTGAAGGAGCGCGGAACTGCCGGGGAAGTTTTGCTGAGAGCATCCTCAGTATTTTTGGGTTGATCAATACACAGCGGTTGAGTCGATTGCTTTTCATGATCATCCATACTTTAACTAAGGGGAGCTTGGTTGGGTAGCCTATCCTTGCAAATGAGCTTGATGAAATTGATGTAATTGGGGTGGAATCCAAACCATCTTCTAGAGACAATCGAACGCCAATTTTGAAATATGGTGGCACAAGGCCGGTGACTGGAGCATAGAGCTTGAAGTGATGGAACTGCGGCATAGAGCCGGTTGTATTCAAGACTTACCTGTTTCATGAAAGAGATGCAAAACATAACATGCATATGATGATGACGATGGTTAGATATAATGGTGATGGTGATGCAAACTCGATGATAATAATGGTGATGCAATTAATGCTTATGTGCACGGGCCCATGCATGTGTATTTGATTTAAGCATAGAGCTTATTTTAAATTTTGGACTTGAACATTCAGAGCGTAGAGCTCGAGCATTCGGAGGGTTGAATCCAAGCATTCAAAGTACATGCTTTGAGCATCCAGTACGCAGTGGTTGGGCATTCAAACGTAGTGCTTGAGCATTCAAGTGTAGAACTTGAGAATCCAGTACACAGTGGTTGGGCATTCGAAGAGCTTCGAGCATTCAAAGTGTTGGACTTTGAGCATTCAAGCGTAGAGCTTGAGAATAGATGATATCTTGTTTATTGGTTATGGCGTAGAGCCAGTTGAGATAATGGGTGTAGAGCAGCTGAGTTTCTGGGCATAGAGCCGCCGAGTTGGCAGGCTTAGAGCCGCTGAATTTGCTTGATGATAGTGAGTTTGTGGTGCTGCTAAGTTGTTGAGATGGTTACGAGCATAGAGCCACTGAGTGACTTGGGCACAAGGCTATTGAATGAACACAGAGCTGCTGAGTGATCATGATGGTGAGCACAGGTGTAGACACCTCTCGAAGCGGGGCATCGCCATACAGATTGATCGTTGCTATTTGTTTGGTTGTTTGCTTCATAAACCAAGATCATGGATGTTCTCATGGCTAGGAACATCGCCACACGATAGCGGCTATCATCAAAACAGAGTCGCCACCTAGTTTATAAAAACTAGTAAAAACATATCGAGATTCTGGGTACGGGAGCCAAAAGTACAATGAGGGGAAGGTGTTAGGCACCCCTCTCTGCCCAGTCGTGAGGCTGGCCCATAGTTGTTCGACATAAGATTAATACATGCACTATTTAATTCCAACACATAGTCTGTTTATTAGCCTTTTAAACAATTAATGGTGAGCCAATACGATAAGTAAAACATGCATCAAAATAAGCAGAATAAAATAGGCTGTCCCAGGGAGATGGATCCCACGACCGGTGAATGGATGTCACGGTTGAGGATCCTCCTGGTTTGATGCATTGGCCGATGGATCGAAGATCCAGCCATTGTTCTCCCTCACACCAGACTATACGACTAACGGATAATCATAATGCTATGATTAAACGTAAAAAACAAGAAATAAATCAAACCAGAGGCCCCTAGACCTCACCACCTTGATCCCTCAGTGGCTTGATTGCTTCGGGTTGAATGGGATTAACTGATTGCTTCTCGAAAAACCTTAGGGTTAGGGTTTGGACTTCGGGGTTTGATCATCGGATTAGCGGCTGCCTTCGGAAGATTGGGGCTTTTGCAGAGGGGACTTGAGAGTGTATATTGACGGAGTTTCGTGGCTTGAGAGGGTGTGTTGGTATATTAATTTCGGAACCCAAGGGCTCCTTTATTGTCACGCCCTCGATTTTCAACATAAATATTAATACATTTCAATAAAGAGCCTTGCGTATCATACATATTACCCAAAGAGTTTCTCACCTGTTTAATTTACAAATAAGTCCCCATGTTTAATGAAATACAACTATGGCACCACTGCCCAAATTAACTTAGATACAAGTACAACATGTTTAGAATATTACAAACTCTGATAAAAAGATAATTCAAGAACAAATTAGTTACAAAGCCATCTTTAATCAAAAGTGAGTCTATTACAAAGATGAATCTATATTATAAAACAAGACGATCTTCTACTAAAATGCCTATTCATATAAACAGAGCACCCTCTACAACCGTTTGATCATACTTCCTATTAACTTTGTAGCCGTTGGATCGAATGAATATTTCCTAATATGAAATTAGTGACTAATTATGGTAATCTATAACTACTGAAGTTATCCTAATCCTAATGCTATAATCCGCAAAAATTGTATATTCCGGAAAGGCATGATTGTATAATCCTAATGCTAATTGTATAATCAGCCAATTTTCAGGGAAGGCATGATTGTTTAATCAGCCAATATTATATAATCCTAATCCTAATGCTATATTCCGGAAATTAAATCAATCATGCCTTTCTTTTATTGACTAATCCTAATCTCAACTCTTTCTTTTTTTGACTAATAATATTCCGAAAATTAGTAACTAATCTTAATGCTATAATCAGCCAAAATTTGAAATAAAAATAATGAAATCTATATCATATGACAAGGATGTTTTTGAATCCCCAAATTCCCACCTATATTTTTCTTGGGATAAATTGAACTTCTACCAAATCTTGATATCCTGATTTGTTGTGAGGGTAAAAAAAAAAATTTAATTTATCCCTCAGTTAAATTAACGCTCCGTTCCGAAACTCATTTTAAGTACTTATTTTTTAAGAAGGCAATTTCAAGCTAAAAAATAATGTGTTTATGCAAATGATGTATTCTAATAATATGGATCTTGTTTGATAGATCTTATCAAGATCTTTTATACGGTGCAAAAAATAATAATAATAAATTTTTATTTACATTATTTTTGAGTTAAAAAATGTGAAATAAGTGCATATTTTTTAAGAACGTATTCTGGAATGGAGCCTAAGACTTGCCGTTGATTGACTTAAAGATCTGATTGCCATTGATTGATTTAAAGATCCGATTGCCTATTGTACAGATTTTCTATTGTAATGACTTAATTTTTTTTCTATCCAATTTACCTATTGCCGATTGTCATGATTTTCGAAATTTCCGAAATTGCCGATTGTAGTTGATTGTAATGATTTCCGAAATTGCCGATTGTAGTTAATTTGGGTGGAATTAAAGACTTGATTGTAAAGACTCGCCATTGATTTGATGAGTATTTCCGAAATAGTATAAATGGGTGATTTATGAACTTGCCATTGATTGGGTGAGTGCTATAATGGAAATACAAATCGGGTACGGCAAAATTGCCGTTGATTGAACAATACAAATTGGGGTGAAACAAATTTATCTCCCTCTCTCTCCCTAATCGTTTCTCTTTCTCTCTCTCCCTAAACGTTTCTCCCTGACTCTTGCCCTCTCTTCAATTCTCTCACCACAGGAATGGCTCTTTACTTTGTTTTTTTCCAGTTCTTCAAAAAAAATTTTTATCTCCCTCTCTCTCCCTAATTGTTTCTCTTTCTCTCTCTCTAAACGTTTTCTTTCCAGTTCTCTTTTCCATTTCCCTGACTCTCGCCGTCTCTCCAATTCTCTCACCACAGGTATGGCTCTTTACTTCATTTTTTTCCAGTTCTTCATGTTTTTTTTTTCCAGTTCTATTTGTTAAGTTCAACTCCAAAAAATTTTGATTACGCTCGGTTCAAATTGGAGTGACGGCTGTACTGAGTATAATGTTTGAATCTTTTTTTTTTTGAGAACATACAAGGAGGGAGAGGGTTTCAATTCGAGCAATTCAAAAGTGCATTGGTAATGAAGAAGTTCAATCTATAGAATTGAATGAAGAAGTTTTTTTTTTACCCTCACAATAAATCAGGATTTGGTAAAAGTTTAATCATGATTGCCCTCACATAATGATTTTACTTTTTTTCTATCCATTTGGTTATGAAATTCTACGACTTTCAAGTTATTTTCCATCATCAAAATCGTGCATAGCACGGGTCTTATGAGATTCCCAAATGGGATAATCAGTAACACAATCGAACAAAAATGTCTATTCATACATTACTCAAACTACTGGTATTCACAAATTGTATCAGTAACACATTACTCAAACTACTGGTACATCAGTGTTTTTTGATTTGATCAAGATTTATGTGTTCGAGTTTATTCTATGCGTCTTAGTTGGTCTCTTTCAAGCAAGGTAATTTTGTGATTGATCTCATAATCTTCATATACATAGAGGTATCCACTGATCAAAAAATTGTTTAACGGACAGGCTCACTTATAAGAAACTTTTAAAAAAAGAAGATTTACAGCTAATCATTTCATTCTTAATTTATGGAATTTCTAATAGAGAGATGGTTAGTTTGTTCTTAGAGGCATTCAACAAGGAGATCATGTGCAACCAAAGTGAGTGTGATTTACATAACTTTTCTATGATTTTACTTTCTTATGTATCCAAAAAAATTTCATGGATTTCTGTGGTTTTAGACGTCGTTTACAGATTTGCTAAGGTTCTTTTGAGCACACCAAACATCAACCAAGGTAATGGCATGAATTTAATATATTGTAATATTTGCTCAAGCAATGTGTGATTTTTTCCTAATCTTAATTTGATTTTTGCCTAATCTTAATTTGTTACAAGCTTTTGTTAATTGGGAACGGGTTTTCTCTATTATCTATTGACAGATATCAATGTTTGGATTGCCCTATTCATAATTGCTTTCTAGGGACATATCGTAGGCAAGAAAAATGGTATACAGCCATATATTCTTGTCATTTTATTATTATTGATTTTTTTATCTACACAAAATCAATATAGATTTTTTGTTTGCATTGATGTTTTGATGGTGTTTTTTATTTTATCAAAGTTTTATGCATTTGAGTTTGTGCATATAGAAGTTAGAAATTGAAAATTTATTTGCTCTTCACTTGCTGATTCAAGTTAAACAGGTCAATAAATTTGTTTGGGTTATTATTTTCCGCAAACTTGAATTCATTGGGTAGGGGTTGATAGATTTGGTTGAATGTCCAATATTTGTTTGAATTGTTCAAGCAGTGTCTTCAGACACAGGCATCCACTAGTAAGTAACTAAAAGAGGTTAGCTTCTAAAAATCTTCATGTCCAAGCACACCATTGCATGTAGCCTATGGCCCAACATTCGTATCTGAAAAGAAGGATTTTTTTGAGCTACACTAGCCCAGTAGGAAAATCTTTACCAGCCTTATATGCACATATGATGATAAGTGTAAAATTAGAGGGCAAGGAGACATAGTTCAAGCATAAAATAACTATGGACTCATTGGTCTATCGACAATCATTCTATTAGTTTATTAGAAGCCAACATCATATTTCATAAGACTCTAACACTTCCTCAATCGCAAACCGACTTGCTACCCCAAATTCCCACCTTTGGTATTTCCACCGCTTACGTTACCATATACACTACGAGGATTACCATGTTACCACCCCATGCGTCATAGTGATCCTTAATGACTCGGTTCACCGTATTGCCACTCCTTGTGTTAAGGGATCCGTCTAAGTCTCTGTATTACCACCACTTGCATTACGGGACTTCCTAATCCATCCCTCAACTCATTCACCTACCCTCGCACTCTAGAAGTCAACTAAGGCTCTACCTTAATCACTCGTTCACCTAAAACATCTTATGGTATTCTAACAATGCTATAAATATGTCACAGCATAACCAAAATCAATTTATCAATACGACATATTTTAAACAAAGTTCTAATTAAGGAAAATCCTTATTCGGTTCTAGCTAACGGGAAACCATCGGACCAAGGAATACATCGATCAATCGTAGGAAGTCAACTAGACATGCTTTAGATAGCTTAGGGGGTGTCCAAAAGGGTTTAGAAGTGATCGGGGGTCAAAACAATGAAATTTGGAGCAACATGGCAAAACTGCCCAGAAAACCATGGAGTATCGATACAAAAATAATTGTATCGATACGGGAGAGTTTGGAGTATCGATACAGAAATAATTGTATCAATATAGGAATGTTACAGTATCATCTGAAAGTTGCTTCTGAAGCTACTGGAATGCAGATTCCTTCAGCGTATTGATACACCAACACTTGTATCGATACGGGGACGTTACGAACGACGATTTTGTGTAGAAAACTCAAAGGCCAACACAACAAAACAACCAATGATTCAAGGCATGATTTCTACACTTAATTAACATATAAACATGTAAAAGAAGCAAAGAAATCCCTACCTCAGGTCAAGGAGCGAAACCCAAGAGATTCGTACAAGCCCTAGCCCCGAACTCTTTGAAACCAACCGAAATATTCTCCTCCGAGCTTGACCCACGAAATTTGGAGCTCAATAACGTGATTGAAAGGCTTGAGGGAGGTTGATTCTTGAAGTTTTGGGTGAGTTTTTGAGAGGGAGCAAGAGAGAGAAAGGAGACGGTGGACAGAGATGGGAAAAGGGGAAAATGGTCCCCCACACCACACACACACACACACACCTTATATACACATGTATCCTTTAAACTACACATTCAACAACCCCCCCCCCCAAATCTCAATTCCTTCGCTTTAGTCCCCAATTCAATATATCACCCAATAAACCATATCTTTCCAATTAGTCATTTAATAAATATTGTAACGCCCCGAATTTTGGGTACGTTAAATAAAATATTTTATTATAAAAACAAAGCGAGTCCAGCTCGTCATTACATTATAAACCTTACAAAAGTACTCTTGTTTACAAAACAGAGGGATCTGGGGTTCCTAACTACAGTTCTTCTTACTTCTCCAGCTCCTCGGCTTCGAATGCCTCCAAGGTGAATAGTTCGTCATATTCGTCTATCAAATCTGACATATTATACCTGCGTCGCCACCCATATAATATGCCAGGGTCACCACAAGGTAACACCATGAGCTACGAAGGCTCAGTAGTATAATCCTAATACTAGCATCGATTTCCACATGATAAGTACATAAGCAGAACATAAAGCAATATCATATCCACATTCATTTCATAATTATCGTTGGTGTCCAAAATCCTTGAAGTTCTTCCTACGTAACCCATCGTAGACCGTGTTGATTTTACTACCTTTCTTTTCCAAAGTCTCCTTTTTAACTCACCCAATCTCGGTTCCGCCGCGCCGGGTTCCCGAGCATCCTCACAACGGTTCCGCCGCGCCGGCTTCCCGTTGGCACACAAAACTTGCATTGGCTCCTCTCCACGGATAACCAAGCCATATTACTAACAAGGCTACCACGTCCGGCCTTATTGGCAATCTTCACAAAGGGCTACCAAGTCCGGCCACTTTGTGGTTTTCATAATCCACACGATGGGCTACAAGTCCGGCCACATCGCGGTTTCAAAACACATTTCTCTTGTTAAACACACCCTAGGTGCCATGTTTCTAACTTCCTCGGTTTTCGTGTCACGTTCTCATGCAAGACTCCGCGTGTAAGAATTTTCATACAATCACGCATTCAATCAAGCCTTGAAATAGTACAACAAGATCATCTAAGCTACATAGCATGCTTTAATCAAAACAACACACATCATGCATTTCCAACTTTTTATTTACGATCGAAGTAACTTCCAAACAACATGCGATTTATACCATACATAGAATTAAGGTGAAAAACTACTTTATACTTGGAAAAGTAGGTAAGGATAACTACCTTAATCCGAAACTAGTCGGGGCTGAATAAGCTAGTTGGAAAAGTTCTACGGGTGGTGAATCTGGACCGAACTTCGGACGGCAGTAACTCGGTCAATCTTTGTCCAAATACGACCGTTCTTGGGTTGAAATCGAAGTTCTTGAAGTGCTCTACAACTTCCGTGAAGGAAGTTAATCCTAAAAACTACTCTAAGCAGGAGAAAACAGAGGATTTTCGAAGGGGCAGTAAGCTGCCTGGAAAATCAGAAATGGTTTCTAGAGAGAAGGAAGAGCAAATGCTTGAGGTGTGAGTTCAAAGCATGGAATGGCTTGCTATTTATAGGCAAACTTTGGCCATCTCCTCTCTCTCAAGGCCGGCCCCCCTCTCTCTTTTTCTCCCTCAAATTTTGACACATGTAAAGCCAACTTTTGAAAGATCAAAGGAGAATCCTAGGCTTGCATGGCTATGTGTACCAAGGATTTGATCTTGAACCATCCAATGGTGGAGATGAGATTGGTACAAGATTCCAAGGGTTAAACAATTAGGAATTGTACAAGGAAGGTCATTGGAAGTTAAGATTTGCTTTGAAGGAGTAAAATTTTCCAAGATTGGATGTACAATGGGAGACCAAGGGTCAAGTACACATCACATCTCCCTCCTCCTCTCTCTCCCAACCGGCCCTCTCTCTCCTCTCCCTCTCCCATTCGGCTCTCTCTCTCCCTCTCTCCTCTCTTGCTCTCTCAAGGTACATATATATGTATATATATGCAAGTATACAAATAAATTAGTAGTACTTTTGTACCAAAGATCAAAAGTAGACTTAAGGGCTAGGATTCTATTTTTAAACAAGTCAATTAACACATGGGGTACTAAGGCATTATATTAATCTACCATGTACTAGAATAATATATACTTGGATACACATGTACAATTGGAAGATCACAATCTCAATAAAAAAAAATAAACAAGGGTACTTAAGAATCTTGGTACTAAGTACCCTACCTTTTAAAATAATGCAATACTTTCACATGGTTTAAAAGAAAAGTTTATTTTAATAAAATCCCATGGTACTTTGAAAGACTAAGCTTTTACCCAATGGGTAATAAAATCCCTAACTTCTATTATCCAATGGATAATAGTTGCTAGGGTAATTATATAGTAAACTAATCAAAAATGTCCATTTTTTAAAAGATAAAAGTACTTAGCCAAGTATACTTTTAAAGTAAACAATTGGGGTTCTATTATCCAATGGATAATAGGTTCCCTAACATTTATTATCCAATGGACAAAGAGTAAAACCAAAAATATTAAAAAGAAAATGAATAATCCATTCTTGTTCTAGGGTTCAAAAGGTTCAAAGTGTCCAAGGGGGGTGCAAAACGGTCATTTTGCAGTGACTAGATAGCTTCCTAGTTTAGTTTCTTCAACCAAAGGGTCAGAAACTAACTAGGCTTGCTAAGCGGGGTTAAAGTGCAAGAAATGAAAGTTCAGGGGCTAAAGCGCAGAGAAATCAAATTTGAAGGGCAGAAACGTAATTATGATAAACCACAAGGAAATTAAGGCAATTAAAATAAAATTCAAATATTTAACGAAATTTTTAACGACCAAAAATTAGGGTCGTTACAATCTATCCCCCTTAAAACAATTTCGTCCCCGAAATTGGCACGCTACTACAAATTAGACTGGGTCGCTAGACCGATCGACTATCCCCCTTAAAAGGAACGAGTCCCTCCTAGGGTATATGCTGTCGCTACCTTCTTATGGCAGTCTATGATAGCCAATCCACTCGTCGAAATCCGGCATGTCGATCGTAGGTCAATTTATTACAGAATAAAGTGAGTCGTCGCTCACAATTACAACATATCCCTAGTAAGAGCATTCGAAATTACAAAATAGATAACAAAAGGGAACTAAGGATCCTATTCTACGGCTCCTCTTGTTCCTCAGTCCGCAGCGCAAAAATACGCCCTCCAGTGCTTTGCTGGTTTCCCATGGGCTGCTTTCCCTTATTCTGCCCATTCTGCTGCTGCGATGGGCCGCCGAGATTTTGCTTCACAAAATCGGCTTCTCCCGGTTGTTGAGCGTCCTGATTTCCAAAGCTCCCATTCCCCTCCTTCTGATTTTGCGGGCATTGGTGGCTGTAATGGCCCATAGCCTGACAGTTGTAGCACCTAACTGTTGTCAGGTCCCGATTGCCTCTCCGTGTTTCACCGTTTTTGGCGGAAGCAGTCTTCCAGGGCTGGTCGCCTTGAGACGAGCTAGAAGGTTTGGCATGGTAGGGTCCATGATTGTTGTTGGAGGTCTGAGTTCGGATAGGTCCGCCAGCGTTGCCTGTCGCCTTCCTCCATCGAGTCTTGAAGTCGTTTTCCTCACACTCCAGTCGAAGAGCGCACTTCACCACACCAGAATAGGTGGTGAAGGCTTGAGCTACCACAGCACTTCTAGCTGTCGTCAGCCCCCATTCGAACCTCCTCGCCTTCTTGTCCTCGGTTGCTACAGCATCCGGTGCATAGCGGGATAGTTCCTCAAACTTGGCCGCATACTGAGTAACGGTCATAGTTCCTTGCTTCAGGTTGTTGAACTCTTGTTCCTTGGCCAAACGGATAGGCGTAGGGAAATATTTGTCGAGAAACAAGGTCTCGAACTGAGCAAAAGTCACGATGGCCACGTCATGGGTTGCCTCCATCAACTCCCACCAGTAGCGGGCTTCTCCTTTCAGCTGGTACGTGGCTAAGGCTACCCGATCTCCATTACGGGTGATTTCCAAGGTGTCCATGATCACCTTGACTTCCTTCAGCCATGCTTCGGCTACGGTAGGGTCGGTATCTCCACTGAAGGTCGGGAGTCGACGTTTGCAGAACTCATTCAATGCTCGGGTCCGGGTCATAGGTCCGTCATCATGGTTTTGGTTTTGGCGGTTAGCGTTCAGAGCGGTCACGAGCGCTTGCATGACTTGGGTTAGGTCGGGATTTGCATTAGAGGGTCCTCCATTATCGTGTCCTAATCCATTGCGTCGATTTGCCATCTAAGAGTGAAAATCGAAAAGGGGGCGGTTTAGTCTGCCGAATCGATTTTTGAAAAAAAAAGCACTTTCTTCTAAGGGTCAAAAGTAGTTTAACAAATAGTATGCAACGGTACTCTTTTAAAAATAACGCAAGTTTTTCATAGACAAGAAAAACATACAACATAAGCATAGAATCACAATCATAAAGCATAGAGTTTTACTACAAAAGGCAAATAAAAACACGAGACTTTTCCTAATACAAGTTGAAAACGATCCTAATCTTCGACATTCTACACCCCGAAGGACTACAACGGTTACTAGATCGGCCGAAGATATGCCGAATTGGCGTCCTCGGTTTCGGTCTCGCCCTCCTCTACCATCTTTCGTTGAAAGCTTGGCGCAAACGACGTTCGTACTCCTTTATGATCGCGGCGAGTGCGGCGGCCACGACGAGAGCCCAATACCAAAAGGTGTTGGCACGGTTATTCACGGCGAACCACCGTGGCATGGCTATGGTGAGCACGGCACAAAATATGATGAAGGCGAAGAGTTGCAACCAAAGGCTTTGGATGATCAAGCGAATTTCGGTTCGCTCGATGTCTCGGATCAAGGCGTCTTCCGGGAATCCTCGTCGTCAGGTTGCCATGGCTCGATAAGGGGTCTCGGTTTTGGGAGGAGTTTTTAAGATGATGAGAGAGGTGAAGAAATGAAAGTGGAGGTGGGGTATATATAGGTGCCGAAAAGGTGAGTGGAGGAGGGAAAAGGTTTAAAGTTTGAAAGTTGAACTTTGAATGTTTTGGAGGTTAAAATTTGAAATTTGAAATTTGAAGTTTAGGGGGGAATGTGGGTTGCCGGCCTAATGGGCTATGCCCGGGTACCCACTCGGTGCTCGGGTCCCACTCTTGTCCCCAATTTAAAATATTGACTCAAGAACGGCTCCTCCACGAACTAGTAAATAAAATTTGCTTAACTAGCAACATTTTTTTTTTTTTTTGGCAAAGGCCTACTAATACAAAAAAAGTATTTTTTTCGAGATTCTAAGTTCCACATTCGATCCTTAATTTAAGTCATCATCCAATTGTTCGGGAATTCCCAGCTCGGCGGTACTGCCAATTTCCGCGCCTTGCTTCAATCCGAAGATTGTTTTGACAGAATTCCACCCAATTTGGGACGGTAAACTTAAACTCGAAGTCACGTTTGTGCAACGGTCAAAACTAGCTTAAGGTTCTACCCATTCTACCCATGGCCGAGGTTTTGAACCTAAAGCTCTGATAAAAAGTTGTAACGCCCCGAATTTTGGGTACGTTAAATAAAATATTTTATTATAAAAACAAAGCGAGTCCAGCTCGTCATTACATTATAAACCTTACAAAAGTACTCTTGTTTACAAAACAGAGGGATCTAGGGTTCCTAACTACAGTTCTTCTTGCTTCTCCAGCTCCTCGACTTCGAATGCCTCCAAGGTGAATAGTTCGTCCTGTTCATCTATCAAATCTGACATATTATACCGGCGTCGCCACCCATATAATATGCCAGGGTCACCACAAGGTAACACCATGAGCTACGAAGGCTCAGTAGTATAATCCTAATACTAGCATCGATTTCCACATGATAAGTACATAAGCAGAACATAAAGCAATATCATATCCACATTCATTTCATAATTATCGTTGGTGTCCAAAATCCTTGAAGTTCTTCCTACGTAACCCATCGTATACCGTGTTGTTTTTACTACCTTTCTTTTCCAAAGTCTCCTTTTTAACTCACCCAATCTCGGTTCCGCCGCGCCGGGTTCCCGAGCATCCTCACAACGGTTCCGCCGCGTCGGGTTCCCGTTGGCACACAAAACTTGCATTGGCTCCTCTCCACGGATAACCAAGCCATATTACTAACAAGGCTACCACGTCCGGCCTTATTGGCAATCTTCACAAAGGGCTACCAAGTCCGGCCACTTTGTGGTTTTCATAATCCACACGATGGGCTACAAGTCCGGCCACATCGCGGTTTCAAAACACATTTCTCTTGTTAAACACACCCTAGGTGCCATGTTTCTAACTTCCTCGGTTTTCATGTCACGTTCTCATGCAAGACTCCGCGTGTAAGAATTTTCATACAATCACGCATTCAATCAAGCCTTGAAATAGTACAACAAGATCATCTAAGCTACATAGCATGCTTGAATCAAAACAACACACATCATGCATTTCCAACTTTTTATTTACGATCGAAGTAACTTCCAAACAACATGCGATTTATACCATACATAGAATTAAGGTGAAAAACTACTTTATACTTGGAAAAGTAGGTAAGGATAACTACCTTAATCCGAAACTAGTCGGGGCTGAATAAGCTAGTTGGAAAAATTCTACGGGTGGTGAATCTGGACCGAACTTCGGACGGCAGTAACTCAGTCAATCTTTGTCCAAATACGATCGTTCTTGGGTTGAAATCGAAGTTCTTGAAGTGCTCTACAACTTCCGTGAAGGAAGTTAATCCTAAAAACTACTCTAAGCAGGAGAAAACAGAGGATTTTCGAAGGGGCAGTAAGCTGCCTGGAAAATCAGAAATGGTTTCTAGAGAGAAGGAAGAGCAAATGCTTGAGGTGTGAGTTCAAAGCATGGAATGGCTTGCTATTTATAGGCAAACTTTGGCCCTCTCCTCTCTCTCAAGGCCGGCCCCCCTCTCTCTTTTTCTCCCTCAAATTTTGACACATGTAAAGCCAACTTTTGAAAGATCAAAGGAGAATCCTAGGCTTGCATGGCTATGTGTACCAAGGATTTGATCTTGAACCATCCAATGGTGGAGATGAGATTGGTACAAGATTCCAAGGGTTAAACAATTAGGAATTGTACAAGGAAGGTCATTGGAAGTTAAGATTTGCTTTGAAGGAGAAAAATTTTCCAAGATTGGATGTACAATGGGAGACCAAGGGTCAAGTACACATCACATCTCCCTCCTCCTCTCTCTCCCAACCGGCCCTCTCTCTCCTCTCCCTCTCCCATTCGGCTCTCTCTCTCCCTCTCTCCTCTCTTGCTCTCTCAAGGTACATATATATGTATATATATGCAAGTATACAAATAAATTAGTAGTACTTTTGTACCAAAGATCAAAAGTAGACTTAAGGGCTAGGATTCTATTTTTAAACAAGTCAATTAACACATGGGGTACTAAGGCATTATATTAATCTACCATGTATTAGAATAATATATACTTGGATACACATGTACAATTGGAAGATCACAATCTCAATAAAAAATAAATAAACAAGGGTACTTAAGAATCTTGGTACTAAGTACCCTACCTTTTAAAATAATGCAATACTTTCACATGGTTTAAAAGAAAAGTTTATTTTAATAAAATCCCATGGTACTTTGAAAGACTAAGCTTTTACCCAATGAGTAATAAAATCCCTAACTTCTATTATCCAATGGATAATAGTTGCTAGGGTAATTATATAGTAAACTAATCAAAAATGTCCATTTTTTAAAAGATAAAAGTACTTAGCCAAGTATACTTTTAAAGTAAACAATTGGGGTTCTATTATCCAATGGATAATAGGTTCCCTAACATTTTATTGTCCAATGGACAGAGAGTAAAACCAAAAATATTAAAAAGAAAATGAATAATCCATTCTTGTTCTAGGGTTCAAAAGGTTCAAAGTGTCCAAGGGGGGGCAAAACGGTCATTTTGCAGTGACTAGATAGCTTCCTAGTTTAGTTTCTTCAACCGGAGGCTCAGACACTAACTAGGCTTGTAACGACCCTAATTTTTGGTCGTTAAAAATTTCGTTAAATATTTGAATTTTATTGTAATTGCTATTAAGATTGTCAAAATTATGTTTTTGTCCTTAAACTTTCGTTTCTTGCACTTTAACCCTAATTGGCAAGTCTAGTTATTTTCTAACCGACTTGTTGGAGAAACCGAGCTAGCAAGCCATTTAGTTACTTTTACCTAACCGCAAAATGACCGTTTTGCCCCCCCTTGGACACTTTGAACCTTTTGAACCCTAGAACAAGTATTGCATATTCTTTTTCTTTTAATTATTTTGATTTTATTCTTTGTCCATTGGACAATAGTTGTTAGGGAAACTATTATCCATTGGATAATAGAAACCCATTTGTTTATAATAAAAGTATATTTAGTTAAAGTACTAAGGATATATAAAAAATAGACTTTTTAAGTACTTTTGACTATTTTATATTAAAAGTGACCTAATATCTATTATCCATTGGATAATACATGTTAGGGGAAATTTTGCCCATTGGATAAAAGAATAGTCTTTCACCAAAGTACCATGGGTTCTTAATTTAATCCTTTTCTTTAAACCAAGTGTGAAAGTACTTGATATTTTGTTAGATAAGTACTTAGTACTAAGATTCTTAAAGTACTTCCATATTATTTTATGTTGGGGTATTGATTCTTCCTAGATACATAAGTACTTATATATATATTATCTTAGTACTTGGTTGTTGTTTAATTGGCTAAGTACATGTGCTCAATTTATGGTTTAAAAGAGAATCCTAGCCTTTAAGGGCTATTTTTGATCTTAAGTACAAAAGTACTTAGCCTTTTATTTGTTTACTTGCATTTTGTACATGTGTATGTATATATATGTACCTTGAGGAAGCAAGAGAGAGGGAGAGAGAGAGAGAGAGAAAATTCGGCTAGGAGAGAGAGAGAGAGAGGAAGGAAAGAAAGAAGAAGATTGGATTGTACCTTGGTTGATTCTCCATTATACTTTCAAATCTTTGGCCATGTACTCTTCCAAGCAAGACTTAACCTCCATTGTACTCCCTTGTACCATTAACTATGGTTTCACACTAGAATTACACTTGTTCACACCTCTTTTCACACCAAGTCTCCCAAGAAGGACAAACTAGCCATGCAAGCCTAGGGTTATTCCTTGATCTTCCAAGATTGTTTGCCATGTGTCAAAACTTGAGGTAGGGAGAGGGGGAGGGGGGCCGGCCTTGGGAGAGGAGAGAAAGCCAAGCTCTTGCCTATAAATAGAAGGCCATTCCCATGCTTTGAACTCACACCTCAAAGCTTTGCTCTTCCTTCTCTCTAGAAATCTCGGATTCCAGTTCCTGGCAGCCTACTGCCCTTCGAAAATCCCCAGTTTTCTCCTTCTTAGAGTAGTTTTTAGATCCAACTTCCTTTAGGCAAGTTGTAGAGAACTTCGAAACCTTGAAGTTAGGCTTAAGAATCACCCCAATCGGTCAAGAAATGACCAAGATATCGTCATCCGAAGTTCAGTGAAAATTCTGGATTTTCATTTCCTGACAGCTTACTGTCTTTTGCTTTACCCCCATTTTTCTCCTACCTAAAGTCGTTTTTAGGATTAACTTCCTTCACGAGAGTTGTAGAGGGTTTCGAGATCTTTGATTTGGACCCAAGAACGACTCTATTCGGCCAAAGATTGACCAAGTTACTGCCGTTCGAAGTTCGGTCCAGATTTGGAGTATTCACTGCCCGTAGAACTTTTCAACCTTGCTTATTCGGCCCCGACTAGTTTCGGATCAAGGTAGGATACCCTTATCCCTATCCCTATGTATAAGTATGTTATCTTGAATTACTTTTCATGTCAATTAATTGTGTTTTAATCTTTAAAGATGAATATGAGCATGCATATATGAATTGCTTGCATTACTTGTGACACGATAAAGCATAAGTGATTTATCACTCCAAGGGCGTCCGAACATGTGGCGTTATGCTTTAAGCGTTGATTTGCATATGTTTAGCAACATAGAGTTGGATGATCTTGCTTGTTTGTTTCAAGATTAAAATGAGTGGTTTGTGTTTACTTTGTAAAAGTCCTACCGCGAAGTCTTGCATGTAAACGAGACACAAGAACCAAGAAAGTAGAACCATGACACCTAGGGTGTGGTTGACAAGGAAAATGTGTTTTCCGAAAAAGAAGATATCTTAGAAACTACATAATGACCGTTTTTGGTGGCATTATGTGTGTACGTGTGTTCCAATGGGAATCCGGATTAGCGGAACCATTGTGAGGTTGTGTGTGTGCGTTCCCATGGGATCCCGGACCGGCGGAACCATGGTGAGGTATAGCTTGGTTATCCGCGGAGAGGAGCCAATGCAATTGTGTGCCAATGGGAACCCGGCGCGGCGGAACCATTGTGAGGATACTCGGGAACCCGGCGCGGCGGAACCGAGGTTGGGTGTGTGGCTTGGTTATCCGCGGTACGGAGCCAATGTCAAATGATTTTGAAAGGCTTGGTTATCCGTGGTACGGAGCCAATGCAAAGGATTTTGAAAAATGGTTTTGTAAGTGGAAAACGTTGACACGGTCTACGACGAGTCGCGTAGGAGAAATCGGGAAATCTTGGACACCAACGTTAGATAGTGAATGTGGACGTATTATCGTCATTTATGTGATTTCTATGATCGTTTGTTGGTAAGCTATGGGTTAGCGGGTAAGGATTTCCTATTGAGCGTTGTAGCTCACGGTGTTGCCTTTTGGTGACCCTGGCATATTATATTGGTGGCGACGCCGGTATAATGTGTCAGACTTCATAGATGAGCAGGGCAAGATCTTCAGCTTGGAGGCGTACGGAGCCGAGGAGCTGGCCAGGATGGAAGAGAAGGCGGAGCTGTAGTTAGGAACCCTAGTTTCTTTCCCTTTTGTAATGAAAGTACTCTTTTGAGAGTTATATTGTAATAAGAGCCTGACTCTGTTTTGAAATTTCAATAAAAATGTTTTATTTAACGTACCCAAAATTCGGGGCGTTACAAGGCTTGCTAAGCGGGGTTAAAGTGCAAGAAACGAAAGTTCAGGGGCTAAAGCGCAGAGAAATCAAATTTGAAGGGCAAAAACATAATTATGATAAACCACAAGGAAATTAAGGCAATTAAAATAAAATTCAAATATTTAACGAAATTTTTAACGACCAAAAATTAGGGTCGTTACAAATATTTTAAGAATTAAAATTATTCGGGTCTCTAAATTTATAGAGGCATAGGGATAACACACCTCAACCAATCAAAATCGAACAATTGAATTGGAGTTATAAGGCAGCATGAACTCCTCATGTTAATCTCCTTACGTAGCTCGAACGCATCGGGATTTGGCTACTAGGGTTTTGTGAACGAATCAAACGATTGACATAACATTCCAGAATCTAGAAAATAGTTGATCTGGCGACTGAGTAATGGATCTGGCACCGGGTGAACGATTAAGCGGCCGAAGGATAGACCTGGTGGCTGAAAGATCAATCTCTCAGGGAGATTTTCAAGCAACAAGTTTCGTGGGTGAAAAAATGATGTTGAGGCCGTGAGATCGATGTTATGGCCAAAAGATAGATTTTCCTAGAATGTTGTATTTTTGTCTGAAAGGCTATATAGCTCTGGATTGGGTCCTCTAAGTGGCTAAAAGTAGTCACCATAAGTCCATGGGTTCACGGGAAGTCAATCAGCAACCACTGTATCCATATCATCATCAGGATGATCCCCAAGGTTGGACTTAAAATAATCGTTAGGCCAAATTAGGGTGTCTACAAATGCCCCTCTTTGACTGAACTTAGACGGATCGCGAGACATGTTAAGTAAGAGTCAAAGCTGTAAAAGCAACTCAATTTGGTCCAACCACTATTCCAAGGGTTTTTTGAATAAGGTTTTAGTTATGGTCGGGCTGGGAGGCTGCCTATGTATTCCACAAGGAAAATTCAGACCAACCGTAGTTCAGAGGCAATAAAGAAAAATAAAAAGTTTGGAAGGTTAGAAACAGAAGACGTACCTTCAGGCTTAGAAAGCCGTACAGTGACATACTTGGGCAATGCCAGGATTTTTGGAGGAGAATAGTTGTAGGAGCGCGGAGCTGCCGGGGAAATTTTTGCGGAGAGCGTCCATAGTATTTTGGGGTTGATCAATACACAGCGGGTGAGTCGATTTCTTTTCATAATCATCCTTACTTTGACTAAGGGGAGCTTGGTAGAGTAGCTCATCCTTACAAATGAGCTGGATGGAATTGATATAATTGGGTGGAATCCAAACCATCTGTTGGGGATGAATTGGACACTGGTTTTTGCAATATGGGGGGCTCGAGGCCAATAACTGGAGTGTGGAGCTTTGATATGAACGAACCGAGGCGCGGAGCCGGTTGCAGTCATAACAAGAGAGCTTGAGGTGTTGAAGTTTTGAGCTTGAAGTGATAGAACTAAGGCGTAGAGCCAGTTGTATTCTGAAGGCAAGAGCCTGAGGTGTCAGAGCTTAGAGCTTGACATGATTGAACCGAGGCGTACAGCCTGTTGCATTATGAAGGTCTGTGCACGGAGCTTTCCCATCATAAATTTTGGCCTAGAGCCAAGGGATTGAGGCGCTGGACCAATCAATTAAACCGAGGTGTAGAGTCGGTTGATTACAGGATTGACCTGTTTCATTAGAGAGAGATGCAGAATATGTATATGTGATGGTGATGGTTAGATGTAAACAGATATGATAATAGGGATGCTGACTCGATGTGATAATGGTGATGCAATTGATGCTTATGTGCACGGGCCTGTGCGTGTGTGTTTGATTTAAGCATAGAGCTTCTTTCAAGTTCTGGACTTGAGCATTCAGAGCGTAGAGCTCGAGCACTCAGAGGGTAAAGTCCGAGCATTAAAAGTACAAGCTTTGAACATCCAGTACGCAGTGGTTGGGCATTCAAGCGTAGAGCTTAAGCATTTAAGTGTATAACTTGAGCATCCAGTACACAGTGGTTGGGCATTCGAAAAGTTTTGAGCATTCAAAATGTTGGATTTTGAGCATTCAATCGTAGAGCTTGAGAACAGATGATATCATGCTGATGGTTACGGCGTAGAGCCTATTGAGAATTGTTACGGCTTAGAGCCAGTTGAGATAGTGGGCTTGGAGCTGCTGAGTTTGTCAGCGTAGAGCCGTTGAGATGGTGAATATGGGCGTACAGCCGCTAAGATGATATAAACGGGCATAGAGCTGCTGAGATGGTGGAATGTAGGCGTAGAGCCACTGAGAGAGCATAGAGCTGCTGATGGTGAGTACAGGCATAGAGCTGCTGAGCTTGGAGTTGCTGAGAAATAGTGAGCATGGGTGTAGTGCCGCTAAGACCGGCGTAGAGCTGCTAAGACAGTGAGCACGGCCGTAGAGCCGCTGAGATGGTTGAATACACGCGTAGAGCCACTGGGGCGGTGAACATGGGCATAGAGCCATTGAGTAACTTGATGGTAGGGATCATGGAGCTTGAAGTGGAATGCATGGAGTATGGAGCAAGCGTAGAGCTGGGAGCATGGCGAGCGTAGAGCTGTTGAGTGATAGCGAGCATGGAGTCGCTGAGTGACTTGGTGATAGTGAGCACGTGGTGCTGCTGAGTTGCTAAGATGCTAGAGGATTTGCCGAAATGGCAAGTATGGAGTAAAGCCGTTGCGTAGCTTGATGGCAGTGATTGCTACAAAGCTGTTGGGATGATAGGGAATGCAGGGCTTGGCTGATAATGCGCTTCAGAGCTGCTGGACGAGCTTAGAGCTGCCGTTGGTAGTGAAGCTGCTAGATGAGCTCGACGATGCTGAGTGAGCTTGCTGATATAGAGAGAGCGATTCCTTGCACTTAGGCATGCCCCCAAGGCTAGTTTAATCACTGGTTTTGTTGGTCACGGCCCCAAAACCTCATTCTTGCTTGAATTTGGTGCACTGAGCAGAATCTGCTGCTATTGTAGGAAATAGATTAAAAGGCCAGAAGATCGATCCAGTGGTCGTATAATTGATATCTTGGCCGAAGGATCGAAGCCTCGGCCGTGTAATCGCTTTACTTCCAGAGCTCTATAAAAGACAAGCCTTCGGCGTTTTATTTCATTTTTCTCCTTTCTCTCTCTTCTCTTCATTTCTACCGGAGACCGTCTCCGAGGATTCCTTTCTCTTCTCTTCATTTCTTCATCAGGCTCGGGCAACATGTCAGCATGGCCGGCAAGAGAGGAGGGAGTCCACACTGTTCTTGGTCCTGTCTTGATGTTTGATTAGGGACCCTCGCATGGGGTGCTTGCTTCCGTGATCTGGAACTCTTAGGGTGGCATTTGTATGCGGTATGGTGGTTTTTCTGTGCCACGTGGTGTCTCTTCTGCACCACAGTGCTTCTTCGGTACACGTTGCCCCGGGGGTGTCCTCTTCTTTTTTGTACCTGGACTCTAGTGTTCGGACCACTAGTCCTACAGGAAACTAATGTATAGTTTGTTTAGGAAATGTGGGATGATCCACCTTGTGATGTAAAAAGCTTTTGTTTAATGAAACAAAGTCTTTTGCTCCGTTATGTGATTGTGTATGCTATATTTGCACCGTCTATGTATGATAAAATTGTTAATCTAATGAAAATCCAGTGAAATAAACAGAACCATGGAAGTGCTCTGTAAAACAGTCGTTCTGGCGGCCAAGCCATCGATTTAGCGGCTGAGGGATCGATTCATTTTCTTGGGGTTGACTTTGAGTCAGCCCTGATTTTTCACGAGCCAAGAAATGGATCCTAAGGCCGCCATATCGAAATGCCAACCGAGAGACTAACTTGATTGATACGGATTTAAAATCTGATTCCGATTCGAAGTAGGACTCAACCCAGCCTATAAGTACGTGTTCTACGAACTCGATAGCATCGTTGGCAATAGTTGCTTGCACATGGCACAACCAGTCCTTGATCAGTGGTTGGATTCCTTCAATGGCCTTGACCATCTACACTTTAGGTCTTTTGGTATGGACTTCCTCTTCTCCCTTCACCAAATTCCTATAAATTTTTCTTTCCTTAGGGCAGCCACTGGCTTGTGGGACCTTGCTTTTCACGTTTTTTGATTCAAAAGAGAAGAGTTGTGTCCTACCATTGAGGAGTTTGCAGCTATATATCATGGAGCATTTGGATAGAGAAGGTCTCATTGTTCCTAACCCTTTGTTTAATCAGGGCAATCTTGTCACGCCCTCGATTTTTAACATAAATAAATATTTCGTTTTAATAAAAGGTCCTCGCATATCATATATACAATACCCAAAAGAGTTTCCCACTGCACTATTTACAAAATCAGTCTCCAAGTTTACAGAATTTCAACTTTGGCACCTCAGCCCAAAATAATGTAGGTACAAGTACGAACATGTATTCAAACTTTCATCAAAAAGATAGTTCAAGAGTACTTAGTTACAAGACCATCTTTAACAGGATAAAGTAATTACAGAGACGATGGAATAACTAATGATGTTAGCCTCCAAAAGTCTTTCACTCTCAAGCACACGATGCATGCAATCTATTACCCGGCATTTGAACCTGAAAAGAAAGATTAGGTTGAGCTACACTAGCCCAGTAGGAATATCTTTACCAATCTTATGTGCAAATATGATGATAAGGGCAAGAGAAGGAAAACAATGGGATATAGCTCAACAACCAAATACAATCGACTCAAAGATGTGCCAAACATTCAAGACGATAATTCTAAGACTTGCCATTTTCACAATATGCTAACCAGTTTATGAAACATTGACAACTCTAGAAATTTCGACACGACTCACTATCGCCAATCTCCACCATATGTATTTCTACCTCTTACGTTACAGTATAACACCGCAAGGATTACTGTATTAATGAACTTACATTCCGGGTCTAAAGAACCCCGTACGTCTCCTAGAGATCTCTAACCTGAGTCCAAGTAGCTCATTCTCCATTGATTCATCGAATAGGGAACATGGGAAACTTTCTGGGTCTTAGGGCCCCATATACCCACGATATATTCGGGGTACTCATGACCCCGTACATCCATTTTACATTCCGGGTTTAAGGGTCCCATACACCCACAATACATTCCGGGTACTCGTGATCCCGTATATCCGTTTTACATTTCATCCGACGTGTTTTCAAGATTCTAGTTTTGAGAATGTAGAATAAAAAAGAAGATAATGATATTAGGTAGGTGGTTCACATATCAACTTGTATTTCCATTTTATTCTTAAACTCTATCTCGACTCAATCTTTGTACTACACGGCACCAATAGTCAAGTTGTCACATCTTACATTGATAAGTACCTTAAGATCACGTTATTCTTCTAAGTCTATCACGATGCCCTTTGTCACGTACCGAACCCACAAATGACTCCACGACACATCGTCCGCTAGGTTCTAAAGAGAATCTTACCGAAAGAGTGCCAAAGGAACTTAGGAAGCTCAACAAGATGAGGCACAAGAATATGTGTGACAACACTACCCATTGAATCACTAGACAAGCTCATGTCTTCTCATAACACTCACCACTTTATCCTTATAGCCCACGGTACTCCTATCGACTTTACGATACATTTCCCTAACCGACGTCGTTGATATTATGCTCAAATAAGTGCTAAAAGACAAGATCAAATAACGAGTCATTAAAACATAAGCAATAATGCTCAAGAGTGACTTAAACATGTTCCAATCATATAGGGAATCATAACACGGAACTAGAACAACCTTAGGAATAGCCATAGACATCGGTGGACCGACATACCTCCACTCAAATGGTCATAACTTTCTTTGTACTAATCGGTTTAAGGTGATTTTGGTGGCAAATGAAAGCTGACTTCAAGACCTTCGAATCGATATAAAATTTTCATGAATCGGATCTCAGACGAAGAAGTTACGGCTATTTGAAGTTGGGCTAAAACCCAAAAAGCAAGCAGAATGTTCCAGAGAGGGGAGGGATCGATCCCTCCTCTTTTGGGGATCGATCCCCAAAGGGAAAATTCCAGTTTTGAAGTGAGGGATCGATCCCTCATGCTTGGGGATCGATCCCTAGGCGATTTCGGGCGATTTCTGCAGTTTTCGACAGATTTCGAAGAGAACAAAGGAGGACGATCAAGGTTCGATTTCCACACCAAATCAACCTACAAACACATAAGAGAGGTAAAGAAGTCCCTACCTCGCGACGATAACCAAGATCTATGAGATTTGAGCAAGCCCTAGCCTCTTTAAACTTCAAATCTTTGATTTAAGCTTGACCCAAGGATTTCCGAGCTCAAGAACACGAGTAGAAGGCCAGAGGGTTGGTGATTCTTGAAGTTCTTGAGGGATTGAGTGGAGTTTTGTGTGAAGAAGCAAGAGAGAGAGAGAGGTCGGTAGAGAGAGAGAGAGAGAGAGAGAGAGAGAGAGAGAGAGAAAACGTGAGGGAGAGAGAGACACAAGGAGATAAAATCATCTCCTACACCACACACACCCTATTTATACTACTATATCTATTTATCACACTCTCACCCCTTCAACCTTCTATTCTTTCACTTCAATCCTCAATTTAAATATCCACCAAAATAAACATATTCTCCCAATTAGGCATTTAATAACCATTTCAAAAATTTAAAATTTTACGGGTCTCTACAAATCTTTTGATGGATTTACTCCAAGTTCAAAAACACGAAGTTAGGTTTTTCATGGTGAATGGAAGATTAGAGACCTTACAACTTGTTCAGTGTTTCATTGTGGCTGAAGCTCATCGTCAAGTCTCTCGACAAAAAGCATGCTTTCATGCGCTATGTGTCTGTCTTCTCCATTATTACTTGCTTGGACCCTTCTCTAGTCATGCTAATTCCATGCTGCTTGATTTCACTCAACAGATTGGAAATCGTATAGGTTTCGCTGGTTTGGTGCTGGCAAATACCTTGATGGGTGTTGAAGTGGTGAAAGGTAATCCAACAACCCAGTTCTCAAGCAGCCCTTTGTTACTACAAGTTCGCTCTTTTACTTGTTTATTGCCAAGTTATCTTTTCGCTCATCACTCTTTTGTTTTAACTCACGTGTTCTCACAACTTGCAATCTTTCCTTGTTTTCTACAGTTATGGCTTTATGAGAAGCTGAGGGTATGGGATGCGCCAGAGCGGCTTCCCTATAGTTCAGACCATTGCACAAAGCGTCGTATGACTAGACAATTTCCAACTGAGGCTGCTTGGAGGGCACGGATGGAGACTCGCAAGGGCGGTCGGATCCAATGGGTTTGCCCCTAGTATGGTGTTGAAAGCATGATTGCAAGTACCATGGCCATTTTGGTGTAGCAGTGATTGGTATTACTCAAGTTACTTTTTACTTTCCTACTCGCTTTCAAAGACAGTTCGGGGCTGAACAAGCTGCAGTCTTGGGTGACCCTGAGTATGCTGTTTCCAAGGTTCATGATGCAAGCTTTTGCAGCAATGTGCTTCATTTCTGGCCGAATCGAGTGATGCAGGAGATTGGTGGTGCAGGAGATTGGTGGGAACTTTGCTTACAAGCTATCGGGTTCGTATAAGCGTTGGTTGGAGAAAAACCTTTTAAAGGGAAAAAGTGTGAAGAGAAGGAAGACCTAGAGATTGACAAATTGCTTATGCTTTTCAAAAGTTTTTCTTCGTTTGATTCTAGCTTTCTTAGGTTGAGAATTGTATGAGCTTGCTTTTCCTTTTTCCTTGGAAATAATAAAACATTTGGATTGCTTTATTGAAAATGCTTTTGCCATGGTTTGGTAGCAAACATGTTAAGGACAGACCTAGAAATTTGGAAGCGATAATGATAGCAGTGGCCGAATCTCAATCTAGAGATTGCCTACATATCCCATGGAGGGAATCAGGCCTTAAATGTAGTTCCTAACAAGATTTTGTTTTTTTGTTATTGGTTAGGGTTCACTCGAGTATTTTCCTCTCCTTTTGTGCTCTTGAGTTTGCCTAAACCGCCCTTGCGGGTTTCAGTCTAGCGAGCGCTTTTATTTACGCCTTAGTTTTTGCCTAAGCTGCCCTTACGGGTTTTCAACTTAGCAGGCTACTCTAATTTTTTCTTGGGTTTGCCCACCCTTGTGGTTTTCGTCCCAACGAGCATCTCTCAGGGGTAGTACTTCCTTAGCTTGTCGATATTGACTGGTGTTGCAAACTCCATTCCATCCAAGTCTGCTTTGTATGCTGCTCCTCCAAAGAGTATGCATTTGATAAAGTAGGGGCCTCCGCAGTTTGGTTTAAACTTGCCTCTTGGGTCTGAAATGTGGCGACGGACTACTTTGAGCACCATATCCCCTACATTGATGTCTCGTGGCTTCACCTTTTTGTTGAATGCTCATGCAATGCAGCGTTGATACCCTTGCACATGGTATAACACTCTCGGCCTTCTTTCATCTAGCAATGCTAACTCGTCATAGCGGTTTTGAACTCAGTCTTCTTTGATCATTCCAGTTTCAGCTAGAACTCTTAGTGAGGGTAGCTCTAGTGCGATTGGCAAGACAGCTTCCATCCCATAGACTAGGGAATAGGGAGTAACTCCAGTTGAAGTCCTTTCAGTGGTTTAATAACCCCACAGTGCTAGTGGTAGAATTTCTAGCCAGTATGTGTAAGTGTCAGTAGTCTTCCGCAGAATTCTCTTGATGTTCTTGTTTGCAGCCTCAATTGCTCCATTGGTTTAAGGTCGATAAGTAGATGACCGATGATTTTGTATCCCAAATTTTGCAAAGAGCTTCTTTGTCATTCCCTTGAAATGTGATCCATTGTCACAGATGAACTCGTGAGGTACACCATACTGATAAATGATATTTGTGCGGATGAACTTGGCCACATGAGTGGTTTTGAGGGTAGCATAAGAAGCTGCTTCTACCCGTTTGGTAAAGTAGTCGATGCCTACTAGGATGAACTGATGCTTGTATTTTCCCTTTGGATTTATACACCCAATGATGTCTATCCACCAGGTGGAGGATGGCCAAGGGGATGTCATGCTATATAATTCCATAGGGGGAATACACATGCGATCAGCGTGGGTTTCGCATTTGTAGCATCAGTAGACATAGTCAGCACAGTCGACTTCCATTGTAGTCCAGTAGTATCCCTGACACAGGATTTTCTTTGCCATTGTTGCTCCATTCATGTGCGGCCCACAGATTCCATCATGTATTTCCTCTATTACCTTATGGCTTTCTTCCATGGTGACGCAAAGTTGATTGGGGCCTAGGTGTGCTCTTCGATACAATGCTCCTCCACAAACTACAAATCGAGCGGCAAACTTTTGTAGAGCCATCTTGTCCTTTGAGGTGGCTTCAGAGGGATACTTTCCTTCCTCTAGAAATTTCCACTCATCTTCATACCATGGTTTCCCATCATCCTCACCTTCCTCAGTGAAGGTGCAATTTGCTTCGTTCGTCGATATATCAAATAAGATCACCCCAAGCGTAGGGCTTAATACGTCAATTGAAGCATAATAATCCGGAAGACCGGGATCGTACCCACAGGAATAATTATACGGCTTTGCTGGATTTGTAGATGTAAGCAAAGCTTTCGGCTTTTAGGCAGCCAACTTTGTTTTACTTTAAGTGGTGGAAAAGAAAGAGGCTAAATTAAAAGCGAATTAACTAGGAAAAATATAGGCTCGGTCTAGGAATTATTAACACCCACGACTCAAGCTAAATCACATTTTTCACCAAATTACGCAATTTAAGATACTTAATTAAAGTTCCTAAACCGGAAGATAAAATGGTTTGATTACCAAGCTAGCTCTAGAATTCATTTGGCAAACACCTCGAGCGACAGAACTCCAAGCATCATGTATGGTAAGTAGGCGATGCTCTTACCTACACATGATCAAAGAGGTTAACACCTTAGCAATTTGACAAACAAACCCGAACCCCACATCAATTTTCGAACCAAAGATTTAAACTTTATTGGTGAAAAATGCAATTTTTACTCAAGCAATGAGATGCTAATCACCCCATGACCTAACCTTGGAAAACTACTCACGCATATCTATGAAGATAAGAGCAAGCAAAAATCTACTTTGCATAATGAAATAACAAGACTTGAAATAAACTAGAGATTATGATAGATCGGGAGATTAACTACAACTTTAATGAACATGATAATATCAAAAACTAACTAATAAAAGCAGAAATTAAAATATTAAAAAGCTAGAAATGAAGAACACTCAAGAATAATTCAAAAATGCAAGGAAATCTAATCCTAGATCTAAAAGTTATGTAATCCAATCTATCCTACTTATTTTTGTACCAAATGACATCACCATTTTATAATCCTAAGATTCGCGCTCGGAATATTCCACGAGATGCTCCGAAAATACGCTCCAAAGGCCCTCGGCATCGATGGCAATGGGCTTAGATTGCTATGCTAAAGGCTTCGGCATCGATGGATCAGCAAACTTCCCATCGATGCCGAGCAGCTTAGGACTGAACTTCTACGAACCTCGGCATCGATGGATCATATCCCTTCCCATCGATGCCGAGCAGCTTTGCCCCAGCACTTGGTCTTGATCGCTGCTTTGCTCTGCCTTGGCTTGCCTTGGTTTGGCTTGGTCATCGGGTCACTTTCGCCTCATGACTTGCCTTAGGCCTCAAAAATTCCTTTATTTGGCGACTTTTCTGCAAGATGAAACCAGCACACTCTACAAGCAAACATCGTTAAAAATAACTAATTAACAATTAAATTGAACTAAAACTAGACACTAGCGCACCCTACACTACATTTCCGGATGCTTATCACACCCCCCAACTTGAGGTTTGCTAGCCCCTAGCAAATAACATGCAGAAAATTAGAAGACTAGCAACTCTGCAATTCATCCAGCTATCATAACTTAGAACATGCTCAATTCTGTAACCCAGCATGAGTTCAAACAAACTGGCTTTTTATTTCATTTCTACAATTCACAATTTCTTCATTCAACTAAACAGACTACGTATCAAGCAAGTCCAAGAGCAAGCTAAAAAGGTTTGTGTCCTCGAACAAGGGGAGGATACAGGACACAAAACCTGCGAATTCAGAGTAAAGCCATATCCACCGAAGAAGTGCTTGACAAACAGGCAACAGCGAACAAGAAATACTATGCCTCAAACAACTAAAGCACTTTATTCAACAGAATTGAAAACTAGCAGATGATATTTGGATAACGAAAGGAAAGCATGCCATGCAACTAATTATGCAACTATCAGACAGTCAATCAAAATGGAATCCAGGCGCACAAAAGATCAACTAAGGTCTTTTTCAGCTTTTAACGACCTTGGTTACAAAGAACAGGTTAGCAAAATGGGCGACGGTCTATTTCTAGCTTGGTTAACTACTTGAATGAATGACCGCCGCCAACACATGAAATGAACCAAGTCAAGGGCCACACCGGCCAAACCAATAAACCAACTACTAACTAAAGCTGTGCAAAACTAAGCTACGAAATGAAATGCAACAAAACAAAAGGATAGAATGGTTAGCACGTCAACCAAACTATACCCCGACCAAGTAAGGGGAATTTCTAACCACCGACTCTCTACCACCACACCACAAGTCACCAGGTCACCCCGTCAATTGGCCAACTCCTCGCTCTCATACCCAACAAAATCATCACTGACTTTCCCCTCATCAACCTGCTCGGGAACATACTTCACCTCGTGCTGCTGCTCCAAAATTGATGTCTGCCAGGATATCTCTTTCCTCTGTGCTTCATGTTCCCCCATGATCTTCCTCTCAATCTTTTCCTTCCTTTGGCTATTGATGATTGCAACCCCTTGACAAAAAAGTTTCTTGATCCAAGACCCCTCTTTCTCTTTATTTGATGGCATCGTAGTCAAATAATCCCCCCTTTTTGCCTGTTTACCTTTAGCAGTGTGAATCTGAGACGAGCTCTTCACATCAAATGTATCATCTATAGGCCCCGGGGAGAGTTCCTCCAATTTCTCATAAGCCGCCCCCTAACTCCTTTCTCTTTACACAAACTAGTGATCATACAAGGAAAAGGCATGCTGGCAGTAGGCAATGTGTTAGCCCTGAAATCTCGCAACTGAGTAAAGATAAACAACGCCCAATAAACTACCAAATCATTAGCAGCGAGTGCAAGCATAATTTCTCCACTTTTCCTTGCTGGTCTGCTGTCTGAGCCTCGAGGGTAAAGATTATAATGTATCACTTTATTCAAAAACCTAAAACTTGCTTTAAAATTTCCGGGCACATAGGGTAATGAAGCCAAAGCGGGGTCACTATAAAGTGTCTCATTCACAACCTGCAAGTCAATCAATTCATCCTTCTTAGGGTAGTTCATAGATTCAGGAGGGGGCCTTTGAATTTTCAGATATGCAACAATATCATTCGAAGTAATCACAATATCAATTCCCCCACTCTCGAAACAATTCTAACAACTGGATCACTTTCCCAATCACCCTCAGGAATTATCATACACTTGTAAAACTCAATAACAACATTCTTATTATAACCAAGTAACCGCTCAGTCCAAAAATTCAAACCTTTACGCATAATGTATTGAAGCCCCGTATGACCATCGGGCAATGCCTCAGCATCCACTTACCGCTCGTTTTTGAACTTTCTGCTGCCAAAATTGTCCTCCCAAACCCTCCGTTTATCCACTGCGATCTCAGCCAGAGTCCTGCGCCTTCTTTTACTCCAAGACCCACTAGCCTCCGCGGGCTGATTTTCCTCCTCACTCTCGGCCATAAAATCATCCTCCTCTTCAATTCCAGGTTGAGAAGGGGCTGCCCGGTGCACTGTCTGTTTAATTCTTGGCATTGTAGGCTAAAAGGATTTTTGGGTTTATATTTTGGTATTTTCGGATTTATTTAGGCTAGAGTTTTTTGGAATTTGATTTTTGGTAGAAAAATGGAGTGTAGGGTAGGAATGTAGTGGGGATTGGGTTTATATGTAGAAAATAGGAAGAAAATTTCAGAATTTTATGGGGAAATATGGAATTTTTCGGATTAAAGGAGAGGAGATGGGTTTACCTTGTTTTTGGCTTGAAAACTTGAAATTGATGGAGAACACTTGAAGATTCTTGAAGAGGTTGAAGGATTTGGGAGTTTGTGGAAGAATATGGAAGTTTTAGTGGGGGATTAAAGGTTTGGGGCTAGGGTTTTTGGTGGTTTAATGGAAGAAAGAAAGAAACACAGTCGGGTTCAGAAGATGGGGTGAATTTGTTTTGGTTTCTAATGAGACTGGAACTGATCTGTTGCTGAAAACCCATTCAGCATCGATGTAAATTCTTGCATCCCATCGATGCCGATGTTGTTAACTGCCTAGTGGGATAACCTACCTCGGAATCGATGTAACGTGTTTTCCTCCATCGATGCCTATTGCCTTTACTGCCTACTAAGACCCCTCGGCATCGATGTAAAATCCTTTATCCCATCGATGCCGAAACCTGTTACTCCGAACGTTTTGCTTTGCTTCAGTTGAACCCCTGAACTTCCAATAATTCCCTCAACACCTCCAAAACACCTTTTAGCAATGAACACTCATCCCCAACATCCCTCCAAACAACCGGTTGCCTAGGTTAAGCAAATAATGGAGAAAGAACAGGATGCAAAATAGGAGAGGTGACACATATGTGGTATGATCATGCAAAGAATGCCTTGTATCCTTTCCTAAGTGCGCTTTGGATTCCAAAATGATTGAAAATCGACATTTAAACACAATTAGATATGGACATGCGGTTATTCACCTAACTACAAAAGTTTTTTTATTGGAAGATGCGGATATGGGCCAAAACTTGCTCAAAAACTTAACTCAACACTTAAACCATTCAATTTTCAACTAAGCATGCAAATTGAGAAGCACAAAATTCTTAGGATTGCTATGAACTCTTGCCAACTAACAACTATTAAGCATGTAACAAGTCATGAACAAAAACCAAAAACTATGACAAAGGGAAAGAATTGCAAGTAAAAAGCTTTTATTTATTTTTAAAATTTTTCCATTTTCTCATTTTTTTGGTTGTTCAATTTTCATTGTTTTTGAATTTTTCAAATTTCCACAACAATCACAAAAATCAAACAAATAGCACATAAGCTAACCCCTCCCCCAACTTAAAGCGATGCTATGCCCTCATAGCATTAGGAACAAGAGTGAAGAGCGGAAGAGTGCGCGAATGTACCGTCCAAGGGGAATGTCAACCCCTAAATACCGACCAAGTTGGAGGATTTGATGTCAATGTCCTGTTCCAATCAGATTAAAATGCTTCTAGGGTTTACTCCTTCGGTTCTGCCAACTTGGAACCATAGCTAGTCACACTGGGCCATATCCAAAGCTTTATCGGACTAACAACCGCAGCGCTTAGCCGCACCCATGCTTAGGGCTCCTGAACGCCTCATTCACTCCGGCTTTAGACCCAAACCACCAAGGCTAGTGTGGTAGCACATAAACCCTGCAAGACTTAGAGAACGACTTTCCAAAAAAAAATTGACATTAGAAACACCGGCCCGTGTTATCCGATTTCAAATCAAACAAAAATGAAAAGACAAGAAATATAGGAAACACAAAGAACATGCAAAACAGAATGAAATGCACCACCCAATCATCATGTGATCACACGAGTCATACTTTTCTTCTCATTTCTTACCGATGGGGTAAGCAATGGCTGGCTATACTAGACCATCAAAAATTTGTTATGCTAGCGCCCGTAATAAAATTTATCGCTCAACCTCACCAAACAATCAAGTCCACCGTCCCCTGTGATCAAAACAAAGTAAGATACGATACAACCTAGCGTGCACTCAAAAAAATATCAAACCTCACCCATAGACCTAAACTGCCACCGATAGGATCAATCTCAGAGTGCATGGATCATTAACGATAGACTATTACCAAGAAGAGCTACTGAAAGTCCTTGTTACACTAGCATATTAGTGAAATCTTTTCATGTGATTTATCTCCAAGATTTTATTTGATGCAAAACAAATAACAAAACAAAACAAAACATGCATAACTAAACAAAAGAGAACAAAGCTAGAAAGAAAAACAAATATGTATAGTATATACAAATTTAATATCAGAACTCGGTCAAAGTCACAACTAGACTCCGCCAAACAATGAAGTTCAGTGTCCCCTAAGATCGTAACCAGGCAAGCAACAAGATAAAGCCAAGTGCGTGAGCACAGGAATATCAAGGCCTAACCTAAGGATCTATGCCGCCCCCGTTGGGGCTAATCTGGAAGACGTGAGTGGTTTACTGTGAATTACTCCTATCAGAAAAGCTAATTAAAGCCCTATGTCACTGATATTAAATGTTTTGCCCTTCGAACCGAAGCTGGGCACACGATCCTTTTTTTAGTAGCGGCGTGCGGAGCTACATATACCCAAGTCAATGGTGGGTACCCGCTACCTGGGGGTCGGCTCCGACAAACAATTAAGTTCAGCGGTTATGCTTGCGTTTCTCGTACAAATTAAGTTAAAACAAACTATCTAACAGGGTCATCCGTGTAAGCAGGATCGACCAAATCTTCATCGGGCTCTCCAATTTCGAAGCCCCCAAGAAAAGGCTTAAGCCTTTGACCATTCACCTTAAAAGAGGAACCGTTACTCATGTTCTCTCCTTCTATTGCCCCATGAGGGAAAACAGTTTTAACAACATAAGGACCAGCCCATGGTGACCGCAATTTACCAGGGTGAAGATGCAAACGAGAGTTATACAACAACATTTTTTGGCCAGGCTCAAAGTTTTTAATCACAATTCTTTTATCATGTTTTTCTTTGATTTTAAAAGCACTAGAGTGGTCGTAAGCATCATACCTCATCTCCTCCAGTTCCGTCAATTGAAGCTTCTGGTGAGCACCAGCGAGAGGTAGATTGAAATTGAGCTTCTTGCTCGCCAAACACGCCTTGTGTTCAAGTTCAACCGGCAAATGGCAAGCTTTTCCATAGACGAGTCGATAGGGAGACATACCCAAAATTGTCTTGTACGCAGTACGATAAGCCCACAAGGTGTCGACCAAACGAGTTGACCAATCCTTACAGGTAGGATTAATCGTCTTCTCCAAGATGTTCTTTATTTCCTGATTCGCTAGCTCCGCTTGACCATTTGTTTGAGGATGGTAGGCCATTGAAACCTTATGAATAATGGAATACTTCCTCATCAAAGCAGCAATGGAACAGTTGCAAAAGTGAGACCCTTGATCACTGATTATAGCCCTCGACATCCCAAATCTCGATAGAATGTTGTCCCTCAGAAATTCAACCACCACTGAATGATCGTTAGTGCACGTAGGAATCGCCTCTACCCATTTGGAAACATAGTCGACCGCCACTAAGATGTAGAGGTAACCGAAGGACGACGAAAAAGGGCCCATGAAATCAATACCCCAGCAATCGAACACTTCAATGATTATGATCGGAGTAAGAGGCATCTCATTCCGTTGAGTAACACACCCTAAGAGTTGACATTGAGCACAACCTCGGCAAAAGGCAAAAGTATCCTTGTACAAGTTCGGCCAATAAAATCCACATTGCAAAATCTTGGCGACGGTCTTCTTGAACGAGAAATGACCCCCACAAGCCTCCGTGTGGCAAAATTTGATCACGCTTTGCTGCTCGGAATCGGGAACACAACGACGAATAAGTTGGTCTGCGCAATACTAAAAAAGGTATGGATCATCAAAGGAAAACCTCTTCACCTCGGCTAGAAAACGGCGCCTTTCTTGAGCATTCCAATGAGGCAGAGTCAAACCTGTCACCAAATAGTTCACGATATCCACATACCATGGGGTTGTGGAGATGCCAAACAACTGCTCATCTGGAAAAGAGTCCACGATAGGAAGACTCGGTGTAGGATCCTCAAACTGTAACCTTGATAAGTGGTCGGCTACCACATTTTCAACACCCTTCTTGTCTTTGATGGTCAAATTGAACTCTTGGAGAAGGAGAATCCATCGTATCAATCGGGCTTTGGCATCTTGCTTAGTAAGTAGATACTTGAGAGTGGAATGATTTGTGTACACAACGATAGGAGCACCACCAATTAGATAAGACCGGAATTTATCAAGAGTGAACACCACCGCAAGTAACTTTTTCTCCGTGGTCGTATAATTCACTTGAGCTTCATTCAAGATTTTGCTCGCATAATGAATCACATAGGGATGCTTGTCCTTCCTTTGTCCCAAAATAGCTCCCACGGCATAATCGCTTGCATCACACATAAGCTCAAAAGGTAAGCTCCAATCCGGTGGTTGCACAATAGGAGGAGTGGTAAGACTAGCCTTTAACTTGACGAAAGCTTGCTCGCATGCGGGAGACCACTCAAAAGGTACGTCTTTGGCAAGAAGTTGGCATAGGGGTCGAGAAATAGCATTAAAGTCCTTGATGAATCGGTGATAGAATCCGGCGTGCCCGAGAAATGAACGGATATCCTTTACACACTTTGGAGTCGGGAGATTGGAAATGAGATCGATCTTTACCTTGTCTATCGTGATACCATCCGATGATATAATATGACCCAAAACAATCCCTTTAGTGACCATGAAATGACACTTTTCCCAATTCAGCACCAAATTCTTCTCTTCACACCTTGTCAAAACCTTTCTCTAGGTTGGCCAAGCATGACTCGAACGAGTCGCCAAATACAGAAAAGTCATCCATGAAAACCTCCAATATCTTCTCGACTATATCGCTAAAGATCCCCATCATGCATCGTGAGAAAGTCCCTGGAGCATTGCATAAACCAAACGGCATCCGACGATAAGCAAAAGTTCCAAAGGGGCAAGTGAATGTTGTCTTCTCTTGGTCTTCTAGAGCAACTTCGATCTGATTATATCCGGAGTATCCATCCAAGAAATAGTAGAATGCATACCCAGCTATCCTTTCCAAGATCTGATCGATAAATGGCAAGGGGAAGTGGTCTTTCCTGGTACTTGCGTTGAGTTTTCGATTATCGATACATACTCTCCATCCTGTCTGAACACGCATTGGAATAAGCCCGTTCTCCTCATTACGCACAATGGTGACTCCAGATTTCTTCGGTATGACCTGAACTGGGCTTACCCATTTACTATCAGCTATGGGATAAATGATTCCCACATCGAGCAACTTTAAGACTTTTACACGGACCACATTTTTCATCATAGGATTCAGACGGCGCTGAGGTTGGCGAGACGGTTTGACATTATCTTCCAAGGCAATATGGTGAGAACAGAGAGTAGCATCAATTCCTTGAATATCCGCAATAGTCCACCCGATAGCTTTTGTTGTGCCCCTTAACATATTGAGCAACTTCTCCTCTCGGAGATTCCCAAGAGAAGAAGATATAACCATAGGATAAGTCTCGTTATCTCCAAAGAAAGCATATTTCAACGTGTCGGGCAAAGGTTTCAACTCCAACTTCGGTGGCTCAACGCTGGATGGCAGAACTTTCTTCTCAAGTGGGGGAAGCTCTTCAAATTCTTCCAACTTTGGAATCCAAGAATTCATAGCACACACTTCATCCTCCTCATTAAGCAACGATATCAAATAGTTCACTTCAAAAGACTCAAGAAATTTGGCCTCCTCAACCGTGAGAGCAACTTCCAAAGGATCATGATAGAGCAACTCGTTGATGTGTTCCTCCACAAGAGTGTCAATGAGGCTCACTTCATCCACATTCTCGTTGTCCCCCATTTGACTGCCTACATTAAAGACATTGACTAAAAAAGTCCGTTTCGACAGTTGATGATCGCATCCACTGTGGCTAAAAAAGGTCTTCCAAGAATAACCGGAGTAGAAGTAGCCAAAGAGTCAATTGGATTGGTGTCAAGAATTACGAAATCCACCGGATAAACGAACTGGCCAACTTGTAGTCTACTACTCCCCTCGGTGTACGAACACTCCAATCGGCTAACTGTAGAGTGACACGAGTAGGCTTCATCTCCCCCAAGCCAAGTTCTTGATAAACAGAGTAAGGAAGTAGATTAACACTAGCTCCAAGATCAAGTAAGGCTTGTTCGATATGCTTTCCTCCAATGGTGACCGCTATAGTAGGATTCCTCGTATCTTTGTACTTCGGTGCGATATTCGTCTGGATGATAGAACTCACTTGCTCAGTAAAGAATATCTTCTTCTAAATATTAAGCTTGCGCTTCCAAGTGCATAGATCTTTAAGAAACTTGGCGTATGACGGAATCTGCTTGATTGCGTCCATAAGAGGAATGCTGATCTTCACTTGATTGAATAACTTATGCAACTCCGCATTCAAATTTGGTTTCGCCAAAGCCCTCAAACGATTGGGAAATGGTGCCGGTGTTGGAATAACTCGAGGATCCGGTACACTTTGTTCCTTCTCCTTTCCCTTATCTTTTTCCCCTCAAACCTCTTTGCTTGCCTCCTTGGGAGATTACCCAAGGGTTGATGTTAGAATTGAGCGATTGACAGAAGGAGCCAACAAAGATGGTTCCGGAGGCATAACCACTTGATTATCAACCGTCTTTCCACTTCGAAGAGAAATAATAGCCTTTGCTTGCTCGGGGAAAGTCACCGAGGAGCTAGCAAAGTGAAGACCTTGAGAATTAGGAGGAGTAGACGTTGTTTGCGGGTTGGATTGAGGTTGTGTTGGAAACTTCCCATTCTCTTGCTGAAGCATACCCACGGTAGTTCTCAACTTCCCCAACTGATTTCTGATGTCATTCATCATCTGAGTTTGTTGCTCATTGATAACAGTTTGACTTTGCAAGAGAGCACTGAATTGATCTTCCCAAGAACGCTTTGGTGGTTCTTGGAACTGCGCAGGCGGCTGCTGAAATTGGTTTGCATGTGGGAACGAACCAGAAGAAGCAAATCCCAGCGGACCTTGAGCTTGAGGAAAATGAAAAGCATTTTGAGGTTGTTTCCAAGGCAATTGAGGTATTGGAGGTGGAATTTGAGAAGAACTCCCTTCATTAGATTGATTCCAACGGAAGGCTGGATGTTGACGTGTTCCCGGATTATAAGATTGAGAATAGGGATCAAAACGTTGAACTGCATGAACCTCCTCCGGAGCAATCCCATTAATCATGTTCTTCAAAGCAGGAATGTTTGGACAAGCCTCGGTAGAATGGCCCACCATCTCACAAATAACACAAACTTCCTCCACTTGGCGTACTGCTTTCACTTCTTGAGGTTGAGCGCTTTTAAGCTCCAACTTGTCAAGTTTTCGGGCAATCTCTTCCAATCAGGTTTCAACAGCTGTATGCTCCGCAATAGAGAATTTTCCTGAGCCCGTAGGACCTTGGTTATACATCGCCCTATCTCCTGGGTCTGTGAACTGCCAAGACTGAGTCTTCTTAGCTAAGGACTCGTAATAATCCCAAGCGTCTTCCGGTGTTTTTCCCATGAAGTCACCGTCACCCATCGTATCCAGAAGCTGCTTACTTTCTTGGGAACATCCTGTGTAGAAATAGTTAACTCTGAGATACAATGGTAAATTGTGGTGCGGAACCGACATGAGCAAGTCCTTATATCTCTCCCACTATTTGTGGTAGGTCTCTCCATCTCTTTGCTTGAAACTTTAAATCTGATCAATAAGTAACTTAGTCCGGCTTGCTGGAAAGAATTTAGAAGTAAAAGCATCTTGGACATCTCCCCAGTTACGCAAAGATTGAGGCTTCAACGAATTGAACCACTGTTTTGCCTTGTCCTTGAGAGTGATTGGAAACAACTTCAAACGTGCTTGGTCAAGTTGCCCCGGAACTGTAACAAAAGAGTGTAGAATATTTTCGAATTCCCGGATGTGCAAATATGGATCCTCCAATTCCCGCCCCTGGAACTCTGGAATTACCCGAAGATACTCAGCTTTGAATTCAAATGCATTCCCAGCAGTCGGCGTTGGAATAACGATAGGCAATACTTGAGGAGCCCGTTCTGGATTCAGATAATCACGCAGAGTACGAACTGGAGCTGCTTCTGCCATTGGGCCTTTTTGATTGCGATTTAATTTGCAAGGCGGAGAGTGGGCAGGATACGCCCTGGCAATGCTACGGATTCTTGGAGGAGAAGAAGAACGATGAAGCCGATTTGAAATTGGGCTTCAGTACACAGGCATAAACAAGCAAATACTACCAACAAACTACCAGACTGGAGGGGCTATGCCGCCACCTCAACTCAGCAAACAGAATATGCGAGTGGTTATGCCACCACCTCGGCTAAGCAATGCAATCAAATTAAACTAATTAAACTAACTAAAAATAAACTCAATATTTAGTCGGGCTTCGTTACACCTCAAGTTTGGTACAACTAGGTTAGAGGTATCCACCAAACTAAATACGAGTTACTAACACATAAACTACTAAACTACTAGACGAAAGCGGGATACTTACAGTGGTTTGTCAAACCTCCAAGAAAGCCATAATAAGAAATCCCCGGCAACGACGCCAAAAATGCTTCGTTCGTCAATATATCAAATAAGATCACCCCAAGCGTAGGGCTTAATACGTCAGTTGAAGCATAATAATCCGGAAGACCGGGATCGTACCCACGGGAATAATTATACGGCTTTGCTGGATTTGTAGATGTAAGCAAGGCTTTCGGCTTTTAGGCAGCCAACTTTGTTTTACTTTAGGCGGTGGAAAAGAAAGAGGCTAAATTAAAAGCCAATTATCTAGGAAAAAGATAGGCTAGGTCTAGGAATTATTAACACCCACGACTCAAGCTAAATCACATTTTTCACCCAATTACGCAATTTAAGATACTTAATTAAAGTTCCTAAACCGGAAGATAAAATGGTTTGATTACCAAGCTAGCTCTAGAATTCATTTGGCAAACACCTCGAGCGACAGAACTCCAAGCATCATGTGTGGTAAGTAGGCGATGCTCTTACCTACACATGATCAAAGAGGTTAACACCTTAGCAATTTGACAAACAAACCCGAACCCCACATCAATTTTCGAACCAAAGATTTAAACTTTATTGGTGAAAAATGTAATTTTTACTCAAGCCCTGAGATGCTAATCACCCCATGACCTAACCTTGGAAAACTACTCACAAATATCTATGAAGATAAGAGCAAGCAAAATTCTACTTAGCATAATGAAATAACAAGACTTGAAATAAACTAGAGATTATGATAGATCAGGAGATTAACTGCAACTTTAATGAAGATGATAATATCAAAAACTAACTAATAAAAGTAGAAATTAAAATATTAAAAAGTTGAAAATGAAGAACACTCAAGAACAATTCAAAAATGCAAGGAAATGTAATCCTAGATCTAAAGGTAATGTAATCCAATCTATCCTACTTGTTTTTGTACCAAATGACATCACCATTTTATACTCCTGAGATCCGCGCCTAGAATATTCCATGAGATGCTCCGAAAATACGCTCCTAAGGCCCTCGGCATCGATGGCAATGGGCTTAGATTGCTATGCTAGAGGCTTCGGCATCGATGGATCATCAAACTTCCCATCGATGTCGAGCAGCTTAGGACTGAACTTCTACGAACCTCGGCATCGATGGATCATTTCCCTTCCCATCGATGCCGAGCAACTTTGCCCCAGCAATTGGTCTTGATCACTGCTATGCTCTGCCTTGGCTTGCCTTGGTTCGGCTTGGTCATTGGGTCACTTTCGCCTCGTGACTTGCCTTAGGCCTCAAAAATTCCTTTATTTGGTGACTTTTCTGCAAGACGAAACCAGCACACTCTACAAGCAAACATCGTTAAAAATAACTAATTAACAATTAAATTGAACTAAAACTAGACACTAGCGCACCCTACACTACATTTCCGGATGCTTATCACACTCTGATAGTGACCTTCTGTTTGATCATGAGAGGCCGCATTGTGAATCCCAGGGGTATTTCGACCATAGAGGCTAGTGTTGCCAGTGCATTTGCAAACCTATTGCTCACTCGTGGACTGTGCGTGAAGATGACTGAGTCAAATTGTGGAATTAGATCTTCCAGCACAGAGTGGTATAGCTTCAGTATATCTTCCTTGACCTTCCAGTCTCCTTTCGCTTGGGACACCACCAGGTTTGAATCTCCAATGACTTCTACCCTTTTTGCCCCTAGTTCTAAGGCTACCTCCATTCCAGTAATTTAAGCTTCATACTCAACTTGATTGTTGGTGTCTTCAAACCTCAGTTTATATGACAATGAGATATGAGAGTCGTTTGGGGAAGCTAGCAATACCCCTATGCAATATCCACCTTGGTTTGACGCTCCATCGAAGTAAAGCTACCAGGTGTCATCCAAGAGACATAAGATGTCTTCGTTGGGGGAACATGCAGTCTTCTACCTCAGCCTTTGTCACGGGATGATTTGCCAAGAATTCTGCCACAACCCTTCCTTTTACTGATTTCCTTGTCATGTATTTGAGGTTGATTCTGCTAATAGCAATAACCACCTAGCTAGCTTTTCAGAAAGTGCTAGCTTCTCGAAAAGATATTTGATTAGGTCTAAACGAGGAACCAGCACTACCGGATGTGCTAGTAGGTAGTGCCTTAGTTTCTTTGTGGCCCATACTAGCCCCTAGCAGGTTTTCTCCAAGGGAGTGTACCTTGTTTCATAGTCCATCATTTTCTTGCTGAGGTAGTATATGGCGCACTCACCCAGCAGAGTTCAAACAAACGGCTTTTTATTTCATTTCTACAATTCACAATTTCTTCATTCAACTAAACAGACTAACGTATCAAGCAAGTCCAAGAGCAAGCTAAAAAGGTTTGTGTCCTCGAACAAGGGGAGGATACAGGACACAAAACCTGCGAATTCAGAGTAAAGCCATATCCACCGAAGAAGTGCTTGACAAACAGGCAACAGCGAACAAGAAATACTATGCCTCAAACAACTAAAGCACTTTATTCAACAGAATTGAAAACTAGCAGATGATATTTGGATAACGAAAGGAAAGCATGCCATGCAACTAATTATGCAACTATCAGACAGTCAATCAAAATGGAATCCAGGCGCACAAAAGATCAACTAAGGTCTTTTTCAGCTTTTAACGACCTTGGTTACAAAGAACAGGTTAGCAAAATGGGCGACGGTCTATTTCTAGCTTGGTTAACTACTTGAATGAATGACCGCCGCCAACACATGAAATGAACCAAGTCAAGGGCCACACCGGCCAAACCAATAAACCAACTACTAACTAAAGCTGTGCAAAACTAAGCTACGAAATGAAATGCAACAAAACAAAAGGATAGAATGGTTAGCACGTCAACCAAACTATACCCCGACCAAGTAAGGGAATTTCTAACCACCGACTCTCTACCACCACACCACAAGTCACCAGGTCACCCGTCAATTGGCCAACTCCTCGCTCTCATACCCAACAAAATCATCACTGACTTTCCCCTCATCAACCTGCTCGGGAACATACTTCACCTCGTGCTGCTGCTCCAAAATTGATGTCTGCCAGGATATCTCTTTCCTCTGTGCTTCATGTTCCCCCATGATCTTCCTCTCAATCTTTTCCTTCCTTTGGCTATTGATGATTGCAACCCCTTGACAAAAAAGTTTCTTGATCCAAGACCCCTCTTTCTCTTTATTTGATGGCATCGTAGTCAAATAATCCCCCCTTTTTGCCTGTTTACCTTTAGCAGTGTGAATCTGAGACGAGCTCTTCACATCAAATGTATCATCTATAGGCCCCGGGGAGAGTTCCTCCAATTTCTCATAAGCCGCCCCCTAACTCCTTTCTCTTTACACAAACTAGTGATCATACAAGGAAAAGGCATGCTGGCAGTAGGCAATGTGTTAGCCCTGAAATCTCGCAACTGAGTAAAGATAAACAACGCCCAATAAACTACCAAATCATTAGCAGCGAGTGCAAGCATAATTTCTCCACTTTTCCTTGCTGGTCTGCTGTCTGAGCCTCGAGGGTAAAGATTATAATGTATCACTTTATTCAAAAACCTAAAACTTGCTTTAAAATTTCCGGGCACATAGGGTAATGAAGCCAAAGCGGGGTCACTATAAAGTGTCTCATTCACAACCTGCAAGTCAATCAATTCATCCTTCTTAGGGTAGTTCATAGATTCAGGAGGGGGCCTTTGAATTTTCAGATATGCAACAATATCATTCGAAGTAATCACAATATCAATTCCCCCCACTCTCGAAACAATTCTAACAACTGGATCACTTTCCCAATCACCCTCAGGAATTATCATACACTTGTAAAACTCAATAACAACATTCTTATTATAACCAAGTAACCGCTCAGTCCAAAAATTCAAACCTTTACGCATAATGTATTGAAGCCCCGTATGACCATCGGGCAATGCCTCAGCATCCACTTACCGCTCGTTTTTGAACTTTCTGCTGCCAAAATTGTCCTCCCAAACCCTCCGTTTATCCACTGCGATCTCAGCCAGAGTCCTGCGCCTTCTTTTACTCCAAGACCCACTAGCCTCCGCGGGCTGATTTTCCTCCTCACTCTCGGCCATAAAATCATCCTCCTCTTCAATTCCAGGTTGAGAAGGGGCTGCCCGGTGCACTGTCTGTTTAATTCTTGGCATTGTAGGCTAAAAGGATTTTTGGGTTTATATTTTGGTATTTTCGGATTTATTTAGGCTAGAGTTTTTTGGAATTTGATTTTTGGTAGAAAAATGGAGTGTAGGTAGGAATGTAGTGGGGATTGGGTTATATGTAGAAAATAGGAAAAATTTCAGAATTTTATGGGGAAATATGGAATTTTTCGGATTAAAGGAGAGGAGATGGGTTTACCTTGTTTTTGGCTTGAAAACTTGAAATTGATGGAGAACACTTGAAGATTCTTGAAGAGGTTGAAGGATTTGGGAGTTTGTGGAAGAATATGGAAGTTTTAGTGGGGGATTAAAGGTTTGGGGCTAGGGTTTTTGGTGGTTTAATGGAAGAAAGAAAGAAACACAGTCGGGTTCAGAAGATGGGGTGAATTTGTTTTGGTTTCTAATGAGACTGGAACTGATCTGTTGCTGAAAACCCATTCAGCATCGATGTAAATTCTTGCATCCCATCGATGCCGATGTTGTTAACTGCCTAGTGGGATAACCTACCTCGGAATCGATGTAACGTGTTTTCCTCCATCGATGCCTATTGCCTTTACTGCCTACTAAGACCCCTCGGCATCGATGTAAAATCCTTTATCCCATCGATGCCGAAACCTGTTACTCCGAACGTTTTGCTTTGCTTCAGTTGAACCCCTGAACTTCCAATAATTCCCTCAACACCTCCAAAACACCTTTTAGCAATGAACACTCATCCCCAACATCCCTCCAAACAACCGGTTGCCTAGGTTAAGCAAATAATGGAGAAAGAACAGGATGCAAAATAGGAGAGGTGACACATATGTGGTATGATCATGCAAAGAATGCCTTGTATCCTTTCCTAAGTGCGCTTTGGATTCCAAAATGATTGAAAATCGACATTTAAACACAATTAGATATGGACATGCGGTTATTCACCTAACTACAAAAGTTTTTTTATTGGAAGATGCGGATATGGGCCAAAACTTGCTCAAAAACTTAACTCAACACTTAAACCATTCAATTTTCAACTAAGCATGCAAATTGAGAAGCACAAAATTCTTAGGATTGCTATGAACTCTTGCCAACTAACAACTATTAAGCATGTAACAAGTCATGAACAAAAACCAAAAACTATGACAAAGGGAAAGAATTGCAAGTAAAAAGCTTTTATTTATTTTTAAAATTTTTCCATTTTCTCATTTTTTTGGTTGTTCAATTTTCATTGTTTTTGAATTTTTCAAATTTCCACAACAATCACAAAAATCAAACAAATAGCACATAAGCTAACCCCTCCCCCAACTTAAAGCGATGCTATGCCCTCATAGCATTAGGAACAAGAGTGAAGAGCGGAAGGTGCGCGAATGTACCGTCCAAGGGGAATGTCAACCCCTAAATACCGACCAAGTTGGAGGATTTGATGTCAATGTCCTGTTCCAATCAGATTAAAATGCTTCTAGGGTTTACTCCTTCGGTTCTGCCAACTTGGAACCATAGCTAGTCACACTGGGCCATATCCAAAGCTTTATCGGACTAACAACCGCAGCGCTTACCGCACCCATGCTTAGGGCTCCTGAACGCCTCATTCACTCCGGCTTTAGACCCAAACCACCAAGGCTAGTGTGGTAGCACATAAACCCTGCAAGACTTAGAGAACGACTTTCCAAAAAAAAATTGACATTAGAAACACCGGCCCGTGTTATCCGATTTCAAATCAAACAAAAATGAAAAGACAAGAAATATAGGAAACACAAAGAACATGCAAAACAGAATGAAATGCACCACCCAATCATCATGTGATCACACGAGTCATACTTTTCTTCTCATTTCTTACCGATGGGGTAAGCAATGGCTGGCTATACTAGACCATCAAAAATTTGTTATGCTAGCGCCCGTAATAAAATTTATCGCTCAACCTCGCCAAACAATCAAGTCCACCGTCCCCTGTGATCAAAACAAAGTAAGATACGATACAACCTAGCGTGCACTCAAAAAAATATCAAACCTCACCCATAGACCTAAACTGCCACCGATAGGATCAATCTCAGAGTGCATGGATCATTAACGATAGACTATTACCAAGAAGAGCTACTGAAAGTCCTTGTTACACTAGCATATTAGTGAAATCTTTTCATGTGATTTATCTCCAAGATTTTATTTGATGCAAAACAAATAACAAAACAAAACAAAACATGCATAACTAAACAAAAGAGAACAAACTAGAAAGAAAAACAAATATGTATAGTATATACAAATTTAATATCAGAACTCGGTCAAAGTCACAACTAGACTCCGCCAAACAATGAAGTTCAGTGTCCCCTAAGATCGTAACCAGGCAAGCAACAAGATAAAGCCAAGTGCGTGAGCACAGGAATATCAAGGCCTAACCTAAGGATCTATGCCGCCCCCGTTGGGGCTAATCTGGAAGACGTGAGTGGTTTACTGTGAATTACTCCTATCAGAAAAGCTAATTAAAGCCCTATGTCACTGATATTAAATGTTTTGCCCTTCGAACCGAAGCTGGGCACACGATCCTTTTTTTAGTAGCGGCGTGCGGAGCTACATATACCCAAGTCAATGGTGGGTACCCGCTACCTGGGGGTCGGCTCCGACAAACAATTAAGTTCAGCGGTTATGCTTGCGTTTCTCGTACAAATTAAGTTAAAACAAACTATCTAACAGGGTCATCCGTGTAAGCAGGATCGACCAAATCTTCATCGGGCTCTCCAATTTCGAAGCCCCCAAGAAAAGGCTTAAGCCTTTGACCATTCACCTTAAAAGAGGAACCGTTACTCATGTTCTCTCCTTCTATTGCCCCATGAGGGAAAACAGTTTTAACAACATAAGGACCAGCCCATGGTGACCGCAATTTACCAGGGTGAAGATGCAAACGAGAGTTATACAACAACATTTTTTGGCCAGGCTCAAAGTTTTTAATCACAATTCTTTTATCATGTTTTTCTTTGATTTTAAAAGCACTAGAGTGGTCGTAAGCATCATACCTCATCTCCTCCAGTTCCGTCAATTGAAGCTTCTGGTGAGCACCAGCGAGAGGTAGATTGAAATTGAGCTTCTTGCTCGCCAAACACGCCTTGTGTTCAAGTTCAACCGGCAAATGGCAAGCTTTTCCATAGACGAGTCGATAGGGAGACATACCCAAAATTGTCTTGTACGCAGTACGATAAGCCCACAAGGTTCGACCAAACGAGTTGACCAATCCTTACAGGTAGGATTAATCGTCTTCTCCAAGATGTTCTTTATTTCCTGATTCGCTAGCTCCGCTTGACCATTTGTTTGAGGATGGTAGGCCATTGAAACCTTATGAATAATGGAATACTTCCTCATCAAAGCAGCAATGGAACAGTTGCAAAAGTGAGACCCTTGATCACTGATTATAGCCCTCGACATCCCAAATCTCGATAGAATGTTGTCCCTCAGAAATTCAACCACCACTGAATGATCGTTAGTGCACGTAGGAATCGCCTCTACCCATTTGGAAACATAGTCGACCGCCACTAAGATGTAGAGGTAACCGAAGGACGACGAAAAAGGGCCCATGAAATCAATACCCCAGCAATCGAACACTTCAATGATTATGATCGGAGTAAGAGGCATCTCATTCCGTTGAGTAACACACCCTAAGAGTTGACATTGAGCACAACCTCGGCAAAAGGCAAAAGTATCCTTGTACAAGTTCGGCCAATAAAATCCACATTGCAAAATCTTGGCGACGGTCTTCTTGAACGAGAAATGACCCCCACAAGCCTCCGTGTGGCAAAATTTGATCACGCTTTGCTGCTCGGAATCGGGAACACAACGACGAATAAGTTGGTCTGCGCAATACTAAAAAAGGTATGGATCATCAAAGGAAAACCTCTTCACCTCGGCTAGAAAACGGCGCCTTTCTTGAGCATTCCAATGAGGCAGAGTCAAACCTGTCACCAAATAGTTCACGATATCCACATACCATGGGGTTGTGGAGATGCCAAACAACTGCTCATCTGGAAAAGAGTCCACGATAGGAAGACTCGGTGTAGGATCCTCAAACTGTAACCTTGATAAGTGGTCGGCTACCACATTTTCAACACCCTTCTTGTCTTTGATGGTCAAATTGAACTCTTGGAGAAGGAGAATCCATCGTATCAATCGGGCTTTGGCATCTTGCTTAGTAAGTAGATACTTGAGAGTGGAATGATTTGTGTACACAACGATAGGAGCACCACCAATTAGATAAGACCGGAATTTATCAAGAGTGAACACCACGCAAGTAACTTTTTCTCCGTGGTCGTATAATTCACTTGAGCTTCATTCAAGATTTTGCTCGCATAATGAATCACATAGGGATGCTTGTCCTTCCTTTGTCCCAAAATAGCTCCCACGGCATAATCGCTTGCATCACACATAAGCTCAAAAGGTAAGCTCCAATCCGGGGTTGCACAATAGGAGGAGTGGTAAGACTAGCCTTTAACTTGACGAAAGCTTGCTCGCATGCGGGAGACCACTCAAAAGGTACGTCTTTGGCAAGAAGTTGGCATAGGGGTCGAGAAATAGCATTAAAGTCCTTGATGAATCGGTGATAGAATCCGGCGTGCCCGAGAAATGAACGGATATCCTTTACACACTTTGGAGTCGGGAGATTGGAAATGAGATCGATCTTTACCTTGTCTATCGTGATACCATCCGATGATATAATATGACCCAAAACAATCCCTTTAGTGACCATGAAATGACACTTTTCCCATTCAGCACCAAATTCTTCTCTTCACACCTTGTCAAAACCTTTCTCTAGGTTGGCCAAGCATGACTCGAACGAGTCGCCAAATACAGAAAAGTCATCCATGAAAACCTCCAATATCTTCTCGACTATATCGCTAAAGATCCCCATCATGCATCGTGAGAAAGTCCCTGGAGCATTGCATAAACCAAACGGCATCCGACGATAAGCAAAAGTTCCAAAGGGGCAAGTGAATGTTGTCTTCTCTTGGTCTTCTAGAGCAACTTCGATCTGATTATATCCGGAGTATCCATCCAAGAAATAGTAGAATGCATACCCAGCTATCCTTTCCAAGATCTGATCGATAAATGGCAAGGGGAAGTGGTCTTTCCTGGTACTTGCGTTGAGTTTTCGATTATCGATACATACTCTCCATCCTGTCTGAACACGCATTGGAATAAGCCCGTTCTCCTCATTACGCACAATGGTGACTCCAGATTTCTTCGGTATGACCTGAACTGGGCTTACCCATTTACTATCAGCTATGGGATAAATGATTCCCACATCGAGCAACTTTAAGACTTTTACACGGACCACATTTTTCATCATAGGATTCAGACGGCGCTGAGGTTGGCGAGACGGTTTGACATTATCTTCCAAGGCAATATGGTGAGAACAGAGAGTAGCATCAATTCCTTGAATATCCGCAATAGTCCACCCGATAGCTTTCTTGTGCCCCCTTAACATATTGAGCAACTTCTCCTCTCGGAGATTCCCAAGAGAAGAAGATATAACCATAGGATAAGTCTCGTTATCTCCAAAGAAAGCATATTTCAACGTGTCGGGCAAAGGTTTCAACTCCAACTTCGGTGGCTCAACGCTGGATGGCAGAACTTTCTTCTCAAGTGGGGGAAGCTCTTCAAATTCTTCCAACTTTGGAATCCAAGAATTCATAGCACACACTTCATCCTCCTCATTAAGCAACGATATCAAATAGTTCACTTCAAAAGACTCAAGAAATTTGGCCTCCTCAACCGTGAGAGCAACTTCCAAAGGATCGTGATAGAGCAACTCGTTGATGTGTTCCTCCACAAGAGTGTCAATGAGGCTCACTTCATCCACATTCTCGTTGTCCCCCATTTGACTGCCTACATTAAAGACATTGACTAAAAAAGTCCGTTTCGACAGTTGATGATCGCATCCACTGTGGCTAAAAAAGGTCTTCCAAGAATAACCGGAGTAGAAGTAGCCAAAGAGTCAATTGGATTGGTTCAAGAATTACGAAATCCACCGGATAAACGAACTGGCCAACTTGTAGTCTACTACTCCCCTCGGTGTACGAACACTCCAATCGGCTAACTGTAGAGTGACACGAGTAGGCTTCATCTCCCCCAAGCCAAGTTCTTGATAAACAGAGTAAGGAAGTAGATTAACACTAGCTCCAAGATCAAGTAAGGCTTGTTCGATATGCTTTCCTCCAATGGTGACCGCTATAGTAGGATTCCTCGTATCTTTGTACTTCGGTGCGATATTCGTCTGGATGATAGAACTCACTTGCTCAGTAAAGAATATCTTCTTCTAAATATTAAGCTTGCGCTTCCAAGTGCATAGATCTTTAAGAAACTTGGCGTATGACGGAATCTGCTTGATTGCGTCCATAAGAGGAATGCTGATCTTCACTTGATTGAATAACTTATGCAACTCCGCATTCAAATTTGGTTTCGCCAAAGCCCTCAAACGATTGGGAAATGGTGCCGGTGTTGGAATAACTCGAGGATCCGGTACACTTTGTTCCTTCTCCTTTCCCTTATCTTTTTCCCCTCAAACCTCTTTGCTTGCCTCCTTGGGAGATTACCCAAGGGTTGATGTTAGAATTGAGCGATTGACAGAAGGAGCCAACAAAGATGGTTCCGGAGGCATAACCACTTGATTATCAACCGTCTTTCCACTTCGAAGAGAAATAATAGCCTTTGCTTGCTCGGGGAAAGTCACCGAGGAGCTAGCAAAGTGAAGACCTTGAGAATTAGGAGGAGTAGACGTTGTTTGCGGGTTGGATTGAGGTTGTGTTGGAAACTTCCCTTCTCTTGCTGAAGCATACCCACGGTAGTTCTCAACTTCCCCAACTGATTTCTGATGTCATTCATCATCTGAGTTTGTTGCTCATTGATAACATTTGACTTTGCAAGAGAGCACTGAATTGATCTTCCCAAGAACGCTTTGGTGGTTCTTGGAACTGCGCAGGCGGCTGCTGAAATTGGTTTGCATGTGGGAACGAACCAGAAGAAGCAAATCCCAGCGGACCTTGAGCTTGAGGAAAATGAAAAGCATTTTGAGGTTGTTTCCAAGGCAATTGAGGTATTGGAGGTGGAATTTGAGAAGAACTCCCTTCATTAGATTGATTCCAACGGAAGGCTGGATGTTGACGTGTTCCCGGATTATAAGATTGAGAATAGGGATCAAAACGTTGAACTGCATGAACCTCCTCCGGAGCAATCCCATTAATCATGTTCTTCAAAGCAGGAATGTTTGGACAAGCCTCGGTAGAATGGCCCACCATCTCACAAATAACACAAACTTCCTCCACTTGGCGTACTGCTTTCACTTCTTGAGGTTGAGCGCTTTTAAGCTCCAACTTGTCAAGTTTTCGGGCAATCTCTTCCAATCAGGTTTCAACAGCTGTATGCTCCGCAATAGAGAATTTTCCTGAGCCCGTAGGACCTTGGTTATACATCGCCCTATCTCCTGGGTCTGTGAACTGCCAAGACTGAGTCTTCTTAGCTAAGGACTCGTAATAATCCCAAGCGTCTTCCGGTGTTTTTTCCATGAAGTCACCGTCACCCATCGTATCCAGAAGCTGCTTACTTTCTTGGGAACATCCTGTGTAGAAATAGTTAACTCTGAGATACAATGGTAAATTGTGGTGCGGAACCGACATGAGCAAGTCCTTATATCTCTCCCACTATTTTGGTAGGTCTCTCCATCTCTTTGCTTGAAACTTTAAATCTGATCAATAAGTAACTTAGTCCGGCTTGCTGGAAAGAATTTAGAAGTAAAAGCATCTTGGACATCTCCCCAGTTACGCAAAGATTGAGGCTTCAACGAATTGAACCACTGTTTTGCCTTGTCCTTGAGAGTGATTGGAAACAACTTCAAACGTGCTTGGTCAAGTTGCCCCGGAACTGTAACAAAAGAGTGTAGAATATTTTCGAATTCCCGGATGTGCAAATATGGATCCTCCAATTCCCGCCCCTGGAACTCTGGAATTACCCGAAGATACTCAGCTTTGAATTCAAATGCATTCCCAGCAGTCGGCGTTGGAATAACGATAGGCAATACTTGAGGAGCCCGTTCTGGATTCAGATAATCACGCAGAGACGAACTGGAGCTGCTTCTGCCATTGGGCCTTTTTGATTGCGATTTAATTTGCAAGGCGGAGAGTGGGCAGGATACGCCCTGGCAATGCTACGGATTCTTGGAGGAGAAGAAGAACGATGAAGCCGATTTGAAATTGGGCTTCAGTACACAGGCAAAACGCAAATACTACCAACAAACTACCAGACTGGAGGGGCTATGCCGCCACCTCAACTCAGCAAACAGAATATGCGAGTGGTTATGCCCCACCTCGGCTAAGCAATGCAATCAAATTAAACTAATTAAACTAACTAAAAATAAACTCATATTTAGTCGGGCTTCGTTACACCTCAAGTTTGGTACAACTAGGTTAGAGGTATCCACCAAACTAAATACGAGTTACTAACACATAAACTACTAAACTACTAGACGAAAGCGGGATACTTACAGTGGTTTGTCAAACCTCCAAGAAAGCCATAATAAGAAATCCCCGCAACGACGCCAAAAATGCTTCGTTCGTCAATATATCAAATAAGATCCCCCAAGCGTAGGGCTTAATACGTCAGTTGAAGCATAATAATCCGGAAGACCGGGATCGTACCCACGGGAATAATTATACGGCTTTGCTGGATTTGTAGATGTAAGCAAGGCTTTCGGCTTTTAGGCAGCCAACTTTGTTTTACTTTAGGCGGTGGAAAAGAAAGAGGCTAAATTAAAAGCCAATTATCTAGGAAAAAGATAGGCTAGGTCTAGGAATTATTAACACCCACGACTCAAGCTAAATCACATTTTTCACCCAATTACGCAATTTAAGATACTTAATTAAAGTTCCTAAACCGGAAGATAAAATGGTTTGATTACCAAGCTAGCTCTAGAATTCATTTGGCAAACACCTCGAGCGACAGAACTCCAAGCATCATGTGTGGTAAGTAGGCGATGCTCTTACCTACACATGATCAAAGAGGTTAACACCTTAGCAATTTGACAAACAAACCCGAACCCCACATCAATTTTCGAACCAAAGATTTAAACTTTATTGGTGAAAAATGTAATTTTTACTCAAGCCCTGAGATGCTAATCACCCCATGACCTAACCTTGGAAAACTACTCACACATATCTATGAAGATAAGAGCAAGCAAAATTCTACTTAGCATAATGAAATAACAAGACTTGAAATAAACTAGAGATTATGATAGATCAGGAGATTAACTGCAACTTTAATGAAGATGATAATATCAAAAACTAACAAAAAAGTAGAAATTAAATATTAAAAAGTTGAAAATGAAGAACACTCAAGAACAATTCAAAAATGCAAGGAAATGTAATCCTAGATCTAAAGGTAATGTAATCCAATCTATCCTACTTGTTTTTGTACCAAATGACATCACCATTTTATACTCTTGAGATCCGCGCCTAGAATATTCCATGAGATGCTCCGAAAATACGCTCCTAAGGCCCTCGGCATCGATGGCAATGGGCTTAGATTGCTATGCTAGAGGCTTCGGCATCGATGGATCATCAAACTTCCCATCGATGTCGAGCAGCTTAGGACTGAACTTCTACGAACCTCGGCATCGATGGATCTTTCCCTTCCCATCGATGCCGAGCAACTTTGCCCCAGCAATTGGTCTTGATCACTGCTATGCTCTGCCTTGGCTTGCCTTGGTTCGGCTTGGTCATTGGGTCACTTTCGCCTCGTGACTTGCCTTAGGCCTCAAAAATTCCTTTATTTGGTGACTTTTCTGCAAGACGAAACCAGCACACTCTACAAGCAAACATCGTTAAAAATAACTAATTAACAATTAAATTGAACTAAAACTAGACACTAGCGCACCCTACACTACATTTCCGGATGCTTATCACACTCTGATAGTGACCTTCTGTTTGATCATGAGAGGCCGCATTGTGAATCCCAGGGGTATTTCGACCATAGAGGCTAGTGTTGCCAGTGCATCTGCAAACCTATTGCTCACTCGTGGACTGTGCGTGAAGATGACTGAGTCAAATTGTGGAATTAGATCTTCCAGCACAGAGTGGTATAGCTTCAGTATATCTTCCTTGACCTTCCAGTCTCCTTTCGCTTGGGACACCACCAGGTTTGAATCTCCAATGACTTCTACCCTTTTTGCCCCTAGTTCTAAGGCTACCTCCATTCCAGTAATTTAAGCTTCATACTCAACTTGATTGTTGGTGTCTTCAAACCTCAATTTATATGACAATGAGATATGAGAGTCGTTTGGGGAAGCTAGCAATACCCCTATGCAATATCCACCTTGGTTTGACGCTCCATCGAAGTAAAGCTACCAGGTGTCATCCAAGAGACATAAGATGTCTTCGTTGGGGGAACATGCAGTCTTCTACCTCAGCCTTTGTCACGGGATGATTTGCCAAGAATTCTGCCACAACCCTTCCTTTTACTGATTTCCTTGTCATGTATTTGAGGTTGATTCTGCTAATAGCAATAACCACCTAGCTAGCTTTTCAGAAAGTGCTAGCTTCTCGAAAAGATATTTGATTAGGTCTAAACGAGGAACCAGCACTACCGGATGTGCTAGTAGGTAGTGCCTTAGTTTCTTTATGGCCCATACTAGCCCCTAGCAGGTTTTCTCCAAGGGAGTGTACCTTGTTTCATAGTCCATCATTTTCTTGCTGAGGTAGTATATGGCGCACTCTACTTTGGTGTCGTTTTCTTGTGCTAGCATACATCCCATAGCTGTGTCCGTCACTGGAAAATACAGAATTAATGGTTTCCTAGAGATGGGTGGTGATAACACAGATGGATTTTGAAGATACTCTTTGATTGCCTCGAATGCATGTTCATAGTCCTGGGTTCATTCGAAATCAGTGCCTTTCTTCAAAAGCTTGAAGAGAGGTTCAGAGGTGGCTGTGAGTTTTGAAATGAACTTGCTGATGAATTGTACTTTCCCCAGAAAGCTCCTTACTTCCTTCTTTGTCTTTGGTGATGATATTTCCATGATAGCCTGTATCTTGGAATGGTCCACTTGAATTCCACTTTGAGTGATAAGGAATCCTAGCTTTTTACCAGCCGTTACCCCAAAAGTGCAGTTTTTGAGGATTAAGACATAGCTTGTATTGCCTAATCCTCTCAAAGAACTTTTGAAGTGCTTCATAGTGTCCTTCCCTTTCCTTTGATTTGACTATCATATCGTCGATGTATACCTCAACTTCTTTGTGCATCATGTCGTGCAGTAGTGTTTTCGCCATCCTTTGGTAAGTGGCTCTAGCGTTCTTCAAACCGAATGGCATCACTAGGTACCAATAGGTTCCCCACGGCGTGGTGAAGGTCGTCTTCTCTCTGTCCTCAGGAGACATCAGAATCTGATTATACCCAGAATACCCATCCATGAAAGATAGCAGTGCATGCCCTACGGTGTTGTCCACAAGTTCGTCTATGTGTGGCAATGGAAAGTCATCCTTTGGACTGGCTTTGTTGAGATCTCGAAAATCTACATAGACCCTGATTCGCCCAGTTTTCTTCGGCACTGGAACGATGTTGGCTACCCATTGTGGATACTTGGTGACTATGAGAAAACCGGCGTTGATTTGTTTACTGATCGACTTCTTCTTTTATCTTTAGGACCCAATCAGGGCGCATACGTCTTAGCTTTTGTTTAACAGGTTTTGCATCAGGATGGAGGGGAATTCTGTGCTGAACAATTTCGGGGTCTATTCTAGACATGTCCTCGTAAGACCAGGCAAAAACATCTTTGTATTCTTTTAGCAAAAAGATTAGTTTTTCACTTTCTTGAGAAGATAATGTTGCACCAATTTTAACCAGTTTAGGCTTGTTTTCAGAGCCTATGTTTGCTATGATTATTTCCTCAAAAAAAAGGTTTGGCGTGCCTCTCTTCTTCTCTCTCGATGAATTCTAGAATTTCTTTTGGAATTTCTTCCTCAAAATATGGATTGTCAGAATCCACACAGTTAATTATAGGCAATGTGAAATACTCTAAATCTTCCTTCTCATTGCTAAAATTCTCAAAAGACAATTCGGAGTCAAATTCAAAATAAATGTCATGCCTTGCTGTTTTGACCAGGTTGTCCTCACAAGACTCAGTGGTTTGAAAAGAGGAAAGGCTCACTACAACAAAAATTACATTTTAAGCATTCGAAAAATGCTATTGAATGTCATAGATAGCGTTCTTCGGAACACTGTATTAGCCGATGCTGTTAAAAGTCAAGACTTTTAATAGCCTTTTTCGAACGCTGTCTTAGATAAACTTTTAATAGCGTTTTATAAACGCTGTCTTATATCAACTTTTAATAGCGTTTTTTGAACGCTGTCTTAGATAAACTTTTAATAGCATTTTTTGCATACTAAGTTCGAGATTCTTTTAATAGCGTGTTTGCCATTGCACCACTCATTTAATATTATTTTTTATTACATTCAACACCAAATGTGAAACAATTATTAGAAAAACACGAATATAATCTAAAACCTCAATATTGCCAATGTAATTAACCAAATTCATTCAATCGGGCAAGTATTCATTACACCAGCTTTTGAAACAACTCGAAAACACAAATTACATGAAAGGGTTGCAAGAATTACAATGGATTCATATAGTACCTAGGTGTCCAATGTTACCAAAGGTAGCCATAAACAAGCTAACCAACATATTACTTGAAAATATTCAATGCTGCAAGCTTATTGAAATTGATGCAATCTTTGAGCAATTTGGTCTCTCTTTCCCTATGGTACAAAATTTTGGATCAATAGATGGGTGTAGAATAAGCTCATGATTCGCGAAAGTATTCATACTATAAAAGCACAAGCATTATTAAATAAGTGGATCACTACAGAAGTGCATCATCAAGATGCATAATATAACTTCGAATTACCTCAGAAAACTCCTAAGTACCTACGTATAACCTGTCAAAGAGAAGTTCAATAATACAAATAAAAACCTTACAAAGCTGTGTAACTAAGCAATCGGTAAGCAAAAAAGGTAGGTAACGATTCGACACACATGCATAGGATGATAGCTTAAGGATTTGACCAAGTGTACATGCCTCTGGCCAGTAGATCTTTTTAGGGTACTTGGAGCAGTGTTAATTTCCCCTTTCAACAGTCAACTCAATATCTCAAGCAAGAGGCACATCAACATCATCGTCTTATGGATCTACTCGCCAAAAATTTAGGAAAACACCATGTTAAAAACCATGTGGTTGTCCAAACTGGTTTCCAAATATTTAGGAAGAAACCTATAAGACGAAGGGAAAACGAAACAACTAGGTTAAAAACAAGCTTGGGTAATTAATTTGGGTCCTCCTAGTAGAAGCATGTTTATTACTCTGCAATCTTCCATTTCTACCTATCCTCCATTTCAACCTTTTCTGTGGCAAGTTATTGGTTCAACAACACAGCACTCCTCTCACCCCATTAATTTGTATCTCAATCGAACCAATACTCTATTCAAAATATAGGAAACAACAAAGCCAGAAATGCTATTGAACAGATAGTGCTTAGGAAAAAATGCTATCACCTAATGCTATAATAAGCCTAATTTATTGTAGTGTCAGCAATTAGAATACCATAATATTCCAGCAGATACCTTAAAGATAAATGGTAGAATCTTTAGCTTAGAAAAAGGATACAAAGTAGCGGAATCTTCAGGCATTGCTCTCTGTTTCTCTCATCACTTCAATGGCATATATGATAGAGAGAAAGCATTATTTGATGTAGCCAATGATGGGAAACTCTTTGCTATTAATGGATGTGGTCAAATACCATTCTTGTGATGTTATGATCCTGCATTTACTCTCTTCAGTTTCGATAGTAGGCCATCCTTCAATAATATAAGATGAGCATGTGAGAAAAGGCATATATGCTTATAGAAAAAAAAAAAAAAAAAAGAAGTGGCTTAAGTGTCAGATTATGTGTAACAAGGTCCCAGGTTAAAAAGGAACTTAAAGCACCAAATCCAACTAATAGCACCTCTAAAGCATACAAAACATGCTAAAACAAGCAAAGTTTTTTAGACTAGACTAGCCTCTCTCTATTAGAGGGTAGTTATTCTGCGTTTCCTCCCCTTCTTATCACAAAACACTATAATTGCTTCTCTATCACAACATTTCTAAAAAAATCGCTCTCAATTAATGCTATTGTAAGTCATAATTGTTGTAGTGATGGTGTAGAGTTCATAACTATTGAAAGTCATAAAATAGTGCACATTCTAGCGACAACCGTTGTAAATACATCCCATCAGTTTGGTCAACATGAACCCTACTTCCATAAACAAAGGTGATCATCTCATGACAGCATTTACTCATGATGGTGTGTGTATGAATAGATGAGGTGTAATGAATTTATTGGAAAACCACCAACACATTAAATCATATAAACTTGCAAGACAAACCCATACAAAGCCCCACCATTGCATGATTTTAGACCAAATAAACCATGATACTCTACACTGCATTAGAATGTGAACAGGGGTTTCAAGCATTTGGATATAGAAAGAAGACTACGTGCTAATTAATTTTCGTTCAGAGCAATATTCCTTTTGCATTGCTGGCCAGGTAAAAAGTTCAACTTTGAAAGGGTAGAGGTTTTTCCAGATCTTCACACTAAGTGCTCCAATGTGATTATCAGCATTATAGAGCCCTTCCCATTCCCATAGAATTATTTAATAGAGAACAAGCCAGATTTACTATCCCACTTGAGTTCAATCGAAAATTACTCAAGCCTTGTTTCCTCCCAAACAAAAAGCCTTCTTCTAAAGTTGAGAGTCCAGGAAAAGTTGGCATGATCATACATTTCAACCAATTGCAATTAACTCAACTACATATAATGGAAAAGTAATAGTTCATTGAGGGAAGGAACCCACGATCTAACCATTAGAAGCCATGCATCTGATATCTGTTACGAAGTGATTAGAGAGGGAAATAGAGCTGCAATTTTGGTATGAAGTGATTGAAATTTTTGGAGTTGGTCACTTGGTATCTTAGGCTCACGAAGAGGGAAAAGAGATTGGCACCCAAAATTTGGTGGAATGCTATGGTAGAAATAGTTTTTCTACTACTTATCCCCGTGTATCTCCATAATTTCTGCACAATTTAGCAACAACTATGGTATATCAGCAACAAAAAATATCATATTCTAGCACTTTATCTAAGCAAAAAATACTATTTTACCACTTAACATCCAATTCACTTTTGAGACTGCAGTATTATCACATCACAACAACAAATGCAATTAGTTGAATAACCATTCTCTTGAACTATAGGTCGTAAGAAAGAAGTTAGCATACCTGACCCATCACCAAGGTTGACCCCTTAATTCTCATCATACTTGGACTTCAACTTGACTACCTCCATCCACAACAACGGTCTTCATGCACTTACCATCTAAGAGTTAAAAGTTACTCAAAATAGAAACAAAAAATTGTATCACGCCCTTAATTTTTAACATAATTAAATAATATATTTCAATAAAAGAGAAACCTCGCATATCATATACGTTACCGAAAGGAGTTTTCCACCTGTTTAAATTTACAAACAAGTCCTTAAGTTTAGATAATTACAACTTTAGTCAAAAGAAAATTCAGTAGTAATTATTTACAAAACCATCTTTAACAGAGTGAGATCTTCACAATGATGACAAAATAACCCGTGATGTCAGCTTCCAAAAGTCTTTTACAGTCAAGCACACAATGCATGCAATCTATTGCCCGGCATCAGAACCTAAAAAGAAAGATTTGGTTGAGCTACACTAGCCCAGTAGAAAATTCTAAGCTCACGCTATATGTAATTTGGATGAATCACACCTCGAGAATGAATGAATATTGACAGATACGCCTATAGTACAAACGACTACCAACAAGCTGTAAATTATTGTCTAAAGGTCCTAGACTTCACATACATGTCACTAGCCGTTTACTTCTTCAATTAAATACCTTAATAACCTCACGTCGTTCCACATTTATCTATTATGAATTCAAAGACATCTTCTTATTCGTCGTATAATACAACAATTGTTCTCGTGTCCACATTGATCTTCATCAAATCCTTTTACTGCAAAACCTTCCTTTCCTTTAATCTGGTATTTCCCATTAAAGTTCACTAGGGTCACCTCGGGTCTAGTTCCCTCGAGCGTAGGGTCACCCCGAGTCTATTCCCTCAATAATCTTAATCGGTGGGGTCACCTCAGGTCTAGTTCCCTCAAGCGTAGGGTCACCCCGAGTCTTTTCCTCCAATAAAATGAATCAGTTGGGTTACCTCGGGTCTAGTTCCCTCGAGTGCAGGGTCACCCCGAGTCTTTTTCCTCAATAACGACCACTTGGGTCACCTTTCACACTTTTCACCATTCGACATCATTTCATAATTAATTTTATCATCCCTTCGACGGTTATACAACTGAATTTTAATTAATCATTACGTAACTCCACAAATGTACATGTTCATGCCTTCTCATTAGTTTACCCATTTGCATCTGACATAGCATACTAAGTCCGTACATATGAACCTACCATAGTTTATCCGTTAGTTTTTACACTTGAACCTCATAGGAAGGGTGCCAAAAGAATTGAAAGACTCGACAGGTCGAGAGGACACCAATCATTTTATCATCTTAAACGGTTCTTTCACAACAATCATTCTAAACAATCCACCACGTTCATTACATTTCCAAACGTGCCAAACTGCTACCCATATCAAGACTCCGACTAATTAATTGATACACGCATTCTCCTTTAAGCATACCACAATACCACACGTCCTCACCGTACCTCTATGTACACTCCCGTACTATCATATACCACATATCTACCCACGGCTAGACTCTACGATGCCCGGTTATCTAGTTTCTACACTTGGAGTCCGTAAAAGCATGTACTAAAGGAATCTAAGAATTTTACGAGTCGAGAGGGAGAACGGATTGTAATACTACTCGTCAGATCCCTAAACATGTTCAAATGTATCGGCCGTACAAATGTCGTGTAAGAAGCCCATTTTTATCCTTCCGCAATTCCATCAATTTAAATAATTCCAACATGTACACTTATTACATGGCATGTAAAGGCTGATTGCATGATTCCTTATTATATGAGTATATACTATAAAATATAGAATGACCCATTGAATAGTCAACTGCTTTAGGAAATGAAAGGATTTCAACGGCACAGGGTGCTTTTGAGATTTGACTGTGGCCTACCGGTAGGATTTTGGAATCTACCAGTAGAAATCCAAGACAGAAGAAACAAATTTTGGTCCACAAGAATTCTACCAGTAGAAATAAAAATGGTACCGGTAGGTGAGAAAATTTTGTAATCCTACCGGTAGGGAATAAGTCCTACCGGTACAAACGCAAGGCAGAGAGTACTCATTTTTACGGCAACAAAGTTCTACCGGTAGAGAAAAAGGTCCTACCGGTAGGAATCCAAAGTTTGGCGATTTTTCAGCAGATAACAGATTTTCAACAAGACCAAACTACAACCAATATAAGCTCAAACAAAACATGGAGATACTCAATAGGACATAAGAGAACCCAAATAACATGTAAAGAGAGGTAGAATTTCCTACCTCGAGTACCCAAACACAAATCGAAGTAATGGAGCAAGCACTAGCTTCCGGAGTCCCAAAACAAGCAGAAATACACCAAACCGAGCCCTATCCAACGCGATACGAGCCCGGATACACACGTAGATGATGGAGTTGAGAGTGATTGTTGTGGGTTTTGAGTGGTTGGATGAGAGAGTGAGAGAGATCGAGAGAGCCGAGAGAGATGAAAAGGAAATGAAAAAAAAAAAAGAAAACTTCTCCTGTATATACACGGCACACACATGCACAATTACACTAACACCCAATATTTTCCAACCCTTTACACATATAACCCCCATTTTCATGTTTATGCCACTTTCCTCCTTTTCCCCTAATTTCAAACATTAAAATTAAATATAGAAAAATACGGGTCTCTACAAATTGTGCTTACACAAAAAAGAAAAGCTGTAGGAAAAATTTAGGGCCTGATAGACCATAACATGAAGAATGCACACCACCAGATAAATTATTATTGCAGTCATTAGACACACTCCACCTCCTTGACACGTAAAGGGAAACTTGTCTTTTCCCTTAGTTGTTATCCTTCCTTCACCTAGTGTATTGATCTTCTTTTTTTGCTTCTTCATATCCTTATCTCTCCAATATGTATGGAAGAGAAAAAAATCCTCACAAGTCACAACCATACAAAGTTGATACTTGACAAGGGGCAGCCCATGCAAAAGTTCTGTTTATTACCTCTTTCTCAACATCGGCATAACCAAAAAGGGGAAAATCTAATTGTGCTTCCAATCTTGGGAGCTGTGGTGGTTTTGTGCCATGGTGAGCATCTTGTAATCTTGGGGTTGTTGTGGTGTCTTTGTTATTGTATCTGAACAACCACAAGTGTGGTAGCACTCTCTCTGCCTTTTTCTTTGACCTTCAATAAATCCAAAAAGGATAAAAGGAAAACAATTAAAATGACAAGGATGAGAATACGTATATAACAATTTGCCTCGTAAGGCACCTACAAACAGCTTCCAGGAGTACAGGAAAGTATTTAACAGAAACAAGATCAGTGAAAAAACAGCCAATGACAATTCGAGTAAAAAGTTGGTTATCAATATGAAATCAGATCTGCCGCAAATATAACATTATCAACTCTAAAGTTTATCGAGGAGTCAAGAGGACCAATCTATACACGTTCTAGTCACTGGACCAAAATGTCAGAAACAGCAAAGATATCTTTAAATTGGTAAAGCAAGCAGTAAAGATAGCCAATATCCAAGACCTAAAAGTATATTTAATTCAGTCAACAAGGTTACTATTATCAAGAACAAAGTCTTAAATCATCCTCAACTACAATGGAAACCAACAGATGAGAGAGAATCACACCCATGAAACATGACAATATGACAGTTGAGGAAAATATTTGATTTGAAACCCAATAGTACTGCTAGCATCTCTCCATTGAAAGGTCACAAAGCAGCAAATTTATTAGGCATACATTTATCATCCGAGAGAATACTTTGATATGGAAGAGGGAATAAAAGTACATTACCCTGGCGAAGAGTCCATAATAACTATGTCAACAGGCCATTTGATGGTTGCTCCCATAGCTTCGTTGATATCGGTCATGTCACTTCGTCAATATAGATCATCTTCTATCAGATTAGTTCCTCTCAACAAACAAAAATAGTACAATGTGGGCAGCGTGCCCTTTTAAGATAATTCTACTCTTCTTAAAATGCCGGTTCAAAGGAGCGCTAAATTGGACGACAAGCGCTCGCAAAAATACAGAGTCGCCACTCGGGTTTGAAGGTCCGACACCCAAGGAACCGTATTTTGAAGTACTTGCCGCACTGTTTGATTTGAAAAAGTTAAGGAACTAGTCCGTCATAACCATATCTGGGTTCGGGAGCCAAGTTACGAGAGGGGAAGGGTTTTATGGCACCCCTCTCGCCCAATCCGGAGATCGGTCTCTACTTAGGCATTTTGCGAAAACATTTGTTTGCGATTCTATTTGGTTAATCAATTCTTTAGCCAATTAGGGCGGGGGAACAGTTAATCGGGGATTAAAACAGTAACAGTTTGTAGGATGTGAATGATAGCATGGATGAGCAGTTAGTATAGGATGAGAACAGACTCCTGTGGGAGTTTAAACAAACTGGGAGACCCCTGTTTGCAGTTACGTGCACAGGAAGAAACCAACATGCACTGAACAAGTCACTGCATGTTGCTCACTCCTGCGCGCACAACTCCAAGACACGTGTGCACCGGTGAGTTCAAACCCACAACTCTTATTCTCAAACCCTCTAGGCTCTGGAAGAACCAGTGCACACCCAGGACAAACCACGCAGTTTATAGGCAGCATAATATACAGTTTAAAGGTTGTAAAGCCCTACAAATTAATAAAACACCCCATAAACAGTGTGGGGACAAAATAATAGCCTAAGGCCGAGCTACCCGTGTAAGGCCACTCACTGGTCAGAGGTAGTCTGTCACGCGATGGACTCACTCTGTCGCGCAAGGGTGCACCCTAGTGCGCGATGGAGTCAGTCTGGCACGCGATGGTTACACCCTGGCACAGACCAGTGTTTGGTTTACACATTTCTGGGTTCTGGGACAGGTCCAGAATGATCCCAGGGGTACTCCAAAATAGCAGAAACACAAACTAACTACAAACTAGCAGTTTATACTAAGGAAAGCAGTAAACAGGTTATTATCATGCTTGCAGAGTGATCTATACGTAAATAAACACAAAAACAGCAAGACACCAATCCCCACGAGGACCGTCGCGCGCTGGACTAAGACAGTTGCGCGCATGAGTGGCTCCATCGCGCGCTGATTCTTGCCTTGACGGTTTTTGAAACCTTGCAGCTTTAGGACCAGTACTGGTATTGATTACCAGCCTTGGCCCTACCAGCCCCCATGAGGGATCAGAATAGAAAACAGAACAAAGGTAGGCTATACCTTTGGCTTTGGGTTTGAAATGAGAATTTGAGCTTTGATGTTGAAAGTTGATTGAGGTCGAAGAACAAGCTATGTTCTTGAGGTTGTATGGGTGATAGAAGAAAAGAAATAAGGTAGCTTGTGATTTTTGTAACCCAAGGTGTAACCCTTTTGATATTTTTTGGAACCTTTTTTATGAATGAGCCATGGGGGTATAAATAGGGAGAAAGGGAGGTAGGTATGGGTGGCAAACAGAGGACTTCAGCTAGTCCACGAGGCCTGGCTGAGGTTGCATTGGTGGCCAACTGTCCTCCTTAAGAAAGGTTGGTGGCAGTTTGGTCCGTCGCGCAACGGAGTCAGTCTGTCGCACAACGGTGCACCCGGGTGCGCGTGGGTCAACGGTCAAACTTTGACTGTTGACCACCACATGGCAGGTTGACCATCGCGCAAGGGACTGGGAGCATCGCTCGTCAATAGGATTGTTGGCCTTTTGAAGTGGCTTAGGATTAGGTTAGGTTCAAGGGTTTTTCAAACTCTCAAAGCTCAAATACTCATCATTCCCGGGGTGTTCTTTATCCGTTTCATCATCGGGGAATCAAAAACTGTAAGTAAACTAATCTGGAAGCCCAGATTGGGGTGTCTACACACAACATGAACACCTATAACAGAGCATTACTTGTGCTCCTAACAAGGAGTAAGAAACAAAAATTCAGAAAAAAATTTCGGAGTGCTACTAATCTGGAAATAGATCGTGGCAAAGAGTTTATCTCAGTATGTGATAAATCTAACACCTAGAGGATAGAAAAGTGATTAGAGATTGTCAGAGGAACTTCCATGGGTCACATTTCAAATATTATTCGAATTCTCGAGGGTTTGAAGGAGTTCTTTCCCATTCTTTTGCTACCAACAAGATCTCCTCCAAGACTTCCTTTTCACATGACTGTAAAGTTCATCTGTCACTCTTGTCATGGATTCCTCGTCTTCTAGAAAAACTCCTGATAGTTTTTCGTTAGACAAGCGAGAGCGAGATCGAAATCAGTGTGAAATCTATTCAAAGAGTCTTATGGTTGAAGCTAACAGGTCCAAATAAAAATTTTTTGCATTGAGGAGAGATTCTGACGGATTGCTTCGGGTTCGCAAGATCATCTCTCTACCTTAAAAGAAATAATCAATGGGTTCTCTAATGTGATTTACATAAACCTTTTCACCTTCATTGCCATTGCCATGTGTGGCTTGTGATTCCCAATAACACTTGAAATTTACTTAGGAGCTAGGATTCCTATATACCTTCAAATCACTCTAAATTAGCAAAATAAGACGAATTTGGGTTTTATGAATGACTATTGAGAGTGTGTAATTGCAAATGGCGAAAGTAGCATACATGTACTTTTTGATTGAAGGCTTTTACTCAAAATTGTTACGAAATTTTACATAACTCTTTCTGAACAAACATTGCGTGTGCCCCAACAGTTACCAGCGGACAAATGACAAATACCAACAACAGAAAATTAGGGTTTCCCAAAAGAGAAGATCTGAGTGCTAGCAAAATCCTGAATCTACTGCCTAACAACACCGATCCCGCATTCGTCCAACGCATTCAGCTCCAAGACCATGTTGTGCATCTGCGTCCCATACAATTTTCGGGCCACCGCAAGAATCGTCGACGTCTTGCCCGTCCCGGGAGGCCCGTAGAGTAACAAATGCGGCAATCTGTTCTCGACTGGTCGACACACAAACCACAAAAGAGCCCATCAACTGTTCAAAGAAAGTCACTGATCGAAAACAAAAACATAGATATACAAAAATGGTACTGTGTAAGACCTAGGAATTGGGGAAAGAGGTGGTTATTGGTGTTGACGATGTTGCGATGGGCGGCCACGTCGGCGAGGGATTGGGGGCGGTACGTTTCGACCCAAGGGTGTCGGGAGGTGCGACGACGTTTTTGCCCTTGTTGTAGCTTGGTTTGGGGGAGTTGTTGTCGCCATGGTTGTCCATCATAGCGCTGCTGAGGGAGCAGAAAAATGAGAAGATTAGTTGATCATTACAGTGTGAAGGTTATTGAAAACTAGAGGAGAAGGAACAAACCCTAGCACAGCTGTAATCAATCCATCCTCAGCCAACACCGCTTCGCACGAAATGGGTAATATAGCGCCATCTCACGAAATCGATTGAAATTTCAGAGGTTGTGAGAGATTGGCTCCTAATATCTAGGTGCTTTCTGTAGAAAAGAAAGAAGAATGCTATGTTAAACTCTTCCGTGTCCAAACAGTACGCCTCCTTCTATTTTAATTAAAGGAACACTATTAATTGCATCCTGCAATAGCATTTTAAAAAAACACTATAAATTTATGCTATTAAAGCCCCATTTGTTGTAGTGGCTAGACTCGGATTGAGTTGACTTGGAGTCGGAATCGGAATCGAAACTAAGATCGGAATCAGCATTTTTCATTTTGTATTTTAGAGTGTGTTCCATGGTCTAGTTAGGGTAAGCACCTTTTCCAGCATTAACAATTAGCTCAGAGCAGTCTTTTTCCTCACCAAGGTTGATCATCAGCACTTCACTGTCATCTTGATTCACACTTTCATCACTGTCACCCTGCAAGTCTTGAAGAGTCATTTGATTTGCTATTGCCGTTATTTCATCCAGTTGAGCTTCAATCTATGCTTCGTCGTTGTTGTCAACTCTTTGTATGCCAACAAATCCCCACCAATTACCAAAGTTATCTGTGATGGGGTGGATTGCCCTTATTTCATTGTCGGTGAACCCCTCATCAAAGAGTAGGCTCAATGATATCTTGTCTAGTGGATCATTGTCAACAGGCTCTTCTTCCTTTGCGTCTTCGGCTTCAAAGTTGTCAGCCTCATCTATTGGCCAATAGTCGTCGGTGGGTGCATAAGGGTCGTAGAAATAGATTGGGAGCCTGTGAAACCCTTCTTCTTTGATTGTGTCTTCTATCTCTTCATCATCGACTGTTCTTGTGAACGTGACATGATGGTCTTCAGTGATAATTGCCATAGGCTTTGGTTGATCCATCGGAGTGATGTATTTGGATGGGTTAAAGAACTTGGCAACAAGATGGAGTGGCATAGACAGCTTGGTGACAGCTTGAAAGTGTGAACCAATCATGAACAGTGACGCAGCCATTTTTCCTGAAAAATTTTGCTTTAGTTAGATTGTTTAGCTTGTCCATTGTCATTCGATCTTAAGAGGCCCCTACGGTTTAACCTGCAAAAGAAAACTTTACAACATACATATATACAATGGGTGTGAGGAAGAACTTTTACAAACAAATGCAAGTAGGTTCCTAGCCTGTAGGTTCCTGTCTTAGTTTGATAAGTTCTGTGGCTTTCCAACGCATGTAAGGTTTGGGTAGTCTCAAGGGTGCTCCGTTGTCAAAGGGTACCAGTTCTCTCATTAGAACATCATAGGCGACAATTGGATGGTTTCCTTTTTGATATGACACTAGGTACAAGTGACTGTGAAGTTTGCTGGAACCCCTAACACAGCCTGTGACATGCCGGGGTATTAGGTGAACTCAACGAGGTTGCCCGCTCGATGGATATGACAAATGAATTAAATAAAGCATGTGTTAGTCTTATGTCAAACTTTCTGGTTATGGGTCTCAAGTCCCCAGCAGAGACGCCAAAAACTGTAGACACCTCCCGAAGTGTGGCATTGCCATACAGATTGATCGTTACTGTTTGTTTGGTTGTTTGCTTCATAAACCAAGATCGTGGATATTCTCATGGCTAGGAACGTCACCACACGATAGCGGCTATCATCAAAACAGAGTCGTCACCTAGTTTATAAAAACTAAGAAAAATATATAGAGATTTTGGGTACAGGAGCCAAAGGTACAATGAGGGGAAGGTGTTAGGCACCCCTCTCTTCCCAGTCGTGAGGCCAGCCCATAGTTGTTCGACATAAGATTAATACATGCACTATTTAATTCCAACACATAGTCTATTTATTAGCCTTTGAAACAGTTAATGGTGAGCCAGTACGATAAGTAAAATATGCATCAAAATAAAAAGAATAAAATAGGCTGTCCCAGGGAGATGGATCCTACGGCCGGTGAATGGATGTCACGACTGAGGGATCCTCCTGGTTTGATGTATCGGCCGATGGATCGAAGATCCAGCCGATGTTCTTCCTCACACTAGACTATATGACTAACGGATAATCAGAATGCTATGATTAAATATAAAAAAACAAGAAATAAATTGAACCAGAGGCCCCTGGGCCTCACCACCTTGATCCCTCAGTGACTTGATTGCTTTGAGTTGAATGGGATTGACTGATTGCTTCTCGAAAAACCCTAGGGTTAGGGTTTGGACTTCGGGGTTTGATCGTCGAATTAGCGGCTGCCTTCGAAAGATTGGGGCTTTTGTAGAGGGGACTTTAAGAGTGTCTATTGACTGAGTTTTGTGGTTTGAGAGGGTGTGTTGGTATATTAATTACGGAACCCAAGGGCCCCTTTATATAGGCATAGGGATGACACACCTCAACCAATCAAAATTGAACGATTGAATTGGAGTTATAAGGCAACACGAACTCCTCATGGTAATCTCCTTACGTAGCCCGAACGCATCGGGATTTGGCTGCTAGGGTTTGTGGATGGATCAAACGATTGACAAAACATTCCAGAATCTGGAAAATAGACGATCTGGCGGTCGAGTAATGGATCTGGTGGCCGAGTGAACGATTAAGCATCCGAAGGATAGACCTGGCGACTGAAAGATCAATTTCTCAGGGAGATTTTCAAGCAACAAGTTTCACGGCTAAAGAAATGATGTTGAGGCCGTGAGATCGATTATGGCCGAACGATAGATTTTTCGAGAATGTTGTATTTCTGTCTAAAAGGCTATATGGCTCTGGATTGGGTCCTCTAAGTGGCTAAAAGTACTCACCATAAGTCCATGGGTTCACGAGAAGTCAATCAACAACCACTGTATCCATATCATCATCGGGATGGTCCCCAAGCTGGGACTTGAAATAATCGTTCGGCCAAATTTGGGTGTAAATTTGGGTGTGTACAATAGGGTTGCTGAGTGAGCTTGATGGTAGTGAGCTTAGAGCTGTTGATTGAACTTAAAGTTGCTGATTGTGAGCACAGGGTTGCTGAGTGAGCTTGACGGTAGTGAACTTAGAGCTGCTGAGTGAACTTAGAGCTGCTGATGGTGAGCTTAGAGCAGTTGAGTGAGCTTAGAGTTGCTGATGCCGAGCCTAGAGCTGCTGAATGGTTGAGGTAGCAGACATGGAGTTGCTGAAGTAGTGAGCATGGAGCTTTTAGCATAGGACATGACGACTGTTATCTGGGAATAGAGCCTGAACTTGATGCATCAAGGTTCCTTTGTGAGCAAGAGCTCGAGGTTGACAATCCTCAATGGTCAAGCGACCAGTAATTGTGAGCCTGCTGCTACGGAGAGAGAGCTTCGGAGAATTTCAAAATGGGTTTTACACCGGTGTTTGATCATTCCTTATGCTCGGGGATGCCCACATGCTCGGGATATTCTCAAGGCTAGATTCCAAATGTTCCCTAGTGAATTCCACATGCTTGGGAGACTTCCAAGGCTAGACTGAATGTATGCATTTGGTAGCCCTTGCAAGGCTTTGATTGATACTTGATCCTTCTTAAGCTTGGGAATGCTCCCAAGGCTAATTTTCTCATGCTTGGAATGATCGTAAGGCTAGACTAAGTGCTTCTGGCAGACATTTGACAACCTGTGCAAGGCTTTTGATTCATTCTGACGCTGGTACTTGATATCATGCACGCTTGGGAATGCTCCCAAGGTTGGATTTGATTATAAATTCTATTGGCCGAGGGGCCCAGAATACCATGAATGCTTTGTTGGTACTGGATTCAAATCGATTGCCTTTGAAAGGGGAGATTTTGAAGAAGGATACAGTAGCTGAGAGGTTGATTTATCAGTCACGGGAACGCCAGGAGTCAAAGGATCTATTTCACATGCTTGGGTGCCCCTAAGGATAGATTTAGCTACATTCCACTTGCCCGGAAGTGTCCCCAAGGCTAGACTCCTCATGCTTGGGATGCCTCACAAGGCTAATCTGACCAAAATACCAAGTTGACTTCGTCGACTTGTTGACCCAAAATGCCATAAGGCTCGTTAAATGCTTTTGGGTGAAACCTGTCGACCATTATTGCTTTCAAAGATTTTCATTGCCTTCTTCAACTCAGTGTCAAGGAAAGTTCCATTGCCTCGACTAATGGGGTGACCAACACTTCCAATGCCTCAACTGATGGGATGCCTTCCGAAGTGTGCACTGGGCCATTATCAGCTTTTATGTAGGTGCTTTCTCTTGCTGTCGACTCAAAACTGCTGAGCGTGAGGCTGCCTGAGTGTAGAGTATTGTTGAGCGCGAGGTTGCTTGAGTGTAGAGTTTGCTTAGAGTTTCATGAAGCTAGACAAGGTCGTGAATACAACAAGGCATGTGCATGGTGCTACTGAAGAGCAAAAGCGAGGCTTCTGAGTTATGAAGGCAGAGCTACTGATATGGAAATGAAAGCGCAAAGCGAGGAGCTTAGGAGATGCGAAGCCACTTTAATGCTGCTGACACGGTGTCAATTGTAGAGTTTGCTCAGGACTAGTTAGTTATCTTCCAGCTTCTTTTGACTTGACTCCGTTGGTCATAAGCACAAGGCTTGATGTGGTTGGTCCTCATAACTTCAAGAACCAAAATCCAACCCAATATTTCAATGTGGAGAATCCTGCAATCCACATTTGGATAGTTTAGAAAACAATAATGGATAGGAAAACAACATGCAACAGGCTCGGAGTTGACCACGGGCCGAAGTCCTTTTTTGCTGACTGCTAGGGGCAGGACAACCACACTTAAAGAACCCTAGTTCAAGAGCTTGAACAATTTCAGGTGACATAGATTGCAATGAGACATATATGCACATTGAACTGAATATTTTTAGGAAGGAATAGAAGCCCCTTGTTTAGGCCATGAATGCTTGAACCTAGCTCAACTGTGCATGACGACAACGATCTAATTGCCCCTAACATAAAAACATGCGATGTAAATAGCAATGAATGTGAGTGCAATGTTTCTATTTCTGTTCAGCAGAGATCTTGGCATGCCCTTGACAATGCTGTGTGACAGCCTTCCATAAAAGAATTGAGGTGTTTTTTTTTTCGGGATATGACACCCTTTAGGCAGAACTTTCTTCTTCCTCTTCAAGTGTGCTGTCAGGGAGATAGACTTTATGGTGCATCCATTTGTTGCCCCTGCAAAATTGTTAGTGAATCCAGCAACGAAGGTGGGTTAGCGGTCGTAGGGAGCTTTCCCAACCTTGGGTCTACGCCTCGCTTCACTCCTTGCATTGATGAACCTACTTTGCTCAAAAATAAGAACACCTTACACTTGGAGTTAGCTCGTGCAACCAAGACAACTAGGGTCAAGAGGTTAATGCAAATGACAGGGTGCATGTAAATCCGCAATGCATTTTGGACGTCTCAAATTTCACTTACTCAAGCTAGTGGTTCTCCTACACCATAAGATGACAACAAACTCTATACTAGCCAAATGGCTATGATGTGACCCAAGAGATTTGAAAGATTGCAACATTTCAGCGACGTTGCTAACACACATTGTATTGGCCAAAGGACCTTCTAGCTACACTACTCATGAAATGGGAAACCCATGTTATCTCTGTCAAAATTTGCAAATAAGTTTTTGTGCTCGTATTGCTGTGTAAAAAATGCTTAGGATAAAATCAATTTTGAAAGTTTCTCCCTGAGGATTTCAAAACCACATCATTTTACCTACATGATTCACATTCAAACCACTCAGTCGTCAAGAGACGCAAAACTATTCCACAAACTCATGACTCTAGCGAGTTTATTGCTTCAGGGTGAATTGACTACTTTAAGTTGGATTGATAAATGACCACTGCATGCCTATTGGGAGATTGTGTACTTCTAAAAGAGGGATGCAGTTGTGCCCCTTTGCCTCATACCACTTTTCCTTGTTCATACCTTCCACATTGGTTATGCCCCTAGTAACAAGGACCTTGTTGCTAAGTCACATTCTTCAATCCGAGAGGACTTTATTATGGGCCATATTGTAGGCTAGGGTGTGGGCTTAAGAAAGAAAGAGATATAACAGCTCAAACCTACTTTCTACTCATGCGGGTTCAAAAGCTAGCAGCTATGTCATCACTCCATTTTGTATGAAAGAGATGTTTCTTCAAAATGCCCCTTGTTTTTGGATCGGAAGGGATGTCTTCTTCAAAATGTTTCCCTATTTTAGAAAGGATGATGTTTTTTTTTTTCTTCCTCTTTTCTTTTCAAAATACCCCTCATATGACGGGGGGCTCACTTTCCATCTCTCATTGCATTTTTATCTACCCTTGTGTGGGGGATAGCTGCCTAGTGGACTTTTTTCAAAGAAATTTTCTAGAGGCTCAACATGGCTAGCAAGGGAGTAGTGTTTTAGATAGAGAAATGAATGCATTTCTTCATTTTGAATCACAGGACAGGGCAACTAGAATCCTAACCAAGAGATTAAGAGGCTTTGATGTTTAATCAAGTGGTTCTTCAAAATCGAGGAGAAGTCTTGAGACTCAAAGTGGGTGCATGGAGACATGGCTAATTTTTTTTTCTTTTTTATGCTCTAACTTTTGCCTAGACCACCTTTGTGGGTTTTCAATCTAGCGAGCTCATTTTTTTTCTTTCTATATTCAACAGCATGATTCTCTTATAAGCGGCTCCATGAGAGCACATAAATGTTTTCAACTCCCCCGTAACTCAACATAAATGACAAGGTTCATAACTCATTTGGTGATTTTGATAACTCAAGTGCTCATGATGTGTTTCAAGCAATATCATGACATTACTTTGAAATCCTTGAGGATTGTTTTCAACACTTAATGTTATCATGAGTATTTCATGGCAGCAAGTAAGCACGAGAGAAAACATTTTCAAATATGTGGTTGACCCTAAGGTGCCTACGTATCTCTAAAGAGAATCAGGCCATTCGTAGTTCATGTCCAAGGAGATTCACATTTCGTGCTGAGTGCAAAAAGTTGGTCAAAAACCATGGTGAACAAAATGACTTTAATTTTAAGAGACAATAAACTCAAGACTCAAATTCCTAAACTAAAATAAACTCAAGACTCAAATTATAAAAAGAAGCTAAAAAAACCATTGACTCAATAGTCAGACTAAGACGTGACAGACTTGGCTGTTGCCACTCAAACATTCAACTTGGCCGGATCAGAACACCCCTTGATCAATGAGTTGTTGGATATCACGTTGCGATTGGATGCAATGATCAATTTCATGCCCAGAAATCTGATGGTAGGCACAGTGCTTCGTAGGATCTTAGTTTGGGCCAAATGGTGGGCGAGGCAACTGAGTTTCTAAAGGTTTAAGGAGTCCTTGTTCGATCAGAGTAGCTAAGGCTTGAGATGGGGATGAGTTAAGATTTCGGCGGTGGCAGAGTGCACAACATTTGGGATTTCTGGAAGTGGGGTTCTAGTGAGCAGGGGTGTGCTAGGATGGATTGACATTGGTGGCAATGGTATGATTGGGAAGGCTTCTTTTTGGTTGGGTGATTTCTTCCTCGATTTGTTCTACATGTTGAGGCTGCAGGTTCATCATTGTTCTTCCTTGCCTTTCTTTGGTAAAATAAATTTCTGTTTGAACTGCTTTCTCCATCCATCTAGCAGGGGGAGGTGGAGGCGGAGCTTGTGGAGGACTTCCTTGCAAATTGTGAACAATGGTGGCTAGTGCAGCCATTGATTCAGCCAATACATTAATTTTAGCAGCCTGAGCTTCAATCTTCTTGTCAGTCATCGCTGTCACGTCTAAGACAAAACCCAAAATTTTAGAGAAAGCAAGAACTTAGTTACGCTCAGGTTGAGATATCCAAAATCAAGTGATCGTGCAGTGCACCTACACCTATTCCCCCCTAAAATGCAAATTACCCCTAATATGATGACCCATTTACCATGCATGCAACCAAGTGGTTGAACAACGTACTATGAAGTTATGTGATCTGTAACAACCGTGATTTTCGCCCTATTTTTTCGAATAAAGAAATTAAAAAATAGTCTATTGTAATCTATTAATTATTTAAAAGTGCAATTAGATTAAACTAGAACCTAGATTAATTTTTAGTGTTTAAAATTAGTTTAGCATATACATTATTAATTAGCTTGTAACTATATATGTGTGTCTATATATATTTATAATATACCCATCCCACAATTTATGGGATTATGCTCCCAATTCTATCTCTCTCACTTCCCTCCCACATTCCATCACCTCCACCCTTGTCCTCCTACACTCCCACCTTCCTCCACTACTCCTCTATATTATTAGTTTTCTACCTCCCTTCCATTTCTCTACGAATAACAAACCCATCTCCCCGGCCTATTTTTTTTTGGTTGAGAGAAAAAAAAGAAAAAGCATAACGCAGTCAGCAAGGGAAAAAGAAGAAGAATCAGGTATATGAGAAGGGTGGGAAAATCATCCCATGCATTCATATCATCAAATCTTTAATCCCATAAACTCCATTTTCGTCCACATCATGTACCTCTGTTCATGGCCTGTTTCTTCCTGGTTGATGACGTTTTTAGGCCTGAGTTTCTTCACGAATGTTGTAGAAGGCATCAAGAGCTTCGATTTCAACCCAAGAATCACCCAAAATGGTCAAGGATTGATAGAGTTATTGCCATCCAAAGTTCAGTAAAATTTTTGGATTTCCGTTTCCAGACAGCACATAGGACTTATGAAAACCCTCACTTTTCTCCTAGTTCCAATGGTTTTCAAGCTTAGACTTCTTCACAAAAGTTGAACAGCATTTCAAGATCTTTGCATTAGACACAAGAATCATCCAAAACAGCAAAGGTTTGGTATTCCAGTCCAAAGTTGCAGCTAGAATATTGATCTTTCGCTGCCAAACGAGAATCCACCGGACTCCACCGAATCGCTTTATCCAGATTAAAGGTAGTATAATCGCTTCCCTACTTTCTCCTAAGTATAAAATAATTCCTATAAGTATAAAATAATCGCTTCCCTACTCTCCTAAGTAAGTGATAAATGGAGGAAATCCTGCCTATGCATCGAAACCATGGAATCCGATTATCCCCTATTTTGGAACTGGAAAAATCTAAATACTATAGTAAACTATACGTTTGGCTTTTAAAAGAATGTACATAAATTATAGTTTACCCCTGCTTTTATTTTAGTTTACAAATTTGGTCATTGCATGTCATAACTTTTTAGATGTGACCCTAAAAATATAAAATTTCTAATGGACTCACTGGTTCAACAAAAACTTTAAATAACTTAAAGGCATTGGCCATCATAAAATACTACGTGTTTACTTACTCGCACAATATTATATAATATGTACTTTTTATCTCATTGAAATGTATCATGTTATGAATTGAACAGTTGATTGATTGTATTATGTTGTACGTGCTAGAATGCACTTGGATTTATGGGATGGTTTCAAGTAGTGAACATATAGACGTGGATAAGTAAATCATAAAAATGGTAAAGTTGATTGAGGATGTTAGGTGCAGGTAAAGAACCTTGGTATGGTAAAGTACCTTTAGTTGACTTGGGGAATGGTAAAGGACCCCAAGTATGGTAAACTACTCAGAGTGTGTGGAGGACGGTAAAGAACTCTGGGTATAGGATTTGGAATACGGTAAAGGATCCTAAATGCGGTACAGTACCCAGTGTGTGTGTGAAGGATGGTAAAGGACTTCGGGTATAGTATTTTGGGAAATGGTAAAGGATCCCTGAATACGATATAATACCCAGTGTGTAGACTAGGGGTATGGTAAAGCACCCAGTGTGTAGAGTTGGGAGATGGTAAAGGATCCTGGCAATAAGATAGTGCGACCCATAATGCTGAGTTGTCATGGTGAGCTATTCCTTTATTATGATTATAGGTGAATCCTGACTGAGTACATAATTTAGTAGCATTTGCTCAGAACCCGGTGCAGGACAAATAAAGGGAGAGTTTTTCCATGGGACGGTCAAAGTTGGTGGATGTGGGAGGAAAGGATCTCGTGGAGATGATCCTTAGATTTCATGTAAGATAATGGATAGTAAAGAAAAGGACGATATGCTATAATTATGTACCTCTCGTGTATTATTAATTGTGATATTATTGTTATCATTGAATGCTAATTGTAGAGTAAGGGGTTGGTAGGATTGGGATTATTCTAACTCACCGATACGTTTGTATCCTGGTAAATCGTTTGCTTCGGCAATCAATTTGCCAGAAGGTGCAGGGTTCAATGGTGGAGCTGTTTAACACAAGAGGAATATCAAGAGCGAAGACCGAGGATGCTTGAGATCTGTATCAACGCTAAAGTTTCTCTGAAAATGTTTAAATAAAATGTTAGATTCTTTTTGTATTTTTTTATGTAGATTTTGTATAACGACAAATAGGGGCCTAGTAGTTTATAAAATTCAGTGTATTTTAGGGTTAATGCTTCTGAAATTTCTTGAAAAATCGGGGCGTTACATGATCAATGTAATACAATAGACAATCATGCAACAATTATTTAATCAAGAGATCATATATACAATGTGTCATGCAAGATACAAGCTTGACAAAACCCCCACTTTTCTTTTTTCCTTTTTCTCTCTCTTTTTTTTTTAAAGATGCTAGCAAAAATTAAGAAAGAAATTTGTAAAACCTAGAGGAAAAATGAAAGACTCTCTCCATTTTTTTTTAGAAAAGATCCTAGCAAAAAAGAGACAAATGAATGAAATCTAGAAAAAAGAAGGATTCTTTTTTTTTTTCTGGAAAGATCCTGGTAAGTATCACGAAGAAATAAAGAAAGATATTTATAAATCCTAGAGGAAAAAGAATACTTTTTTTTTAGAACTCCTAACAGTTAAGGACTATGGCAATCTCTCACAAGTCAAAATTTATCTCAAAGAGAGATAGAGTTATGCAAGGACTTTTCTCATCTCAAGAGAGATAGACTTCATCACAAACTATTAATAAAATGAGCATGAAATTCATCTTCTACGGCAATTAAAACTCTACAGAGTGATAATGATTGAATGAAACAAGAGTTTGAGATATAATGCAACACATAGCCCTAACCTGCTTGAGATTTCCTGTCCTAGTTTGGAAAGAGTTCTATGGCTTTCTACAATATGCAAGGTTTCGTGTAGTCTCAAAGGGTGCTCCTTTAGGAGTTTACTGGAACCCCTAACATAGCCCGTGACATGCCAGGATATTAGGTGAACTCAACGTGGGTTTCCTACTCGATGCATATGAAAAAGAATTAAATAAAAAAATATTAATTCCATGTTGAACTTTCTGGTTATGACTCTTAAATCCCCAACAGAGTCGCCAAAAACTGTAGACACCTCCCAAGTGTGGCATCGCCATATAGATTGATCATGCTTTTTTGGTACCACTTCATAAACCAAGATCGTGGATATTCTCATGGCTAGGAACATCACCACACGATAACGGTTATCATCAAAATAGAGTCGTCACCTAGTTTATTAAAACTAGGAAAAATAGATAGAGATTCCGGGTACGGGTGCCAAGAGTACAATAAGAGGAAGGTGTTAAGCACCCCTCTTTGCCTAGTCATGAGACTGGCCCATAATCATTCGGCATACAATGTATATTTGCTTTATTTAATTCTAACACATAATCTGATTTTTAGCCTTTAACAGTTGATAAGGTGAGCCAGTACGATAATTGAAAGCATGCATCAAAATAAGCAGAAAACAAATATGTCCCAGCAAATAGATTCATCGGCCGGTGAATTGATGTCACGGTCGAGGAATCCCACTGGATTGATGTATCAACCGAGGGATTGATTCCCTAGCCGATGTTCTTCCTCACACCAAAACAAAGAATTAATTAAGAATTAAAATACTACGATTAAAGTATAAAAACAAAAGATGAATCAAACCATAGGGCCACACCACCTTAATCCCTCAATGCTTGATTGCTTTGGATTGAAGGTGATTGACTGATCTTCTTCTTGAAACCCTAGGACTAGGGCTTGTACTTCAAGATTTGATCGCTTGGGATGCGGCTGCTCACAAAAGTTTAGGGCTTTTGTAGAGAGGATATGAAAAATAATTTCTACAGAGCTTGGAGCTATGAGATGGAGAAATTGAATATTAATTTCGGAACCCTAAGGCCTCTTTATATAGGCAATTGGTGACTCACTTCGGCCAATCAAAGGGCGTGAATCAATAAGGTAGTTTAGGGTAACAAGATCTCTGATTGAACTGCTTTCGTAGCCCTAAAGAATCGGAAAAAGGCTGCTAGGGTTTTGGTGCATCGATCAAACAACTGACAGAACATTCCAGAATTCTGGAAAAAGACGTGGCGACCGAGAAATGGATCTAGTGGCCGAAGAATAGATCTGGTGGCCGAGGAATCGATCTTACAGCTAATAGATGTATTTTCCTAGTATGTTGTAGTTCTGTCTGAAAGGCTATTTGGCTCTGAATTGGGTCCTTTAAGTGGCTAAAAGTACTCACCAAAAGTCCTAAGGTTCACTAGAAGTCAATCAGCAATCACTATATCCATTCATCATCGGGATGGATTCCAAGGTGGGACTTGAAATAATCGTTAGACTAAATTGGGGTGTCTACACCCCATCAGTGGAGGCGATGGAAATCTCCCTGACACTAAGTTGAATTTGCCGAAGGATGAGATGAAAATCTCCTAAGGCATGCAAAAGCCCCAACTATTAGGCAGCTCTGTGCTCATCCCCAACAGTTCCCCCCAAATACATCAAGCTCATTTGCAAGGATAAGCTACCCAACTCGAATTCATTCGGTACAAGTAAGGATGGTCGAAGAAGGTGATTGGTTCTCCTCTCTAAAGAGAGATTAACCTATCGTACAGTGACTTACCTCGAATAGTCGAAAGGATTCCCTTGCCCCGAGCTCTGCGCTCGCAATTTAGGTATATCGCCTAAAGGCTTGGTTCGACCCGATGGCAAATTTCTCCTTTAAAGCTCCGCACTTTTATTTTCTTATCTGCCTCGAACTACGATTGGTCTGAATTTTCCTTGTGGATTACGTAGGCAACCACTCTGCCCGACCATCTCTAGCCACGAAATTCTGTAGAAATCATCTCATATCCTCTCTACAAAAACCCTAACCTCCCATGAGTAGCTGCAATCCGAGTGATCAAACCCCAAAGCACCCACCCTAATCCTTAGGGTTTCGAGAAGCAATGCAATCAATCACCCTCATTCCGAAGCAATCAAGCCACTGAGAGATCAAGGTAATGAGGCCCATAGGCTTATGGTTTGATTTAATTTCTATTTCTGTACTTTAATCATAGTTTTCTGCTTTCTGTTTGTATTCTGGTGTGAAGAAGAACATCGGCTGGAACTTCGTTTAGTTGGTTGGTATATTAATCTAGTGGGTTTCGTCGATCGCATAATCCATTCGCCGGCCGAGGAATCCATCTGCTGGAATAGATTCTTTTTTTATTTATTTTGTTGCATGTGGTTTACTTACTATCTTGGATCACCTGTTAACCGTTTAAAGGCTAACAATCAGTTTACTTGTAGAATTAGAATAAACAAAATATTAAATCAATGTCAAATAATTATAGGGTGGTCTTGCGACCGAGCGAAGAAGGGTGCCCAAAACCTTCCCCTCATCATACTTTTGACTCCTGTACCCGGAATCTCTACCTATTTTTCTTAGTTTTAATAAACTAAGTGGTGACTCTATTCAGTGGTACTCATTACCGTGTGCAATGTTCCTAGCCATGGGAATATCTACGATCACTACAACACGAAAGGGTTATAACGAGGATTCAGTTTCCTCGCCAAAGCACCTAATTTTCTCGCAAAATATATTAGCGATGAAAAATTTTCTTGCTAGTTTTCCTTGCCTAAAGATCATCGAAAAAGGTATTTGCGAGGAAAAAATACATTTCCTCGCCTATTCTGACACAATTGGCGAGGAATATTTTCCTCGCTAATTTTTTCCCTCGCAAATACCATTCGATCGTCTTCAATTTTGCTATCTTGTAGCAAAAAGCTATGAATTACTAATGGGAGAGGAAATTTTTCCTTGCTAAAAAAAATGAAATACGAAAAGAAGGCAGTTCCTCCGCATCCATTGCCGCTCCGAAGGTTCGAACGTCAGCCTTAAGGGGCGAAAGACTAACCAACTGCACCACGTCGGACAAGAACAATGAACTTTTTGATATATATATCATGAAATAGCATGTCTTTCACCACCCCATTTACTTTCTTCAAAATTAATTATGGTCCTTCGATATTTTGTACTCTTATAGTGTCTGAACTTTACTTGAACAAGTTTCATTTTTTGCTAGCACAATAATTTTTTTGGTTTTTTTTTCTATTTGTTAATCCTAATTTACACTATCCTAAGGGACTTGGAGAAGGGGGCTTGCAGGGATCGAACCCTGCCCATGTGCATTAGAATATGTAAGGGAGGCCAATTGCACTCCACTCCACTTGAATAATTTTTTTGGTTGAAACATGTTATAGGTAACTGACCGCAACTTTTGAAGGACTAATAATATGTGTTATTATTCGAATTTTTTTATAGGATTATCCTACCTTTTATGGAATGAGATTTTTCTCGTCATAAGCTTGAAATATATTTTAGTATCACATTATGAATGACAAGAGGCATCACTGTCGTTGTTTAAGAGTGAGTTTGGCCTTCTTTTTTTGCCGAATACAAAAGGTATTTTAGATTCGTAGCTTATTTTTTAAAAGCTTTTTTCATCTTCACTATAATAATATGAACAAAATTTGTAAATATTCAGATAAGATCATCCTAAAAGCACTAAAGAACAATACATTTTTAAAAAATTCGTCTTTAACAAAAAAATTAAAAATCCTCAACTACCCTATATCACACACACACACACACATAGGCCGTGCACCAAGGCTGAGTGATTCACGCCTACCACTGGCTAATCACTTCAGGCAAGGCACACTAGGCCGCAGGCCACCTTCGGCCAACCACATGCCTAGCACCCAAATCGCCTCTGCCAAGCAGATCATTGACACAGGATCAAGGCCAGGCGATGTCAAGGCAGAAGCCAAGTAGATCACCCCAGAGGCCAGCCAAAATTGATCCAAGGCCAAGCCACGCATGACTGCCGTAGGCCGTGGCCCCAAGGCCAGGCCGTGGCCTTCCTGTTAATTCCATCAGTGGACAGTGGCCATGTCGCGCACAACAGGCCATGGCCGAAGCCAAATGCTATCTGCTTTACTATCTCGAATGAAAGCCAATCTGCTCAATCTATTGAACAGATTATTCCATCGCCTTACACCTGTGGTACTTCACTACGAGACCTATCAGTCATGAATCTGTTCTTGCAACTCAAATGTTAGTCCATAACAGAAACTGTTTTCTGGAATTTCATTTGCCGATCAGTGATCAAAATATTTCTTAAGTTTGTTGGGAAAAACTCGGCAGTAATGAATAATCCAGAGAACAATTTCATTGATAATATAACAATTACATATCGAAGCAAAATACAGAATACAAAACAGATTAGAACAGTCGAGATACAAACTGAATTTGAACATCAAGCCGAGTCCCGTGTGGTACCACGGTCTCCTTAAGAAATATTCACCGCCTACCGTGGGTGTTGTAGGTTGTGTCGGCGCCTTTCTCCCAGGGTTGGCTCGGCTAAACCGCAAGCCGCCGGAACACCGCCGTCGACCGCCTTGGCGAACTGACTACCGCCAGCCTCTCTCTCTCAAAGAACATATGTCAGAATATGCTAGAAGGCTGTGGATTTTTTGATTGTGCTGCTTCAATACGAGATGCACCAATTTATAGGCAGGAGGAGGGCTGAATAACTCCTGCAATGAATTCTGCCCATTGAATTCAGAATTCATTTCTGCCATCAAGAGGGAGGAGTAATGCTGCCATCAAGGTGGAGGGGTTACGGGAGTTACGGATTTCACACAATCAATATGTCTATTGATTGCGTCCAGATTCAACGAACCCGAGACTGGTTGCCTCGGAAGACCCTCTAAAATCCCGGTTCCATACACCCGAAATTCCGTAAATTTCCAACACTTTTACCCAAGACTGATGACTCGTCTGGGTACCCTCACTTGTTTGAGAACCGCTGCATATATTCATACTCAAGTCTGCTCGTGATGACCTAGGGGCATACCCTAACCGGGGTCATGCCCATTTTCAACACACAAAAAAAAAAAAAAAAAAAAGAAAGACTTCATGTCCCTCTTATCGGTAAGGGCATGCCTTGCCCCAGCCGTGCCTGTTTAATGTCTGAGGTCCTGATTCAGATTGAGGTCTACCCCTTTTCTTGTTGAGGGGGCAACCCCTGCCCAGGTCATGACCGCTTGCCGACCCCTATCCCTCTTAGGACAAGGGTTAGCCTAAAGGCGTGCCCTGACCAGGTCATGTCCACAAAACGTTTCAAGGTTGTACCTTGATCATCACTTTTCCTATTTGAAGAGCATAATTATGTCTGGGTCATTCCTCCTCGCTAGTTTGAACCCCTCTTATTGAGTGATTCTCTATCCAACTTTGGGGTGCACCGAGACTAAATCATGCCCTTATAAGTGGTTCAGGATTTTTGTATCAGTAATAACCATTTCTCTATCCAAGTTTAAGCCTAGGTTCGCAGCATGCAATGAAGATATACTCGAATTCCCTTGGCCTAACGCTATGGCCCCTCGTAATGGTAAGACTTTCTCTGCCTTATTGCCATAGGTTGGCTACTGCCCTTGAATTTTGATCTCCAAGGACATAGGCAGCTCTCCAAGTGTCAGCTCGCTCGCTGTCATTGAGACTCTTGCCTGTGTTTTGCTGTTTGAAGCATTTATTCTTTTATCTCTCTCAAAAAGTCTAACACCCCCGATTGGTGTACCTTTTTCTTTTATTTTTCTCTATCTCCCTTTTGGGGCACCTCTTCTCCTTGCAGAATAATAGCGTCATCTAGCTTTATTCGAAGTCTTATTTATAAGGGAGGCTTAATTATTCATCCTATAAGACTAACGGAATTATGATTTCGTCCTCCTGTTTTTAGATCATTATGACTTCGTCCTCTTACTAAATTCTATGCCTTTTCTGCCCTTTTATTGTTGTTTTACCTATTATATATATTGTATCTATTATATATATAGGGAACAGAAATTGGGGACGGAAAGATAAACCCTTTCGTCCTTGCGCGATTTTCGTTCCGTCTGGGTAGAAGTTATGCGAAATCCGCGCGTCCTCGTCCCGTGCTTGTCGTGATTGATATCAATCCACATATCCATCCAAAACGGAAATAATCCATTTGAATTTGGGGCTGAAAGTTTTTGAAAACCCCTAATCGGTATAAACCCAACCCAGTCGGAGAACCCAATCCCGTCCGTCCTCCCATTTTTCCATTACAGGCGGCGGCCAACTGCTAATGCACTCACCCGTCCTTTCCGAATGGGGTTTTTACCGGAAAACTAAGCGACGAAAACAATCAGTCAAGACGAACGTGGTTGAAGAAACCAGCGGAGAAGAAGGGGAGGAAACCGACATGGCCAGAATTCGTACGTATATCACTTAAACCCCTTTTGTTCGGCTGTGTTTTTTGCTTTTCCTAGTTGGAACTAGGTTACGCTTATATAACTGATTTGTTTATGCCCATTGTGCTAAATCAGCTGGGTAATTGGCTGGGTTCAGTGAGCATGAACCCGATGTTCATCAATAAATGATTTCGTGTTCCTATTTAAGATTGAAGCCAATAAACCAAAAAACAACCTGATATGATATCTTCTTTATGTTCGTGTTCCTGATTTCAGTAATGTATTGTTGTAATCGACATGGTAATTTAGCCATTTATGCATGTAAATGTGTGAGTATGATTTTTTTGTTTATGGTATTTTCACCAAGTTCCGTGAAAGAAGATACATAGAAGAAATGAGTTTTTGTTGTCTAACTTGAACCATGAAGAAAGCTCCAATCGAAGCTAGATTAAGAACGGTAATGTATTGTTGTAATCGTCATGGTAATATAATCATGAAATGTCATGGTAATTTAACCATGTAATTGTCTGATTTTGTTTGTTGTTTATGGTTTCGATGGTAATTTAACCATGTTTCGACAAACAATAACAATGGAAAATTTGATTTTTGGTTGTCCGGTTTGCCAACTTGATGAATGAAGAAGCCAAACAAAAATGTGGTGAACTTACCATGACATTGTAATCGTTTTGGTAATTTAATCATGTAATACCATGGTAATTTAACCTTGTAACGGTTTGATTATGTAATGTTTTTCCTTGTTTTGATCGTAATTCACCAATGTTTCTTAAAACAAGATAATTGCGCTGTATGAAATGTTGTCGTTTGGTTCGCCAACTTGGTCAATGTATAATGCGAGAAAATATATGGGGTCAAGTTATCATGTTATAACAGTAAACAGATATGTAAATTAGACAACTTGAAATCATTGTCAAGTGATGCTAGTAGGTGATAAATTTGCCATATTCTAGTAGCCAAGACTAGTCTACTTGAAACTAGCCAATAATTAGTTTTTAGAGTCTCATTAAACATGGTTACATTATCATGTTTTTAGTTTTTAGAGTCTCATTAAGCATGGTCAGCTTATCATATCTGGTTGGAAAAAGTAACCAAGTATAGAAAAAATTATGTTCCATGACATAATTTTGGATAATACCAGTTTTTAGTGTAAAAATTCCATGTTCCATATATTATCCAGACTTGTGTGATCATGAACACTTCGTGAACTGTCTTCAAATTTACCTCCCTGTTATTAACCTAATGAAATGCCCAACGTTATTGCAGGAGGCAAGCATACTAAGGTGAAAGGGGGAGCTAGGTTAAAACATAAAGAAGTCGATTTAGATGATGCAGTAGTTGAAGATACACCACCCTCAAAGTTAAAAGGAATGAGAACACAAGAAAATCATGATGTGCAAGGGTCCTCGAAGGTTCGCACAAGATCTAGGAGTGTAGGGCGAGAAATTGAGGCCAATCATCCTCAATTTGATGAGGAAGATTCCGCGCCGAAACGAACAAGATCTGGGAGCGTAGATCGAGGAATTAAGGCCAAACATCCTCGTTCGAGGAAACTGCGAGATGTCGGAGAAATACGTGAAACAGCTTATCGTGCAAGCCTAAATGGCATAAAGACGTTGATTGAGGAGCTGAATTTGAGTGAAGCTCACATGAAAATCATGAAGAAAACTCCATTCTGGAATATTTTCAAGGCCATTATTGAGAACAAATTGACATCCGCGCATTGTCGAAAAAGTGACAAAATGATTATCAAGATCATCAACGCATATGATCCTGACACTGGCGGGTTCAATTTGGGCGGCAAGACTATTAGGATAACGCGGGATGACATAATTAGTATATTTGGAATAACAGGGGGGTCTGAAAAGGTCAGTTTCAAGTATGGATCCAGAGAGTCCGTCGAAATGGTGAGAAGAGGTTCTATTGAAGCAGAACGTTTATCGAGTTCTTCGCTAAAGGAACTTGTGAAAGAGTATGCAATTAAGAACAACAAGGCCGGTAGGCAAGATTTTGTACGGCTGCTGTGTGCCTACCTATTACATAGTCTTTTTTTTCCCGCCGGGACAACTGTGAAATGGGTATATTTGGAACGTGTTGAGGACTTGGTTCGGTTGCGAAACTATGATTGGTGTGGGGCGATTGTGGATGAACTTATGACGTCAATAAGACAGCATCATGATGACCCAAGGAGGGTGTCAAGGTGTGTCGTGGTTCTTCTGGTAAGTAGTGTGGTGTCTTAACCTTCTTATTTGAAGTTGTGATTTAACATGTTGTATTTATCATGGTTTTGTGAATAATCATGTTGTATTTACCATGATTACAGTTTTGGCTATGTGAGCACACCAATCTGGTGAAGCCCATCAATTCCGAAGAATCCCTCGGTATACTTAAGTGGAGGACGATGGATTTGGTCTCAGCGTGTAGGGAAATAGAATTAAATGAACTTGAATCTGATCAGGTATGTTGATTGTTAGATGTATTTGGCACTTTTATAGTTTTGGCTTGTTGGAATCGACGCATGTTAAATCCTAGTTCATTAAAAATGATCATGTTCGCAATCCTGTAATCATTCAATCTTGTTACTTTGATCATGATAGTAACCTGCAGTTCCATGTTTGTTTTCCAAATAATCAGGTGGTTTCACGGCAACCAAATGTTCATGATACCAATATGGTGTCTGAGAACATAGACAATGGCGATGCCGGAATGTCAAGGGAAAGGATTGGAAATGAAGGGAAACATGGTTCAGCAGTATTTAGTAATGGGACTGAATCTAGTAAGCGTAAAAATGCAAAGCTGAATGGTAAAAAGGGAGATTCAGCAAGGAGGATAAGAACTAAAGACAGTGGGCACACAGTGGAGGATTTCTTGAAACAGTGCAGTGTGCACACGGCATTTGGTGCTGAAATTGCATCACGAATCAGTGATATTCGGGACAGTGGTCCTAGTATTGAATACTTCGGTAATCAAACAGAACATGATCAGAATTCAAGCTTGATTGGTGAGCTCCGTGATCAAATAGCAAAGATGAAGGACCATATGAATCAGATTGTGGAGACACATGCGAGAGAAATTGCAATGAAAGACAAGAAGATTGAAAGCTTGGATGAAACTGTTTTGGTCCTACTGAGTGAAAACAGTAAACTGTGGGATCAACTTACAGAGACAGTGGTACATGAAGTGACTCAGAAATATAGACCCATGACGCAGGAGGAGCAAGAGCGTTCTATGATTACCCGTTTGAGAGCGAGGATGAGGAAGGACACCCAAAAAGAAGAGTATGAGTATGGACGTAAACGTAAGAGACCGACATCAGAATCGTCAAAAGTTGAGGCAGAAGTTGACCCCAAAGGAGTGATCGATGTTGACAACTTTATCGCAGGGCCGAAAAAGGGACCTTTTAAGCCAAAACAAATTAGAAACCTTAGGACAAATGCAGTGCATCGTCTACTCTCGAGCGAGGAGAAAGCTAAGATTAAGAAAATGTGGGATGAAGCCTATACTAGGTAAGACTGAGCACTATTTTCTTATCATTTGGGATTTCATTCTATGTGTTATAAATTTTCTGATGTAAAAATCGACCATGCCACCCCCTCATCATTTGGTATTTCATTCTATGTGTTCTAAATTTTCTGATGTAAAAATTAACCGTGCCACCCCCTCGTTTGTATGCAGCACGATTATATGGTCAGGTACGGTTATGGGATGTACCGTGTTTGTTGAAGATATCCGGCAACTCATTGTTGATTCTGCGATATCAGGGAATGTAAGTGATTATTGGAATGTCTAGGTGGTTATGAATTTCATTTTGTTTACAATCCATTTATTATGAAACATTATGCCCTATGTTTACATAGGTTATTGATGCGTACGCTGAGATCCTATCAACTGAGCAAGGTACTGTGGCAGATCAGATGCAGGGTGATTGCACACAAGTGACGAACCAAACGGTTTTTGTATTCACGTGCAGTTTCTTGGTAAGATACAACCTGGAAAAGTATTCAATGAAACATTCTGAACTTTTAGAACACATTCATTATGTGTTTATTTTACGTTCATGTTCGATGCAGACAATGCTAGGGTGTAAGTGTCCTATAGAACGCAAGAAAATACTAGAAAGAATGATGCCACAAACGGCTTCTTACCGATACTTGATGTTTCCAATCCACTTCGGTTATCATTGGACATTACTTGTCCTCGACAATGAAGAAGGCAGCTGGAAGTTTTACAATTCTATGATGGAGAGAACTGGGGTGGATGCCCACCGTAAGGCAGCGGAGCAACTGGTAATTTTTTTCCTCCAAAATTTGTATGTCATATTATGATGTTGGGTAATACGTGAGTAACTTAATCTAAACATGCTAACCACACAGTATATGGTCAACTTATCACGATGGTTTTGTATCAGAAAAATCAAGTGGAAAGTTATTGGAAAAGCACTAGAGATGGATTGCTAACCACACAGGATTGCGAACCCATAGTGACAGTCCAAGACTGTCCCCAACAAGAAGACAGTAGGTGAGTTGTTCACTCCACAAATCTACATGACGCACGATGTCTAAGAACACTCAATGTAATATGGTAAACTTATCATCTTACGTTTATTTTTTTTGTTTCAGCCTCGACTGCGGTGTGATTGTGTGTTATATCATCCGGCAATACTATCAAAATGAAGAAATCGCACCGATCCTAAAGAAATCAGCATGCCATAAAATCCGGTCTAAATAGTTAAAGCATTCTTAAGTGGTCCAGCCCATTTGTGGAGTTAGGATGGTAGTAGATGGTATTCCCAACATCTGTCTTTGCTAAACTTTTGGAATATAGGATGTTGTTAGTTGTTTATGGAACCTTTTTTTTGGGATGATGTGAATGACTAGTATTTTTTTGCTGGATGATGGTTTCATATTTTGCATGCACCAAGCATGATTGTGAATTAACTTTTGAGACAATGTTTTGCAATTGGTACATGTGCAGGTGATTTTGGGCGTTTCGTTCACTACTATTTTGATTACCATTCGGAATGTATTCTTTTGTTCGTCAGCATATCGATTTGTAAAGTAAAATTGAGCACATATTCGGGCAAGTAATCATAGATTATGTTTGTTGAAAATTCTAGTTTATTGAAAATGATCATGTTGGCAATCCTATAGTCATTGAATCTTGTTACTTTGATCATGGATTATGTTTGGCTCCAGTTAATTGTTGAATCATGGAAAAAATTGGCCAACGCTTCATGGTTTGTTGATAATATTCTACTAGGTTAGATCATGTTGAACGGCCATTTCGTTTGCGAAATGTATTGGTCATGTTTGCGAAATATACTGGTCATGTTTGCAAAATATACTATGAGCACACAAGGAAAAAGACCATGGCCAACTTGAAATCACTAAACCAGTTGTGTAAGATAACCAAACTTGTGTCTCATAGTTCCAATTATATTGTATCATGGCCAGATTATAACAAGGATTATTTTGAAAACAGTAAGTGAATTGAGAATCGCAAACTTATTTCATGAGTGATGACATGATAAGTTGACCATAATTGCAAATCGAACTTGTATTGATTAGTTGTTCCCAAATATCGTACTCGTTCCCCAGTCATACTCTCGGTTATCATGTCATTAAACATGGTTTTTTAACCATGAAATTAGTATCAGTTCAGAATAATAGACAATCATATAAAGCCAAAGAAATCTGCACCGAAGACATTAACTAGAAAAGTCCTAAAACAAAGTATTATTGCATAATGCGGAACATGAAACCACAACATAAACTAAAATTGCTCCCTACATATGCAGGATAACCCCACATATTATTTAATAACTAAGAAAAAACTAGTATGAGTTTCGTGCTAAAGGCACTTATTTAGAGTTCCCGCATTACTTCGCAACACTTTGGGCCAAAGCTACATAGCATCTTTGCAAGTTTGGCGATTGTGTTTCCCCATCTTACCACACCTCCCACATCTAATAAAAGTTACGTTCTCCCCCTAGAGGGAATTCGCTTATTCTTGGGTCGCCCGGGTGGCTTCTTGCAAAGTGGAGGAAGGAGAAAATCCTCATCAACCGGACGCTCAGGCATCCACACAGTTGGTATCGGGTGGATCGAGTTGGAGTAAGAGGCACGGAATGTTTGTGAAAAATAGTAGGGGTCAACATACTCGGACATATCCTTCCCACTAGAAGAAAGCACAATAACAGCGTGGGAACATGGAAACCCAGTGAGTTGCCATTTCTGGCATGAGCAAATGCGCCTAATAATGTCAACTGTTACGTTAGGAAACGAGTGCACCTCATAGACACCATCACCGGCTGCGCTGACTACCCATGTCCTTGATTCATTGAACGATGCCCTCATCCTCTTATCCATTTCAGGGCAAATTTGGCACCCCCATTTGCTTGCTTCTTCTCTCCTCTCTGACATTAGGTTCATGATCTTCTTCCTTAGCTCATCAACAAGAATTGTGATCGGAAGGTGCCTCTCAGCCTCGATCCACGCATTGAATGATTCGGCAACATTGGATGTCATTTCACCATACCGTTGACCCCGAAAAAATGCATTACTCCAATTTTCATAGCGTAAATTTGTTAGGAATTCTACCACCTTACCATCATCACGACTCAACAGCTTAGTCATTTTTGGTGGAAAATCTCCCGTGTAGGAGCATACGCACACCGAACAAATTCACTCACCACCCTCTCTCTATAAGCTCTGGTTGTTCCTTTCAAATGATCTCTCAAATTCCTCTTCAAGTGGAGAAGACAATACCCATGACCGGACTCTGGAAAAATGTCCCGCCTAGCCATAAGCAACCCCGTATGACGGTCCGATATGAAGGTGATACCCCTCCCAGGCATAAGTATTGAACGTAAATGCTCCAAAAACCAACGCCAATTTTCATAAGTTTCACCATCAACAATTGCAAAACAGATTGGAAAAATACCTGCAATATATCACAACAATATTATAACTACATTAACCACAACATTCCAGAACTAAAATCCACCATGTTACAAATGAATACGACATGTTACATTAAATTAAACGCATATTTTATCTTCATATACCTTGGTTGCCATTCTTCCCGGTGGCTGCCATTATTGTCCCTCTGTACCGCCCTTTGAGATGGGCTGCGTCAAGGAAAATTAGGGGGCGACAATGATTAAATCCTTGCACACATGCACCGAAAGCAACAAACAACCTCTTGAACCGCTTAGTTTCCTCATCACTTTCCAAATCGATGTGGCTGCCTGGGTTCGTGCTTTTGGCTGCTCCAACATACCATTTCAAACACGAGAAAGATTTCACATAGTCACCGAATACAAGACCCCTGGCCTTTTCAATGCCCCACCATGCCTGGTGGTACGAGATATTTATTCCATAATCTCTTTTAATTCCTTTGACAACATCAACAGGCCTTGTTTGATGTTTGCCCCGAACATCATCGCCAACTAAGTCAGCAACCAACTCCGCGGTGGCATGCGGGTTAGTAAGCGTCCGTACAGCAAAACCACATGTGTGAGCTAGGTCCATGGCTAAGATATGGAAATACTCATTCCCTGGCATTATTCTGGCATGGACATGCCACATGCATTTTTTCACAGTTCTATATTTGCAATGGGCGGTAACACGAACCTTGTCATTTTTTGCCAAAGTATATTCAAACCCCCGCTCAATAGCAAACTTCCGCAACACGTTCTTGAAATCCGAAGCGCCGCCCTCAAACCTTTGACCAACCGTTGTAATACCATCTGACCAATCAGAAGACAGCAACTTAACTTTTTTGTGGGAACAAAACGAAGGAATGACGTCGTCATCGTCAACAATCATGGTCTGCTTGCCTTTACCGGTATCCGATTTTGCAGTTGGGGTAACTTGAACGTCCTCAGCCATGAAAAACTTTGCACCATCTCTGACCGTGATCATAATATCATCGATACCAGCATGCTCAGCATTTTGGAACATGGTTGTCAAATCGTCATCGTTGTCCAATATTATATGTTCTGTATCGTTGAGAGAATAGTTCAATATGACAGAATCCGGGTCAAGATCAGACCACCGGGCACATATTTTATGGATGACAGTGCTGAAATCATGCCCTCGATTCATCCGAATGGCTGCAAACTTGCCATCATGTTGACACATCATGATTAATTCACCTGCCATGACAGTCCTGCATGGAATATAGTTTGTCAGTTACCCCACATTCGTATATAATGTTGGAATGGAAAAAATAGACAAACTCATAAACACGATACGGTTTGAGCAACTACTTTTTTCATGTGGTGCTTTAGGCATTTCATTCCTGGTTGGCCATACCATGGTAAACTAATCATGTTGTATTCCTAAAATCGTTATGACAATTTAACCATGTCATACCATGGTAATTTAACCAGGTAACAGTTTGATAGTTTGATTATGGTAATTTAGCCATGTTGTTTGAAACAAGAATCGGAAATATGAATTTTTGTCCACCAAAGGAGTCTGATAAGCTACACCAACGATACATTGTGACTTTTAAGCAATAGATTAGATGGATTGAGCAACCAAAACCCCTTTCATGGTAACTGATGCAAACAATTAACCATGAAAATCAAAACAACAAGGGGTCTGCTAAAACTACAAAACCAGTTAAATGATACAAACAAATCACCATGAACAATGATCAGGATCGTACCTTGTTGCGGTTGCGAAAAGGCGAGGATGAGGATGAATAAGGATGAGGAAAGAGAACAAACAGGGTAGACGTGCGAGTTAAATAGGGAGTAAACACGTCCTCTATCATCCGGAAAAAAAGGAACTGAGCCATTAGAGGGATTTGAGGGAAGTTTGAAAGTTTGAAATTAGGGATCTCTTCCTTCCCCCTGTTCAATCTCTAGATTATTTGAGTCGTAACTGAAGGGCGAAACTGTAGGGATTGGAATCCATCCTCCCTCACTCCTTTTCTCTGTCTTCATCCGTCCCCCCCCCCCCCCCCCCTCTCTCTCTCTCTCTCTCTCTCTCTCTCCTGTTTAATATCTCTACCAATAAATAAAATAAAATCAATACAATAAAATAGAATCAAGGGTAATAAAGGAAATTACAATGTTGCAAGGATGAAATCATAAGCATGAAAAAAGGGAAGGATGGATTCTTACATAATATGAGAAAAGAGGATGGATATTTAAATATTCCTATTTATAACCTGGTCTCGGGCTAGGTCAGCTATGGATGAAGATACTGCTGCCTATGATCTTGAACACCTTCAAGCACGTGGGGATGACCCGACCACCCATAATGATATCAATCTCATGAATCAACGGTTCGATCAGACTTTGGGGGGCTTTCAGATTTTGACGCAGAGGCTTGATAACATGGCTCCCCCACCACCTGCAATTGTTCAGGAACCTGGGGCCGCCCCCAACGTTCCTCCTCCAATTCTGCTGCTAGATGGGGCACCTGCAGCTGCAATCGCACCCACTGCGCATGCTTATGTGGTCCACACTCCTCAACACCCTACGATCGCTGGGCCATCTCAGGCAGGATTACCTTCGTCATCCCAACTACACGGACACCTGGATGAGGTTCCTATTGTAACCATCACTACCCCTCCAGTTTCTTGTATGGATGCTGGAATGACCAGAACACTTGATAGACTTGAAGAAGCAATGAAGGTATGTATTGGCAGCGCTGGGGGATCTGACACTGATCAACTATGTTTCTTCTCTGACTTCCAATTTCCCCCAAAATTCAAGATGCTAGATTTTGCAAAATACAACGGGACTACTAACCCCACGACTCATCTGAAACTGTATGTGGGTGCGCTCTGCGGGTATGGTCAAAATGAGCAACTCCGTTTGCTGTTCTTTCAACAAAGCCTCGCAGGGACTGCCCTACAGTGGTTTGCCCGTTTGAACCTTCAAACCGTCCGAAATTGGGATTCCTAACTCAATATCGCCATAACATGGATATAGGAGTCACACAGATAACTTTGACCCAAGAACTGAAGCAAAAGGATGAATCTTTCAAGGAGTATGTCATTCGATGGTGGGACTTGGCTTCCCAACTCGAAACTCAGATTTCAGAGAAGGAGGCTGTTCGGACCTTCATTTACACTATGCGGGGGATCTTCTTTGACAAGCCCTGTTCATATGTTGGTAGGAACTTTGCTGATGTCATCAGTCAAGGAGAAATCATTGAAGCGGGGGTCAAATCAGGAAGACTGCTAGACCCTTATGAATCTTAGAGGTGGCAAACGGGCGAGTGGTTTGGCTGGGTTGTGGGTCAAATATGGACAAGTTAAATATGGGTCAAAAAATAAACGTGTTGAAACGGGTCGGGTCGAATATGGGTCGAGCCAAATCCAAACCCACCTGCCCCGACCTGTTTCCTCTCTCTTTATTTTTTTGTTTTTCTTTTTTTTTCCCCTTCACCACACCCCCCCCCCCCCCCCCCCCCCCCCCCCCCCCCCCCCCCGTGATTTGTCGATGATTCAAAAAAGTAAAATTTTATGATTAAAATTCAATTTTTTTTAATAAAAATGAAGCAATTAGATGCTGAAAAAGCTTTAAAAATTTAGGTTTTTTTTTTTCCCTGTTTTCAAACAGTAATGTAACTTCGACGAGGAGTTAGAGGCCGTATTAGAGAATTGTCTGAAGGGTGATGATTGTACCGATTATACAGTTTCGGTCTTCGTTGCGTTCGCCGAAGTCACCCCTTACATTTGGATTAAAAAGTCAAGTGACTTTGTTTTATTTCTATTCAAATTTTTTTGTATTTGTTTGTTTTACGATAAACTTTTTATTCCTATTAGTTCGTCTCGACGAGAGAATCGAAAAAGTAATTTTTTTTTTACTTTTACCCTAAGGGGGACCCCACAAGTAGCTACGTCATTGGTTCTCATGATTGTACTGTACTTTTTACTTTTTACTTTTTACTTTTCACTTTTTTCCTCCTTCGGTTCTTTTGGTCCCAGTGAGAAGGGAGAGAGAGAAAGAATAGAGAGAAGTGCATGTCCTGACTTTACTTTTAGTTAGAGAGAGAGAGAGAGAGAGAGAGAGAGAGAGAAAGAGAGAGATGGGTGAATTGGATTGATTGTTGTCAGATCAGAGAAGTCGGGAGACAGTGCGGGCAAGAGAGAAAAAGGGGTGTTGGACCATTTTTAATTTTAACTCATATTAAACTCACTCTCAACCCATCTAAACCCATAAAAATATGGGTTGACATGGGTTGAACCCATATCAACCCATTACACAATATGGGCGGGTTGGGTTGGGTTGGGTTACAAGTGGGCGGATTTGGGCGGGTTAAGAAATATGGATTAGAATTGCCACCTCTACTTATGATAATGCTATAGAAAACCAAGCAGAGGGTGACGTATCATTTGAGCCATTGATTGCGTCACAACCTATGCAAGATAATCAAGATATGGACAACGCCGGTACTATGAACGATGACTTTGTATTGGACCAGGAAAGTGTCAATATGATCAGAGAAGATGAAACCGATCCACGACTACTTATAGGACCTCCAGGAATGGTGGTAAGGGGGCAGAAGGCCATTATATCTGGTGTCGAGAGAGAGCTCTGTCACCGTCTGTGTGATAGAAAATGAAACTATCCCTTTGTGGTCACCTTTTGTTGATAAACTCAATAATATGAAGGGAAAGCTTGATGATCTACATCACGTCGTTTCTGCAGTGGCTGCTCATATAAAAGAAGTATAGATGTGGGTGGATAGTGTGTCATCAACTCTGCCACAAACAGTGATTATTCCCCAGAACCTAGGAAGGCAACTTGCTATAGGATGTATTCCATTGGCATCTGCACAACCTCAAGCTCCTTCCCGGATTCACCCAAGTCATCAAGTTACTCCGTTTGGTTCTTATTTTGAATCACTGTCAATGATGGTTCAAGATTCAACAAGTGGGGCATCGCAGCCACAAGGAAAATCACGAAGGAACCGGCGAAAGTTTACCTCACTAAAGCGTAACTCGCAAAGCTTTCGAGTTTCTGTAGCAAGAAGGGAAACTAACACCGATACCTGCTCGGCCACCACAGGTCCGACGGTCAAAACGATAAAATCCAGCAGCCAGATGCGTGTATCATTCAAGAGAAGTGGGGCATGAGACCGAGGAGTGTCGGAATCTTCGCCATATTTTCCAAAATTTGATAGATGACATCCAGGTCGGCATCAACATCATAGACAATAACCATGCATTGAACCACGATGATGTCAATATGGTAGAAGATAGACTCACTTCTGCTCACCAGCTCATCGGCCTTTCTGGCCAAAAGATGATATTCCTTGGGACACATCCCACTCCAATTAATGGCATCATGTTTAGATACTGTTGGAAATTTGTTATTTTAATATTAAATTTCTATACATCTTTTGGTGCTAGACTTTTACAAGTCACGTGTATATCTGCGTGAGAGGCTTTATCTTAGCGGTTGCTTGGATTTCTAGAAGCGAATCTAAAAGAATCTATGAGTATATCTAGCAAATCTATCCATATCTAAGTAAATCTAGATAAAATCAAGATCATATCCAATTGGATTTGGTTATTAATGGAAAAGATATAGTTTAGATTCATATCTATCCTATGAGATTTGGTCATTAATGGCAAAGTTTTGATTTAGATTCATATCTATCCTATGAAATCTAGTCATTAATGAAAAGATATGATATGGATTCTTTCTTGCCTATATAAGGCTTGCTTGGGTGGCTTTGTATTCAAAGGGGCAAGCCATAGAGCCATAAGCCAACTTCTCCTAAACTCTTAGTATCTTCCTCCAGCTTCGTTTCATCTTTATTCTCTATACAAATAGCTTGTAAATTTAATATGAGAGTGAGAGTCTTGGGCAAAGTGTAAGGGTGTTTTATTGTGGAGCTTTGGGTTCTCCTACTTGTGCAGAGTAGGTCCGAGCCATATGATAAATTATCGGGCTGTTATATCCTGGAGGGGACAAGTCTGAGATTTTCTAGTGCACCGGTTTATTACCGTAGAGGGCTTGAATCTCCTTAAAGAGAGCGAGATTTCCATGACTCAACCTGTTAATTTGTCCATTGTAAAGTTTATTTTCGGTGTAAACTTTTGTAATATCACCAACAATTTTAAGGAGATTTACGAATAGACCAAACAACTGAGAAGCCCAATGAAAATATCGGAGATCTCAACAAGCATTTCAAGTTCATGGGAGCTCACTTCAAGCGATGGAAAGGCAAGGAGCTCTTCTATCTTAGTCTCCTCAAGGTGGCCTACATCCTAACTGAGAAGGATCCCAACAAAGTCTCCACTGATGGGATGACCGATGATGAAAAATATGCTCATCTTGAACTAGTTGAGCAGTACAATTTAGATGAGTATTATTGTCGGTATTATCTTTTAAATTGCCTTGCAGATCAATTTTATGACTATTATGATACTACTTACTCCACTGCAAAAAAAAATTTGGAAAGCCTTGCAGAGCAAATATGATACTGAGGAAGCAGGTGCAAAGAAAAATGCAGCTAGCCGTTTTTTTTGCTATCAAATGATAGATGGTAAATCTGTTGTGGAGCAAGTACAAGACTTCCAAATGATTGTGGCGGAGGTCCGGTCTGAAGGCATCAAAATTGGGGACAATCTTGTGGTGGCAGGCATCATTGACAAATTACCACCTTTGTGGAGGGAGTTCCAGAAATCAATCCGCCACAAGCAAAAGGAGACGTCCCTGGAGACTTTGATTACCCGCATTCGAGTGGAGGAGGAGGCTAGAGGCCAAGATGCACTTATGACTCATGAGGGTAACGTACATTCCACCACTAAGGTAAATTTAGTTTCCGCAAAAAATAACTTACCCAGAGGTTAGTTTCCAAAGAATGCTTATTTAAAGCCAAATAAGAAAAACTTTCAAAATAAGGGTAAATCTCGCGGTGAAATGCAAATGAGAAAAAATAATTGGAACCAAGGACCCCCTTCAAAAGCACAACAAACTGGTGGGTGCTTTGTCTGTGGCAAGAGTGGGCATATTGCTCGATTTTGCAAGTTTCGATAAACGCAGAATGCTCCACAGGCTAATGTTGCCGAGGAGCCTTTTGTGGCTATGATTACAGACATATACATGGTTCAATGTGTGGAAGGGTGGTGGGCAGACTCTGATGCCAACAGGCATGTCTGCTATGATAAAAATTGGTTCAAAACTTATACTTCCTTTGCAAAAGAAAAAATTGCGATGCTTGGTGACTCTAGTACTACCAAGGTGCTTGGGAGTGGCGAGATTGATTTGGAGTTTACCTCTGGACGTGTGCTGACTCTGAAAGATATGCTTTACACACCATCCATGAGGAAGAATTTGATATCCTGTTATCTACTGAACAAATCTGGCTTTAAGCAGACTATGGAATCTAATCAGTTTGTAATTACTAAAAAAGGAGTGTTTGTGGGTAAGGGATATGCATGTGATGGAATGTTCAAACTAAATGTTGGGAATAATAAACCAGCTACTGTTTCTGTTTACATGCTGTCTTCTTTAAATTTCTGGCATGCTAGACTATGTCATGTAAACAGTAAATATGTAGGAATCATGAGTAACTTAGGATTAATTCCCAGACTGAAAAAAGATTTTGAGAAATCTAAAACATGCAGTAAAGCAAAAAACACAAGGAGGCCTCATAAAAGTGTTCAAAGAAATACCGAATTGTTACAACTAATCCATACGGATTTATGTGAGTTTGAAGGAATTTTAACTCGTGGAGGAAATAGATATTTTATCACTTTTATTGATGACTATTCAAAATATACTTATGTATATTGTGTGAAACATAAAAGTGATGCTTTTGACAAATTTAAAGAATTCCTCCAAGAAGTTGAAAATCAATTCGGTTGAAAGATTAAAAGAATTAAAAGTGATAGAGGCCGTGAGTATGAATCTTTTGGATTTAACTCTTTTGTTCAGCCCTTGGGAATTATCCATGAAGTTACTCCACAGTATTGGACTGAGTCTAATGGTGTGGCTGAAAGAAAAAATAGAACATTAATTGACTTGACCAATGCCATGCTTATTGAAGCAGGCGCTCCCTCAAATCTCTGGGGAGAAGCAGTTTTAACGGCTTGTCATGTGCTAAATAGAGTGCCACACAAAAAGACTAAAATTACACCTTTTGAGTTATGGAAAGGTCATAAGTCAAATTTGGGATACTTGAGAGTTTGGGGTTGTTTAGCCTTTGTGAGGCTTTCAAACACTAAAAGACCCAAATTGGGTGTTAGAGCTACCACTTGTGCTTTTCCTGGATATGCAAAAAATAGTACAGCCTATAAATTTTTTGATATGGAAAATAAAATTATCTTTGAATCAGGTGATGCAATTCTTCATGAAGAAAAATTCCCTTTTAAACTTAAAAATGGTGGGGGTCACGAATCTAGAGAATTGATTTTATCTGAGCCTAGTTCTTCAACTCCTAGTTTACAAAATCAAGAGAATTTTGAATTTGAACCTAGGAGTAAAAGAGCTAGAGTTGAAAAAGATTTTGGCCCTGACTATCTTGTTTTTAATGTGGAGGATACTCCACTTAATTTACAAGACGCTTTGACATCACCTTATGCTGTCTTTTGGAAAGAGGCTGTTAATGATGAGATGGAATCACTAATGTCCAATAGAACTTGGAAATTAGTTGATTTACCACCGGGTTGTAAGACTATTGGGTGTAAATGGGTCCTACGTAAAAAGCTTAAACCGGATGGTTCTATTGATAAATATAAAGCAAGACTTGTTGCAAAAGGTTTTAAGCAACAAGCTGATCTTGACTTTTTTGATACATTTTCTCCGGTTACTAGAGTAGCATCCATTAGACTGTTAATTGCAGTCGCTGCAATTCATGATTTAAAAATTCATCAAATGGATGTGAAAACAGCTTTTTTAAATGGGGACCTAGGTGAGGAAATTTACATGGATCAACCCGAGGGCTTTGTGGAGCCTGGCCAAGAAAGCAAAGTGTGTAAGTTGACTAAATCCCTGTATGGCTTAAAGCAGGTGCCTAAACAGTGGCATGAGAAAATTGATTCCTGTATGATTGAAAATGGTTATAAGATAAATGAGTGTGATAAGTGCATCTATTATAAATCTTATGAAAATTCACATGTTATTGTTAGCCTCTATGTGGATGATTTATTGATCTTTGGCTCTAATATGCATATTATTAATGAGACTAAAAATATGCTTAGTAGCCATTTTGATATGAAGATCTTGGTGAGGCTAACGTAATTTTGGGGATGAAAATTACAAAAACATGTGATGGTATTTTTCTCGATTAGTCGCATTATATTGAGAAAGTTCTGAAAAAAATACCATTTTGATAATTGCAAGCATGTTCTTACTCCTTTTGATCCTCATGTGCATTTATTTCCTGTTAAAAATGATAAGGATATTGTTGATCAAAAAGGATATGCTAGCATAATAGGGAGTTTACGTTATGCTACTGACTGTACTCGACCTGACATTGCTTATGCAGTAGGAGTACTGAGCAGGTTTACTAGCAAGCCGAGTAGAGAACACTGGCTAGCCATTGAGCGAATAATGAGATATTTATCTGGTACAAAAAATTATGGCTTGTTTTACAAAAAGTATCCTGCAGTATTTGAAGCTTATAGTGATGCTGATTGGAATACTTTGTCAGGTGATTCATTCTCTACCACAGGATATATTTTTAATTTGGGCAGTGGTGCTGTATGCTGGAAATCGAAAAAGCAATTTATTATTGCTAATTCTACTATGGAGGCTGAGCTAATAGCATTAGCATCAACAAGTGAGGAGGCTAATTGGTTGAGAGATTTATTAAATGAAATCCCGTTTTGGGAAAAACCAATTCCTCCCGTGTTAATTCATTGTGATAGCACTGCTGCGATTGGTAGAGTACAAAATTGTTATTACAACAGTAAATCCAGACCTATCAGAAGAAAACACAATACTGTGAGATCTTATTTGAGTAATGGCATCATAAATGTGACCTTTGTGAGATCATGTGATAATCTTGCAGATCCATTAACCAAGGCCTTGGCAAGAGAAAGAGTTTGGAATACATCGGGGGGGATGGGGCTAAAGCCATTAAATTCATGAGCCAAGTATGAGGATACCCAACCCAGGGACCAGAGATCTTGCAACTAGGTTCAATGGGAAGAACGAATCATATGGTGGTCATTTGAAAATGCACTGAAATTTCTGATTAAGTCCATCCCTATGGTGTGAGTGCATTTATCCTGTAATGTTGTGGAGGTTGAGTATTTTGAAAAACTCTTAATGAAATCATGTAGCTCTTATGAGTGGGGTGTTACAATTACAGGAGCACCCTAGATAGATTTCACCGATGTGAGCGTGGAGGTGGGGCCGCTTCCTATGAGAATTAGGCTTTGTTCTCAAAGACGCTTATGAAAACTGGGATTAGCACAAGACCGTAATGTGCTAGCTATTAAAGCTCATGTCAATACCTGGACTATTATGTGTGGGCAGTATTTTTTATTTCCCCTAAGTAGTCATAGTTCAAGTCGGAGACCACTATTGACTCTGGAGTAGAGATTACTATTTTCACTAAGTGAAGGTTCAATGCAGAGCACACCTTCATGATGCATAATATCCCTCTTTGCCCGGGAGTCTCATTTAATATTAAAATAGGTGGGGGAATGTTGGAAATTTGTTATTTTAATATTAAATTTCTGTACATCTTCTGGTGCTAGACTTTTACAAGTCACGAGTACATCTGTGTGAGAGGCTTTATCTTAGCGATTGTTTGGATTTCTAGAAGCGAATCTAGAAGAATCTAGGAGTATATCTAGCAAATCTATCCATATCTAAGTAAATCTAGATAAAATCAGGATCATATCCATTTGGATTTGGTTATTAATGGAAAAGATATAGTTTAGATTCATATCTATCCTATGAGATTTGGTCATTAATGGCAAAGTTATGATTAGATTCATATCTATCCTATGAAATCTAGTCATTAATGAAAAGATATGATATGGATTCTTTCTTGCCTATATAAGGCTTGCTTGGGTGGCTTTGTATTCAAAGGGGCAAGCCATGAAGCCATAAGCCAACTTCTCCTAAACACTTAGTATCTTCCTCTAGCTTCGTTCATCTTTATTCTCTAAATAAATAGCTTGCAAATATAATATGAGAGTGAGAGTCTTGGGCAAAGTGTAAGGGTGTTTTATTGTGGAGCTTTGGGTTCTCCTACTTGTGCAGAGTAGGTCCGAACCATACGATAAATTATCGGGCTGTTATATCCTGGAGGGGACAAGTCAGAGATTTTCTACTGCACCGGTTTAGACAAGTCAGGGATTTTCTACTGCACCGGTTTATTACCGTAGAGGGCTTGAATCTCCTTAAAGAGAGCGAGATTTCCGTGACTCAGCCTGTTAATTTGTCCATTGTAAAGTTTATTTTCGGTGTAAACTTTTGTAATATCACCAACAGATACCGATCATTATTATGATTGTAACTTTGACTTCGAGTTGTACTCCTACTCCGGCCCTCAAGAAAACCTAAACTATTATAGCTTCACACCTGGTGCAAGAGGATTACCCCGTGGTGAATATCCCTACAGGCCATAACACACAACTGAGGAGAAGGAAAGTGGAAAGAGTCAAATACATATGGGCCCTTCGAATTGCTTGCACTACTACTTTGGAGATGGGAGTGGATGAAGTATTCTTTGAATCTGACTGCCTAGAGCTGGTTAACGGAGTTTACATGTACAAAATTTGCTTGCCCATGGGAGATTTGCACCATGGTTGAAGACGTCAAGGAATGGGCTAAGTCCAAGAGATGGTCCTTTATGTGGTGTGGTAGAGAGAAAAACAAAGTTACTCATTGGCTAGCTACTAATTCTCTAAGTAGGAATTTTGTTTCTCAATCAAGTTGTATTTGTAACAACTCCAAATTTTTTAATGAATAAAAATCTCATTTTTATTTTTTTAGAATACATTATTTATTCCCTAGACTTGTCATGCATGCAAGCCTATAAATAATAGCCTTGAACCTAATTACTTTTCCTAAAGTTATTTTCCTAGATTCCTTGTAGGTGTTCATGCATGCAGACCTAGAATTAATAGTCTTGAACCTAACTATTTTTCCCAAGGTTACTTTCCTAGATTCTTCCTATATATATATATATATATATATATATATATATAGAGAGAGAGAGAGAGAGAGAGAGAGAGAGACACATGGGAAAAAAAAAAAAAGAAGAGAGAAAAAGGTGTGTGGGTGCATGTGCCTACTTTATCCTAGAAAAGTTATGCTTCCTTACACTTTTTAGCCTTTAAATCTAATTACCACATGACAACTCATTCCTAGACTATTATTATATAGGATTTGCCTAAAAAGCTTAAAATCCTACTTGCCTTATATAGCCTTAAGCCTAAAATGAAAAAGACAAGTCATAGCATGCTTGGAAGGCTTGATTGGACAAGACCGTAGAACAAATCCATGGGAGAGAGAGAGAGAGAGAGAGAGAGAGAGAGATATGGCCGGCCAAGAGAGGGGAGGGAGAGCCCAACATTTTGCTATAAATAGGACCCCTCACTTACCATTCAACTCACATCTTCCAACCATTCAACTTCTCTCTTTAGAATCCTTGAGTTCTTACTTTATTCTTCTTTGTTCTTAGTGTTCTTGAGTTTTTCTTGTGTTCTTCAAGAAACTCATCCTAGACTGCCACCAAACCACTACTCGACCACCCTCTCGATCCAAAAAGTTTAGAAGAACTAGTTTCAAGAGAAATCTTTCTCTTTCAAAACTACCGGAAGACCACCATAATAAGTTACTCCATCCGAACACCGACTCGCTCTCCGTAGCCGCCCTACCGCCAAGAAGAACGGTAGGATACTCCTAACCACTCTCTCTAAGTATAAAACTCATTTGTGTAGAATATCCCTACTTACTTACTAAGTATACGTAAAAGTTTTCTTAGCCGTTAGACTTTAAATATGTTTGACGCGTGTATGTTTAAAAAATGCATGAAATACTTGAAAGGTGTTTACATGAAATAATGGGAAGTATATTAAACATACCAACTTGTACGTCAATAAACATATGTTGTTTAGAACTTCCCGAAAAGAAAGAAAGAACGAGTATTGAAAGAAAATAATTTAGCGCTTGGTTGTGAATACTTGTATTTTGATCTTGAGATGGTTGTTAGTATGTTAAATAATATAGAGTTGGATGATCTTGTTAGTTTAGTTTCTAGATTTCAATGAATGATTTATGATTTCGTATGTGGAAAGTCCAACCGCGGAAGTCTATGCATGAAAACGAAACATTGAAATCAAGAAAGTTAGAAACATGACACCTAGGGTGTGGTGAATCAAAAAATGTGTTCCGAAGAAGGAAATATTTTTGAAACTACATAACGACCGATTTTGATGGCATTATGTGATGTGTGTGTGTGTGTGTGTGTGCGCGCGCGCTAATGGGAACCCGGGACAGCGGAACCATTGTGAGGATACTCGGGAACCCGGAACAGCGGAACCGAAATTGGGTGTGTAGCTTGGTTATCCGCGAAGAGAAGCCAATGCAAAGTTTTGTGTGCCAATGAGAACCCGGGACGGCGGAACCATTGTAAGGATACTCGGAAACCCGAAACGGCGGAACCGAGATTGGGTGTGTTAAAAATGATTTTTTGGAAATGTTGATTTGGAAAAAGAAAAATGAAACGATGATACGGTCTACGATGAGTCGCGTGGGAGAAACTCAAAAAATCATAGACACCAACGTTAACTTGAATAATGGATGTGAATGTGTCATTGTTAACTATTTTGTCGATTATGTATAAACTATGTGGAAATCATTGACCTTTTGATCGTTTGTTCGTAAGATAAGGGTTAGTGGGTATGGATAAATCTATTGAGCTTTTGTAGCTCATGGTGATACCTTTGGTGACCCTAACGTATTATATTGGTAACGACACTGATATAATGTGTCAGATCTTATAGATGAACATGGTGAACTCCATATCTTGGAAGCCTTTGGAGCCGAAGAGCTAGCCAGGATGGAGAAAGAAGTGGAACAATAGATAGAAACCCTAGTTCCCACCCTTATTTGAATAAAAGTATTTTTGTAATGTTTATGATGTAATATTGAACCAGACTCTATCTAAATATTCAATAAAATTATTTATTTAACGTACCCAAAATTCGGGGCGTTATAATATTCCGCCGGAAGTAGAAGTTTTGATGACTATCCTGTAAATCTCCTGTAAAAATGGTTAATTGAGTTATGTGAGAATGACCTTGATCTTGTAAAAAATAAAATAAAAAATACATGCACGTAATGAGTGAAAGTAATGCCCCGTACTAGAATTAGCGTTCCAAAAGAAGCATGTTAGAGTAAATTCATGACATTGCAGAGCCTACAATGTTGTAGCGTACATTACATTTACAGATTGAAAACAGTTGTATCCGTATTGACCTTTAGTGCGGAGAATGGGTCAGTACAGGAGGTAAAGCGATTACGACAAATCAACATCAACAACATTTACAGTACCACCTTCCAATACATGCCACCTACTTGCAAAATTTTACATAACAATACACTTCTCTCTTGATGACTTTGATTCCTGCCTGGAGGACAACGACGAGCCCCTTCCCCTGCCACTTGGCACCTGACCAAATCAATTGTCTTGTTAGAGCATGTTTTGATTTCACTGGCATAAATGCGAAAAACTTGTGCAATTCGACCGTACAATGCAAAAATATTTTCCCTTGTTTTTTTTTGCTCACTACAAATCAAAAGCAAGAAAACCACCAAATAGTTTCTCCGTGAAGCTAGAAAAAAGAAAAAAGAAAAAAGAAATAATAATAAAAAAAAAGCTTTGGTAAGCTCTTGAATAGTTTCAACGTCACAGCATTAAACAAGTCATTACATTAAAGAAAACATAAAAAAGTTTTAAAGTACAAAATTAAAATCTCACCTGGGGTCCTGTGACCAGCCTTGAATTGCCAGTAACAGTTGGTTGCTGCACATTACGTGGTGGCTGTTGTTCAAACTCTTGTTGCTGAAGAGCTATTGCCAATTGCAGGTCAGAACTGTTGAGATAAAGCCAGCAAGCACAACAATAAACCAGAAGCACATAAGATCGCCGTGGGTTAATAAATGACACTTATAACAAGACTGTACAAGAAGTTCTCTAGTTGATACGAATATTATATATGTTCGACGACTAGAAGTTCAAACTCATTCCATTCAACCGTTCTTAATAAATTAGCTGGAAAAAAAGTTTACTCTAAAAAGGTACTTGTGTACTGTGATGGTATAACACAACATTATCCAACATGCCAACTTAAAGGATATCAAAATGCATACAAATTAATTACCACAGGATGTCTATGATGCACTCTTCATTATATTCTAGGAAAATTTCAAAAAAACCCCTAAACTTTCAGAAACTTTACAAAAAAACACCTAGACTTTAACTAATAACAAAAAGACACCTGAACTTAACATTCAGTTAACAAAAAAGCCCCCGCCAGCCAATTCCGTCAAATGGAGTTAACGGAAGGCGTAAACCTCCCTCTCTTTTTTTTAACTTTTTACTTTTAAAAATTACTTTAACTCTTTCCTTTTTTAGTAGTAAATAAGTAGGCAATAAAGTTCCTTTTTTTTCTTACTATTTATCAAAATTACTTTAACCTCATTTTTTACTATTTACTAAAGTAACTTTAACCCACCCTTTTTTTACTTTCAATACCCCAACACCAACCCCACCCCACACACACACACACCATTTTTTTTATTTAGAAATTTAACCAAACACAGCCAACCGCCAAAGTCCTAGCCCCAATTTCGTAAATAGTTAAAAAACAATGGTGAAAGTAATTTTTAAAAAATAGTAAGAATTTTTTTATTGCATATTTATTCATTGTTAAAAAAGAAAGAGTTAAAAAGTAACTTTTAAAAGTAAAAAAATAAAATGAAGGTTAAAAAAAGTGAGTGACTTTCACACTCTCCTTTTTGATAGCCACACTCTTTTGTTTGTCTTAAAGAAAAAAAAAAAGGAGTGTAGTTATCAAAAAAGGAGTGTGAAAATCATCTCCATCAAAAAAAGTAATTTCAAAATTCTGAAATTGGGGCTAGGGCTTTGGCGGCTAATTGTGGGGTTGATTGGTGGTGTGGGGTCGAATTTCTAGAAGGAAAAAAAAGGAGCGAGGAAACATAAAATTTGAAAGTAAAAAAAAAGGGTTATTTTTGTAAATAGAAAAAAATGGGGTTAAAATAATTTTTGACAAATAGTAGGGAAAAAAAGAATTTTATTGTATATTTATTTATTACTTAAAAAAGTTAAAAGTAATTTTTTGAAGTAAAAAGTAAAAAAAGAAGGTTAACGCACCATCCATTACAAATTGACCAAATTGGATGGCGGAGACTTTTTTCTTAACGGAATGGTAGGTTCAGGCGTCTTTTTGTCTTTAGTTAAAGTCCACGTGTTTTTTGTAAAGTTCTTGAAAGTTTAGGGGCTTTTTTGAAATTTTCCCTTATATTCTTGTATACATCTTGGAAACATGACATATGAGAGAAGTCGTGAGGATAATTACTTGAAACTTGAATTCTCATTCGCTGAAATGTCAATGCTGGCAAGATAGTCCTGAAGCACATAAACTGGAATTAGTTCTATGCCAGATTCCACCAAGCAAACAACTGACAAATTTCAAAAGAAAAAAGAAAGTAATAAAGGAGGTCTACACACAGCAGTACTGGCCATGGCATTTTGCGGATCCCACGTTGTGTTGGCATGACTTTCTACCTTGAATTCTTTAAAGTCACCAGTCATAAACAATGTATCCCCATTGACCTGATAATAATAAGTAAAAAAAGCCAAGAAAAATAACTTAATTTCAAGCTGACAATGAAAAGTGTTTAAGAACCAAATTATCATCTTCATAAGGTTTTCCAATTGCCGTATTGTAGTTACAGAAGTTAGTGGGGAAAAAAAGAGTAAAGTACAAAAAAATTAGTGGTCAGAAAAGTTCATACGGAAAGTTAAGAATTATCAGAGTTTCACCCCAATTTAGGACACTAAAAGGTCATTTCAACCTCTGTCATATGTCAAACAGTTGCTGTAAGCCAACTAGTTGCAGGAAACGCCTAAGTTGAAGGCGCTCCTGCTTGAGAAATGCGATTACGCATTAAAGACAGCCTTTGACTTTTCAACTTCCAATGTTAGTAGTCCTAAATTCTCTGAATATTTTAAGTGAAATATAAATGACCAAAAGATGGAAGCGGAAGTTGAATCCACATATTCTACTGTCCTCTAGTAAAAATTCAAAATCAAAATTTTTAATGTTGATTCCACACATAGATATTTATTATTTCTATATATGTTATATACTTTTAAAGCATGAATATATAAACAAAATTGAAATTGTGGTCAAAGCTTCCACTAAGGGCGCCATTGACTTGCTAAAATATGGACCTCCCATTTCCCGATCAAATTTCGAATCCAAACCGTTCAATGTGTTCAGAACGTGATTTTAAGAGTTCCAGCGAGAAATCAACAAAAAACATGACCGAGAAGTACTTCATCTGAGCAATTTTTCGGTCCACATTTAATAAGTTAAGGGCGCCCTTAGTACAAGGGGACTGATATATATATATACACACACACATAAAGAGAGAGAGAGAGAGAGAGAGAGAGAGAGAGAGAGATGTATACATAGACGCTCCCAACTTTAGGAGCTTCTAGATACCTCCACTCCCCCACCCCTGCCCCTGCTTCATGCAACTATGCCAACACTAACCTCCTAATAAAAATGTTCACTCAAAATAATGTACCTCATTTAACTTTTCCCATACCAAATCAGGCTGATTTAAGTATCCTTGGTCAGTAGCCAAAATATACAATTCACCATCAAACTGCATAAAAGATAACATAAGGCAATATCACAGAAAATATCACTGAGAGAAACAATAATATGATGCTTTGATTAGCATTAATGGTCAAGTTACTGAAACACGAAAGGAGAAACAGAAAAATATATAGGACAAAAAAAAAAAAAAAAAGAACTACATGCCAGTAACTGACCTTAAACATGGTGCTGAAGTGATTATTGCGGAAAAAGACACAAAGTTCACGCTCTTTTAGACCATCTCGTAGGGAAAACAGGCTGCACGAAATAAAGAATTGTAATAGAACAAAAAGAACTCCTTCCACTAAAAGAAGCATAATAAAGATTGAAACATAATCTCAGAAACTCTACAGTGAAACCAAAAAACTGGCATACCCATAAACGGTCAGCTGACTGGCATTGTTTTTCAGAAAGTTCCTGATCAGTTCCCCTACATAAAAAGGAAAGTCAACAAACGCATGGAAGTTCTAAAGAATATATCATATATTTACCTACTTACCTTGTCTTGGAGAAATTTCATCCTTGCAACTTGCATCACCACCATCTCCAGTGCTTTTGTCCACTTGTTCCGCAAGAACCACCTCGCCTTCATACATAGGCTCTCGGTCTTCAATAAGTGATGTTCCTGATTCCAATATACATTCCTCTCCTTCATAAATAGGCTCACCGCCATCAGGTACATCTATATGTTGCCTTCTACCATTGGAAGAACCTAAATATGCACCAGGTTTAGAAATTTCTGCCATGTCACCACCATGTTTATTATTTTCTGGCTCATGCATATCAGATGAGGAAGTCAACTGCTTCTCAACTTCATATTCCATAGTTCTAGATTCATGCATTTTGTTTCCACATGCCGACAAAGGATCTCGTGCAAAAGAATCAGACAGCGAAATCTCATCCTGGACCCATATATCAAAACTGCATTCATCAGCTACATCTTTACATTTCACAAACTTTCCAGTTTCTTCAGAAGTTGATTGATCAGTGTGGTTATGAGTTTTCGAACAAGCAGCTTCCTCTGGAACTGCTTCTTGAGCTATCACCTCATTACTGCAATTACTCAAGGCACTGCAGTCGTGGGATGATGAAAAATCCTGCAAACTTTTATTGTCTCTTCTGTCCCCTTCTAACGTTTCTTCAAGAACTTCAGGTTCAGACTTCTTCAGATATGCAATTTCATTTGAAATTAACGACATATTTTGTACATCAATGCACAATTCAGCCCCAGACAATTTCAAGACTCTAAGCAGCTCCACTTCTTCCTCCATATCTCCTTTTCTTTCTTTACCATGATTAGATACAGCGTGAGGAGAGTCATCAAAAGATCTACCTCTTGAAAGGCACGGAGACGGAACTCGTAGAGTAGCAGTTGTTGCAGCTGCAAAATCAATGACATCTCCCTCAGAATTCTTTTTCTGTTCACCCTCCAAATTTGTTTCAAGGGCAACAAGCTCCCCCATGAGAGTATTGTAGGACTTCGATCCAATTGCGTTTGCAGTATCATAGTCCTGTTACAGATAGGGGAAAAATAACGAGAAGAAATAGCAGAAATTGATCACTGAAAAGCCACAATAAGTTCCTTGTATATGCTAAGGAGCGAATCAAACCAAACAGGGCTCTCCAGAAGAAAAGGACCACTCAAAAGCCAGAGGTTAAATTACTAAATCTACTCTACTAATACCCCGTGCTTACTTTGTTGATGTAGGACAGGAAGGGATTTTAGGGTTTCAAAGGGGTAACAAAGAAGTAGGGTGTAGCGGGCGGAAATATCTGAAGGATCGAAAGGACCAAAGGGGTCATACCATTATGGGTCCATCGTTCAGTTGTCTCAGTTCATCTACATTGACTAATGCGGCTCTGCAATCCTAGAGGGGCGTCGTTCATTAAATGCTCCTAACATATGACATCATTCGAGCGTGGCTAAGCACGTGGGTTGCAGAACCAGCTTGTCCAGCACTCTACATCTTGCCTATAAATAGGAGAGCCCCTTCTTGGGGGAGGATCGGATTTTTACTATCATCTACTATCTTCTTTCTCCTACCATAATTTCTTACTAAACTCTCTTCCATCTCCACTTACTGATTAGGAAGCTTCTTCCCGGAGGAACACCCCCCTCTGGTTCTGTAGGTATACAAAGATCGGCGTCATCCTTCCTTCCATGGTTCATCAACAAGAAGAAATGTTCAAGAAGGTCATGGAGAAATCAGTCCCCCACATAGGGTTTTGGAGCTATGATTAGGCAATGTTTCAGTTTTATCATATGTTGTTTAGTGCTGTGAACAGTAATCAGGGGTGTTCTTACGCAGAAAATACAAAGAAAAAAATTTATGAGAAAAAGCTCTAGGAATAACTCCTAGAGGGTTTAGGCATCACACCTAGGGTATGATTGCATCACACAAACCATAAGAAGCTTCAAAATTCAACTCCATTATTATTGAGGCATAACATCCTACTATATAAACTAGAGACTTCCTAATTAAAATAGAGAAACTACTAAACTTTTGATTTCTAAAATATCAAATCTAAACCCAAATAAGAGATATTGAAACTACAAAAAAGAAGTAACTTGACACACAAGACGAGCCATAGGCGACCCCTACGGCCCATGGTTAGGAGTTCTGAAATTACAGAAACACCCCTGAATTATAAATATGATCAGCAACATACTTAACCTATAGAAAGCATAAACAAGACTATATTAGAACTACAAACATCCCTATACATTAATCCAGTTGTTCCAAATGGAGTTTTGCTTGAAACTAAGCAATTTCCAAATGTGAATGCTTCCTTAATCTTGTTCTTTCTTGCCCCCCTTTATGGACTGCATTTGATGCAGTGCATATCCAATGGGTAGTTTCAAAAGATCCAATGTTTTGGGTTGATGTGTATTTCATTGGCTGGAATATTTAAGGTTGTGACTTTACATGAGCCTCGTGACTTTTCATTTAGGGAAGTTTGACCACATATTCAATGTAGGCAACCATTAGAAAACATATTCATCCTACCCGGCCATCTAGGTAGGAATACTCTTACGAAGGCATTGATAGGTTATGCTTTGTTCTAGACCACTAGGACGATGAATGGTCATCTGTATTTAACACATGTCATGGAGTCTATATAAATTAATGTAATATCAAGAGCTTGAATTACGATTGAATGGATAATAATTTACAAGAGCTTAAAGCTTTGAAGATTGTGAGATGCAAATCTCTTCTTTGGTGTGATGCTATAAAGATGCCTTAGGTGTGATGCCTTCGGTAACCTAGGTGAGAGGCCTAGATTTATCTTCCTAAAACCCTTCTTATTCTCTTCTCTTTCACTATTCACGTTCACTCTTCACAGCCCCAAAACAGCTATTGTCTTTGTGTTTTGATCATCCTCCACACTATTCCAAATCTGTCCTACATGAGCATCATTCTCCCCCGGTTGGAGAAAACTTGCCCCTGAGTTTTGAAGTACGGAAGTATAAGAATCCAAAAGCCTTGCCATCGCATCCATGGCTTCAGATGGATATCTTCATGTTGACACAGCCTTCTCTTCCTCGATGGAGGTAGTCACTCACGAGGATAGTGAAATCCTTCCAATTGCAAAGTTAAACTTCTCTGAGATGACAAAATCAACCAGATGAAACACATCCTTGAATTGGTTTAAGTCTTGGGCTGTAAAAATTCTCCCATTCACTCCAATATAATTTTCATTTGCATTGCCCTGCTCATGCTGGATTCGAATGCTCCCACTCATATCGATAATCATGGATCCCATATTTTGACCCTTTTTCTTAAACCAGAATTCATGCAATGCACTCTTCCCGTCTTAATCAGAATCTGGAGTTGATATCGCTATGGGCCCTTTACACACATTCATTTTTGTATGATATGTGCGAGGGTTAATCAGTTGAGACTCAAGTATAAGATCTGTGCCGTGCTTCTTGTTATGCTTACATGGGGGCTCGTTAGATGGCTTTGCTGGCACCACACCGGTGGCAACTTTTCAACCTCCAAAGACTCAACTTGGCAGGCCACATATAATGATTTATCGTCCATTAAAGAGAGATCATATTCTGGAGTCTGGATGAGCAGCTGATTCTTCTAATCCATTGTTCTTCTCAGCATAAAAGCTGACATGTTCTGTGGTTTCAACTTGTTAGGAGCCTGTAGTATTAGTGAGAGGGTATTTCAGTCATTTTATGTATGTGTATTCTCGCAGTATATAATAACACTTGGGTATTGCTGCCGTCGCCGTACGTTGTCGACACATCAGCAGATCTTCATCGTCGTAGTCTGAAATTGCTGAAATACCCTCTCACTAATACTATTCTTGCAATCGTAACTTTGATTGTGGCAATTTTATCAAGAATAACTTCTGATTTTGATGCCCACTTGTTGTGCATGCTCAGCACTATTTTGCAGCTGTTGTTGCAATTCTCTGATTGCAGCAGGCTTAACACCAACTTTATATCCAGCATTATTAAGGTTCAATCCTTCCACTAATCTACTTTGAGTGTTAAGTGTCGCAAGTCCTTGCATGCACTCTTCGTACATGTTATTATCATGCCTTGAATCAACAAAATTGTCTCCTTAACTTAATCTGATAGGCATCTACTTCTCTTGAAGCTTAGCTTTCATTGTTTGTCATCTGCTTATTGGCGGTAACTCCAATCTTCGTATATATCCTTCAACACCATCATTGTGCCAAACCAACAAGTTTCATCTAAGCGAATCTGACTCTTCGATCATCCATCATGTCAAAGCAATCAAAAAAATTCTCAAATGAAGCAAACCAGACATTGAACACCATAGGATCATCCCCTAGGAAGCACCGACACTTCAAAAGGGCGCCGTACTGACGTATTGGACACGGGGACACGGGGACACGGCGGGGACACGCCTAAATACGTATTAGACACGCCACGTGGCGTGTCTAATATTTTATATTATTTTTTGATGGGGGACACGGGGGGGACACGGCTGGGGACACGGCTAGGGGTCAAAATGAAATTTTTTTAAAAAATTGGGGGTTAATATGAAATAATTCAAAACTTTTGGGTTAAACTGTAATTTTGCCTTTAAAACTTATATATTACGTCGACTTCTTCCCTTTCTCTTTACTCTTTCAAAAATCAAGCCCTAGACAAGTCAGACGACTGACGAGGAGCTCTCAGATCGACTCCTCTCCTCTCCTCTCTCGGGTATGTCTCTCTCTCTCTCTCGTTCCTCTTTCTCTCGCTCGTTCCTCTCTCTCTCTGTGTCTCTCGGTCCTCTCTCTCTCTCTCTCTGTCTCTCAGTCCTCTCTCTCTCTCTCTCGTCTCTCTCTAGGTGTGTCTCTGACTCTCTGCATATTTATGTGTGTATAATTATGTGTGTATATATATATATATATATTAGTGTGTATATATATGTATAACTGACCTGCATACTGTTTTTTTAATTATTTGAACCATGTTAATTGTTAATCTCATACATTAATATATATATTAGCGTGTATATATATGTATAACTGACCTGCATACTGTTTTTTTAATTATTTGAACCATGTTAATTGTTAATCTCATACATTAATCATATAGGACATGTCTTCTTCAACGGGTGCTAGTAGTGTACCCAAACCTGTGGAGGAATCAGTACTTTGGCAATTTGTAACTAAATTGGATAAATATGGTGGAAAAGGAGGAAATTTCAAATGGAAGTGCAATTATTGTGGTGTAACAAAAAATGGTTCATATACAAGGGTGAAAGCTCATTTGTTGAAAGTTGTCGGAGAAGGGGTGGCGGCTTGTGCGGTTGTAACAAGTCTAGAAGTTGCAAAATTTCATAAATTGATTGAAGAAGAGAAATCAAAATATGAACAATCCCAACCGAAGAAAGTTCCATTGCCTCCTTCTAGTGCCTCTCTTACAGCCACAGGCACAAGTTTCAATGAAACACAAGGAGGCTTGGTATCGAAAAAGAGGAGGGCAAACACTAGTGAAAGTGATAATCCTGTCATTAAAGCATTCAATGTTGGGGCTCGGGACCACTTACATGGCGAAATTGCTCGAATGTTTTACTCCGAGGGATTGCCTTTCAACTTGGCAAGAAATCCACACTATGTTAGTTCCTACATGTATGCTGCGAATCATAGCATACCGGGATATATACCACCGGGGTACAACTTGTTGAGAACTAGATTGCTTCAAAGGGAAAGGGCGAATATTGAACGGTTGTTAGATCCTATTAAAGGGACATGAAAGGAAAAGGGCTTGACGATTGCAAGTGATGGTTGGAGTGATTCTCAAAGAAGGTCTTTAATTAACTTTATAGCAGTGACCGGAGGTGCACCTATGTTTCTTAAGGCTGTTAATTGTGAGGGGGAAATAAAGGATAAACATTTCATTGCTGCATTGATGAAGGAGGTAGTTATTGAGGTTGGGCCAAAGAATGTGGTTCAAATTGTTACAGACAATGCTGCAAATTGTAAGGCCGCGGGACAAATAATTGAAGCCCAATACCCTAACATCTTTTGGACTCCTTGCGTAGTGCACACTCTAAATCTTGCCTTGAAGAACATTTGTGCCGCGAAAAACGTTGAGAATAACTCACTTGTGTATGATGAGTGTAGTTGGATTACTATTGTCGTTGGTGATGCAAGTTGCATCAAGAATTTCATAATGAATCACTCGATGAGATTGGCTATTTTTAATGAGTTTGTTTCTTTGAAGTTGCTTTCGGTTGCTGAGACTCGCTTTGCTTCATCCATTGTAATGCTTAGGAGGTTTAAGCTCATCAAGCAAGGTCTTCAATCGATGGTAATTAGTACTCAATGGAATTCTCATAGGGAGGAGCAAGGGGCTTCATTTGTGAGGGAGACTTTGTTGAATGAGAAGTGGTGGGATAAGGTGGACTACATTCTATCATTTACGGCACCTATTTATGACATGCTTAGAGAATGTGACACGGATAAGCCTACTCTTCACTTGATTTACGACATGTGGGATAATATGATTGAGAAAGTGAAGTGTGTCATTTACAAGCACGAAGAGAAGCATTTGGAAGATGAAAGCGAATTTTATGATGTTGTTCATAAAATTCTAGTGGATAGGTGGAACAAGAACAATACACCACTTCATTGCTTGGCACATGCTCTAAATCCAAGGTAATTACAAGTTTACAACATAATTTATCATTTTTGCTAAGTCTTTACTCTTTAGGGCAAACACCTCTTAGTTAATTATTTACTTTATAATGTAGGTATTATAGTGACATATGGCTTGAAGAGGATCCAAAGCGAGTTCCTCCACACAAGGATGAAGAGGTCACGAATGAGAGAAAGAAATGCTTGAAAAGGTACTTAAATGATCCCATTGAGCGTACCAAAGCCAATATGGAGTATGCCAAGTTCTCAACTAAGGAGGGGTCATTTTCCGATGTTGATTCTATTGAAGATAGATATAATATGGATCCTCATAGTTGGTGGGTAATTCATGGTGCATCCGCCCCGATTCTTCAAACTTTGGCCTTGAAGATTCTCACTCAACCTTCTTCTTCATCATGTTGTGAGAGAAATTGGAGTACATACTCCTTCATCCATTCATTGAGAAGGAACAAAATGACCCCTCAACGGGCGGAGGACTTGGTGTATATTCATAGTAACCTCCGTCTTTTATCAAGGAGAAGTCCACAATATTGTAATGGGGTAACCAAGATGTGGGATATTGCGGGAGACCAATTTGGCTCACTTGATGATATTGGGATGCTTGAGGTTGCAAACCTCTCACTTGATGAACCCGAGATGGAGGTTGTAGTCTTCACGGACGATGGAGATGGTGACCAATTCAATAGCGATGAAGAAGTGATGGAAGTTGGGTCTAATTGATATTTGGACACGTGGCTGTTTAGTTTATCGAACTATGGATGTTTTCTCTTTCGATTGGGTTGTATTAAATCTATGACTATGGATGTTTTGTTTTGCTTTATAGACCGATGTTTCGATGTATGCATCTAATCTATTATGTTAAAACTTAAAACTACTAATGGTTAGTATTTATGGCAAAATATGAATGTTAGCTGTTAAGTTGTTCATTATTTACATATTGCAATGAAAGCATGGAGAAAAGAAAAAAAAATCATATATATATATACACGTGGCGTGTCCCCTGCCGTGTCCGTATTTCGATTTTTTTAGAATTGCCGTGTCCCGTGTCCGTGTCCGTATCCGTGCTACTTAGATCATCCCTCCCTTCAAAATCCGGAACTTATTTCCTTTGGGGGTATGCCATAGTATCGTGCATAGGATATCCCACTTTTGAGAACACAGTGGTGAAACCTTCAGCTCTAATACCAAATTGATGTAGGACAGTTAGGGATTTTAGGGTTTCAATGGGGTAGCAAAGTAGGGTTTTGGACTTATTATTAGGCAACGTTCCAGTTCTATTTGATATTGTTTAGGGCTGCAAACAGTAACTTCGTGAACAGTAAGAGGACTGTTCTTATGCAGAAAATTCAAAGAAAAACTGATGTAGTATGTAGTAAGGGCACTTATGTCATTTGTGTTCTTAGTAGTAATGGGTCTATATATATGTGGAGTCCCTCATTTAGTAGTTTTTATTATTTTGAAGAATATATTATCAAGAGCTAGTCTCCTTTTGGGAGTTTCTCTCTCTAAGTTAATCTATGTGTATTTTGGTTTGCATCAAAAACTAAAGAGAAAGCTCTAGGATCACTCCTAGGGTTTAGGCATCACACAATCCATAAAGAGGCTTCACAAAATCTTAAATTTCTCGAGGCATAACATCCTAATATATGGACTAGAGACTTCCTAAATGAAACTACCAAATAAGTAACTTGACCCACAAGACGACCCATGGGCGACCCCTACGGCCCATGGTTAGGAGTCATGAAATTACAAAAATACCCCTGAATTATGAATATGACCAGCAGCTTACTTAACCTATAGTAAACATAAACAAGACTCTATTAGAGCTAGCAGCATACCTAACCTATAATAAGAATAAACAAGACTATTAGAACCAGAGAGTAACAACTTTCAAGGAATTAACTTGTTCTTCTTGCCCCTTTATGGATTGCATCATTTATCCGCATCAAAATAACAACTTCAAGGAATTAAATATGTTCAAAAAGCTTTGAGAGATATATAAAAAGAATAACATAAATCAATCATGACTCGATGATAAAAAAAAAAAATCATAACCCAGTGTATGTAAATGGATAAATACAACTACAACATCGATCTCTCCCTCCATTTTCTTATTGAGAAACAATGAAACATGACCAGATGCCAACTAGAGCCACCACAGGCTGCCACAGCAGCCAAAGCACATACGAGCCTCCTCATGACTAAATAATTGTAGTCGCTAAAATTATTGTAAGATGTAGAGGGTCAACATAGACAAATCTGCCATGGTACTCAACAAGATTCTATTAGAAATAATAGGGTTGGACGGGTAAAACACAAATTTTCAACGGGTCATATGGGTGCAGGTCAAATTTCTCTTACCCCACCCAACTCGCCATATTTACATATTAGGATGCTATCATTCCAATGCTGACGTACATCATGGCACCCTATTAACCCCACCTAATTATAAGAAAAAACCAAATCTACGCTAGGAAGCTTAGCCACTAGTGCAAAAAAAAAAAAATATATATATATATATATATATAGAGAGAGAGAGAGAGAGAGAGAGAGAGAGAGAGAGAACATTTTGCTGTATTTTTTAATAGATTATTACTAATTTTGTGCTACAATGTAAAGATGTTTAAGTATTTGCCTCTAGATTTAGAAGAATTATTTTATGAGCTAATATGAAACAAGTTGTGAATAATAAGAGGTTCGGGGAAACAAGAAAGCTCAAAATTGTAAAGTTATACTCAACCCGACTGATAAGAACCGACTATTAATATGTTGGCCCTCTAAACTACATTTGTTTGTCATTTATCTTTGTTAATTGATATTTATTTTTATCTTTTTGTGTTTATAGGTTGTTCGAGCTCACTGTCCGAGATTTTGGATAAAAATCGAAAGTTTAAAGAAGTTTGGGGTTAAAGTGCAAGGAGTTTAAAGCGGAATTGTTGATTGGTTATTACTTAAAGTTGCATGAACCTTTCAAGTGATTAAGGCATTAAATCCCTTCCTATCAATGTTTTGAAAACCAGACCAGTGAGCAAACCGAAAAAGGGACTGGACGGATGGGTCACTCGTTCAACCGCGGTCGAACCGGAATCGAACCGTGACGTCATAAATATATTTTTTTTAAATGTAAAAAAAAAATAACTAATTAGAATGAGGATATAAAAATAGATGTATCCTTTATTCTTTGGAATGAGAAGAGGAGGAATTGACGTAGATGAAATCTGGAGAATCTAGACACTTTTGTTCAATCCCACATCAGTAGGTTTTCAAACTATGGGCAGCTCCTTCCCCTATAAAAGGTTTCATATTGCTAAAAATTGGACAATTCAGCTGGCCACATGCTTGCCTAGCGTGATCACGCGCTTAAGTACGGCTTAGAAAGTCTTTACACAGTTGAAAAGTTTTTCGATCCGGGTCACCCAGTCCTAGTTCGTCCGGTTCAGAGGTTTAACCGGTATTGTCAAACGATTTTGTCTTTAGAGACCAGTCTTTGAAATAAGCCGGTCTTGGGTAAGAGCCGGACCGGAGGAAGGGCCGGTTGCTAGTTCAACCGGTCAGGTCCGGTTTTTAAAACATTGCTCCCTATATAAGACCAATTATGCTACTGATTTCGGAGCCCTAAAAAACGTGGAATTGGTTTCAACGTAAAGTCGTAAATAGCATCTTTAGGACGCGGGAACGTTCACGTGCGGCATTAGAGTGACGAAAAGATTAAATACAATTGAGTTGTTCTTCGACAAGGGAGTACAAATCATCATCATCGGGTTTTCTCCTTTTCATGGGCAACTAATCTTCTCTCATAGGGTGTAGATGAAACCCAAACCAAGTAACTATGTCTTTGTAATTGATTTTGGATTTCGATTACCGAAACAATGGTTGTATAACATTAAGACTTGTTTTTATGATTCTCTCTTATTCTTCCAATCTCGTATTATGTGATTGTTTTCTGTGATCGCAAATACATAGCTATGCAACAATATTCTCGTGCATGAAATTGAGAATTAGAATAATCTATGCCTAGGAAAGACGAGTTGTGCCTAGATTATAGATTATGTCCGGTTTTCAATCACATGCAATTTTCTTGGCGATATCGTTAGGGTTTGTAGCTTTTGGCGAATCATTGTTGTTTTGGTAATCGGTTTCTTAAATTAATATAATCGCTTGGTTACGAAGTTTAAGGTGGATTCGAAAACCCAAGACCTTTTCCATGTTTGAATTCAACATCTTTCATACTTTCAATTATTTTATATTTAGATAATCTAAGTTAATCAAACTTCAATCACGTTTTATTGAATGAACTAAAGAATTGATTTTCAAAATACAATAACTTAGCCTCTTGATCCCTGTGTTACGATACCTAGACTTAACTAATGTTATATCTGAATTGAGGTTTTTGCTTAGTTTTACTTATTTATTTTTGGTGTGAAAAACGACCTACCACCGCCCAACCTACAGAGTCGAAACTGCCAAAAACCCAGCTTACCCGCTGGTTTTGAAGGTTGTCGGTTTGGTTGCGGGTTAAAAAAATTGGCAACGGATTAGTTGAAAGTTACACCTTTAACCCGCCCAACCTGACCCATAGACATTCCTATCACGCAGCTTGTTTTACCTTAATTTTGGTCGAAAACGTTTTTGTCTTGCTTCACCTTGATTTGGCTAAAATTTTCACCAGCTTGACAAAAGGTGGAAAGGAATAACTCAGCCCACTCCAGGAACGGGGAGCAGTGTCAATGATCTCACTCATTCATTATATCCCATGGAAAACACAATTCCACACTTCTACGCATTTCTAAACTTGAGGTAAATAATTCCATTTTCCAATGGGGTACTAAAACCCACTACAAAATAGTGGACTTGAAACATGGAGAATGTGGAAAGAGAAACACTAAAGTAACTAACCAAGAAGTGAAATTAATCTGGGAATAATCTAAATTTTTTTAGTAATTACAAAATTCTTATTGTTTGCTTAATTGCTCCGTAAGTGTTTCACAATCACAACACAAACCCAGTCTAGTGCATACGAAATGTAGGGGTTTTAAGCCCAGCTCACTAGCTGGGAATTGCATATTTCCTTGAAACCCTTGAACTAAGCCTTTACGACCAATTAGTACTGTTAGAATAGTATAGTTTAGTCTTTGTCCCACACCGATTAGTTATGTAATAAGTCACAGGATAATAGAAATAAAGTTCTCTTATGTGTTAAGGTTAATTAACACCCTATACACTTTCTCTCTCTCTAATAACATGGTATTAGGTATTTAGGCTCAATTATTAGTAGCAATGGAGAGATTGGAGACGATGTGGCCCATAGGATCCAAGTGGGGTGGCTCAAGTGGAGAAGCGCTACTGGTGTACTATGTGACAAGAGGATACCCACAAAATTGAAGGGAAAATTCTATGGAACGGCCATAAGACCAGTGATGCTTTATGGGACAGAATGTTGGCCTATTAAGAAACAACATGTGAGCAAAATGAGTGTAGCGGAAATGAGAATGCTGAGGTGGATGTGTGGTAAGACTAGACGAGACAAGATTAGAAATGAAACAGTTCATGAGATGGTAGGTGTAGCACCTATAGAGGAGAAGTTGAGGGAAAATAGGCTAAGGTGGTTTGGGCATATCTACCGTAGACCGGAAGATGCAATAGTTAAGAGAGTGGATAGGATAGCTTTAGGTAGCAATGTTACGGGGAGGGGTAGACCTAAATTGACATTAGATGCTGTAGTACGCAAAGATATGAGTCTAATAGGTCTATGTGAACAAGTGGCTCTTGACAGAGCTCAATGGAGGAAACGGATTCATGTAGCCGACCCCAAGTGATTGGGACGTAAGGCTCGGTTTGGTTTGGTTTGGTAATAACATGGTATTAGAGCGTCACCTCTATCTACCACCATAATCGCTGACATCCATCGTTACCGAAACGAGAACCTGTCACTTAACATCACCGAAACCCTAACCCAGCATCCTAGCGCTATCACCAAAATCCCTAACGCACCATTACTGAAATCATAACCCTGTTTGACCACCAAAACACTCCAACTCAGTGGTCTTCGTCCTTACCCAACTCATGTTAGACACTAACACCCACCGAAACCTCCATCCTAGCCCTCGTTTGCCGCTAAAACCCCTGAAACCATGCTCAAAACTCCATTTTGAGATGTGGAAATCCAAAACACAACTTGATAATCCAGTTCGGGGTTCCAAAACCCTGAAACGCAGATTGAAACTCTTGTTTGAAGTTCGAAAATCCTTTTTCGTGGTCGGAAACCCTCCTGCTTGTGGTTGTCGACCCTCGTTCTACCTTCATCATCATCAGTGGTTCAATCAACCCAATTGGGTCTCAGTGTGCGCTATTGATCTGATGTGGTAAGACACGTGTTCATTTTGTGTTGTATTTGGACCTATTACTGCTCCATTATGTCTCTTGTTCTGCTGAGTTTGTCGATTATTACTTCTACTGTACGGGTGTTGTCCCCGCTGTGGACTTCTGTTAGCTGGTATGTTGGGTTGTTAGTAGTGTTTGGCTTGACCGGTCATGACTTTTGGTGTTGATCGTTGTTGACTCAGTTGGTTGATCTAGTTGCATACTGGTTATTTATTAGTTAAATTTGTTGGTTCTTATTGGTTGTTACCTCTCCATTGTTCTGTAAAATATCTATAAGAAGTCTGATTCTAATTCGGGTTCTAGTTCTACTATTACTAGTAGTGTGGCTTGTTCTTCTCGGTTTCAGGAGAGGCCGTCTATTTCCTCCACCCAACTAAGTGGTAAGAATTATGCCGTTTGGACTAAAGCAGTCAAGGTTTTTTATCTAGGTGAGACACAGTATCATTATTTGTCTGACAGCAACAAACCACACCGACCCCCCCCCCCCCCCCCCCCCCCCCGCTACGGCTGTCATAAATTCGGCATGGGTAGCTAAGGATGCCCGGATTCAATCTGAGTTATGGAATAGTACAGAAGAACATATTGCTAGCACGTTGATTTTCCTACCTATGGCCAAACAAGTATGGACACAGGTTCAAGAGATGTATTCTTAATGTTCTAAAAAGCGCTCGGCGCTAGGCGGGCGGCCGACCACCTTCAAGCTTCAAGACCTATTAATCGGCCATTAATCGCCTTTTCGCAATTAGTCGGGTTTTTTTTAATATATAAATATTCTACAACCTCCCTACCATTAATAATCACAGTTTTTCTAGTTGATGTGATATATCTTCTCTACGATCAATACTTACTAGTTACACACGTCTACCGGTCTACACCGCTACGGCCTACACCAAACGGTCCAAACCATAAATTTACAATACTACACTACTCAGACTCAAGTGTTAAATTTTGTCAAAAAAAAATAATACTAACTACAGAGAGAGGGGGGATCGAGAAATTACAGAGAGAGAGATTACACAGAGAGAGAGAGAGAGAGAGAGAGAGAGAGGGATCAAGAGTTACGGTAGTCAGCAGTGAGGAGCAGTGGCGGTGATGAAAGGCGTCGGCGATGACTGGCGTTGGTGATGAGAGGCGATCGTCGATGTACTGGCATCGGCAATCGGCAATGCCTGGGTTTCTTTCCAGACCCAGATCGATGAGAGGCTGATTGAATGAGAGCCCTAACACAGTAATTTGAAGCCCTAAATAACCTGGTATGAGTATAACAGTCACCCCCCTTCGTTTTCTAAAAATTCAGATTTTCCTCGCCTAATCGCCCATTAGCCGATTAATCGCCCATGAACCGATTAATTGCCTATCGCCGCCTCGACACCGACCAATTAAGCGGTGATTAATCACCGCCAAAGTCCGATTAATCTTCTAGCCGCCTAATTCAACCTTTTAGCCATTAATCTCATCGGTCAGCCCAGATTTCCAATTAATCGCCCATTAATCGGCAATTAATCCCGCCTTTTAGAACACTGTGTATTCTGGTGTTAACAATCTTCGTCACTCATATGATCTTTATCAGTCCTTTTCTATCTCATAGGGTGATTTGTTTTTGGAGTCTTATTATGCTAAGTTCTATGGTATCTGTGTAGAGTTTAATATTTGCGAGCTGATTTCCTCTGATGTTCAGGTTATGTGGTGCCAGCGTGAGCATATGCAGGTTGCTTGGTTTATATCTGGTGTATCGTCCACCTATGATTCTATTAGTCATCAGGTTCTTGGGTTCTCGAGATCTACTCTCTCAGCGAGGTGTCTAGTCGCCTTCGTCAGTCTTTTGTATCAGTGTCTACGCCATCTCCTGATCGTTCAGCATTAGCTTTCATTGTTTCTGGTGTTTCTCGTACCTCATTCAGCAGTGGCCGCGGTCGCAGCTATGATTCTAGGTTTGGTGGTCATGGTCATGATTCAGGGTTTAGTGGTCGGCTGTGGTTTTGGTTGTCGTGACTCTGGCTTTGGTGCTCGTGGGGGTCGCATGTCAGAGGGAGGTGGCCGTGGTCGCGGCCGTGGTTCCGAATTGTGTACTCATTGTGGGGGCACAATCATATGGTGGAGACTTGTGATCTTCACGGTTTTCCTAAGGCTCATCAGGTTGCTAGTTTTGAGAATGTTGAGCCACTTCCTCATATTATTCACTCTGTGTGACTATTTCTGCCGAGGAGTATCAGCACCTAGTGTCAAATCAAACTTCACCTTCCACTATTACGCTCAGACAGGTCCCTTCGTTCCTTGTATTGCATTTTCTAGTTCTTTCAATCCTTGGATTATTAATTCTGGTGCTTCTAATTAATGACTGGTATTTCTACTATCTTTTCTAGTTGTCAGCCTATTGGTAAACCCTTTCGTGTTACCTTACCCGACGGGTCAACCATTGAGATTACTGATTTGGGTTCTGTTTTTGTGACTTCCTCTCTTACTTTGGACTCTATCTTACATGTTCCTCGTTTTCAATTTAATCTTATGTCTGTTAGTAAACTTAGGAAGTCCTTAAACTGCTACGTCATATTTTTCCTTCATGGTTATGTGTTTCAGGATCTAAAGATGAGGAGGAAGATTGGTGGGGGTACTGAACGTGGAGGTCTATATTACCCTGCCGATGACATTCCTCCTAAGTCATCGGTGTCACCATATCAACATCATTGTCGTTTGGGTCATCAATCTCTTCAGAATTTGAAACGACTGGTGCCATCATGTAGCCATGTTAAGGTTATGCAATACGAAGTCTGTAAGTTTAGTAAACACCGTCGAATGTCCTTTTATCCTAGGTTAAGCGTCGTGTTTTGCGTCCTTTTGAGTTAGTACGTTCTGACATTTGGGGTTCCATCCATGCTCCCAATGTTTCTGATTTTCAATATTATGTTATTTTGTTGATGATTTCTCTCGTATTACATATCTTTATCTTATGAAAGAACGATCACAGTTGTCTTTCCATCTTTAAGTCATTTTATATAGAAATAAAGACTCAATTTAATACTTGCATTCATATATTTTGTTCAGATAATGCGCGTGAATATTTTAAAAATGCTCTTTCTTAGTTCTTTGATGAACATGGAATAATTCATCAATTTTCTTGTGCTCGGACTCCACAACAAAATGGGGTTGTCGAATGCCAAATCCGGCATTTATCAGTAGTAATGCGGGCCATGTTAATTAAAATGCAGGTCTCTAAGTCTTATTGGAGTGATGTTGTAAGCTTGTTATTTGATCAACCGTATGCCATCCACCGTGCTTGGTGGTCAGATACCTCACGGTTTTATTTCCTGATCCTCCTCTCCATTCCTTACCCCCTAGGGTGTTTGGGGGCATGTGCTATGTTTATGTACTGGATCCTGGTCGGAACAAACTTGATCCCCGATCAATCTGGTGTGTATTTCTTGGATATATGCGCACTCAGAAAAGGTATAAATGTTATTCACCCTTTTTTCATCGTCACTTTGTGTGTGCTGAAGTTACGTTTAATGAGTCATTACCCTACTTCTCGGGTACACACACTCCTGAGGCTGAGTCTATACTTCCTATGGTTGTTCCTTCTGTTCCTCCTAAACCCTTGCAGGTGTATGTTTGTCGGCAGCAAATATTAACAGTCCCATCAGTAACAGCCACCACACCTCCTTCGTCCCAAGATCCAGTTGCACCTCCACCTCCACATCACTTGGTCTTCCTACTGCTCTCCGTAAAGGTACTCAAACTTGCACTACTCATCTCATTTATCACTACGTCTCTTATGATCACTTATTTCCTCTTTGAGCTTTCACTTCGTCAATTTCCTCAATGCATGTACCTAATACTTTACAGGAGGCCCTTTCTTTGTCTGAGTGGCAGTCAACAATGGAGGCTGAGATGTTTGCTCTCTATGAAAATGGCACTTGAGAGTTGGTTCCTCTTCTGCCAGGAAAGTCTATTGTTGGATGCCGGTGGGTATTTACAGTCAAGTATAATCCGGATGGCACAGTCAAACGGTACAAGGCACGCCTTGTTGCCAAAGGCTATACCCAAACGTATGGAGTTGATTATGAGAAAACTTTTTTCCCTGATGGCCAAAATTACCGTTGTTTGGGTTCTTATTTAGGTGGCCGCCAACCTTGGCTGGCCCTCGTTTCAATTGGATGTTCTATGGCCGCCAACCTTGGTAGGCCCTTGTTTCAATTGGATGTCAAGAATGCCTTTCTACACGGTGATCTACTCGATGAGGTGAATATGGAGCAACCTCCTGGGTTTGTTGCTCAAGGGAGCGTTCTCAGGTGTGTCGGCTTTGCAAAGCCCTCTATGGTCTTAAGTAGTCACCTCAAACTTGGTTTGGCAGGTTTAGTGATGTGTTACAGTTTGGTATGCGTCGCTCTCATTCGGATCATTATGTCTTCTCTATTCAGTCAAATCAGAGAAAAACAGTGTTGATTGTGTACGTGGATATTATAATCACTACATGAAAGTATACTATGCTCGACCACAATATTTGCGATGGGGATTTCGCCGTTGCAAATGTCTAGTATTTGCCACGGGAAAAAATCCCGTGGCAACAAAAAGTTTAATTGTGACGGGATATATCATGTGGCAAATCAATGACCAAAAACTACATCATTCACTACGTTATCTACCAATAGCCAAAATTTCCCTCTTTTTTCTCCCCTCTCCCACGCACAACACGCACAACAATTTGCCCTAGCTCTTGTGCTCTGCAGCTCTAGTATCTCCGCCTCGCTCGTCGGTTCCTCTCTCTTGTGGTGTCTCTCTCTCTGTGTTTGTTTTTCTACAATTCGTCTTCACTCACTCTCTCTCAAGTAAGATCTCTCGCTGGTTCAATTTCTCAGTGTCTTCCTCTTTTGCTCACTACCTCTAATTGTTGGTTGTGTCTACGTGAGCCCTAACTCAGCAAAAAGCTCTTAATTTGCAATCTCACCAAAGTTGAGCATGAAAGTTGCTCCTGTTTTCGTTCTCTCTGTCGATCTTCTTGGTCACGTGACTGGACCATTCTCTGGTAAAGGTTTGATTCTGAATTTTTTTCGATTCTCATTCTTAATCCTAAATCCCATGTGTAAATTGATAAATATCATGGCCTAGAAAATTGGAAATGTTGATTGAGTCATATATAGGTTGATGTTGATGTCATTAGGTATGAGGGAAAGTGGAATCTTACCTAGGTTCTCTTGACACTGCCTACACGCAAAACCATAGAAACACCTGTTGGTTCGCTTCTGTCTTTTGTTTCCTCTATCCATCTACAACTGATATCAATGGGCATAGATTTCTAGAGTACTCCTAAAATCAACCACTCACTTCTTTATGCCTTACAATTGTTCGATGAAATGTGTAAATGAACGATTTTTTACATTCAAACATAAAGAAAAGAGAGCTACTATGAGTTTTTAGTTGCTTCATCGGTGTGTACTTTTTGTTTCATATTATAGGTTCTTCTAACATTGTCTAATCTCTGTAAGATAAAGTTCTGATGTCAAGGGACACAACTTATGAAACCATTGTCAGCAAATAATTTTGTAAATTATTTACTTGGTAAATTTCTCGGATCTAATCAAATATTGTGAATATTTGTTGTTTATGGCTACAAGGTGTTTGACAAATAGTCTCACATATCCTGACCACAAAATCTTGATTGGTTATAACTATTTCGTATTCTAGCAATTTTTAGAACAATGCACATGATGTGGCTGCTGCTTTTGCAAGCTTTTAATTAGTTGTGGTCGTCTCCAAAGAGATTGCTGTCTGGATGTCTGGATTTTGGTAGGTTAGAGTTCTTATTGGCAAGCAAGGGGAAACCAAGGCTGCTAAACGAACCAAACAGCTCGAGCTCCGCTCGACTTTTGGCTTTTTCAAACTCGTTTATTAGAAATATAAGCCAAGCTCAATCATGTTTTTTCGTTTGTTTATTAATTCAAGCCAAGCTTGAGCATATAGGTGTTTGGCTCGATAGGCTCATGAACAAAAGGGTCATTCTGTAAATACTAAAAATATAGGGGTAGATTAACAAATATTTTAAAAAATGAGATATAAATCTGCCTTTTACAGTTTTACAATACTACTACATTCAAATAGGAATGATCTGGGATCATTTTGTTTGCCAAAAAAAATTATCAGAATCATTGAAGAAGCCTTATCATTTTTATTTTTTTTTGGGTAAAAAAGAAGCCTTATCATTATTTATCTTTTTATTATGAATCCTAGAACTTAGTTAGGAGGCAATAAAGAGTTTGTTTTCTTTATTTTGCTTAAGATGATTTTAAGACAAGTTTGATTTTGAGGGTATATAATTAATTTGATGAATGGTAGCTAGTAATTGAAATTTATGTTTATAAGTTTTTTTCGCCTAGATTAATGATGCTGGTTCTTCTTTATGGCTTTAAATTTAGCTCGCTTGAGATTGAGTTGCATATTTACAGCGAAGCCAAGCTTATCACAAACACAAAATATCAAACTCAAGCCAAGCTTGAACAATTAGTCTCAAAAAGTTCTCAAGCTCAAGCCAAGCTTGAATACATGTAACAAAGAGTCAAGCCAAACTTGAACAATGCTGTGCTTGGCTTGTTTGGCTCGATTAGCACCCCTAGGGGAAACTATACGGTTTTTGCAAATTAATTTATGTGCCAAGATTAAGATCACAAGGGATGCAGATGTTGATCCTAATTCTACCACCAGGCCTGGAGAACTTATAGGAACTTTAGAAAGTATAAACAAGGCTAAGATCCTGATAAAGGATGTTCTAGCTGAGGTTCCAAACCACTATTTCGTTTGTGTTCTTAATTGCACTTACTCCATTACTTGCAATTGCTGACTATGAACTATTTCTTGTAGTGTTGTTCAGTTACAACCCCTTGAAATGCTAGGATTGGTCAAATGTTACCATTGATAGGTCTCCACCCACCAAATCCGAGCCCCAAATGGTTGAATCGTCCCCCATATGGAAATGAATGGCTATCTTGTTCGAAGGTTTGAATCTTGTACTTATTTTTCTTTTCCATTTTTCTATTACCTAAATTCTAAAATTGATTAGAGCATTTTCCACCATCATTAGAATACTAAGACATCTACTAGGTATTTGCTTGTTCATTTAAAAATGACCTTTGTTTGAGCCAAGAGTATAATATTTGAGTATTATGAGTATGAAACAACTTATTAGTACCTAACTTGAGCTTATGATGGCATTAACACTAACATTAGAGCTGGCTACATGCTCTAGTTTATGCAGAGAACATTGGTCCCTCAAATGTATCCTAGGTTTATCTAAGGACTCTTTTAATCTTAAACTTATTTAGCACGATATGGTTCGTATAATTAGCTGCTTGCAGAGTGACTACTTGGATGTGCCTTCCTCCTTGGGTTGAAATTAGATAATTATCAACTACTGAAGTCAATTTGAAGTTTGTGATGCTCTAATTTTGTTTATCGTTTACTATAAATAATAAAACTTGCTCGTACTTCTTACCTATGGAGACTTCTATGGATCCAAACGTCAAACTTTGTGTTGATCAGGGGGAGATATTTCCTCATCCAGACCGTTATCGTCGTTTGGTAGACAAGTTGAATTATCTCACCAATACACGGCCTCATATCTTGTTTTACAGTATAGTAAGTCAGTTCATGTCACCTCCTCATCTTCCACATTGGAAAGCTTGTCTTTGTATCGTGAAGTATCTTAAGGCTCATCCTAGATGTGATCTATTTTATTGCTGAAATGGTCATTTGCGTGTAGAGGCCTTTCCCGACGCTAATTGGGCAGGATCGCCATCTGATAGATGGTCAATAACTGGGTACTGTACTTTTGTCGATGGCAATCTAGTTACCTGGAAGAACAAGGAACAAACTATTGTTGCACGGTCTAGTGCTGAAGTAGAATCGTGCAGAGCTTTGCTCGAGGAGTTGGGGTTTGGCGTGCAGTTACCCATCCTTATGTATTGTGATAATCAAGCAGCAATACATATCGCTTTGAATCCGGTGTTTCATGAGAGAACCAAGATATTGAAGTAGATTGTCATGGTGGTGTGTTGGCTACTCCTTTCGCATCTATAGGAACTCAGTTGACAGATATCTTTACCAAACCATTGTTTAAACCATGTTTAGAGTTTCTATATAACAAGTTGTGATTCATTGATATTTATTCTTCAATTTGAGGGGGAGTGTTAGAATAGTTTGGTCTTTATCCCACATCGGTTAGTTATGTAATAAGTCACTGGATAATATAAATAAAGTTCTCTTATGTGTTAGGGTTAATTAACACCCCATACATACTTCCAATTCAAGCTCTATATTCTCAAAAAAAAATTAAACAAAGAAGCTATTTTTTATGGGGCAAAAAAACTAAGCATTTACAACTTGACGGTTTTGAAAATGACATTATTGACCTAATCTTTTGGCTTTTAATAATGATGATAAAATTTAATGTCCTTTAGTGGACATTACATTTCACAAGAAAATTCACAAAAAGCAAATGGTAATTCAACTAAATACCTGTAGGACCAAAACTGCAACTACCCTTTTCTCCAAACATATGCAATATTCACAAATGGTCCATGCTCCTAGAGAATCTAACGTTCGATATAACTGGCCATAAGAATTGAGATATAACTACGAATATGAAACTAGCCATGTAGTCTCGTCTAAGTGCACTAGAACTGCAGTTCCTCAATAATTATAAATAGAAGAGGGAGCTTAGTTGGACATTGCGGGGGCAGGAGCGGGATGAGGGCAAAGGATCATAGAAGCTTCTTGTTTGGGCGCACCAGGGGAAATGTTTTAAAAATTGCCAGGCGCTAGTCAGACGGTCGGCCACCTTCGAGCAGTTAACGGATTAATCGGTGCATATTAATTAGTAATCGGCGATTAATCGTTAGTCGGACCTAATCAGATTGGTGCCGATTAATTCCTCGTTTTAGAACACTATCGGGGGAGAGTATAAGACAATTCATAAAAATACAAATATGAAATTCAAAAAAATAAGGGCAAAGTATAGATTACCTCCATATGGTTAAGGCCTTTAGCGCATCACCTCCCTGACATTTTAAAATGACCGATTCACCTCCTCGTGGTTTCGGACTAAAATGCAATGCTAACTCCGTCAACGGCAGATCTTAAAATGACTATCATACCCCTCTCCCTTCTCTTTCAATGTAGCTAACTTGAAAATATAATCACTTTCTAAATATTTCAAAAACGTATTCCTTGACAATAATTGATTTTGCTTTTCTTTTCTCCAATCTCATGTTTTACAACATGAAACTTTTAGTTAGACAATCGGTTCTTATTTTTAACTCTGTGGATAAATTAAGTTAGAAAATTATTCCTCAAACTAAAATGCAAACTAACCTCAATTTCTTCCATCTCATGCCATTACCTACTGTCCAAAACCTAAAATTTCCAATTAATATTACACTTTTTTTTTTTTTTTACCCCAAATCAACCATAGAAAACCCATAATCATATCTAGACCAAATCAGAGAACCCTAAAAAAAATTCAGGAAATTGAGAGCTTGAACACCGAATGTGACGACAAAGGTTGTATATATCAAATTCTTACCTCCGTCGGTTCTTTGATCTGGCCACCGCCGATTAATCAACGAGGCTGTCACTGATCGCAGATCGAAGAGAGAGAGAGAGAGAGAGAGAGAGTGTTTTGGTACTGGGTTTGGAGTTTTGGTTCTAAGTTTGAAGAGAGAGAGGAGGGAAATTTGGGTCTTCGGGTTGGGTAATGGTCGTGTATGAGTATATATCTTACTGTATACATAACTATGAGACCTGCTTTGTTCTTTTTATTACAAAAACTATTTGCAGTTTATTAAAAAAACAATTCCTAATTTTGGGTTAGTAGAAATTAGATTGTGATTCTTGGTTTGTGTTCGATTTGTTTGATTGGTGTTAATTGGAGGTCTGAAAGTGGTAAAGGCTAAGATTAGCATTCCTGTTGGGCGTTGATTTATATCATTTGGGGAATATGAAGAATAAGGGTATTGTTGTCTTCTCACATGAAAGTTCAACTTTATTTAATCTGTTTTTTCATTACAACTCTCAAAATTGCCATGTGTAGCACACCTCCCGTCAGTTTGGAAGGAAAACATAGCCGTAGCACATTAGTCCGAAACCACGAGGAGGTGAATTGGTCATTTCGAAATGTCAGGGAGGTGATGTGCCAAAAGCCAAAACCATAGGGAAGTAATCTATACTTTGCCCAAAAAATAATGTCATACTTAATCCGTGTCAACTGCAAATATTGTTTTACCGAATGTAATAAATATCATGTTTATACTAAGTACTTGAGCAAGTTTGAGTTAATATTTGGGTAAATTATATTTTGCCCCCTCTAACTATCACCCGGTTACACTATGCCCCTCTAACTTTTTCTTCTTTTTTTTTTTTTTTTGCACTTAACCGTGGACAGCGTTAATGGTGCAAGCGAAATGCCACTTACACCCCGCAGCATATACGATGGGGATGCAATTGGGACGACGTAGTCAACCCTAAATCTCGATGTACTTCCTTCTCAACCAAAACTACCCACCTCATAGTCTTTTACAAATCAAGAAGAAGAAGAAAAAGTGTTTATTCCTTTACATATTCACCTTCAACATCAAATTACAGACAAATATATACACACATGTATGGAGAAAGAGAGGGGGGGAATCTACGAAGTCCTCTTTTGCGGCACCTACACCACCAACACCAGCTACGAAGTCCTCGTCTACGTCAAAGAAATGAAAATGTTCTCCTAACTTGTCGCCGTCGCATGAGGAAGCTTGATGCGGTGAATGGCAGCAGTTATGGCGGTGGGAGAAGGAGCCGAACCACGGCTTAAGGAGATGCCAATCAGCGGATCTATTGGTTGAGGTAGTTGTGACGGCAACAGCAATGATGCGGGAAACGATTGCAAGGAAAGCTTGATGCGGTGAACGGTAGCGGGGCCGATGCAGGGAGCAATGGCGAGGAAAGCTCTGGCATCGTCACTACAGCTCTTGAAGAGGATGGTTTGTTGTGGGTCTGGGTGATGTGCTGATTGGGATCGCAGTTGTCAATTCAACCGGCCTACCCATCTACGGCCTTCCCCAACGCCACCGCGACCTCCCCCACACAGACTACCTCTACTACACGTCACCCGGATTCGGCTCCGTCTACCTCCCCACTGTCTCAGCGCTGTCACTCGAGCGAAAGAGAGATGGAAGAGAGATCTGTGCTTTACTAATTACTAGGGCTTTTTATCCAAAAAGGTCAAATGAGGGCAAAATAGTCCCATATTTGAGTTCAGTCACTGTGCCACCAAGTTCCATCCAAAAAAGTAACAGATGGCAAACGGCAGGCCTTAGGTGCAAATCAATTCATAGATAAAGGGGATTAAGTGTTGGATTCAAAAGTTTAAGGGGGCAAAGTGTGTCGGGGTGATAGTTTGAGGGGGTTTAGTATAATTTCCTCTTAATATTTTTCTAGTATCTTATCATTACTTCATATGATTTCTTGCTTGGTATCTTTTACTTTGTTTCTTAAGGGTACTGCTAAGAGGTTCCATCCTAGTTTTGTGCGGGTTCGTTTCCCAATGGGGCGAGTTTCCAAGGAGAATCTGACATGGGAACACGGGTGCAAGGTTCTTAGGTGGATTTGCCACCCCAATAGGACGTTCTTACTTCCTACAAGTAAGAGGGGAGTACATAGAAACTAAGAACTCTAATTCACGTCAACTAAGAACTCTAATTCACGTCAACTAGAGCATCGACCATCAAGGACTCTGGCGCAGTTTACCATAGTTTTCTTCCGAGGCATGGATAGGACCAATGGCAACAAACTTTATAAACACAGTGTTATAGAACTTAGTGAGGCTATGCGCTTAAAAGTCTAGTGGGAAAGTCCTTACGAGGCATGAGGCCAAATAGAGAGCAACACAATATTAAACACACAAAATCAAATCCACTTAAGTGAGAAGAGAAGGTAACAAATCGACCCCCTTTATCCCAAAATAGTTGAAGAAAAAGAAAATTAAGAGACAAAAAGTTCTTTGTATGTGAAGGATGATCTAACTTGGCGTTTTTGAGTACCGAAGGAACATACCTGGAGATCAACTATCCAACCATGATATAGGGGAATATCCATAAGATCAAATATGGCACACTCAGGAGTAAACTCAAAATCATGAATCCTGCAAAAAATTTCATGTGCTGTTATCACAAATAGTAATAGAAATGGACAAGGTTAAACACTACATCAAAACTATTATTGGACTGTAAATTGCAAGATGATGGATGGCCACTACCGAATTTTTTTGGAAATTTAACCTCAAAAATTTTATGTTTACGTCAATTCCAGTAGCAAGCCGAGGAAGCAAATCAATTGCATCAGCGATGTTCTGCTGTTGGTTTTGAGCATACTCAGCATCTTTGCTCTGTACCCAATTAAAAAGAGTCAAAATTCACACAAAACAATGAAGAGAGAGCACTTTTTTTCCGGTGCGTTTCTCAACAGACATGAGACACAGAAAACACAATTGTAAACAAACAAAAGAAAAAAAACAAGCAACTTGCATCAAATTATAGCATTTTCTTTTCCATACTATGAGCCTAATAACCAAACAGCGCTTTAAATTTACAAAAGAACAGAGGATTACATTCACATTACTGTTCGAATCTATTAGCCGCTCCGCAACAAGTGAGAGCAACTTCTCCTGCGACACCTCTGTAATGTCTGGACTTAAACTCAAGTTGTTCTTTAACAGGAGAACATTACCTATCCAAGAAGGTACATCTTGATCATCAAAACATAGCACTAGCATCAAAACATAATCAGGAAAATTCAAAGGAAGAAAGGAAACCTTAACCATCAATACTTACAATCAAAGTTGTCAAAAGCGCGCCTAGGCACCAGGCGAGGCCCAGCGCACCTCTTGCGCCTTGAGGTAAGCCCAGGCGCAGCGGCTTCAATAAAGCGCAGGGTAGGCGCAAAAGGCGAGGAAAGGCGAGAAGGCAAGAGGCGCAAGAAAAGCGCGCTTCTTTTAAAATTTGATCTCAGCCCAAGGATTTTAAAGATCTAACACTCTCTGTTAGATTTGAAACAAAATAACACAAACGGGCATCAGCTGACTGCCTCTCTGAGTCTCACTCGATCTCTCGCCTCTCTCACTCGATCTCTCACTGCTCTCACTGCCGACTGGTCTTACCCTCGTCGATCTCTCTGCTGCTTGTCGTCGATCTCTCTTCATCTCTCTCGTCTCTATCCTGACTCCAGTCCTGAGGTATTCTTCTCCCCTCCCTCCCTCTCTCTCTCTCTCTCTCTCTCTCTCTCTCTCTCTCTCTCTCATACGTATATATGTATGAGAATCAAAAAGCAAAATCACAAGAGCTCAGTTACCAATTTGGCTTCTTTGTGGCTGATTTTTACCTAATGTCAGGGGTTTTAAAAATAAAAATAAGTTCTTGGAATTCACAGGGTGTATTAGGCAGCTTTAGGCTATTTACTATTAGCTAATATAAATTGAACTTGCTTTTTTTTTTTTGGCTTTTAGATGACAAGCGAAGATACTACGAATAGAACAGATCCCGCATGGAAGTATCACAGTTTGGTAGATCCCGCGAACACTAATAAATTTAAGTGTAATTTTTGTGGCAAAATAACAAATGGCGGCATTTATCGGGCAAAGAAACACCTTGTGGGAGGTTATAGGGACGTGTTAGGTTGTCCAAGATGCCCACCCAAGGTAAAACTAGAGATTCAAGAGTATATGGAGAAAAAGAAAACATTGAAAGAGCAAATGCAAATGATACCGGATATTGATGATAATGGTATGGAGGATGATGATGAAGATGATGTTATGGAGATTCCGGTTGGGGTCGTTGGGCGAGGTAAATCCGTTGGAAGCAGTCAAGGCTCCTTTTCTAAACCTATGCGAAAAAAGCCAAAGACTAAAGGGCCTATAGATGTATTCTTCACACCTAATCGAGATGTTGTGGTGAAAAATAGGAAAGGGAAACAACCAACAATTGATGCGAATGACCCATACAAGAAAGAACAAAGAGATCGTGCGGTGACGAGATTCGCAAGGTGGATGTATGATGCCGGTATTGCTTTTAATGCAGTTATATATCCGAGTTTTGGGCCCTCGGTTGAATCTATTGGGCAATATGACCTGGGCATGAAACCACCAAGTTACCATGAGACACGGGTCACCTATTTGAAGGAGATGATTAATACTAATACTTTGATGAAGGATCACAAAGAGGATTGGGTGAAATATGGATGCTCTATAATGGCGGATGGATGGAATGATAGGAATCACAGGAGCTTAATCAATATTTTGGTGAATTGTCCAAAGGGAAACAATGTTTATCGAGTCCATCGTACCTCAAGCTATTCTAAGGATGGAAAAAGGTTGTTTGAACTTTTCGACAAGTATGTGGAACTCGTCGGTGAACCGAATGTAGTCCAAATTGTCACAGATAGTGCCTCGGCTAATGTATCGGTTGGTAAGAATTTTATCTATTCTATTTCATACTAAGTGTTAAACATTTGTAGGCTGTACTTTGTCGTAATACTTTCTTTTTTGTTTCAACTTCTAACAGGAAAGTTTTTGCAAGTAAAGCGACCAAATCGTTATTGGACACCATGTGTGGCCCATTGCATTGACTTGATGTTGGAAGATATTTTCAAGATACCACATCTTAAGGCGGTTTTTGGAAAGGCCATTTGGTTTAATGGTTATATTTATGCCCATCCAGGCGTAATTAATATGATGAGGCGTTTTACCAGAGAAAAGGAAATGGTGAGGCATGCAAAAACAAGATTCGCAACTGCTTTCCTCACTTTATCTAGGATTCATCAACAAAAGAACAATTTGAGGAAGATGTTCATTTCAGAAGAATGGACATCTAGCAAATGGACAAAGGAGCAGTTAGGCAAAACTATGGCAAGATATGTTATGATGGCTTCTTTTTGGAATAATATTGTCTATGCTCTTAAGGTCGCTGGTCCTCTTGTGAAGGTGTTGAGATTGGTTGATAGCGAGAGAAAGCCTCCCATGGGATACATCTATGAGGCTATGGATAGGGCAAAAGAAGCCATAGCCAAATCATTTGGCGAAAAGGTTGAAAAATACCAAGACATCTATGTTATTATTGACAATAGGTGGGCAATCCAATTGCATCGTCCTTTGCATGTTGAGGGACATTTTTTGAATCCGGAGTTCTTTTACTCAAACCCACAAGTTGAGCAAGATGTTGAGGTTATGACAGGGATTTACGATTGCATAACAAAGTTGATTGCAAATGAAGAGATACAAAATAAAATCACTTCTGAGATGACTGCTTACACGAAAGCTGAGGGACTTTTTGGACTGCCACTAGCAATTAGGCAAAGAAATACAAGGGCACCAGGTAATTTACTATTTCACGGTATATTCTATTCATAATTTATTTTTACCATAACTTGATAGCTAATTAGTTCAAAACTTCAAATGCATAGCTGATTGGTGGGTTGCATATGGTTCTACGACGCCTAATTTGCAAAAGTTTGCGATAAGAGTTCTTAGCCTTACATGTAGTTATTCCGGTTGTGAACGGAATTGGAGTGTATTTGAACATGTAAGTATCTACGTCAAATAACATATACACCTATTAATTGTTTTCACCTCCTTGAATAAAATAAAAGTTCTTTTGATTCTTGCAGCTCCATAGCAAAAAAAGAAATAGGCTCCAGCAAAAAAGCCTCAATGCAGCAACATGTAGTTATTCCTATTTTTTTCGGCATAGGTGCGCCTCGCTTCAACTCGCCTTGCGCCTCTCGCCTCAAACCCAACAGGACTTTGCGCTTCGGTGCGCTTTTCGCCCGTGACAACTATGCTTACAATAAAATCAACTCATAAACATTCAATACTTAAAAAGAAACATATAATCCATCATTGGCATGTTTTCTAATCTTCAAATTCAAGTCAAGGAAACAATGACACTCTATCACACAGCTAACCGTTTGATGCACTCACTTTTACTATGTCATTACCATTATAGTAGGTATCCTTAGTCTCATAGTGTAGTATGTAATAGGGCTAGTATTGTATTTATGTTTAGTGCTTTAAGTGTTTGTACCTAGCTAGCCATATATATTGGCCTAGGTTTTCCTTCCTTGGTAGTTTTATCATTTTCAAAAGAGAGAATATCAAGAGGCAGACTCTTTTATATCCCTTTTGGGAGTTTCTCTCTCTCTACATTTCTCAAAGGATATTTTGGGTTGCATTATTTGGTATCAGAGCATCTAGGCTCAGATCCTAGCCACTCATCCCACCAGAAACCTCACCGGAAACCCAAATCTCACAGGAAAACTCGTCGGAACTATAAAACCTTGCCAGAGCCCCAATCCACTCAAAATTCACAAATATACCCGACCCAAGACCCCAAACCTCAATTTCAACCCTAAAAACCCACAGATTGACCATTTTCGGAGCTGATTTTCCCATTTCAAATAACAAACCCATTTCAAAGCTCAATCTCCACTTTTCCAGCCATTTCGGCGCTTGAGAAGCCCTGATCTACCTACTTTGCACTTGACCCACCCATTTCGCCACTCTAGAGACCTGCGAAGTACGAGTTTAGAACTCGAATCAGGTCGCCGGTACTCCAATCAAGTGTTCTGACCATTTTCAGCACTCGAAATTGTATCCTGGACCTTTTGATCTACTTTTTCGGCAATCGAACAAGTGTTACAGGTTCAATTTCATTTAGGTTTTTCTTGTTGTTGCTATTTGCTTTGGTTTCTTGTGATTTGTTGTGGGTTTGTCACTATTTGGGATTGTTTGTGTTGATTGCTCATGATTCGTGGTGGTTTGGAGTTCCGAGTTGACTGGGTGTTTATTATTTGGGGTTGATTTTGGTATTGTAATGGCTCATAGAGGTAGAGGTAGAGGATTTGCGGTGAACAATGGCAAAGAGAATGAGCTTGGCAACCAAAACCATGAGAGGGAAGAGTTGAGACAAGAAAATGCTAACCTAAGGGCAACGATACAACGCTTGCAAGTGTTGCGCAAGGGTTGTGGAGAGTCCGAGGACTCTTTAAGTCACTTTGACAACTCGTTTGGTGATCCAAATTAGCGCAAGCCACCTCCCGTTCACTTTCCTTACAAGTGGGAGAACAACATCAAGATCAAACTTCCCAAGTTCAATGGAAGTCTTAACTCGGTTGAATTTGTAGTTGAATACTGTTGAAAGAGTGTTTGATTATGGCAAAGTTAGTAGCTATCCGTCTCGAAGGGCTCCACTTGGTGGGAGGAGTTGCAGCTTAAAAGGAGAAGATTAGAGAATGGGAGAAAAAGAATAAGAAACTCAACGAGCAATTCTTGCCTTATAACTATACGCAAAACCTCGTCAAGAGCTTGCACAACCTCAAACAAAATCGAAGTGTTAATGAGTATACGAAGGCCTTCCATCAACTAGTTGCTAGAGTTAAGTTGAATTAAAGTGAAGATCAAATGGTTGCAAGGTACATTAGTGGGTGTACCCACAAGCCAAGAGGTCCTTGACCTACAATCCTTATGGATGGTGTCAATAGCTTATAATCGGGCCTTGGTGGCCGAAAGGCAAGAAAAGAGGAAGTTCATGAGATCCGGGCAGCAATATCAAAGAGGTTCCAAGTTCAGGCAGCCCTTCTACTCCTATTCTAAAGTAGTTCTTCTTCTAGTGGTGGCCAAGGTGGTCCTCCCGGATTTGATGATCAAAATCGTGGGGAAAAAGCTTCAGGCCCTGCTCAAAATCTGCCCCAATTCGGTGTTTTGGGGGCCCAAAACCAACCCAAAGTGGGGGATTCAAATGCTTAAGTTTGGGGAGCCAGGGCATAAGTCTTTGGATTGTTAAAAGTCATCCAGAAGTCGTAACAAACCACTTTTTAGTGAGAAGTGGAGAAAAATTACGATGATGTTCCGGTGTATGATGAAGTCGCATGCAAAGCGATTGGTGGAGACTTTAAAGAGAAAGTGGGCCTTCAACTCATGATCAAGAAGACTCCTTACACCTAAGCAAGATAGTGATGAAGATACGTTGCACACTAACAAATTCTACACTACTTGCCACATAGGAGGAAATGTTTGCAATATGATCATTGATAGTGGAGTTGTGAAAATACGGTATCTCAAGAGGTGGTTGACAAGCTTCAACTCAAAGAGGAGGCGCATCCCCATCCTTATGCTCTTTCTTGGTTCAAAAAGGGAAACGTAATCAAGGTGAATAAAAGGTGTTTGGTGCCTTCTCCATCCGGCAAAAGTGCTTTGATGAAGCTTGGTGTGATGTGGTACCTATGTATGCTTGTCACATCTTACTTGGCAATCCATGGCAATATGACCGGGATACTCTTCATACAGGAAGAGCAATACCTACACCGTGCATAAGGATGAGCAAAAAGTCACTTTGTAACCTATGAAGGAGAAGGCAACAACAAAATCTCATTGCCCTAACTTCTTTGCTTCTAAGGAATCCCTCAAGTAAAGTGTTGATTCCGACAATGAATTTGGGTGCGTCAGATGTCCCGAAACCATCACCAAGCTCTTGAAGGAGGATGATATTGTGTTTTCTCAAGAGATGACAATGAATGAAGAATTTGGGCATGACTTTGAAGATCTCCCTATCTATGATGAGTATCTTGATGATGTTAAGGAATAAGAAGGGCTTGAAGCTGTTAAGTAAGTGGTACGAGAAAGCCATGGAAGTTTTAAGGTTGTGGAAGATCCACAAACCCTTGAAGACCTTGCAGAGCCAAAAGGTGAGGATTGTTTGAAGTTATGCCTTTTGCGTTGCCCCTGATGCATGATATACAAGTTTGTGGTGAATTTGTGACTAAACTAGGCTTCATGGGACAACTTGAAGATCCCTTAGGAGTGGTCCTCACTCAAGAAAGTCTTGGTTATGGTGTGTCTCTGATCTTTGAATCTTTAAATGGTGATGGGTCAATGTCTTTTTGGGAGGATGTGTCAGAAAATACTTTGATGTAGCTTTACCTCGCTGAAGACATGCCAAGTGGACGTGCACAAAAACAAGCTCATGTTTAAGATCGGATGTGAAATAAGAATCATGTTGTGTTGACCAAGTACTCCCTAACTTGAGGACAGGTTCTTTTTAGTCGGAGTGCCCTGATGCGGTCACTTTTATTTTGTCGTTAGCATTATAGTAGGTATCCTTAGTCTCATGATGTAGTACGTAATAGGGGTACTATTGTCTTTATGTTCCTCAGTGCTTTAAGTGTTTGTACCCAGCTAACCATATATTAGCCTAGGTTTTCTTTCCTTGGTAGTCTTGTCATTTCCACAAATAGAATATCAAGAGCTAGACTCTTTTGTATCCCTTTTGGGATTTCTCTCCTACATTTCTCAATGGATATTTTGGGTTGCATTAACATTGGATTATGAAACCTAAATCCTTTAACCACACAAAACAGTTCCCAACTCTTGCAACAAAAATCAAGAACGAAGATCCATTAGAATTCTCAATTTCACATAGTTCAGCACTTACAACGTAATCACTTCGAATTTTGGGTCATAAACAATAATTGTAATCATTTTTGCTTTACTATAAGCAAAATAATTCCATTAAGAAGCATTGATATGATTGGCAATGTGTCAACAACAAAAAAAAATGCAATAAACACACAAGTGACCTACCTAATCAATTTAAAGGAAAGAGGAATTACATCACTACTAAAATTCCAGTCAAACCAACTCGTGAACATTCAGCAAAACAAAAATATACCTGATCCAGCCACAAGGCAACATTACACTGTTTTGGAAGTCAATTGTGGAATTAAGAAACCTAAATTCAGCCGTTTAATATTATAATTCAGTACTAATTTACAGGCCACATTATCCTTCGAAAATTAGATTATTCCAACTACCATTTCTTCATTATGAAACCCTAACCATCTATCTTACTGCCAAATCATGCCAGAGACATTCAACATGACAAAAAAACACATTTTTCATTGTAACAAAATCTCTCTCCTTTTCACATTTATAGACTGAGAAATGTATTCTTCAACAATTTATAGCAAAGTTCAAACTCTTATTCTGAAAATCAAGAACAATAAAGACCTAGTATTCTCAATTCACGCAATTCATCAGTCACTGCATCATCTTTCAGATTGACTTTCGAACTGCAGAGACACAACCATTTAAATGACTATTTCTTGATAAATGAATTTAAAAGATAAAAAACAATCCAATAAGAAACGTTGACATGATTGCAAGACACTATTATGCTGATTCTGAACAAATATTCATATTCATAAATATATAATGGAACTAAGAAAAGCTTAACCATCAAAACTTACTATCTAATCAATTCACAAACATTCAATACCGAATGGACCCACGTGCGCGCACACACAGGAAAACACATAACCCATCATAATGGTGAGCTGTCTTATTCATTCGTAGATTAACAAAAACATTCCAGTGCACTACCTGTTAGATTAAAAGAAACCTAAGTCCTTCAAAATGACAACATACTTGTAGTGCTATACTGAGATCAAGAAGAAGAAAGACTTCTCGATTGCACATTGCTCATACCACAGGGCATATAATCATTCATATTGGAATCGACATGAAGAATAGTAAAGACGAATAATTAACTACTTCCATGAATCACAGCATATGATAACCTTTGAAATTGAATCAGGAATCATGGACGATCAAAATCCAATTGGTGAAAACGAATACTTAGAAAAGGAGACAGAAAACCCTAGAAGAAATAGAGAGGGATTCATTTACATATAGCGAGGAGAGGGCAGGGGCCATTGTCGTTCTGAAGGATGATTGGCGTGGTGCGTCCTAAGAATTGTATCACCTTGGTTTTATGTAGCATTTCCTTGCCCGATTCGTCTCTTCGCTCTTCGGAATACGCCGCCATAAAACTCAACTTTCTTTCTGCGTCAACTAACTCCAATTTTTCGAAACAGGGATGGGATATATCCGTATCCGAAGAACACACACAGAGACAAGAGAGTCTAGAGAAATAAAATAAAATCTAAATGGTGAGAGAGAGAGAGAGATGCACGAAACACAGCCATGACGAGGAAATTTTAGGCAGAATGTACACGCGGGGGAGAGAAGAGTGTTTTTTTTTTTTTTTTTTTAACAGTGGCGAGAGAAGAGGATTCAGGCATAAGTACGGTAAAACAGTAAAATACAGTTTCCAGTGGAGGAGGCCGCGGATCAAAAAAAAAAAGTGGAGGAGGCCCTTTAATTTTTCGACTTGTTGAGCCATAAGGTCAAAACATGTTTTTGTAAAGGCTCAATATATTTTTAATAAATAATAATAATTATCAAAACAAAAATATTATTTTGCTGATTGGTCTATTTAATATGAAAAACTATTTGTCATCACACCAAATTTTATTCCGTAATCGTTTGTATGTGCGCACGTCCGGCGAATAATTATTTTTTTTCTTAATGCGTGTATGTGTTGCACCGGAGCATTTTCTTTCAACCCATCCTTTCCCCCAGTTGCTTTTCTTTTGGAGAGATACTACATTCACTACATAGTTACAATATATTCTATGTGGAGCCCATTTCGGGTTCCATAAAAATCCAAAAAAATAATTATAAATTCTAAAATATTGTTTTATGGGATCTTGTAAATAATCGACTCTAATGGATATCGTTAAGTATTATTTCTTGATTCATAGGGATGAAATTGCTCAACTGTGCAATTTCGCCACTACAAATCTAGAAATGATACTTACTGATATTTGTTAGAGCCGATTTTTTACAGGACCCCATAAAATAATATTTTAAATTTATCAGTATTTTTTTAGATTTTTCTAAAACTTGAAATGGAAAATACAAAATATGTAGTCCCAAATTTTATTCCGTAATCGTTTGGGTGCGCACGTCCGGTGATTTTTTTTTTCTTTAATGCGTGTACGTGTTGCACCGGAGCATTTTCTTTCAACCCAACCTTTCCCCCAATTGCTTTTCTTTTTTAGAGATTCTACATATACTACATAGTTACACTATATTTTATGTGGAGGCCATTTCGGGTCCCATAAAAATCCAAAAAAATAATCATAAATTCTAAAATATTGTTTTATGGGGTCTTGTAAATAATCAACTCCAATGGATATCGGTAAATATTATTTCTTAATTCGTAGGGATGAAATTGCTCAACTTCGCAATTTCGCCACTACAAATCTAGAAATGATACTTACCAATATTTGTTGGAGCCGATTTTTTACAGGACCCCATAAAATAATATTTTAAATTTATCAGTATTTTTTTAGATTTTCCTAAAACCTGAAATGCATCCTACATAATATGTAGTGTAACTATGTAGCGTAAAAAAATAGTGTACTTATCTTTAGTGTGTCGTTTCTTTTTTTGGGCAGATAGGGGGAGAAACCAAATCCCCATTTTAGACAACACATAAGTGTCCATAGGTTAATACCCTTATGCTAGTCCAAACCCATCTTTTATACCCCATTCCATTCATTCATTTTGTTTCCCAACCAACAGCACACGGCAAAGAAGAGAGAGAGAAGGACCCAGCCATCTTCACTCCATTTCCTTCACTACCGTAGTTCCTGTACCACCGTATGACCTTCCTCACCAACAGGGTACCACCACCACGTCCTTCCTCCACATCACAACCGAGCACCACCACTCCACCATCACCACCATATCATATCCATCAACCGGGCTCATGCCACCGTCACCACCGAATCACTCCGTAACTGTTTGTCGGACAAGAGGTAGTTAGGAACTCACCTCCCTTCGTATATATTGTGTTCTTAATTGATGGGAAACCAAATTCCCAAGACCCAGTAATGATGTGTACAGATTAGATAGCAAAAATTGCAAAATCCTACAAGACGGAATTAGGGTTCTACCTCAACTCTCTGCGATACGAACGTTGGTTGAACTTGTTGTAGCACTGCTATCTAAATTTCTGATTTCGATCCAATCGACGGGAAATCGACGGAGAAAATGTATCGTGAGTTGTTGGAATGTGGAGTATAAAAGTGGAGTTTGGTTCCTTACCGTTTTCAGCACTACTTTGGAAACAAACAATGAAGTGGATGAAATATGGTAGAAGATTAACAAAATGGACTTTATTAATCCTCAAAATAGAAAAACAATCGATCAAGATAATCAAGTGAACAATTACAAGTTAAAACTACTCCTAGAAAAGAAAAGATAAAGGCATATTGGCGTTGTTTGTGTGTCCTTGAAAGCGTCTTGAACTTGATTATAAATAGAGGCCTTCTCAAATTTGAATTCAAATCTTCCCTCCGGGCTGGCAGTTGAAACTCTTTCGAATTCTGGCAAAATAACTTCCACAACTGCAGAACGAATCCACGTCTAGAAAACTACCACTCTAATCATGGTTAACCGCCCCTTTGATCGTGGAATGATGGGACATAGTCCTTTTTGACATCTGTCGCTTGATCGACGGGCCAAATAGCCTCCATGATATTCAACGCATTAAAGAAAACACGCCACATACTGGCCAATCGACGGGAAAAATGATACTTAAAACTTTCCGTAGTTTCATTATCATTAATCAACTTATTTAATTAAATTTTACTTAATCACAGTGAATCAATGTTACTCTTCACCTTTCCAATTTTACCCCTACCACGTGTTGTCCGATCGACGGGTAAAAGGAAAATCACAGTTATGGAGCAAATAATGCCCCCCTTATTTATTTGAGTTAAGACAATTTAACTCAAGTAAATAATTCCCTTAAAAGGCGTGATTGACACACGGGCTTTCCAACGTATATATACCCTTTTCGCTGTAAAAATTAGAGCACCGTTACTTTATTTCACTCTCTCTCTGAAAACGTTCAACCTGAAACCATGGCGCCCAAAAAAGCTTCGATAGGCAAGACAATGGCTTCCAAAGCTTCTTCCAAATCGTCTACTCTTCAGTCAAGTAAGATGAAGAAGCAAAGTCCTCAACAATCTGAGACTCCGACGGAGACCTATCTTCCGAGGTATCCTCAATGCCTTAGAGAGGCACATCAGTTGAATCAATATTTCATACCTATAGTTAACAATCCCACAAATTTTGTACTGGGCCCAAATTATTTTCCCAATCCCCCTGGCGAATTGCCAACTTATTACCCTATAAATTTCGATGAACCTTTACTTCTATCGCTCCTAAGCCTCCATCGAACCAGTTGGAATACCAAGGGTATGATTCGATCATGGCTCATTGTTTTCCCATCTTAGGCAAAATGGGTTAATCGTATGGAAAAATATTTGTTTTCTTCGTGGCGTGACATGGGCCTTTATGAGGTGATTAATCTCTCCACACAACCCCTAGAATTGAACCCTAACTTGATCGCCGTTGCGGCGTGCTTTTGGCCTGTGTCATCGAACGTTTTCGTATTTCCTGATGGACCAATGACTCCCATTGTCCTTGACATCATTCATCTTACTGGTCTATCGAGCGTGGGTATAGAAGTTAATGCTGCCATGGATCATCAATCTTGTGACCCGCCATTTGAGGATTTTGATGGCCCATGGAGTTATGCTAATTTTATATCTACCTATAGTACCGCCAACGATCAAGAGCCATCATTCACTGAGAGAATTGCTTTTTATCTATATTGGCTCAACAAACACTTGTTGTGTGTAGCTGGTGCAAAGATTACTAAGGAGTATGTTCGTTTATCCATCTGTTTGGCTTAAGGTGCTAAACTTGCTTTAGCTCCCTTTGTGTTGGGAACTCTATATAAAGGTTTATGGATGTTTACCCAAAATAAGATTACCAGTAATTGCGATGGCCCCTTCTGGATCCTTCAAGCATGGTTATATGCTTATTTCCCAACTATCAAACCTTTGAGTTAGTATCCTAAAAGAAAAGATGGTTGCCATTGCCAAAGTTATGCTGAATACCTCCTCTCTTTTGAACCAAAACACGAAAATGCTTCATTCAAAAGATATTTCAAGATCTTCTATAAACCTGAGATTGGGGAACTACCATGTTGGCTTCCTTTTAAGGAATGTCAATATGGAGCATCAGAGAAGATAAAGCCCATTCTTCAGTTTTTGGTTCCAGCACAGACAGTTAACGAGTTTTGGGCTAGTATTCTGATCCCAAGATTTATATCGAGAGGATTCTCTCCATCAACAACACGCTTTTCAAACTGTAGCTTTGAAGTGTACATTCCAAATCAATGTGCTATGAAGTTTGGTTTGGTGCAAGGAATCCCTATCCCTCACACTCATCGACGGATCAAGGATTTAGCCAAAACAAGACTAAATGTGACCCAGATCTCCATGATCAAGGAATTGATTGGACAATTTCAGGGCATTAAGGCCAGCTTTGAACTTAAGAGTTTTGTGGCCGAACCTTCTTCTACCTCAGAATTCAAATTGTTTTAGGAATGTGTCAAGCCTACTATTTTCAATAAAGAATTGGATAACTGCCTATTGAGGCTTGATCCTGAAGATTCTCCATCAGGTACTTTCTACTGTATTTGTCAAACAACTTTAATTCAATGGTTCTATTCTTATTATTGGCTTCACACTATTCATAGTTTCAATCCCTAAAAGGGTTCCTGCTCCTAAACCAAAAGGTCAAGACAAAGGGAAAAAGGTTGAAAATTTGCCCCAAACAAAGAAAAGAACTAGGAGCTCTCAAGCTCATGATACATTGCAAGATCCCCCATTGTTGGCAGATGCAATGAAGAGCCTTAATCTGCCTGATCGACAGGTAGATCAAGCAGAATTAGCTGAGGATTCTGAGATATTGGGATTATATCGAAAGGTATTAACTTCATTTTGTTAATTGTTTTCAAATTGGACTTACAGATAATGTTTTAGTCCTTTATTGATTCATTTCTTTTCATATCAGAGAACAAGAAGAAAACTACATTTACCAGCTCAATCAGACGATGAAGGTGAAAAAGACAAAGGTTCCACCACAAACCTTTCAGATGTTGTAGAGCTCTCTCCGAAGAACAAATCCAGTTCTCAAATGTCCCCATCTGTTGAGCCTCTAACGCCAAGTCATTAGGAACCAGAGCTTGATATTGGTGGGAGTCCTTTGGTGATGAAGGCAACGAAAACACCAATCTCCACAGAAACCGTGATTGATCCCATCACCGAACTTATCCTGGGTTTTGATTCTTGCTAGACTGCTCTCGTGTCTTCAAAGAATACAGCAACTGAGTCTCCATTAGAAAAGGAAACTTTCAACATAGAACAAGTAAGAGCTGATTTCCCTACCCATCGGGCAGGAGAAACAGAACAAGAGCAAAGTGCACAGTCGCTTGGCACACATACTCCTCCAGCAGAACATGGATATTTCCCGTTGATAGAGGCTGCCGAAATCCTTGAGCAGTCAAGAGCAACAGGTTCCACTGCTAACCAAGAATTGGCTGTCACAATCGAAACTACACTTGCTTCACCACCATTAGTTAATGAAGCCAACCCTAATCTGGCTCAAACACCAACAACTGATTTGGATCTAATGCTGAACAAAGCCAAAACATTTTCCGAGTCTTATTCAAGATCCATATCAGAATGTTCTGAACCCTTAACTCCTTCTACTCCCTTTGAGCTCAGTGAAGAAATCAGAGATGAATTGAAGTCCTTCTTTAGGATGTTAGAACTTCCTTTATCAGAGCTTGCCACTGATCAATACCCAGCTTTTACTAGCTGTGTGAACCATCTGATATCTGAAAAAGTTCTTCCATTATCTGAGCAAATAAAACTTGAGGAATTTGGTTCAAGTTTGAGTGAGATTCTGACTATAGCAGCCTACTATCAGAAAGAAATAAAGGAGAAATATGATACTATCAATCAATTTGCCACTGCTTCTAAAAAGTTAGACATCATGGGAAGCAACATTCATCAGCTGAAGAATGAATTGCAGCAAATTGACAAGGAAGAAGCTGAGCTCTTTGCATGTTTAAATCAACTCAAGGAACAAAGGAAAACCTTGTTGGCACAAAAAGAGTTGATTAATCATGAGCTAGCTAGCATCACTTATGATGAGCAAGGGATAAAAACTATCATAACAGTGGCTAAGGCAGACCTTTTGAACCATCAAGAGAGATACAATGTTGTCAATAACAGATGGAGCTACGTCCCTAAGCTATTTATGGACTTAAAGTCCAAGATTCATTAGCTAGTTTTAGGAACACAACTGTGAATTTGGCCTATATGTTTTAGGCTTCTTTAGTTGTAACTTTTATCCTTCTTATAGTAATATTTAGCCTATTTTCAAGCTTTTATTAATTTAAAACTTTGTTTGGTTTTTGATCATTCTGTTGTAAGAATGTTTGCATTACATTAAATTGTTAAGTATAATCACTTACACAATTCCTGCATTTCTTAAAGTTGTAGGAATTTTAAACAATTATAAACTCTAAATGATGGGGTTTATTAACATAAAATCATGAAAAATATTAACTGACTCGTTCATTCCCTGATAATGAGTGTTAATCGTGATTAATTATTAACCCTTATCGATGGGGTCAATCAATAGAAAGTCAAAAAAACTACTAACTGACTCTTCCATTTCCTAATAGTGGGTGTAAATCGTGGCTAAGCATTAACCCTTATCGATGGGTTTAACCAATGAAATTTCATGGGAACTACCAACTGCCTCTTCCACTTCCTGATAGTGGAGATGATCATGTGCAATAACTGCTTGATCAACTGCTTAGAGAACCGAACCGTTATCTATTTTCTTTGTTTATAAATTAAACCTTCATTAATTGGTTTCAAATCAACTCCTCTTCATACGAGATTAGCTTCTTCTTTTCATAATCTTTCTGCCCATAATCAAAACCTCGAAACCATGGAAACTGATCCAAACACACCCATGTCTACCTTTGAAGAAGGTAGATCCTCTGTCGATTGTCCATTCTCTCCCATTACGGCCATTTCTAGTTGGGATGACCCTTTGCCATCCAATCCTCCAGCTAGTTGGGGCATCAAACCACCCACTGAAAGGGTTGTTGTAAGAATGGAGAACCCTCCTTTGTATCCAAACTCAAGCATTCGACGCTCACATGTCAAAGTCAGTTACCAATTTCCTTGGGTTAGGGAGGAACCAATGGCAATGTTATTAGATTCACTACTTTCTATGCCATATAGGCCAATGCCATTTCAACTGGCAGAAGCAGGTGGCAAACCAAATTTAGAGAATCACGAATCTCTTTTTGAAAGGGCTAAAAATCAGCAACCCTATTGGAAGGAGGTGGTGAGAAAGCCCTGTTTCCCTGCTGGCTTTTCTGATGATCAACCTGACATCTCTCCTCTTCCTGAGAACCCCGATTGGTTTCACGAATGAGAAACTAAGGTATAACCCTCCAATCTCTCATGCCCTTGTAGGGTATTCAATTTATGGAAGTTCTGATGAAAACACAGGCAAAGAACTACTGGCTGCTTTTGCCTTTCTGCACATTCATATTCTGGAAGAACATGTCCCATATTTGAACTTTCTGTGGGCATGTGAAACTCTTCAATTTTATGATAGCAGTCTCATTACCACCCATCTTCATGGGTTTAAATCTACATTGCCTCTTATAAGGCTTTGGATGAGGACAAGCATTGTTGCTCACTATGACCCATTCTGGGTTGATTATGAAGTACACCATGAAAAAATGGTCAAACTTCATAATAAAGTACTGGATCTGAATCACTCCACCTGGGATTTACCTCCAAACTCCTCAAAAACCCTTCTCAAGAAATATCAGAACTAGCTGAAGAAAAGAAACCATAAGAGGGCCAATCTTTTGGCTAAAGCTGAGAAGAGCGTAATGGCCATGAATCCATTGGTGGACAAGAAAATAAAGATGGATGTAGAAGAAATGGCCAGGGATAAATAGCACGAATTCCTGACCTATGCTTGGGAAAAATTCCATGTTTTTGTCACTTGGATTTTCCCACATTATTTTGAAATCATCCAAATCGATGCCAAGTTAACCCTATTGCACCTATCAAAACCTAGGTTTATAGGTTTTATTTAAATTTTTTTTTATTTTCTATTTCCTTTTGAATAGGAAATGCTTTGTTATTTATTTCCTTTTGAGTAGGAGATGTAATATGTTTTATTATGAATGAGAAGTAAGCCTTAATTTATAGGCAATCGTGAATGACTTGTTCATGAATCACTTTATGCTTATAACTTCTCACCCGTCGATTGACTCCCAAGGAGATGGAAAATATGTCTTCAAATAGTTTTCATTGATAGTTCTTTCATGTGTAATTCCAAGAATTGATTCTAACTGAAAAGCTCCACCTCTTAGGACTTTTAACACACGAAATGATCCTTCCAAATTTGGAGACCACTTACCAAAATTCCCTTTCTTTTTTCTTGTCTAAAGGCAAAATTGTCTTCCAAACTAAATCACATTCCGCAAATGATTTCTCATGAACCCTTTTATTATACACTCTTTCAAATTTTTTCTTTTGCGTTTGTATGTTATTCAAAGCATTTATTCTAGACTCTTCTAGTCCATCTATCTCCTTGTACATTGTCTCTTCGAAATCAACATTACTTGGATCATAATGTCTGGCAATTCTATGAGAGGTAACATTAATTTCGAATGGTAAAACTGCAGCTTGGCCATACACCAATTCATATGGTGTTGCTTTTGTACTTTCCCTTTTTGATGTCCTATAAGCCCATAAAACTTTTAGCAGTAGATCATGTCATTCTCTGGGAATATCAGTTATCATTTTGAACAAGGTATTTTTAATAATTTTATTGGTAGACTCCACTTGCCCATTTGCTTGGGCATAATAAGGGTAAGAATTCAAAATTTTAACTCCAAATGAATTAACATAAGCCGTTACTTCTTGACCATTAAATACAGATGCTTGGTCAACTGTAATTGTTTTAGGAATACCAAATCGACAGAAAATATACTCCTCAATGAAGTCAATCACCTATTTTTGTGCTACAATTTTTAAAGGAATAGTTTCTGTCCATTTTGTAAAATAATCAGTGGCCACCATTACATACTCATGTTGTAGAGAAGAATGAGTTACTATTTCACCAATCATATCAATTGCCCAACCTCTAAAAGGCCAAGGTTTAACAATTGATTGTAAAGGAAAAGCTGGAACCCTCTGAATTGGTCCATACTGTTGACACTTTTGACACCCTTTTGCATAAGAAATGCAATCCTTCCTTATAGTCGACCAATAATAACCATATCTTTTATTAACCATTTCATCTTTTCTCCAGATTGATAAGATCCACAAGTTCCTTCATGAACTTCTCCAATAACTATCATTGTTTGGGGTTTAGCAATACAAAGCAGTAATACTTCATTTGAGGATTTTCTAAACAAATCATCACCCAAGATGATATAATTAATATCCCTTTGCTTTATGTTTCTATCTGCCTTTTCATTCGAATTTTCCAAAAATTTCCTTATTGGAACTCTCCAATCATCAACCAAAATTAGTTCCATAACATCCAAATCATTCCTATCTCTTTCAATACAGAAAGGTAAGAATCTCTTTTGTACTCTTATTAATTTTTCATTTTGTCCTTCTGGAATCCTAATTCTAGAAGTAATTTCTGCCATTTGATTAGCATCACCATTTTTCAATCTATAAACATATTGTAATTGTAAATCATCAAAATATGATATAAGAATTCTAACTTTTTGTAGTTGCAATTCTAATAATGGATGATTACACTTGTATTCACCTGTTACCTGTCGAATCACCAATTGTGAATCCCCTGTAACATTTAAATATCTAATATTCAGTTCTTTTGCAATTTCTAAACCAATAATCAAAGCTTCATATTCAGCTTGGTTATTAGTTAAAATCCTAATTTCATCTAATTGAAAAGAAAACTGTACAAGTTCTCCTTTAGGAGATGTAAGGACTATGCCTGCTCCAACTCCTTTGTCAGTTTTAGAACCATCAAATGATAATTTCCATGGTTTTATCTCAACCATGTGAATCTCAAATTCATCCTTTTCCATTAACATATTAGGATGATCTGCCAAGAAATCAGCCAAAGCTCGCCCTTTTACTGCTTTTTGGGGCACATATTGCAAGTCGTATTCTATTAAAGCTAGGAGCCATTTGCCCTGCTTGCCTCTTAATATAGGCCTTGTAAAGATATACTTAATGACATCAGTTTGTGCAATTACCTGCACCGTTAATGGTAACATATAATATCTTAACTTAACTGCAGAAAAATACAACGTTAAGCATAACTTCTCAATAGGTTTGTATTTTATCTCACATTCATTTAATCTTCTACTAAGATAATAAATAGCTTGTTCATGACCATTTTCATTATCCTGAGCCAAAAGACAACCAATTGACTGGTGACTGGCTGAAATGTACAATTTTAAAAGTTTTCCTGATATTGGTGGCATGAGAATAGGAGGCCTTATCAATGATTGCTTTAAAAACTCAAAAGCCTTCTGATGTTCCTTTTCCCATTTAAAATCTTTCTGAGATTTTAATTTCAATAGTGAGAAAAAAGCAAGTGTTTTTCTAGATAAATTAGAGATGAATCTTCTGAGGAAATTCACCTATCCCAAGAACTGTTGGAGCTCTTGCTTATCTGTTGGAGGCTGTGCTTCAATTATCACTTTAGCCTTATCTTTGTCAATCTCAATTCCTTTCTTATGTACTAGGAATACCAGAAAATTTCCAACAGTGACTCCAAAAGCACACTTCGCTGCATTCATTTTCAACTTATACTGTCTCATTCTCATTAAGACTTGCCATAGATAACTAATGTGCTCATCAAATGCATGGGATTTCACTACTATGTCATCAATATAAACCTCCATAAACCTTCCGATCAGGTCATGAAAGATTACATTCATTGTTCTCTGATAAGTTGCACCTGCATTTTTCAATTCAAATGCCATAACAATCCATTCAAACAATCCAATATATCCTGGACATCTAAATGCAGTTTTGTGTGTATCCTCTTCAGCAATAAATATCTGGTTATAACCAGAATAACCATCCATGAAAGAAAGAAATCGATGGTTTGCAGTTGCATCAACCAAATGGTCTACAACAGGCATGCGATACTCATCTTTTGGTGATGCTGTATTTAGATTTCTAAAATCGATACATATTCTTACTTTTCCATTCTTTTTAATTACAGGAACAATATTTGAAATCCACTCCACATATTTAACAGACCTAATAAATTTGGCCTTAAATAATCGTTCCATTTCTTTCTTTACTTCTCTTTGAACTTCAGGTGTCATTTGTCTTGGAATTTGTTGGTATGGAACAAAGTCCTCTTTAATAGGGATTTTATGTTCAACCAATGATCTATCCAAACCAGGCATGTCAGGATAATCTCAAGCAAAACAACTTTTAAATTCAATCAAAAATACTTCAAACGATCCTTCATTTCATCAGGTAAAGCAGCACATACATGAAGAATTCTAGGATCTTCCTTTGTCCCTACATTAAAATCCTCTAAAGGATCCTTAACCTCTACTTTGTAATCATCTAGCTTAACCGGAGCAGCTCTTAGATCTTCTATAGCCAATTTCTTAAGAGTTATAGGACTATCATCTACTACACAATCTGCCAAATTACATGAAATAGGCTCATCAGCCTCTAATTTCCTAGAGAGAATGAAAGAAAATAATCTTTTAAAAGTAGCTTTTAAGGTGGCTAACTCTTCATTCACATGACTAAAATTGTCACTAATCATAAGAAATCTTTGATTCAGAGCCACTAGACCTTAGTATTATGTTAGGTCTAACAAAATCCTTACTTATTTCTTTGAAACCATCTGTAATGTACCTAAGAAACTGGCTTTCAGTTAGACTTACCCCCTGACTTTACTTCTGATCCTTCAATTTTAACTGGCCATAAGTCTTCAGCATATAGACCTGCCTCCACATTGTTAGTGTCTGCTTTGAATGGATGTTTGTCTGCCCAGAAAATCTCCATTCCACTCACTTCTTTGTTCTTCTCTTGCTTCAGAAATATTAATGCCTGATGCAAAGAAGAAGGAACACAACCATTTATGTGAATCCAATCTCTGCCTAACAAGGCATTGTAATTGGAAGAAGAATCGATAACAAAGAAAGTAGTATTCATTTTTCTATTTCCAATTTGTAGTTGCAAAGAAATCACACCTTTAGTAGGTGAGCATCCACCTGCAAAGTTTCCAACTGTCACTTCTGTTGGGATCAAGTCTGATTCATTTTTGTTCAAAACCTTCATCATTTTTGAAGGTAAAATATTCACTATAGCTTCGTTGTCAATCAAAACCTTATTAGTAGGTTGACCATTGATATGTATCATAATATATAATGGTTTTAAATGCCTTACCAAGGCATCATCAGGAGGTCTTAACACAACAACATCCTTTCCTTTAGTATCTTTTTCAATTCGTATAGACTCCTATTGTAAGTCTTTCTCTTGTTCATTTATTTTGACTATAGCATCTGTTTTATCCTCAACATCCCCTTCTAAACTCGTAGGTTGATTAGGTTTTGCCTGAAAAGTTTTTGGCAAAACTAAAGTCACGTTACAATGAATTTTAGTAGGAGAAACTGACCTGAATTGGATGGTATCCAATGCTTGACAAAAAGTGGTAGACTTTTGAGAGTCTACTTCATTCTTATCATCTTCATCATGTCTGAACTATCATCTGATAGCAGATCATCATCCTCATCATCTTCCAACAATACTTGTTGGAATTCTTCCATCTTCTTTTGCAAACTCTTCTTGAATTCTGTCTTTTGCTCCTTAATTGACAGAACAGGAGTTCCAGATGGACTTGAGCTTTGCCCCCCAAGCCTTTGAGCAAGGGTTGGTTTGATTATTTGCCCCCTAGGTTTTTCTATCTCCTTTGCCTTTTGTTTAGGCACAGTTGACACAATTGCTTAGTCAACTCCCTAGTCCAAACCATAGGGGCTGTTTGGTTTGAAATAGCTTTGGCCTTTATTTCTGGCCACTGCATAGGCTCCTTCATCAGTTGTGGACCTCTTTTTTCTCTTTCTGAAATCTTTCTCTATAATCTCCTTTTCTGAGTGTTGGAAATAGGAACAAATTCCTCAACATTTAGGATGTCTCACTGTATCCCACCTGTGATGTTCAATGTTTGGTGGAACTATCATCCTCCCTTGATAACCACCTCTGACAAAAGGCATTCTTCCTCTTGATCTCATAACTCTTGGGTAAAAACCTCTACCTCTTCATTCATAAATGAAGGTGGATAAATCAAACTTGCATCTGGTTTTCCTGGTAATGCTGATCACAGGATATCTTTAAATAGGAATGGCCCATCATCTTCTCCATACCATTTGAGTGATTCAGAAGGTATGAAAATTCCAGGATCTTCACCTTCAAAAATCAACTTTGGTCCAACATAAATCTGTAAATCATTACTTCCCATAGTGTTGAATCTTATGGAACCTTTAGCATAGGTACCAATAACCTCTTCTCCAATAACCTCTTCTCCTGATTTGATTTCTTCATCACATCTCAAATAGAAATAATTTTCAAATTTCTCCCTCACTTGTGACTCTTCTTCATTCTCCATAATTTCTTCTTCTTCTTAAATTCTTCTTTCAATTTGGGTTGCCATTTTTCCTTTCTTTAATCTGGCAGTCACCATATTGACCTCTACTAAAGGGAAAATATCAATCCCCATCATTTCTTTGTTTCCCTTAGTATACTGTAGCAATCCCTTTTGAATTAGGTCATTCATACAATTTCGAAATGTAACACAATTATTAGTATTATGTCTAAAAGAATTATGCCATTTACAATAGTCTTTTCCTTTTCAGGAGGAATCATGTGTCCCGGAGGCAAAGTCAAGAACTTTTGATTTACTAGTTCATCAAATAACTGATCAGCTTTGGATAGATCAAACGAATACTGCCTGAAATTTGCTTGATTTCTCCTATTTGGGTGAGATGAAGGCATATTCATAGGCTTCTCAGTCTTTGTTAAAGTATCACATACAATTCGTGTTTTACCAATTACTTGGGCAACATCGATCTCTACATTACCCTCTATATCTTGATAATATGTGCCAAGTGACTTGTTTTTCCTATATTCTCCTTCCATAAGAATAGCCTCATATCCTATGGCTTTAGAAGTAAAATCGAATAAATCTCTAAATTCTGTTCCAATGAAGTGTTTCATAAAATCATAATCAAGCCCTTCTTGGGCTATTTTAACTATTTCAGATTCTGGAATATGAAAATGGCATTGGTTTCTGATCTTTTTGAACCTATTCATATACTGTTCAATAGACTCTAAAGGCTTTTGTCTAATTTTGGCCAAGTCTGCTACTGAAATTTTTGGTGCATGCCGAAAGAATTGAGTATGAAATTGTTCTTCCATTTCTCTCCAAGAATGAATAGCATTCGGAGGCAAACTTATGAACCATGAAAAAGTAGTTCTAGTGAGACAATGAGGGAACAATTTTAACTTTAAAGTCTCATCCAAATTTGCTTCACCTATTTGCAGGAAAAATCTTCCAACATGTTCTATAGTTGACTGATTTTCTTCTCCATTGAAAAGAACTAAATCTGGTATTCTATAATGCCTAGAAAAGGACACATTATCAACCCAATTTGGATATGGTTTCCTAAACATAGGCTTTTCAATCCTTTGCAATCTAGGACCATACATATCCTGCATAATGTTCATAAGTTGAGCCCTTAAATAGGGCTTCTGTATCCTTCCCGTTTGATTAGGAGGAATTTCAGGCCTAATATCATACCCATATGGGTAATTTTGCCTCCTGATGTTTGGTGGATCATACCCATAAAGATTTGGATCACCATTAGCCATATTTGGCATGTGTCTGTTATCATTCCTACAAACATTTGCGTTAATATTTTGTCCTCCAGTCCCCATATTTGGGATATTATTTCCATTGTTTCCAGCCTCCACCCCCGTAGGGATTGTGGCTAGAATACTTTGATAAAAACTTTGACTTTAACCATTTTGACCATGATTAAAATTATTTGGGACTCTATTAACTCCAGTAAAAACATTTTCAAATGTTGGATTATCAAATACCTGCGAAGAAGGTACTTCAGGAGTGCGATTAGCATACCCACTGTTCTGCCCAGGGTTAACATTTACGTTAACTGGGACTTCCACTGATGGTTGATTTCGTGCCATTGTTGCTTTAAACATAGCCATCATTGTCCTAGCTATTTCAATTTCTGGATCATTTAAGACCCTTGCAAATTGTTGAATCAAATCAGACGATTCAATCTCTGAGCCAATTGGTTGGCCACCTTTTGGAATCCTCTGAATTGGATTCACTGCATTTGCTTCATTCACATCACTTCCACCATTAGTATTAGCAGAATTGTTGTCATTGCTACCATCCGCTGGCAATTGATTCCTAGTCTTTGGTGCCATTGCTCACTTCCAAATTAGTAATGAGCCCTCCTTCTAGCGCCAAAATTGTTATCTAAATTTTTGATTTCGATCCAATCGACGGGAAATCAACGGAAAAAATGTATCGTGAGTTGCTAGAATGTGGAGTGTAAAAGTGGAGTTTGGTTCCTTGCCGTTTTCAGGACTTCTTTGGAAACAAACAATGAAGTGGATGAAATATGGTAGAAGATTAACAAAATGGACTTTATTAATCCTCAAAGTAGAAGAACAATCGATCAAGATAATCGAGTGAACAATTACAAGTTAAAACTACTCCTAGAAAAGAAAAGATAAAGGCCTGTTGGCGTTGTTTGTGTGTCCTTGAAATCGTCTTGAACTTGATTATAAATAGAGGCCTTCTCAAATTTGAATTCAAATCTTCCCTCTGGGCTGGCAGTTGAAACTCTTTTGAATTCTGGCAAAATAACTTCCACAACTGTAGAACGAATCCATGTTTGGAAAACTGCCTCTCTAATTGTGGTTAACCGCCCCTTTGATCGTGGAATGATGGGACATAGTCCCTTTTGACATCTGTTGCTTGATCGACGAGCCAAATAGCCTCCATGATATTCAACGCATTAAAGAAAACACGCCACGTACTGGCCAATCGACGGGAAAAATGATACTTAAAACTTTCCGTAGTTTCATTATCATTAATCAACTTATTTAATTAAATTTTACTTAATTACAGTGAATCAATGTTACTCTTCACCTTTCCAATTTTACCCTTTCCACGTGTCATCCAATCAACGGGTAAAAGGAAAATCACAGTTATGGAGCAAACAAGCACGCCTTACTATAAACCATGAATCCTGCTCGACCGTATCTTACGGTTATCTAACATATTCCCTGCACGTTTAGAACATGAATCGAGTGTGGACTCTTTCATAATCTATTCGCTCTCTCTAAGTCTACCTCTATTTTGTGAATAATAGAAAAACGTGTATATGACCTAGAGAGCATAACGTGTATATATAGGACTACGATATGGACATAAGAAGTAATAAGTCTGGACTCCTAGTGTAAATAAGAAAATCTAATCCCTTCAGGATTCTATTTCTTATTGGGAGCGGCTATTTGCAGCCCTTGATTTTCTCCTATAACCCGTTAAAAATTTTCAATTATACTCGACAGTTAGTTACCAAAATTGAGATACATTTTCAGCATCCAGTTACCGAAATATGATATTTTTTTCAACAACTATTTACCGAAAATGCATGTTTGGCAGTTGTTTACCGAAAGTTGAACATATTTTCGATATGTAGTTACCGAAATATAATCTTATTTTCAACAGCTATTTACCGAAATGTTAATCATGATTTTCAACAACCACTTACCGAAATATGGTGGGCTATGGGAGAAAATAAAGAGTTGCGAATAGTAGTGCCCTTCTTATTTCCCTAATTCTAATTCACCTCACTACAGAATTATAATTGTACTCCCATCCTTATCTCAATTATATTACGAGTTCCATGATATTAAATACTTATTAATCTTCCCACGTTAAGATTACAGATACCCATTGATTAAAATAAATTACTAACAATCTCCCACTTAATCAACATTTTACCGTGAGACTATCCATTTAACTTATTCGATATGTCAGATACAAAATCCACCTGCAGGGTTTGACATATTCGAAACTTATAAGCTTACTTAAGGGGATATCATCAATCCCTATCGAGACGTGAATTCCATTAATAATTAATAGTTGTCATATACATAATGTTGCGATCCAACTCACCAAGACCATTGACCGTATAAAGATCTCAGCATTTAATGAAGCAAAGTCAGCAACATTAAATATATACCTCTAATTATTATCTTTGGATTAAGAGCATAAGCATTCATAATAACCATGAAGTTCCAATTGTCTTATAAAGTTAGTACAAAAACAATTACATCAATGCAGCCCCGTTCAATACACACAAAGTATATTAGCACAATGAGTTGGAATTAGTACCATTCCCTATAGTTAAGATAGACCTACTAAAATATTGTGTTATAGTCCTACTGATGGTGTGTCAAATTCTATCTAAGACTATGAATCATAACTTATATTTCACAAGAACCGATGATCCAATCTTCTGTGTGTAAGTCATACTCTACATACTAGATTATCTACTATGTAGAATAAAAGACACACATGCACAACATACAAAAAAATAATGCAAATATTGCCCATAAAAAATTCTCATCAAAATTGGATAAATTTGATTAATAATTAAATATGAATTCATCATATAAAAATATAACTTTTACATAACCTCCTAATAAACCTCCACTAAGACTCAAAATCATACTATCACACATCTCACTCCCATTCCCTCTACGTGACTATCAAAAGTCTTAGCTAGTAAGCTCTTTGTAAAAGGATCTGCTAGGTTGTTCGCCGATGCAATCTTGGTCACAGAAACATCACCTCTCTGTACGATCTCTCGAATCAAATGATAGTTACGCTCGATATGTTTGCCCTTCTTATGAGTCCTGGGCTCCTTCGAATTAGCAACTGCACCGCTATTGTCACAATAGAGTGTAATGGCTGATTGCACTAAAGGGACCACTTCCAGATCCAACAAAAAGTTTTCGAGCCAAATGGCCTCCTTGGCTGCTTCAGAAACTGCCACATACTCTGCCTCCATGGACGAATCAGCAATGCTAGATTGCTTTTACACTCCTCGAACTTATGGCTCCACCTCCCAAGGTAAACACATATCCTGAGGTAGGCTTTCTGGAATCCCTATCTGACATAAAGTCTGAGTCTGCGTACTCATGAGGTACTAAACTATTTGATACCAACATATGATCTCTAGTTCTTTTTGGATACTTGAGTATATGTTTCACTGCAGTCCAATGTTCTTGCCCTGGATTAGACTGAAATCTGCTAACCATGCCAACGGCAAAGCAAATATCAGGTTTAGTACACAACATAGCATACATAAGGCTTCTTACTACCACGGCATAAGGAACTGCCTTCATTTTCTCCATCTTTTCAGGTGTTTTAGGACACTGATTCTTGAATAGGTTGATTCCATGTCTAAAAGGGAGGAATCCTTTCTTGAAATCTTGCATGCTAAAACGGGCAAGAATCACATCGATATAAGTAGCTTGTGATAAGTCCAACATCATATTCTTGCGATCTCGTATAAGCTTAGTCCCTAGGATGTGACCTACTTCTCCCAAGTCCTTCATTTCGAATTGGCCGGATAACCACACTTTCATTAAAGACAAACACTCCCACATCATTTTCTATGAGTAGGATATCATCGACATATAGTACTAGAAACACCACAACTTTTCTGTTGTGCTTCTTGTACACACATGACTCATTCGGACATTGATCAAAGCCAAAAGACTTGATTGCTTGATCAAAATGGATTTTCCAAGATCTAGATGCCTGCTTAAGCCCATAAATAGACTTCTTGAGCTTGCACAACATGTGCTCTTAACCTTTTGCTATGAATCCATTTGGTTGCACCATATAGTTACACTCATCCAGATTTCCATTAAGGAACGCGGTCTTGACATCCATTTGTCAAATCTCGTAATCGAGATGGGCCGCAATAGATAAGAGAATCCGGATTGACTTAAGCATGGCTACTGGCGAAAAAGTTTTCTCATAGTCGGTCCCTTCTTTTTGAGTATACCCTCTTGCAACAAGCCTAGATTTGAAGGTATGCACCTTCCTGTCCACCCCTCTCTTCTTCTTGTAGATCCACTTGCATCCAATGGGTTTAATCCCTCCAGGTGGTTCTACAAGATCCCAGACCTAATTAGAGTACATAGACTCCATCTCTGATTTCATAGCCTTTTGCCAAAATTCCACATCTTTATGTTGAAGTGCCTCATTGTAGTTGCAGGGTTCGGCATGTTGATCATCAGGGATCATTTTAAAAGACTCTCCCAACAACGTATACCGATTGGGTGGAACAATAACCCTACCATTACAACGAGGTACCGGTGTGTCAATAGGTGCCTCTAAAGATGTCTCTTGTGGCGCTTCCTCATGCATGCACTACTGGTGGTAAAGAAACTTGTGTCGGTCTGTCTCTTCTCAATTCCTCTAGAACAATTTTATTTCTGGGTTTGTGGTCTATCACATAGTCCTCTTCTAAGAACTGGGCATTAGTGCTAACAATGACCTTCTTATCCATTGGACGATAAAATAGTCCACCTTTCGTTCCTCTAGGGTACCCCACAAAAAAGCAAACTTCTATCCTCGATTCCAATTTATCTGCTTTCCCATTCAGCACATGTGCTGGACTACCCCAAACCCAAACATGCTGAAGACTAGGTTTGCACCCAGTTCATAGTTCTGTGGGTGTAGATGATACTGACTTAGATGGTACCAAGTTAAGAATATGCGCTACTGTTTCTAGTGCATGTCCCCAAAATGAAATTGGTAAATCTAAATAACTCATCATTGATCTTACCATATCCGTAAGAGTCCTATTCCTTCTCTCTGCTACACCATTTTGTTGTGGCATACCTGGAGCTGACAACTAGGATGTAATCCCTTCAGCTGACAAGTAGTCCCTAAACTTTCCCAAGAGGTATTTGCCACCACGATCAGATCGTAGTGTCTTGAGACATTTACCCAAACGCTTTTCTGTTTCCGTCCTATACTCCCTGAATTTATCATAGCATTCGAACTTACGGCACATCAAATAAATGTATCCATATCTTGAGTAATCGTCAATAAAAGTGACAAAGTATTCAAAACCACCTCTAATTTGGACATTCATAGGCCCACACAAATCAGAGTGAACAAATTCCAACGGCTCTTTGGCTCTATATTCTTTTGCTGAAAAAGGCCTTTTGGTCATCTTACCTTCCAAATAGGATTCACAGACTGGAAGTTCCTTAACTTTTAATGAACCTAAAGATCCATCTCTAACTAGTCTAGAAATCCTATTCAGATTAATATGACCAAAACGTAAGAGCCAAAGGTACGTTTGGTTCAATTTAGAAGGCTCTTTTCTCTTACATGGTAAATTATTAGTGTTATTCAATTCATGCAGTTGCACTGTAGGAAACATAGGATTAATAATGTAGAGATCATCCACCAATGAACCAGAACAGAAAAAATATTTATTTAACTTAATAACCACAAAGTTACTATAATAAATCAAATCCATCCTTAATTAACTTAGAAACTGAAACCAGGTTTTTTCTAATAGTAGGAACATAAAGACAATCTCTTAAAATTAAACTCCTATTACTACTAAAATCTAAAAAGACATTTCTTATTGCAACTGCTACCACTCTTGTAGCATTTTCCATATGTAGATAAATCTCCCCATCACTGAGTCTTCTGCTTTTCTGAACCCCTGCAATGAATTGTAAACATGATTAGTGGCTTCCGTATCTATACATTAGGCACTGGTAGATAACACCGCTAAACATGATTTAACAACTAGTGAAAAAGATTTACCTTGTTTGCTCACTTTATTGAGAAAAATCGGGGATTCCTTCTTCCAATGTCCTTTTTTCTTGCAATGAAAACACTTACCCGCAGGCTTTTTCACTCCACCTTGAGGCATATGAATTGCCTCCACAACCTTTTCTGAGACTTGCTTTGCTTCTTCTTGCCTTTCGGCTTAGAAGTAGAAGCCTTCTCTGCCACTTACACTGATGGTGGTTTCTTCACAACCAAAAGACCCTCAGCTGCTTGGAGTTCCTTAAGAAGTTCCGCCAAAGATAAATGCATTTTGTTCATAGAATAAGTCAGGTGAAACTGCTTAAAACTCTCAGACTGCAGTGAGTTAAGAACGAAATTGATTTGGGTTTCCCCATTAATTTCAACTCCAAGGATCTCTAGTTCATTAAGAAGAGCTATCATCTTCAGAACATGATCCCTAATCGAGGTCCCTTTAACATGAGTGATGCTCACCGATTCTTTCATAGCAACAAGCCTTGCTACCCGATTCTGATCCCCAAACATTTCTCTGAGGTTTAGCATCATATCGGAAGTAGTTTCCATAGCTTGATGTTGATGTTGCAATATATTCGACATAGAAGTCAGAATAGAATACCGCGCCATCTCATTAGCCTTAACCCAATCTTTATAAGGTTTTGCTTCCTGTTCTGTGGCATTCTTTTCAGGTATAGGAGGGCACGCTGTAGATAGCACATATTTGTGGCCCTCGGCAGTAAACACAATATCCAAGTTTCTTTTCCAGTCAACATAGTTTGGTCCAGTAAGTTTATTTTTTTTGAGAATAATGACAAGTGGATTGAAAGAGCCCATTTTTTAATATGAGAATCAAATAACATAACATTCAATTATGAAGGGTAGTAAAAATTTTGAATTTCATTTTAATATTGGTTCCCTCTACCACATGTTAAAAGAAAAACAATAGCAACCCTACACACCGTGAAGAGCATGCCTTGATAGGAAGTCCTCTACTCTTTATTATTCGTGTAGATAGGCATAACCTTTAAATTTTACTATCCAGACACTATACCGTGCCAAGCAAAATTAAATAGCCAATATAGTTTCGGTTCTATAAATAATAATAGTGATTCAGATGGTGAGGATACTATTATTTACAGCTAAGTGTATACCATTACCTAGCCCCATGACCCATTGTTCCGTTATGAATTACCTCAGATGGAGAAGTAATTCATACAACAATTATCTTAGACCTATCCATTTAAGGAAGTTTGTACCGATGAGGCCATAATTAATTTTGCCCGATGCGGGGGGGGGGGGGGGGGGGGGGGGGGGGGGGGGTTGAAGGTTCTAAAACCATCACACAAAATTAATTACATCATCTACATGCTAGTAATGGAGATCGTGGGATTTATAAAAATAAACTCCCTCTCCCACTTAGTTATTTAAAATTTTTTTTTTGTGAGAGTTATCAAAATTTTTGAGTTTGCAAAACCGTGATCTAGGTCAAAGCCAAAAATCACCATGTTGTCCAATATGGTAAAACTATCACATTTACAAACACTCATGGAAAGATGCATAAGCATAAATAAGGAAACATAATAAAATATGCATCCCAATTATTATGGTCAATATCCTTGTTTTCAAAAACGCATCTGCTCCATCAAGAAATTGATTTTCAACCTTTAAACTGCACTTTGGCCACCATACAGAAACTATGATTTTATACACCAATCCTATGCCTCCTTTACAGAGTTCACATAATCTGGATGAAAAACACATATTGCTTGACTTGTAATCTTACAACAGTTCTACATATCAAAAAAGAAAAAACATACAACTGGAGGAACAAAGATTACACAAAAACCTTATGCCTCCCACATGTCAGAGTTCACATACTACTTTTGATATTACAACCACGAAAATTAATCGTGGCACCCAAATATAAAAGCAGCAACTACGTATGCAAAAACATGGGATCCAATCACACAACGTACATGCATGTTCATAATAGTGGGATAAGATTTTTTTGTAAAACAGACGTTAGTAAAACTGAAACCTGCAAAACAACGGTTACCACAGTTTCAAACTATACAATTTATGGACAACATGACCTGTTTAATCCATATGCGCGATTACAGCCGGCTCTGATACCACTGATGGGAAACCAGATCCTCAAGACCCAGTAATGACGCATACAGATTAGACAACAAAAATTGCAAAACCCTACAAGGCAGAATTAGGGTTCTACCTCAACTCCGTGCGATACGAACGCTGGTTGAACTTGTTATAGCACGCCTTGCTATAAACTATGAATACTGTTTGACTATACCTTACGGTCTTCTATCGTATTCCTTGCACATCTAGAACATGAATCGAGTGTGGACTCTTTCGTGATCTGTTCGCTCTCTCTAAGTCTACCTCTATTTCGTGAATAATAGAAAAACGTATATATGACCTAGAGAGCATAACGTGTATATATAGGGTTATGATAGGGACCTAAAGAGTAATAAGTCTAGGCTCCCAATGTAAATAAGAAAACCTAATCCCACTAGGATTCTATTTCTTATTTCACTAATTATAATTCACCCTATTACAGAATTATAAATGTACTCCCGTCCTTATCTCAATTATATTACGAGCTCCATGATATTAAATACTTGTTAATCTCCCCACATTAAGATTACAGATACTCGTTGATTAAAATAAATTACTAACAGTAATAACTTTTGTGTTTCAGTATGATTTTATTTGGCCCCGACGATGCGGTTTGGGTTTGGTCGAAAGCCACAATTTGTTTGAATACCATGAAACCCATTGATCCGTTTTCTTTTTAATATGGCAGCTACTGTTTTATTTTTGAAACTTTAGTTAAATAATTATATTTTGGCCCTCAAGTTTGAATAGCTTTTAAAACCACCCTGGAGAATATGAAATAATATTATAAGTCCCTAAGTTAAATAGTTTCGGTTCAATGTTAGTTTAATCGCATGATTAATATATTCACATGAAAAATTCTATGGCATGATAAATTTTATCGCATGATTGGTTATTATCATAGAATTAATCATTGTTAGTCTGTTAGCATGTTCGTAAAAATGTTAAATTGTGTGAAATGTTGTTGTATTGATAGATTGGCCAAATAGATTCCCGGGTTGGTTGCGATGTGCGGACTTAACATATTAGACGTGAAATTAGGATTAATGAAAAAGAAAATAATGCGAGAGGCTGTGATTCTGATTCTGGGCAATCCGATTCTGGAACCCTTAGAGAAGTTTGGCTGATGGATGATTGGTGGCTGTTTTGGTGGAATTGTTTGGTTTTCAAAACCCTGGGTACGACATGGTGGTGATCGACTCTCAGATGTTGGGATGGGACATAAGGGTGGTATTGTGCTTGTGTCACAAACCGGGATAGTGTGTGCTCGCGTGCGCACCCGAGAAGTTTTATCCGAACTTATGGTCGCAGATGAGATACCTGAGTACATAACTTTGGTATCTTTTATCCGGATCTAGAAAAGGAGAGTTGGACCACACCATTGCCTTACGTTGGAGGTTAAGGGTAGGAACGGATTTGTGGATAAGATCCGAGATTTCACATAGGTTGAAGAATAGTAATGAAATGACTAATTGTTCTCTTTTTATGTTATTATCAAAGCGTTTCAATTATATATCAAATTGGTTGTAAGTTATGGGTTTCGGGTGGGTTTTGGCTACTGAGCGTCATCGCTCACGGTACTATGTTGCCCTGGTAACTTGAACACCAGATACTGAAGACGGAACAGAAGTGTCGTTCAAGCAGACCGATTTCAACCCTACTATGTACGGAGGCAAGGAACCTTGGTTGTCGTACATTTAGTGCTCTGATAGAGATTTAGTCAACTTCTTTTAAAAGCTTAAACATTTAAATTCGGAAAATGTGATAATTTGACTTGTTTGAAACTTTAAACTTAATTCAATATGGTTGTAATAGTATGACGTAGGCTTTTGGAATGACTGACGCAGTAATTCGAATTAATCTTTTGAGAAAATTATCTTTTAATATTTACTTAACGTTTCTGAAATTTGGGGCATTACATGTTTTCACGGATAAAACTACCCTAGGGTAGCCCTACTATTGTTTACTTTCATAGGGTACCCTAGGGTTTTAGGCATTTTCATTAATTTTCAGGTATTAGTGAAATTTCACTAGTTTTGCAAAAGGTGCATGTCCTTTTGTTTGATTGCAAAAGGTGTCCTTATGTTTGATTGCAAAATGTGCATGTCCTTGGGTTCAAAAAATGTAAATATGAGGGATTTTTGGCTAAGTCTCCCTTCTTCTTTTTTCTCTCTCCAAACATTGTATACACAAGAGCATCTCTAACCAATCTTCAAAACTCCAAAATGAAAAATGGATGTAAATATTGATGGGAAGATTTTGTAATTTATTCTTTATTTTTCTCACTTTTTGGAAAAAATTTAAAGGGACTCATTGTCCTTTTTTGAGATTTGATCTTCAAATTTACTTTTGGGTCTCCAAATATAGAGATCACACATTCATTTTGGAGACCAAATTTCTAAAAAGAACGATGGGTCTGTGGGTGGTGGTTTCCAAAAACTCTTCTCGGATCCAAACCACTCTCCTCGCTCCTCCTCCACGTGACCTGCACACAAGACATAGAGCTGTGGACAGCCTTACCCCCCCTCTAACAATCAAGTTATAAGAGGAAAGAGTAGGGGAAAGTATTGTAGCTAGGAGAAACAACGTACCTCTTTATGGTTTATCTTATAGTACTTACAGGTCAGGCGTACTTGCTCCCCAAGTCACTCGTTTCCAAGCGCGAGCCCGTTACATCACCCATAACCGCTTTGGTTGTGGCATCACGTTGATGTCACTGGGGTGCCACATAGTCAGCGTCCATGTGCCCAAAAGGTCTGAGATCCTTCTAGAACCTTTCACTAACTATTGCAGGGCTCAACTCCACAGGTCAAGCTTACACCCAACCCATCATCGTTTAACCACGCCTAGTCTTCGATGGAGCAAGTCAAGGTTACCCACGCCATGTAACGACCCAAATTTTGGCCCTGAATTTTTTTTAAATAAAAATTCGTATTGTTATTTCACACTATCATTTAGTTAAATTAACTAGTTTAATTATAACAATTATAGATTGATTATTGATATGTCAAGAATTAGAATTATAAAAGTATGTATATGTATATGTACACACACACACACACACTTACTTTCCTTCTTATAAGGTTGCCCTCAAGTTAACAAAATGCGGATTTTGTTTGTCAGCCGTTGGATCTCATTCGACGGCTCCTGTTTTAAAAGGGATCTCACAGGTAAAAATGACCCAGAATAGGTTGGGTTCGGGTAAGAATCACACACGGGTTGTGCATCCCCTTTTCCTCTTGCCTCATTTTCCCTATCCAGACAGACGATAAAGAGAGAAAGAGGAGAGACAATTTCGGACTGAGGGAGAAAAACACGAACAATCTCATCCACGATCGATGACCCACAAAAAACAACGCGAATCAGCCATAGAAAAAGTTCAAAGCACCACATCTGGGTATCTCTCTCTCTCTCTCTTCGAATCTTGTTTTTTTTTGAGTTAGGGCTAAGACAGGAACGGATCTGTAATTTGTTTTTTCTAATCTCTGGTTCGATGAACAAATAAACTAGGGTTAGGATCTCTCTTTGAATCTTGTTTTTTTTGAGTTAGGGCTAAGACCATTCCAGATCTGTGAAAATCCCCAAAAATCGTGAATAATGCAGTCCGAAAGTCCAAAGTTCGAAAATTTTGAAATATGTAATTTCTGGTTCGATGAACAAAGAAATTAGGGTTAGGATCTCTCTTCGAATCTTGTTTTTTTCTAGTTAGGGCTAAGACCATTCTGGATCTGTAATTGATTACCTAAACATGAAAAATTATATTGATAGTGCCCAGAATGTTAGCTTGGTTGATTCCAATAATTCAAGAAAAGAGGGTGCATAAGTAGCATTCTTTTGCTCACTATGTGTATTCGTGGTTGAATAACAGTTGCTATCTTTCGCAGATACATAAGTAGCATTCTTTCACATTTGAGATGAGAGAAAATGGAAACTGTGAACCATCTGTTTGTGGAAATCTCAATTGATTCTTAAACAAACATGTTAGCAACTCTAGAAAGTAATAGGTTCCCAAGATTCCTCAACATAGTAATAAACATGTTTGTCATTTGATGGTGAACAATTTTTTAGGGAAAATGGGTCTTGCACCATTTTGTGAATTATTTCCAGCAGTTTGTGGAAGGTCCATTACCGTCTCATGTGTTAGAATGGTCCGAACTCGAATTGGAAGTTGACGCATCTTTTGGGGATGCCTCGATACGTATCCTAGATTCGCGTGCTCGAGTGTTAAGGGGTAAGGCGATACCATTAGTGCGAGTATTGTGCAAAAGTCAGGGTAGCGAGGAGTCCACATGGGAAAGAGAGGACGAAATTAGGGAGAAATACCTGCACCTATTTTCGGAATAAGTTGATGTGAGTGTTTAATATCAAAGTTTCATACTATTTGACTTGTTGCATAATTTTTTAATGATCATGATAGTTATATGCATTCATGATGCATATGTTAGTTGGCATGGTATGATAAATTTCGGGAATGAAATTTCTTTAGGGAGGGTAGAGTGTAGAGACCCGTAATTTCGTTCAATAAAGTTAAATTATTTCATAAATGAAAATTGTAGATATTATATGGATAATTGTTTGAGGGGTTCAATGTGTAAGAGTTTGAAAGATTTGGGAGAATGGGTAATATGCATTTGTGTGAGTATATAAGCGAGGAGTGTGAGAAACACACTCACACCCCTCATTCTCATCTCCCGTTCTCTCCCTCTCTCCAACGTCTCTCTCTCTCTCTCTCTTGCACTTACCCAAAATCACCCAAAACCTCCACAAAAAACAGCCTTCAATCCTCCATTCCTTCACATAGAAGAACTCGTTTCTCGCTGGTTTGAGCTCGGTAAAGGCGTATCCCTTCCGATTTCAAGATTTGGGGCTAAGGCTTGGAAAATATTTGAGTTTGTTTTTCAATCTTTTAGGTAGGGAGTTCTAACTTGCAATATATGTTTATGACTTGTTTCTTGTAGCTTGATCCTTGCCATTGATCGTTGTGTTGTTGTTGATGGTGTTGCTGTTGAGAAACTCATGAAAATCAGCTGAAAATCTACTCGAATTAAATTGTTATCGATACCTTTAGCATTGTTATCAATACCTTCGTGTTCCAAAGCCCAAAAAATCACTTGTTATCGATACCTTTTGTCTTAGGTATTGATACCCTTGCGTCTGGAATCCTTCTCGGCCAAATGGTATGGACACCATTTTCCTTGGTATCAATACCTGTTGCTTATCTCCAGTTTTCATTATTTTGCTTCATTTTTCACCATTTTGGTTTCCAATCACTTTCAATCTATCCAAATACCTCGCAAATGACCCTTAACTTGATTGCTTGTGTTTAATGACTTCATCGGACATTTAGCATAACTTTAATACTTGTTTGGATGTGATTTCATAAAAATACTTTACGTTTCAAAGTTGGGTTTGAATGGTATGAACATGGCGATAAAGGAATTTTGAAACTTTATGGACATGACAAGAACATTTCAGGACTCATCGATGGGTAAGTGTCTGGGGGACATCGGAGTCCTTTAATTGGCCTGATAGGAGCTATGTAGAGACCCGTAAATTTCTTTTAAATTTTAACGTTTTATAAGTGGACAAATAATGGTTTAATGTGAAAATTATAGTTGTGGGTCAATGAGCAAGAGTTTGAAAATGTGGGTGTTAGTGTGATAGGGTGCATGTGTGTATAAGTGTGTGCCAGGGGAAAATAATTCCCATGACCCCCATCTCATTCTCTCTCCCGTTCTTCCTCTCTCTCTCTCTCTCTCCATCTCTCAAATTCTCATTTCACTACTACAAAAATAGATAAAGACCTCGGTCATTTGGTGTGATCTTTCACTTTTAATCTCGCATTCAAAACCATGGTCTATCAAGGTGTAACTAAAAGTCTCTATCTTTTAATGATAGGATAAAAACCGTGATTAAAACTCATTTAAACCGTGACTAAAAACATAAAACTATGATTAAAATGATAAAAACCGTGACCTTTAATAGCTTAACATCTCAGTTTTATTGTAAAACCGTGGTTGTTTAGAGAGAAATAATCTCAGTTTTTGAAAAAATCAAGATTAAAAGTGGTGTTTTCCTAAGGGAAAAAATCCTACTCTATTTCTCCTGTTGGGTTTGAACCCAAGTCTCTTGAGTTTTACACAGAAGCTTTAACCAACTACACCACACACACTTTTCAATATACAATTGAAATATTTAATATATAACATATGCATTTAACTTACGACCTCAGTTTTTAGATGACTGAGATTAAAGATTCTTTTTATCCCAGTTTTTCTGAAATGAGATATATTCTTTCATATACAATCTCAGTTTTTAAAAAATGAGATCTATTCTTTAAGTTACAATCTCACTTTTAAATTACTGAGATTAAAAAATCTTTTCATCTCAGTTTTTTTCGAAACGAGATATATTCTTTCATATATAATCTCAGTTTTTTGAGAATGAGATCTATTCTTCAAGTTACGATCTCATTTTTTAAATTACTGAGATTAAAAAATCTTTCCATCTCAGTTTTTTCGTATAACTGAGATGAAAACTATAGTCTATAACATTTTATTACGCTTTTACAAAAAGTGAGATCTTTTTAGTTTTTGTACCGTGATCTTTGTATCATTTTGTAGTAGTATCTCCAAAATTCAAAACCCATGAAGATTAGCTTTCATTCCACCTTCTGCGCGTGATTTGAAGCTCGTAGTTCGTTGGGTTTGGCTCAGATAGGAGTATTCGGCCGAATTCGAGGTTTCGGAGTCTAGGGCTTGTTCTCTCTTTGAGGTTTCGCCTTCCGACTTGAGGTAGGGAATTCTACCTCTCTTTATATGTTTTATGAGTGATTTGGTGCTTGAGATCATGGTTGTAATGTCGTGTTTAAGCTTGGATCGAAATTCTGTTGTTGTTGTAAGAATCGTTTGTTTTCTAGTATTCCAACCAGTAGGCTCGTCCTCCCTACCGATAGAATGTTGTTGCTTTGCCAGAAAACCTTTTCCCTACCGGTTGGAGCTTTTTACCTAGCGATACAACGATTGAGAAATTCCTTCAACCAGCTCAAACGTATAGCAGCAACTCAAAAGCTGCTCAACGAATTCAATCTCTACCGGTAGGAAACTCAGCTCAAAAGCTGCTCAACGAATTCAATCTCTACTGGTAGGAAACTTTCACCTACCGGTAGGACAAGTGCAAAAAGTGTCTTGTCCAGATGTTGGTTTCAAATTTTGGCCTCTCTGTGTCCGGGTTCTACCGGTAGAAACTTTCCACCTACCGGTAGGTCAAGTTCTACCGGTAGGACTTTTCCACCTACCGGTAGGAGATTAGGAGTTCCAGCTGCTTTCTTGAACAGCTGCAGTATCTTTTAGCTGCTTTCGTATATCTTTCAACTCACATTTTGAAGCCTTTCATCGACTCTAATGAGATTGTTTACGCATCCTTCCAAGTGTTTTGGAGAGTATTACTCGTTCCTCACTTAGAGTGGTATCCAGTGGACTAGAGTGAATATGTCCTGGGATCCGATGAGTAGTATTGCAATCCGTTCTCTCTCGACTCGTAAAATTCATAGATTCCTTTAGTACATGCTTTTATGGACTCAGAGTATAGAAACTAGATAACCGGGTATCGCAGAGTCTAGTCGTGGGTTAATATGTGGCTTGTGAAGGTACTGGAAATGTACTTAGAGGTACGGTGAGGAGGTGTGGGATTGTGGTATGCTTAAAGGAAAAGGCGTGTATTAATTAATTAGTCGCAGTCTTGATATGGATGATAGTTTGGAACGGTCTGAAATGTAATCAACTGTGGATTGGTAGATTGTTTAGAATGTTTGAAGTGAAAATCGATGTGAGAAAGAAGTGTTTGAGATGATAAAATAACTTGTGTCCTCACGACTCGTCAAGTCTTTTAATCCTTTTGACACTTTCTCTATGAGGTTCAAGTGTAGAAATTAATGGATAAAGTATGGTAGGATTCTATGTACAGGCTTAATAGGCTATGTCAGATGCGCATGGGTAAACCAATGAAGAAGCATGAACATGTACATTTGTGGAGTCACGTAATGATTAATTAAAATTCAGTGGTATAACCGTCGGAGGGATGATGAAATTGATTATGAAATGATGTCGATTGTGAAAAGTGTGAGATGTGACCCAAGTGGTCGTTATTGAGGGAAAAGACTCGGGGTGACCCTGCGCTCGAGAGAATTAGACCCGAGGTGACCTAAACTATTACTATTATTGAGGGAATAGACTCGGGGTGACCCTACGCTCGTGGGAACTAGACCCAAGGTGACCCCACTGATTACTATTATTGAGGGAATAGACTTGGGGTGACCCTACGCTCGAGGGAACTAGACCTGAGGTGACCCCAGTATCTATTGTTGGGAAACACCAGGTTGAAAGAAAGGAAAGGTTTTGAAATAAAAGGGATTTGATGAAGATCAATGTGGACACAAGAACAATTGTAGTACTGTATGAAGAATAATAAGATGTTTATGAATCGATTATAGACAAATGTGGAACGACGTGAGTTTATTAATGTATTTAGTTAAAGAAGTAAATGGCTAGTGACATTTATGTGGAGTCTAGGACCCTTAAACGATAATTTGCAGCTTGTTGGTAGTCACTTGTACTATAGGCGTATCTGTCAATACTCATTCATTCTCGGTGTATGATTCATCCAAATTACATATAGCTTGATCTTAGAATTCTCTACTGGGCTTGTGTAGCTCAACCAAATCTTTCTTTTCAGGTTCAGACACTGGGCAAAAGATTGCTTGCATTGTGTACTTGGCAGTGACAGACTTTGGATGCTGACATCATTGTATTTCGTCATCGTTGTGTGGATCTCATTTTGTAAAAGACGATCTTATAACTAATTACTCTTAAATTTTCTTTGGATTGAAGTTGTAATTATCTAAACCTAAAGATTTGTTTATAAATTAAATAGGAGGGAAACTCTTTTGGGTAACGTATATGTTATGCGAGACTCTTTTATTAAATATGTATTGTTTATTGATGTTAAAAATCGAGGGCGTGACAAGCTATATGCTCGTATCGGATACTTCAGGAAACCCCAACTGGTAAGGTGCTTGGCAGAGGACATCGGGGTCCGTTAACTGGCCCGGCAGGAGCTACGGCTCATGACACTTGTACGAGACACGTTTTGACATTTGGTGCTTTCAAAGGTTATTCCTTGAGGCATATGATTGGTTCTGGGAACGAAAGGTTAGAATTGGATTGCTATTGTTGTCCGCTTATTGGATCTTGTTGTCTTTGTTCCTCTTGTGACCATCTCTACATTTCACATGCATACATTATTAGATTAGAGCATTCTACTAGGCTAGTGTAACTCAAATCTTACATTAGTTTTTAGGTGCTGACATAGGGCAGTAGCTTCATGTTTGGAGCATGGATGTGGACATTCATTTGAAAGCTAACATAGAGGAGTTATTAAGTCATCTTTGTAAATTACTTTTGGAAGATGTATTCTTAACTCTGTTTGTGAATCTTTTGATTAAAGAATATTGTAAACTCTTAACTCTCTTTTGATGTTCAGTACTTATGTTGATTTGGGCCGTGAAGCCAAAGATGTAATCTTTTGGAAATTAATGGAGGACAAAGTGTAATCAAAGAAATAGAAATGTCGAACTCTTTTGGGGTATTGTACTGACTAATGTGAGGTTTTATTTATGAAAATCCCTTTATATTTATGTTGAAAATCGAGGGTGTGACAGTCTAAATCAATCAATGATAGTCCACCCGTCCAAGTCCTTTTATTCCGCAAAAGAGTGTCGCCTCAGCATTTAATGTTGATCCGCTCATCCAGGATTTTTCATTTCCCCGACAGCGTTCAAACTCTCTTGTGATGGTACATCCGTCTTTGATCCCTTGGTGCACAGTATTTTTATATACACGTTTGCATTTTCGTATTAAATTTCTATTGGATAGACTCGATGGGTGTCTAAAAATGTTTGACGTTACCCATACCAGTTCAATGGTACTGCGTGTGCTGTTAAAGAGGGACTACTGTAAACACCTCAATCTGGGTCTTCCAATTGATTTACTTTGTTTTTTGGTTTCTTGTTTCCCCGATGATGAATCGTGTCACGCCCCGCCCCGCAGATGGCACCTAAAGTGAGCCCGAGTCGGCGCGACCACGTGGCATTCCACACAGAAGACCAAACCACACCTCACAACCCGTCAGAAATAAACACCCAGCAGAAGACTTATCACCTTAACATAAAAAATGAGTCAACGTATTGACCAATCAATCATGACATCGCACGACCAAGAAACTCCGTCTGCATTATAGTACTTTAAATATAGGGCAAATTTTCGTAGTAATCCCTGTAGTTTTATGGTTGTCTCACTTTCGTCCCTCTAGTTTCAAAGTGCTCGAATTTCGTCCCTGTAGTTTAATTTACGTTCCAAATTGGTAAAATCGTTAACGCCGTTAACGAAACTAACGGAAAAAAAAAAATAAGTGTTCCAATTTTCAATCCGTTTGAACCGGTGCGAAGATCTTATTTTTTTGATCATTTTATCCTAAATGGTCGTAATGAATTTTTGACTCTAAGGCCTTTCAATGAGCACCCTAAGAGAGCCCTGAAACTAAATAAGGAGTCTTCGGGTGCTCGTTGAAAGACCTTTGAGCCAAAAATTCATTACGACCATTTAGGATAAAATGATCAAAAAAATAAGATCTTCGCACCGGTTCAAACGGATTGAAAATTGGAACACTTATTTTTTTTTTCCGTTAGTTTCGTTAACGATTTTACCAATTTGGAACGTAAAACAAACTACAGGGACGAAATTCGAGCACTTTGAAACTAGAGGGACGAAAGTGAGACAACCATAAAACTACAAGGACTACTACGAAAATTTGCCCTTAAATATATATATCTATGTGCACACACACACACTTCAATACATCCACCGATGACTTACTTACAACTTGAATAAACCAACTTCTTCATCAACCACCCACAACAAGCTCGACTATCCACAACGCCTAATACTAACTTTAAATAGAACATCAGCCATCGACCAAACTAATTACAACCTATACAATTTAAAAACTTTATCTATCCTTAGCTACAACTCCTTACAATTAAGTTCTGCACCAACTAAGGCACTCCACAACAAATGTAACCAAAATCCCACTTAACACGAGCAAAACCTCTCAACATGATGACCAGTAGTGGACCCACTCCAAGCAACCTGCTACCTGGCAGAACAAAAAGGAAAACCAGAGTGTGTGAGATATAAAAATGCTCAACATAATACCACAACACCCGAAGGAATATCAACGAGAATGCACATCACCAACGTAATTGAAATATGCAATTGAATACAACAGTTATAATCAGCACATCTTCTAACACACAACAGTATTACCCAATGAACAACCACACGATTACAATTGAAACAATAACAATATGAATGTAAATCACACAAGCATGCAGTGACACGTCTGCCACAATCCCATATACCCCAAGAGTGGTGTCCCACACACCATGCTCCCAACTACTGTTAATTAGGCGGCATGGCTTACGACATGGTGTGCCTCTCACACAAACCTTCAGCGGTATAATCAACATTCAACAAGCATGCATATCATTAGCTAAATCAACATATAGCATGATATACAATCTCCACCACATATATCCATACCAATAGCTAAACCTCGGTTAGCATGATATCATTGATATACAATCACCTCCACCGCATTATCTCTTTAACGATAATCATATCGAAAGCTAACTACGATTAGCAAGATATACACTCACTACCACGAAAATATTATATAGAGGAGAACCATATCAAACACACTCACCTTTGTATCGACCGAGGTACGCCAAACTTACTATTTCAGCCCCTCACAATTGATTGGCTTGACACCTTACCCACAAATTAACCATATCAGTTTATTGAACGCTTAATTGTCAAAACTAACTCCTAACAACAATCTATAACACCAACAATTGATTAAAGATGCTTAACTCATACTAGCATGTCGATCTCAAAAGTTTAGAAGTGTCCCTAAACAAGCGTAACACTCAAACACCACATAACCCCTACATTTGGTTTGAAATCTACAACCAGCCTGTCGTATTCTGCCTATAACTTTTTATAAGTTTAAAAATAGATCAAAAAACCACCACCATTAGAAAGTACACCTCCGGTACATGAATTTTGATATAAAATTTATTAAAAACGAAGTCCGGACGACAAAGTTATGCTCGACCAAAGTTACACAAAAATCCGTCCAAAATCACATATTCTGCACGTCTATCAACTTCAAATCAAAAACTGATTTAATCTAGTACAAACTAAGCCACAACCTTCACATATTACAAAACAAAAACGAGTCTAGTTTCAGAATTAACAACCCGTGGGCTAATCCGATACTCAAGCTAAAAGATATGACCATTTTCCCAAAATGTGTCAATGCAGCAAATACAAAACTCAGCAGGGATACAATAACTTGTAAAATTCACCAAACTTAGAATATGCATCTAATAAATCCCAAATTTGCTACACACCATTACCACACACCAACATTCATCCCTGATTTTTCCCAGATTTTACAAAGTAAGGGAACATAGTTAAAATCACTTCCAAACTCAGAAATTCTGCCCCGCGAAGCACTATTTCCAGCAGAACAGTCTGTGTTCGAAAATTCATTAAAAATCGAGTACTAAATACTTTTTAGTAATTCCAACGTCAAAACATCATTAACTTATCAATATTTCAGACTCATAAGGACCCATAATTAGGAGGATCGCTCAAATATAAAAAAATTGATAAAAGACGCAACTCTGTAAGCTGCTGCTAAAAAATAGGATATTGACCACAGTTAGGTTTATGATTTTTATCTTTTTCTACACTTCTCACAAAATTCTAAGAATTTAACACGATATAATAGACACACTAATGAACCTTTCGTAAAAATACCAGAAATTAACAAGCTTTCTAGGTACCTTAAATAATTTCGTGAAGAGCAGCTCTGCACCTATTTTCTTCTTTCTCTTCTCCTCTTCTCACCTCTCTCTTTCTCTCTCTCTCTCTCTCTCTCTCTCTCTCTCTCTCTCCACGAAAATCAGATAGGAATGGAGAACGATAAATTTCCCCAGGATATTTTGCTATATAAGGGCACAAGGGAATTTATCACATGCAAGCACAACCTCCTCTTAACTTATGCTCCAATCATGAATCACACACAGAACCCTCTCAAGTTCTATTGTTTACGATTTAAACCCCCAAAACATATAGTTCAATAACTACCGAAATATCCGAGGCGGGTATTACAATCGGATCAAAAACAGTCTTGAGTATGAAAAGGATTTGAACTTTGAGTGTTTGGAACCCCTTTTTGAACCTTAACCCCTAAAACCATAAACCCTAGCTGAAGGTTTGACCAACGTGTGTTGGTATGATGCCTGTGCGCGCCGGTCAACTTGCCAGGTGTTGGTCAAAGGCCAAACTTTGACCATCAGCATGGAAGTTGGTTTGACGCGCGCGCCCGGATCCGAGACACACATGGGCTGGTCAACACTTGTCCCTTTCACTTTTTGCCAGCCGAATTTTGTGATCATCAGGGGTAGTACCCCTGATTTCGTCACCTGAACAGTTACCCTGCAAGTTTGGGGTGCACCACCCTCACAACCGCTCCCATCACCTTTTTGGGGAATCTTCTCCACCAAGCAACCACAACCAACCATGTTGGCTGGTTGTATCTCCACCATATTCACTAACCTAACCTCCTATAAATACCCCATTACTCTTCCAACTAAAGGGTTACAAAATCTCAAAACCTAAGTGTCAAAACTCAAAAGAATTACTCTTAAGCTCCTGTTTCAGAACACCTCCTTAAAAAATAAGTACTTATTTCACATTTTCAAACTCAAAAATAATGTAAATGAAAAATAATTTTTAAAATTTTTTTGCACCGTATTAAAGATCTCAATGAGATCTTTCAAATAAGATCCATATTGCATATTTTTAGATTTCAATAAGCCCATCTTTTTTTAGCTTGAAATTGCCTTCTTAAAAAATAAGTACTTATTTCGCTTTCCGAAACGGGGCTTATTCTCACTCCTTTTCTCCTACATTCAAGCCAATACCTCCATTGTTACTCAAACACCAACTTGAACCAATAAACACTTGATTTAATCCATTTTCAAACCTAAAACAAAGGTATAAACACTTATGGTTTTCCTGTTTTGATCTCTGAGGGGGGCTGGCGGGGCCACAATTGGTAATCTATACCCGTCCTGGTCCTAAAGTTGGAAGGGTTACAAGAACCATGTGACCTTCACACCTGCGCACGCTAGTCGCATATACGCACGCGCCAATCTTTGGCTATGCGCGCAAACCTGCGTGGAGATAGGGGTGTTGGTATTTTATGTTTTTATTGGTAAATAGATCACCCCGATGTATGTTAAGAACTTGTTTACTGTTTTGCATATTAATAATTGTTAGTAGTATTTCAATATGCATGTTTGCTACTTTGGAGTATCCCTGGGTGCCTTCTGAACATGTCTCAGAGCCCAGGCATGCAACACCAATTACTGGAATTCCAGTCAAAACAGGCGCGCGCCTATCCTTGATCTGCGCACGCAGGTGTAATCTGACTTTCAATGAATGGCTTTGCATAGGTAACTTGGCCCTTCGCCACTATTTTATTCCCCACACTATTTTGGGGTGTACTTCCATTCTTGTAATTCTGTTTGTAATTATTACTTGCTAGACTTTATATAAACTGCATGGTTTGTCCTGGGTGAACACTTGTCTTTCCAGAGTCCAGAAGGGGATAAAACCAAAGCCTGTTGGAACAAGCAAACTCACACACGCCAGTCTAAGGTTCGTGCGCGCAGGTCTGCTTCCATGCAGTGATCTACGAGAAATAGATAAGTGCATGCAAGTTTTCCTTTTGTGTGCCAACTTCCAGTTGTGCACCGAGTTGGCTCATTTGAGCAGTATTTGGCTTTTATCTCATTTATTGCTTACCATAAACATGCTATCCATACTACTTCAATCACATCTTGCAATATGTTACAATTTTAATCCCCATTTTAACTGTTTCCCCGACCTAATTGGCTAAAAATCAATTAACAAAAGAATAATCTCAATATTTTCATAAAATGCCTAAGTAGAGACCGATCTCCGGATTGGACGAGAGGGGTGCCTTAAAACCCTTCCCCTCTTGTAACCTGGCTCCCGAACCCAGATATTGTTATGACGGACTGGTGCTTTCACTTTTCAAATCAAACAGTGTATAAGGCGTTTCAAGTTCGGTTCCTTGGGTGTCGGACCTTCAAATCCAAGTGGTGATTTTGAATTGAGCGCTCATCCCACTAGCGCTCCCTCAATCCGGCCTTTTAAAGAACGAAATTTTAAGGGCACGTTGCCCACAGGCCAACTGAAGGACAAGAATCCCTATGTGATCTATTACGCAAGCAAAACCTTAAATGACGCGCAAATGAACTATACCACCACGGAGAAAGAGTTACTTGCGGTGATCTTTGCTCTTGACAAATTTCAGTCTTACCTAATCGATGGCGGCCCTATTGTTGTGTACATGGATCATTCCGCCCTAAAGTACTTACATACTAAGCAAGATGCCAAAGCCCACTTGATTAGGTGGATTCTTCTTCTCAAAGAGTTCAATTTAACTATCAAGGATAAGAACGGCGTCGAGAATGTGGTAGCTGACCACTTATCACGATTACAATTGGAGGATCCTATTTTGAGTCGCCCTATCGTTGACACATTTTCGGATGAGCAATTGTTTGCCGTCTCGAGTACCCCATAGTTTGCTGACATAGTTCTAGTTCGGTTTTCCCCGAGCTTAGAAAAATACACTAGAGCACATGTGGAGTAGGGGACCACGTAGGGGAGTAGCACAAAGAATAAAAGCCAACCAAGCGATACATGTGGGTGCACCATGAAAGGGGCACCCGAGATGGTGTACGTGGCATCATGGCAGCACCACGTGAGGGTGCGTAAGGCCGAGCAAGGTAACTGAACAAGGGTAACGTGTAACATAAGTAACATGAATGCCGAGCAAAGGGGCAACCACAAGGATGATGCCCAGGAGCAGCCGACCAATAGGATGGTGTAGACACCCTATTTTGGGCTTTTTAGATTAGTTTATTTACGGTATTTGATTCCCCGATGATGAAATGGATCAAAGAACACCCCAAAAATGTTAGTGTGATTGAGTTTTGAGCGGTTAAACCCTTTAAACCTAACCCAAAAAGCCTTAGCCAAAACCCTACCTGCATACGCTGGTCCCACACCAGCGTGCGCTGGTCCTCTTGCCATGTGTCAATCATTGGTCAGCTTTGATTGCTGACCAGGCTTGGACCTGCGCACGCAGGTTAACTATCTGCGTACGCCGGTCGAACCTAGTCCCATCAACTTTGTTTAGCCATGATTACAAGACTTTTGGGGCGCCCCAAGCTCTGTTTATTCGTCTGAGAAGTAATCTCGGGGCAGGGGATGTTCCCCCTCTCACACACAAGCCACCCATCACCTTTCCCCCCTCATTTAATGAAGGGAGACTTTCCCTCCAAGCCAACCAACCATCCTTGGCTGGTTACACCCCACTCCACTCCTATATATACCCCCCGTCTTCACCCTTGCAAAGAGTTACAAAATATTTGGTTACCAAGTTCCAAGTCATCAAATCCTAACCTTAGTCTCTTGTTCATCTTTTCTTTGTCAAAAGAAGAGATAAGCAAACAACACTACATTCATCCATCCATACGCCTTCAACATCCAAACCTAAAGTTCAAAGCTCAAACACCTTCCAAACACAAAAACCAAGGGTATAACACCTTTGTTCTATATTTTGTTCTGATCCCTGAGGGGGGCTGGTAGGGTCAAGGCTGGAATTCAATACCAGTCCTGGCCCTAAAGCTAGCAAGGTTTCAAAAATCGTCAGAGCAAGGACCAGCGTGCGCCAGTCCTTAAGACGCGTACGGCACTATGTGGTAGCACGTGCAGGGCAGCATGGGGACTAGGGTCTTGCTATTTTATGTCTCCTCTCTCTCTATGTGTTTATGTGTTGATTTGGTGTAATTTTTAGTATATGATCTTCCATTTTCGAGTTGGGTTGAAATCTGTTATAAACCTGAAATTCGTAATCGACTCGCATAGTATTGCATAATTTGCAGGGGTTTTGTACCTAAAACCTTTTATCACATGTTGATGTTGAAGAATGGACACAGGTGCTATTTGGATTAACCCAATTTAGGTTTTTGATTAATTTTACTTATTCCCACCTAGAATCTGACAGCACCGGCGGACTTTGGTAAAACGGCCATAACTCTTAGCTCAGGACTCAAAATCACACACTATTTGTTTTGTTAGAAATACATATAGAGCTTTCCAACGATACATCCCGTGCATCGTGGCTATGTCCGAAACATAACAGATTTGCATTTAAAGGTGACCAAAAATCTGCCTTTGCACCAGGTTTAACTGTTATGTTGAGCTACAATCTCGAGGTCATAGTAAGGTTACTCGAACTCCATTTTTGACGTATGACTTATCGACTTGAAGAAGAAGTCTACTTTTCAACGGTTCAAGTGTCTTTTTAAAAAAAAACCCAATTTAGTTAATTAGATATAGTTAGAATTTAAAGTGTAAAGTATACTGAATGATGGTTGATACAGGAGTTGAAATGTGACTTTGTTTCTAGCTATTTGTATGATATTGAGCTCTTGATTGATTAGTTGATGTTTCGTAGTATGATCAATAGATTGGGGATTAAGTTATCGTGAAATGAGAACAAGTGGGTGGATTGTGATTTTCTTAAAATTGGATGATTTCTCAAAACTATAAAAGATTAAATTTCTGAAATCCTATCTAAAGATAGTTCATGAAGAAATGAAAACTTGTGAAGCGAAATAGTTAAATTCTATGGAATCAAAATATTTTCTATTACGATTATGGATTGGAGTTGTCTTGTACAAGTTTGAGATATATAAGCGTTTAAAAAATTTGACAAGGTTATTGTTAGTACTAGCAAACTGTACTTATAAGAAAAAGAAAAAAAATGTTTAGATGATGAAAGTTGAATGAGAAGGTCGAAGGAACCATGCAGTCTAAAATGTCCAGCAAGTTTGTCGTATTGATGATTATTTGGTAAAATATTTAGAATGAATGCCCCTGGATATATGTATATATATTGTGAAGTTATGTGTTAAATGTGACACGGTTAGAATTTCTTACTCTCTTTGTGTTTATAGGGTGATAAGTGCATTGTTTGGCTTTGGGATAGTTGCACTTGGTTTGGGTGAAAAATTGTTGGACTTGAAACTCAAAACGCTAGGTACCTATTGGAAAAGCTTGGCATTTTCTTTTTGATTGTCGTGAACTATGAGATGGTTTGATAAATGTGATTGATATGTGTTGGTATGTGATAAAGTGAATCAATGATGATGTGGTAGGATATATGAATTTCAAGGAAACGTTTGGGAATAAAATAGACTATGAATAGTGAAATGAATGGTTTGCTTAGACTTTGATTGTTTTGACTTATTTTCATGAGATTGAGTTCTGATAGGATTGATTGACACATCGGGTTACGTTATTGATTGATGATGAAACTATAAAATTAATGGGGTTAAGTGGTTGAAGCAAAAAAAATTGGAAGACGGATGTTTTACAGCAAAGCAAGGGGTGGAAATTCAAAAACTCAACTAATGGTTGATATTTCACTGCAATGCAAGGGGTGGTAATGCAGACTACAACGCAAGGGGTGGTAATGCGGTTGTGAGTAAGAGGCCTTTGATGTAAATTATGAAATGATGTCGATGTTCATACTATGGTTGCTTGTCACTGTTATTAAGTATGGAATTTGTGATTGATGAGGAGAGTTGGAAAAAAGAAATGGAAGGTTTTAATAGAAAATTATTTTGATAACCAATAATGTGAAATTAAGAAAGAATGTAGCATTCATATGTGAAACTGTGAATTTTGAATTAAAGTTAGTATGTTGGATCGCTTGAGATATCAATACTTGTCTTCTTTTCTTCCTTATAACCTTCCCAATTATTGTGACTTGTTGTTATAGGAGGCGATTTCAATGGTCATGTGGGAGTGCATAAGCAAGGGTATGAGACGGTGCATGGTGGCTTTGGATTTGGTAACCTTAATGAAGGTGGTAGGAGGGTTTTAGATTTTGCGGTAGCTTTTGACCTTATAGTTGGGAGTACTCTCTATAGGAAGCGAGGGGAGCGTTTAATTACCTTGAAGAGTGGAGCCAATAGAAGCCAAAATCGACTATTTTCTTGCTAGAGGTGCAGACCGCTTGACACGTAAGGATTGTAAGGTTATTCCTGGCGAGTTTCTAGTGGCACAACATAGACTTTTGGTGTTAGATATTTGTCTCAAGGGGAATAATAGAAGGAGAAAGGAAACTAGATGCCCACAGACTAAATGGTGGGGCCTAAAAGGGGAGAAACTAGAGGTATTCAAGGTAAGAATGTCTTAAGAAGTACAATGGAGAGTGGAAGGTGATAGTGACAATCTGCGGAATACGATAACTGACGGTATTAGAAGAATATCGAAAGAAGTTCTTGGAGAGTCGAAAGGAAAATGTCCAATTTCTAAGGAGACATGGTGGTGGAATGACACGGTTCAAACTAGGGTAAAAGCAAAGAAGGAGTGCTTTAAAAAGTGGCAAAAGGATCGGAATGTGGAAAATTTTCAGGGTTATAAGCAAGCTAGCAAAGAAGCTAAGAAAGCCGTTAGGGATATTAAGTTGAAAGCCTATGAGAATTTCTACGCTAGACTCGATAGTAAAGATGGAGAAAAGATTATTTATAAACTTGCTAAGCTACGAGAAAGGAAAGCTAGAGACATTTCTCAAGTTAAGTGTATAAAAGGTTTTGACTTGGTGGTGTTAGTGAAAGACAAGGCGATCAGGGATAGATGGAAGTCGTATTTCGATAAGTTGTTAAACGAGAAACATGAAGGAGGCTTTGGTGGGGAGGAAGTGTATGTACCTGGCGAGAACGTAGAATATGAGTTTTATCAAAGAATACGAAAGTTCGAAGTGGTTAAAGCTTTGAAAAGGATGAAATCGGGTAAAGCCCTAGGACCAGATGGTATCCCTATCGAAGTGTGGAAAAGTCTAGGTGACTTGGGGGTGACTTGGTTGACGAAGTTGTTAGAGAAGATTATTATGACTAAGAAGATGCCCGACGAATGGATAAGGAGCACCTTAGTACCTATCTATAAGAATAAAAGGGATATTAAAAGCTGCAACAACTATAGAGGTACTAAATTGATGAGTCATACGATGAAGTTATGGGAAAGAGTTATTGAGCATTGCTTGAGGATGGTGACTACGGTGTCAGAGAAACAGTTTGGGTTCATGCCTGGAAGATCAACCATGGAAGCTATCTTCCTATTAAGGAGATTGGTAGAAAAACACAGAGCAAAGAAGAAGGATCTCCATATGATTTTCATAGACTTAGAAAAGGATTATGATAAGGTGCCTAGAGACATCATTTGATGGGTTTTGGAGAGAAAAGGAGTAACAAAAGGGTATATCGAGGTGATTAGAGACATGTATGAAGGTGCTGTCACTACCATTAGATCACCAGTAGGGGAAACAAGAGAATTTCCAATCATCGTAGGATTGCATCAAGGGTCAACCCTGAGACCGTACCTCTTTGCCTTAGTTATGGATGAATTGACTAGACAATTTCAAGAGCATCTTCTATGGTGTATGATGTTTGCAGATGACATTGTTCTCGTAGATGAAACCGCTGGAGGTGTTAATACGAAACTAGAAATTTGGAGGGAAGCGTTAGAGTCAAAGGGTTTTCGGATAAGTAGGAGTAAAACTGAGTATATGGTGTGCAAGTTTAGTGGTTCCAGTAGTGTGCATGAAGAAAGAGTGATGATCCAAGACCAGAAGATACCAAAGAGTGATCATTTTAGGTATTTAGGCTCAATTATTAGTAGAGATGGAGAGATTATTGATGATGTGACCCATAGGATCCAAGTGGGGTGGCTCAAGTGGAGAAGTGATACTAGTGTACTATGTGACAAAAGGGTACCCACAAAATTGAAAGGAAAATTCTATGGAACTACCATAAGACAAGAGATACTTTATGGGACAAAATGTTGGCCTATTAAGAAACCACATATGAACAAGATGAGTGTAGCGGAAATGAGAATGTTGAGGTGGATATGTGGTAAGACTAGACGAGACAATATTATAAATGAAACAGTTCGTGAGATGGTAGGTGTAGCACCTATAGAGGAGAAGTTGAGGGAAAATAAGCTAAGGCCACTACAAGAAATAATACTCTTCGCTACAGGAAAATACTGTTGTGAATAGTGGATTCCCGTTGCTAAAGCCCTTTTGCGACGGGATCGCGACGGGAATGACCGGTGGCAGATGGTGGGGTGGCAAATACTTTTTGCAACGGGTTTTTCCCGTGGCAAAGTATTCGCAACGGGAAAAGGTAGTATTTGCGACAGGTGTATACAGTCGCAAAAAAAACAATAGATTGTTATTAGCCACGGCATGACCCCGTCGCAAATAATAGAATTTTTTTCAAAAAAAAAATATTCCTGCCTCGAAAACCTTTTGAGCCTTAATATCCAGACAAAACAGAACTTTTGAATTCATATACCAGCAAAATTGTCCTTCCAAGAATGGAAATAATTCATACTTTTGCAATCCAAATTCATGTTCATAGGTAACCATACTCAAAAAATAAAATAGAGTCAAGGGGGAAAAAAAAAGGATGAACAAGTCAAAGAAAATAAACACAAGTGAGTCCCCAAAATAATCTTTGCGCGCGCCTTAATCAAACACATTCTTCGGACCATCTTTTTCTCAAGCATTTGCTAAATAAAAAAGCAATATTAGTATGAAAACTAGAGAATAATATGAAGGCAACAAAGCATGAAACTATGAAACAGGGTATTACAATAGGTACTCACCTCTAACCACTAAAGTAGTTCTTCACCTAGCATTGTACAAAAGTTCCAAGTAGCCTTCTCTAGAAACAAGAAAATAAACAAATAAATGTTACATAATATACTCCTAACAAAAAGTTAAACTCCCCAAACATACATGGAAACTTTAATTCATGTGGAGTGCAATGGACAAAAAAACATGATTAATAAATTTTCTATGCCTACTGAAGTAATAAGCAAAGCAAAGAATGCACTTCCTTATGTTGCCATCAAAGGTTTTACCTTCCTTTGACGAGATCATTACTGGACATGTCATGCCAGGAAATACTTTTTTCTTTGAACTACCTAGTTTGATATGAAGTTTGTGAATCACTACAAATTTTCAAATGGGTCACATAATTAAACACAAGCATCAGCAGGGGAACACGAAAACATAAAAGGAATTGAAAATGGATCATATGAATTTCAGAGAAAAAGCAGCACATCTTCAAAGAGAATTTGTACTACTTTCAAGATTTTAAGCAAATGAAAACAGAGTACTATTGTTGAGAAAAAAGAAGAAGCACAAATAACATGATCAATAGTAAAAGAAGATAGATAAGTATCGTAAGGCACATTAAACCAAGGGAAAGCGATACCAAATTCTAATTCTAAAATGTGGCTTGTTCCTAGCCAGAACATTAGAAAACTAGTCGTCTTTTGATACACAAAGAATGATAGATTAAAAAAACATGTAGCAAAAATAAAGTTTATACCCACTAATATTTGATGAGTGGCATCTCCATTTTCAACCTCCAAGCTTAACCTCTGTTACATAGGATCTTGGCTCAAAGTTGTACTTTGCAAGAGAATTTAGTGCTCTCTGCGACAACGTTATGCCCAAACCTTCCCTTTGAGTTGCTTCTGCATTGCACATGAAGGAATCCAAGAGAAATCACTATACCAAGAAGATATCAATCTTTTATCAAATCAAAAGTACAAACAAAAGTACTTCTATGAAGCACGGATACAGATACGGGATATAGATACGACACGATACGGATACGGCGATACGGCAAAACCTAAAAAATTAGGATACGGATACGTCGGGGATACGGCTGTGCAAATTATATATTTTTATAATTATTAGTCTCATACTAGGCACAAGAAGTCAAAAAGTAGTTAAATTGCCAATACCAAGCATTAAGCACATGTCCAAACAAAAGAGAACCTAACAAAAACTAATACGAAGCATCCAACATCCAATACATGCCAAAAGTCACTAGTTTGACGTATTTTGTCTTTTGCTAGAGCAGGTTACAACTAGTAACTAGTTTGACCTATTGTATTTTCTGTATAAAAAGCAAAGTTAACGTGGCAATAAAAGAAAAACCAACCTTAACAATATATATATATATATATATATATATATAAATATATATGACCGCCGGGTAAGTATGATACAATCAGGAGAGAGAGAGAGAACGGAGAGAGTATACGATTAGGACTCAGGAGAGAGAGAGAGAGAGAGAGAGAGAGAGAGAGAGAGAGAGTGTGTGTGTGTGTGTGTGTGTACCTACCTTCAATTGATCTAGGGAGAGAAGGAATCGATCGAGTTCTAGGGCTTGGATGTCGATTGTCGAGTATGTCTGCCAATAGACGTAAGTATTTTATACTCCTTATAGTTCTATTACACTTTCCCCCTTCTAATTTATAATTTTATTACACTTTTCTCCTCATAATCTTATTTTTTTCTACTTAAATCTTTAAAAAATTTCATATTTGACCCCGCCGTATCCGAAACGTATCCGGCCGTATCCCTCCCGTATCGCTCGCGTATCCGAAACGTATCCGAAAATAAAAACATTTAATTTAATTACAGGATACTTATTTGCCGTATCCGATACGTATCGGGCCGTATCCGATACGTATCGGGCCGTATCGGGCGCGTATCCGTATCCGGGGAGTATCCGATACTTGTACGTGACTAGTTTCGGAATATCCGTGCTTCATAGCTTGACATCCACAAGAGCTCGCAGGATTAACCAATCAAACAACGAATCAATTACAAATCACTGAAAAACTAACACATGCAAATCAGACAAAATTTCAACAAAACAAAGAAGAAAGCTGGAGGTGGTCCCTCAGTTAAGAGGGAGATCTGTGAGTAGCTGGTGATCCCTTTGCAAAAAGTACCAAGTGTTCATCTCAATGTAAACTAATAATAACTAAAGTTGTGAGTACTTAAAAAAATGAGACTATGAGAGGGTAAATAACTTAATACTTAAGTTAAAAAGCAACAGGGTAAATAAAATAAACCTTGGTACATAATCGCCATATGTAATTCTTATGACCTTAGGCACTAGCACAGGTAAGCTCTGGCTGAATCAAGAAAACAAAGCCAAAACTTTAAGTGATGCCTTAGTAGCACAAAATTGTAGAAAGATAACCATCTGTATATAGTTTGTGTGGTTACCCACAAACATATCCACCCCGTATCGCAAGCTGGAAATCAAACCACCAAGAAGCACTCCCACCTTGGAACCAAAAGTTCAATCTCCTTTAGAGTTCCACTACAAGAACAAAACATTAGTTGCAATCTATGTAGCACCGACACTCCACCGGGGGTGACGTACCGGTGTCGGACACGTGTCGGACACCGACACGCACCGGACACGCGGCCGACACGTGTCGGACACTTCTCCAGAAGTGTCCCATTATTTTGGGCAATATTTGGGGTCCGACACTTTCCAGACACTTGACGGACACTTTTGGGACACTTTAGGGGTAAAAATACAAATATGAGAACTTTTAAAATGGATGTAAGTGTAATTAAAACTATCCCAGCCTATAAGTAGTATGTTACATTCTCACTCTCTCAGACTACGCAACATAGACACAAAGTCTGATCGATGACGCAGAGAAGAAGACTGATCGTCGATCGAAGACGACGACGACTCAATCCAGGTAAGTTCGCCTCTCTCTCTCTCTCTCTCTCTCTCTCTCTCTCTCTCTCTCGCCTCTCTCTCTCTCTCTCGCTTCTCTCTCTCACCTCTCTCTCCTGTACTCGTCTCTCTCGCCTCTCACTCTAGCCTCTCTCTCCTGTGGCTGTGCTCTTCTGATCTTCTCTTTCTCTCTCTGTATATTCACATTTTACTCTTTCTCTCTCTCTCTCTCTGTGATTAGATTTAGGGTTTAGAATTGATAATCAGATTTAGGGTTTAGATAGATAAACTATTAGTTTTTTTGAGTCTAAAACAGAATTTTGGCATATTATTTCGTAGGAAACCACTATGGCTGATGACAATGCAGAATTTGATGAAAATAAACCCTTGTGGAAGTATGTTACTAAATTGGGAAGAGCTGCGGAAGGGGGAGGAAATTTGGAGTTACAATGTAACTTGTGTAATCACCCATTTAAGGGATCTAATTTGAATTTTTTTATTCTTGATATATATATATATATATAGATGTGTCCCCCATTTTCTAAAAATTTACGTGTCGGGGTGTCGGTGTCGTGCCGTGTCTGTGTCCCGTGTCCGTGTCCGTGCTACATAGGTTGCAATACGCTAATGCATAGGCCACAAAACTAGATAAAAGCATAAGTGGGGTAGCAAGAAAACAAAAAGGAGTGTAACTATGAATGGAGATCAGCTTACCATCAAACAAAAAGCAGTAATTCATGGTTTTAACATTTAACCAATCGAAACATAAAAAATAAGTCCATGCACTTCCTCAAATTTTTAAGCTCCGTATCTACAATTAATCAACAACAAAAAAAATTCCATTTAGTTGCATATATAAATAATAAGCCCATGACCAAGGGCACTCTTATGTATAAACTTTGTATTTTTCACTCAGTAAACAAATTTCAAATTCAAATTTGTCACATAACTCTTCCTTTGCCGGCCATCTAAACTAATAAATTTCTAGTCCTACCATAGATTGGGATTAGAATCAATAGTAATCAAAAAGTATGAGCCCTACGTCATCCACAATCAGACCTAATTTTAAGTAGAGATGAGAAGGTCACTTACTTGAAACCACATGTCGACCTATTTCTAGAATCCATAAACGAAACATGGGTTTCACGTTTTGGATCTAGGGTTTCTTTGATACACCTTTGACCTCTTCGACATAAGAATGGAGAGGTGTTCTGGGTGCAAGACCAGCAGCCAGAATATGGGGTCGACAGATCAGATCTAGGTTTTCTGAGCTCTTCATTCGCTGGACAAAAACCACCGGCCATGAACTGGGGAGCGGCCGAGCGTGGGTGGTGTGTGGGTATTGACCAATAGCTTTGGATGAGAGAGAGAGAGAGAGAGAGAGAGAGAGAGAGAGAGAGAGAGGGGGGAGAGAGAGAGAGAGAGAACTGATTCTTCAACTTTAGATCTCTGGCCCGATTGAAGACGTGGGGCGGTGTGTCAAGTTATTTGCATAAAAAAGATCTTTAGCAACTACGTTATTTGCTTTGGCATAACGGCTGTCGCAAATAGGATCATTTTGCAACGGGATCTGGTCCTGACGCAAATACTAGTCTTTTGCAACAGGATTTCGCCCATCGCAAATACTCTGGACGCGAAAACCATTGATTCTTGTAGTGGGTGGTTTGGGCATGTCTACCGTAGACCAGAAGATGCAATAGTTAAGAGAGCGGATATGATAGCTCTAGGTAGTAATGTCACGGGGAGGGGTAGACCTAAATTGACATTAGATGTTATAGTGTGCAAAGATATGAGTATAATGAGTGTGTGTGAACAAGTGGCCCTTAACAGAGCTCAATGGAGAAAACGGATTCATGTAGACGACCTCAAGTGATTGGGACGCAAGGCTCGGTTTGGTTTGGTTTGATTTTTTGTTATGGTATCGGTGTGGAAATTTGTTAGATACTTGAGATGCGATTTATGTTTTATGAAAGGTTCATATTAGTACTTGTATTTTAGACTTATAATGGAAACTCAAAAAAAAAAAGGGGGAGATTTTGAAAAGTCAGTAAAACCAAGACTAAAAGGAAAGGTGTGCATGTGTGTAAAGGTGGGTAAATCTTGACATGTTGACATTGAAATGCCGGGGTGATATAGAGGGATACGATGGAGGATACGATGGCGATTAGCTTGAGAACTTAAAAGATTGATTAGGTAGACATGTGAGTATCTTTGTTGTTATGGTGTGGTATTATTCGACGTGTCATTGTCTGCTTTAAGTTCCTCCTCTATATGCTTAGTGTGAATATGTTGATGAGAGTTTGGCTAGTGGAACAAGAAGAGAAAGAGAAAATTATTTGTTAGAGAATTTGGATTATTTTGGAAAGATAATAACAAGAATGGATATTGGTGACAGTAAGTTGAGTTTTTGGGATAAGGACGTGTGCGTGAGGATATAAATGTTGATGTGTGTATGTTTTCCCATAGTAATGAAAGTGTTGGAGGTAATTCTTTTGTCAAACGTTTTCTTGGCAACTGTCATCTCATTTGCACAAAAAGTTTGTTAGAGATTTTTCTACTGGGCTAGTGTAGCTCAACTCTTCCATTTTCAAGTACCAATCAAGGTGTATAGCGTGGATTGCCGGGGTGCATTGCCGGAGATTGTTAAACGTTTATATTGAAAGAATTCTTTTATCATCTTGTAACTATATTTTGGGAGATGAATTTTTAACTTCATTTGTCTATCCTTGGATTTTGGAAAAGAATTGTATTGATACTAAACATTTTCTTCTCTTTCGAATTTTACATAATATTGACACGTAGTAGCTTGGATAATAGTCTGAAAGGATGCTAGTACAAGAATTGGTTTTGGATACGACATCTATGGCTATGTATGTGTGGAGGGAAATGGAACATTTATCTATGAAAAATTATATTTATTTATTGTTAAAAATCGATGGCATGACAACTTGGTATCAAAGCTATAGATTAGAAAACCTTAAGACCATGGGGAGACACTTAGTCTCATGGGTCTAGTGGTTGCATTTGGGATATGAATTTAGTTTGCATCATGTTAATAGTTTTTATTCATCTACATGGTATTACCTTTGCATTTATGTTATTACCTTTGCATTTATGTGGAGCTGTATGGTATTGTTTTCCTATGAGGGGAAAAATCGGAGGCTTGACCTCATAAGTGATGTGGTTGTTCTTAATTGCTTCCATTCTTTAAACCTTGAGTGGCATTTTTTTTTTTTTTTGTCTTTCATGAATAGGCGTATTAGTAGGATGTTACTCTTAGTGTGGTAGATGTGATGTGGTTAGACTTTGTTATTGTTACGTATTGATGTGTGCTCTGCGTGTTTATTTGTGATTTATGCTATTGTGTTGGTGCCTATTTTGTGTTATCTAAAATAGAAAAGCTTGAACAAATAATCACTTAATATGTTTATGCTAAGTGATATTTTGATTGTTAAGGGTGATTGTATTTGGCGTATGTGAAACTCATTTTTCAAAGACCTTGAGGATCTACTTCTGGATATTTAGTTCGAAGTACTGCTGGCCACCGCGACTTCAGGATTGAATATCTAGAATAGAGGCTTTTTGAACAAGATAAAAGAAAAGGATTTGCTTTCTGTTAGTGGTTCAGACAAAGAGAGATTATGTGACACTATAGTCGAAGATTTGTAAATGTTTGTCGATCTTGTACATTTAAATATGAGTTTTTTCTGTTGTAGAGATTTTTGGTGCAAAAAAAAAAAAAAATAGGGGAAACATGTTTGATTGTAGTCATTGAGAGTTTCTTGACTTAATTTTGTGATAGTCGGTTTATTGCTTTTTGGTGGTTGTTGGATGACTTGGTGCGTCTTAGTTGCTGTATAATGTGATTGCTTATGACTTATCAAATTTCGAGGACAAAATTTCTTTAAAGATGGAAAGATGTAGAGACCCGGAATAATTTTCTTTTACTTTATAGATTTAAAATGTGTTTAAGATATTTGATGTAGATAATATGTATGTGAGATAAAAGTATAAGAATATAAAGTTGTGGGAGTTGAGGATGTAGTTATATACTTGAAGGGTGAGTGTGTGAATTGGCCTATAAAAGGATCAAAATATCAAGGAAGATTATTCTTCCCCTGTACGCCTCACTTTCTCTCGTTCTCTTGTCTCTCTCGGCCTCTCACTCTCGCTCATCTATGTCTCTCATAATTAGTCAAGCCCACAAGGATTTAGCCATTTTTTTCCACATATATTCACGTTCTAGGTCTTGGATATTGTTTACTCTAGCTTGGAGGTGGTGCATTTCGGTTGATTTCAAGTTTGGAGAGTTAGGGTTTTGGCTTAGATCTTCGGGTTTTGCTCAAAACCCTTGAGGTAGGGATTTCTCCTATCTCTTTATGTGTTTATGTGTTGATTTGGTGTAATTTTTAGTATATGATTTTCCATTTTCGAGTTGGGTTGAAATATGTTATAAACCTAAAATTTGTAATTGACTCGCATAGTATTGCATAATTTGCAGGGGTTTTGTACCTAAAACCTTTTATCACATGTTGTTGACGTTGAAGAATGGACATGGGTGCTATTTGGATTGGCCCAATTTAGGTTTTCGATTAATTTTACTTATTCCCACCTAGAATCTGACAGCACCGGTGAACTTTGGTAAAACGGCCATAACTCTTAGCTCGGGACTTGAAATCACGCACCGTTTGTTTTGTTAGAAACTAGACATATAGAGCTTTCCAACGATACAACCCGTGCATCATGGTTTTGTCCGAAAATAAAAGATTTGCATTTAAATGTGACCCAAAATCTGCCTTTGCACCAGTTTTAACTATTATTTTGAGCTATAATTGCGAGGTCGTAGTAAGGTTATCCGAACTCCGTTTTTGATGTATGACCGATCGATTTGAAGAAGAAGTCTACTTTTCAATTGTTTAAGTGTCTTTTTTTTTTTAAAATCAATTTAGTTAATTGGATATGGTCAGAACTTGAAGTGTAAAGTATACTAATTGATGGTTGATATAGGTGTTGAAATGTGACTCCGTTTCTAGCTATTTGTATGATATTGATCTCTTGATTGATTAGTTGATGTTTCGTAGTCTGATCAATAGATTGAGGATTAAGTTATCTTGAAATGAAAACAAGTGGGTGGATTGGGATTTTCTAAAAATTGGATGATTACTCAAAACAATAAAAGATTAAATTTCTGAAATCCTATCTGAAGATAGTTCATGAAGAAATGAAAACTTGTGAGGCAAAATAGTTGAATTCTATGGAATCAAAATATTTTCTATTACGATTATGGATTGGAACTGTCTTGTCCAAGTTTGATATATATAAGCATTTAAAAATTTTGACAAGGTTATTGTTAGTACATGCAAACTGTACTTACAAGAAGGAAAAAAATGTTTAGATGATGAATGTTGAATGAGAAGGTCGAAGGAACCATGGAGTCTAAAATGTCCGGCAAGTTTGTCGTATTGATGATTATTTGATAAAATATTTAGTATGAATGCCTTTGGATATATGTATATATATTGTAAAGTTACGTGATAAATGTGACACGGTTAGAATTTCTTACTCTCTTTGCATTTATAGGGTGATAAGTGCATTGTTTGATTTTGGGATAGTATTACTTTGTTTGGGTGAAAAATTGTTGGACTTGAAACTCAAAATGCTAGGTAACTATCGGGAAAGCTTGTAATTTTCTTTAATTGATTGTCGTGAGCTATGAGATGGTTTGGTAAATGTGATTGATACGTGTTGGGATGTGATGAAAGTGAATCAATGATGATGTGGTAGGATATATGAATTTCAAGGAAAGGTTTGGGAATAAAATAGACTATGAATAGTGAAATGAATAGTTTGCTTAGACTTTGATTGTTTTGACTCACTTTCATGAGATTGAATTCTGATAGGATTGATTGACACATCTGGTTGTGTAATTGAATGATGATGAAACTATTAAATTAATGGGGTTAAGTGGTTGTAGCAAATGAAATTAGGAGATGGATGTTTTACAGCAAAGCAAGGGGTGGAAATGCAAAAACTCAACTAATGGGTGATATTTTACTGCAACGCAAGGGGTGGTAATGCAGACAGCAACGTAATGGGTGGTAATTGATTGTGAGTAAGAGACCTTTGATGTAAATTATTAAATGATGTCGATGTTCATACTATGGTTGCATGTCACTGTTATTAAGTATGGAATTTGTGATTGATGAGGAGAGCTGGAAAAAAAAAATGGATGGTTTTAATAGAAAATTATTTTGATAACCAATAATGTGAAATTAAGAAAGAATGTAGTATTCATATGAGAAACTGTGAATTTTGAATTAAAGTTAGTACGTTGGATCGCTTGAGATATCAATACTTGTCTTCTTCTCTTCCTTATAACCTTCCCAATTATTGTGACTTGTTATGATATTGGTGTGAAAATTTGTTAGATACTTGAGATGCGATATATGTATTCTGAAAGCTTCATATTGGTACTTGCATTTTAGACTTACAATGGAAACTCAAAAAAATAAAGGGGAGATTTCAGGAAGTCTGTAAAACCAGGACTAAAAGGAAAGGTGTGCGTGTGTGTAAAGGTGGGTAAATATTGACTTGTTGACATTGAAATTCCGGGGTGATATAGAGGGATACGATGGCCATTAGCTTGAGAATTTAAAAGATTGATTGGATAGACATGTGAGTATCTTTGTTGTTATGGTATGGTATTTTTCGATGTGATGAGAGTTTGGCTAGTGGAACAAGAGGAAAATTGTTTGTTAGAGAATTTGAATTATTTTGGAAAGATAATAATAAGAATGGATATTAGTGACGGTAAGTTGAGTTTTTAGGATAAGGACGTGCGTGTGTGGATATAAATGTCAACGTGTATATGTAGTACCATAGTAATGAAACTGCTAGAGGTAATTCTTTTTGTCAAACGTTTTCTTGTAAACTGTCAACTCGTTAGAGATTTTTTTACTGAACTAGTGTAGCTCAACCCTTCCATTTTTAGGTACCAATCAAAATGTATAGCCTGGAGTGCCGGGGTGCATTGCCGGAGATCTTTAAACGTTTATATTGAAAGAATTCTTTTATCATCTTGTAAACTATATTTTGGGAGGTGAATTTGTAACTTCAATTGTTTATCCTTGGATTTTGGAAAAAGAATTGTATTGATACTAAACATTTTCTTCTCTTTCGAATTTTATGTAATATTGACACGTATTAAGTCTGAAAGGATGCTAGTATAAGAAATGGTTTTGGATACGACATCTATGGCTATGTATGTGTGGAGGGAAATGAATCATTTTATCTATGAAAAATTATATTTATTTATTGTTAAAAATCGAGGGCGTCGCAACGTGGTATCAAAGCTATAGATTAGAATTGTAACGCCCCGAATTTTGGGTACGTTAAATAAAACATTTTATTAGAAAAACGAAGCGAGTCTAGCTCGTTATTACATCATAACTCTCGTAAGAGCATTTGAAATACAAAATAGGATGACAAAGAGGGAACTAAGGGTCCTACTCTACAGCTCCTCTTGCTTCTCCATCCTAGCCAGCTCCTCGGCTCCGCACGCCTCCAAGCTGAAGATCTCGCCCTGCTCATCTATGAAGTCTGACACATTATACCAGCGTCGCCACCAATATAATATGCCAGGGTCACCAAAAGGCAACACCGTGAGCTACGAAAGCTCAATAGAGTAAACCCTACCCACTAACCCATAACTTACCAACAAACGATCATAGAAATCACATAAATGACGATAACACATCCACATTCACTATCTATCGTTGGTGTCCAAGATTTCCCGATTTCTCTTACGCGACTCTTCGTAGACCGTGTCAACGTTTTCCACTTACAAAACCATCTTTCAAAATCCTTTGCATTGGCTCCGTACCGCGGATAACCAAGCCTTTCAAAATCATTTGACATTGGCTCCGTACCGCGGATAACCAAGCCACACACACACCCTTTCAAAATCATTTGACATTGGCTCCGTACCGCGGATAACCAAGCTACACACCCAACCTCGGTTCCGCCGCGCCGGGTTCCCATTGGCACACATTGCATTGGCTCCTCTCCGCGGATAACCAAGCTATACCTCACCATGGTTCCGCCGGTCCGGTTTCCCATGGGAACGCACACAACCTCACAATGGTTCCGCTATTCCGGATTCCCATTGGAACACACACACACACATAATGCCCTCGAAATGGTCATTATGTAGTTTCTAAAATATCTTTTTCCTCGGAAAACTCATCGTTCTTTGTCAAACACACCCTAGGTGCCATGTTTCTACTTTCTCGGTTCTCGTGTCTCGTTATCATGCATAGACTCCGAGGCAGGACAAAAGTAAGCACTAACAAGATCATTCACTCTACTCAAATCAACGCTTAAAGCATAACGCCACATGTTCGGACGCCCTTGGAGTGATAAATCACTTATGCTTTATCGTGTCACAAGTAATGCAAGCAATTCATATATGCATGCTCATATTCATCTTTAAAGATCAAAACACAATTAATTGACATGGAAAGTAATTCAAGATAACATACTTATACATAGGGATAGGGATAAGGGTATCCTACCTTGATCCGAAACTAGTCGGGGCCGAATAAGCAAGTTGGAAGATCCTACGGGTGGTGAAACTCACGAATCTGGCCCGAACTTCGGACGGCAGTAACTCGGTCAATCTTTGGCCGAATACGATCGTTCTTGGGTCCAGATCGAAGATCAAGAAACCCTCTACAACTTTTGTGAAGAAAGTTGGTCCTAGAAACTAATTGAAGTAGGAGAAAAATTGGGATAAAGGAAGTGACAGTAAGCTGTCTGGAAATAAAAATCCCAGATTTTTACTGAACTTCGGATGACGATATCTTGGTCATTTCTAATCCGATTGGGGTGGTTCTTGAGCCTAACTTCAAGGTTTTGAAGTGCTCTACAACTTTCCAGAAGGAAGTTGATCCTAAAAACTATCCTAAACAGGAGAAAATGGAGGATTTCCGACGGGACAGTAGGCTGCCCAGAAACTGGAAATGGTTTTCTAGAGAGAAGGAAGAGCAAAGCTTTGAAGGTGTGATCTTTGAAGCTTGGAATGGCTTCTATTTATAGGCCAAGACCTTGGCTCTCTCTCCTCTCTTAAGGCCGGCCCCCCTCTCTCTCTTTCTCTCTCAAATTTGACACTTGGCATGCCAACTAGAAAGATCAAGGCCTAAACCTTAGGCTTGCATGGCTAGATTGTGATTCTTGCAAGACTTGGTGGGCAAGGAGGTGTGAACAAGATTAAACAATTGTAAATGGTACAAAGGAGGACCACAAAGGACTAGATTTTTGGCTAGGAAGAGTTCACACCAAGGATTTTGAAGTACAAAGGTAGTTCAATGTCAAGTACACAACAAATCTCCCTCCCTCTCTCCCTCACAACCGGCCCCCCCCTCTCCTTTCTCCCTTGGCCGGCTGGTCCTCTCTCTCTCCCCCTCTCATTCTCTTGCCAAGGTACAAAAAATGAAAGAAAACCAATAAAAAAGTAGTACTTTGGTACATAAGATCAAAAGTAGCCTTAAAAGGCTAGGATTCTCCTTTAACCCAACAATTGGGCACATGGTACTTTAAGGCAATAAGTATAATATAACCATGTACCTTGTACACTAGGAAGAATCAAATCCCTAATAGAAAATAGATAAAGGGTACTACAAGAATCTAGTACTAAGTACCTTTCTTCTTAAAAATATGTAATACTTTCACATGTGGGTTAAAGAAACCATTAAACTAATTAAACCCCATGGTACTTTGGAAGACCAACTCTTTTATCCAATGGTTAAAAATTCCCCTAACATCTATTATCCAATGGATAATAGTTATTAGGTCAATTATATACCAAAGAAATCCCCAAAAGTACTTCAAGGTAATTAAAAAGTATTTTTCTTAATATTCTTAGTACTTTGACCAAGTATTCATTTAATAAAAACAATTGGGGTTTCTATTATCCAATGGATAATAGTTGCCCTAGCAATCTTTGTCCAATGGACAAAGAATAAAACCAAAATAATTAAAAGAAAAAGAATATTCAATACTTGTTCTAGGGTTCAAAAGGTTCAAAGTGTCCAAGGGGGGCAAAACGGTCATTTTGCGGTTAGGGAAAAATAACCAGATAGCTTCCTAGCTTAGTTACTCCAACTAGATGGTCAAAAGCTAGTTAGGCTTGCTAAGTAGGCCAAAGCGCAAATAAACGAAAGTTTAAGGGCAAAAACGTAATTTTGACAAACTTCAAGAATTTAAGGAAATTCATGCAATAACAACGAGATTTTTATTCGTTAAAAATCGGGGTTGTTATAAGAATACCTTAAGACCGTGGGGAGACACTTAGTCTCATGGGTCTAGTGGTTGCATTTGGGATATGAATTGTGTTTGCATCATGTTAATAGTTTTTATTCATCTACATGGTATTACCTTTGCATTTATGTGGAGCTGTATGGTATTGTTTTCCTATGAGGGGAAAAATTGAAGGCTTGACCTCATAAGTGATGTGGTTGTTGTTGATTGCTTCCATTCTTTAAATCTTGAGTGGCTCAAAATTGTATGTTTCTGAATAGGTGTATTAGTAGGACGTTACGTCTTAGTGTGGTTGATGTGATGTGGTTAGACTTTGTGATTGTTACGTATTTATGTGTGCTCTGTGTGTTTATTTATGATTTATGCTATTGTGTTTGGTGCCTATTTTGTGTTATCTAAAATAGAAAAGCTTGAACGTATAGTCATTTAATATGTTTATGTTAAATGATATTTTGATTGTTAAGGGTGACTGTATTTGGCATATGTGAAACTCATTTTTCCAAGACCTTGAGGATCTACTTCTGGATATTTAGTTCGAAGTACGGTTGGCCACTGCTACTTCAGGATTAAATATCTAGAATAGAGGCTTTTTGAACAAGATAAAAGGAAAGGATTTGCTTTCTGTTAGTGATTCAAACAAAGATAGATTATGTGACACTTTAGTTGAAGATTTGTAAATGTTTGTCGATCTTGTACTTTTAAATATGGGTTTTGTTTTTCTCTGCTGTAGAGATTTTTATTGCAAAAAACAAAAGAAGGGAAAACACGTTTGTTTGTAGTCATTGTGAGTTTCTTGACTTAATTTTGTGACAGTCGGTTTATTGCATTTTCATGGTTGTCGGATGACTTGGTGCATCTTAGTTGTTGTATAATGTGATTGCTTATGACTTATCAAATTTCGAGGACGAAATTTATTTATGGAGGGAAGGATGTAGAGACTCGGAATAATTTTCTTTTACTTTATAATTTTAAAATGTGTTTATGATATTTGATGTTGATAATATGTATGTGGGATTAATGTAAAAGAATATAATTCTAACTTGGCAGTTAAGGCCTACGATAGCACGCACCGTGTGGTAGAGGGGACGCTAGTGCTAAAGCTTGACGTTGAGGGTTTTGAGATGGATGTCGAATCTCACGTCGTTGACATCCCTGCTACCTTTAACCTGTTGCTAGGCAGGCCTTGGCGCCACAGGGCGGACATCATGGTCTTGCCCTCTTCTCTTCATTGGAAGGTGATGCTAGGACTCACTTCTGGGACTTTGATAATCTGTGGGGACTTTGGTTTCCATCCGCACGCTAAAGATAGAGCACCAATCTTGGAAATTTTGCACGGAGAAGAGGATGCTGACTTTGGAGGTTTCTCTTTTGACACGTCTGGTTCGGTCCTAGCCATTTCTATGGATGATGACTTTATCATCAGCTCAGCTGCCCTCGACATAATGAGGAGGATGTCTTATATGCCTAGCTTGGGACTAGGGATCAACCAGCAACGGATCGTTGAATTTCCTACCTTTCCTTTTGACGATGGCCGATTTGGTTTGGGGTATGTTGCCCCCGCCAAAGATGTCAAAAAGAGGAAAGGTATGGGAAAGCCTTAAACCCTTCAAGGTAACACTGATAGTTACTTTGTACGTGAAGGAGGAGGCACTGCTTATGTGGGACAAGTCGAGCTATTTTGGGATCCGGAATCTCGTACCTGGCTACTTGGCTTTGAGGTTTTCGTTGCTGACACCTGGTTTGATAGCGAAGAGGAACTGGCTAAGGAGGAATTCAAGAAGAAGTTGGCTCAGATCAAGGAGAAGACCGATTGGTCGAAGACATTCGATCAAGGGAGCTTGGAGCTGCTTTTCTCCCAAGTGGGTTTGGTTAAAGTGCTGATGCTTGGGCCTGACGCTCTCGATGATCCTACCTCTCTCATCGTGGAAGCTAAGGGTAGTATTAAAAACCACATCTTCACACCACGCCTAACTTGCATTGATGGTACGGCTGAATCTGACACAGAGTCAGTCGAGCCTAAGTCTAGCTCAGAGTCAGAGTTTATGCCTCTTGGCCCTCCACGTCATAGTTTTTACTTTGAGTTTGAGTCGACTGTACTTGGAAACCCTGAAGGGTTTTATGAAATGCATGATCCTACTTCCGAGTACTTTGCTGACTTCTATATAAACTGTGTCGACCCCAACGATGAAGAAACAGAAATTGAGGGGAATATCCTTGCTGAATTGCGTTCCCTCATCGAAAGGGAAGATGAAAGGCATGTTCAACCTCTAAAAGAAGTAATTTCCATAATTTGAAAGACGAGAATGGCCCCCGTATGATGCAAATTGCACTACATGAAAAATAAAAATTGGCGATGAAAAAGTGGCGACAAAATTTAATTTTGTCACTAAATGAGTATATTTGGTGATGAAAAATAAATTCGTCACTGTTTTGACAACTTTCGAACGAAAAAATTTTGTCACCAATTATACTTATTTAGCGACGAAAAAAATATTTTCGTCACCAAAGGTACCCATTTTGTCACACCCTGAATTTTCAATATAATATAAACGACTTTCATAATAAAAATACTCACAATATCCGTACCATACCCAAAATAATCACCGTATTCTCATTTCCATAACAATACTCCCATGTCCATAAGATTCCAAAATATTACAGCTTTGGCTCGACGGCCCCAAATTATCATAAGTATCAAATTTCGAAAGAGAATTAATGATTACAATATTTCAAGTTAAAAGGATTACAATTTTAGTTACAAATGCATCTTTCGAAAGAGGTTTGCAAATATGAAAAGGTAACTTCTTCTGTAAGCTTTCAAAAAAATAATGTACACACGTCAAGCACTCCAGGCATGCAAGCTACGGTTCCGGGTTAGCACCTGAAAATTATATAAAGTTTGAGCTACATTAACTCAGTAGAAAAGTTTATGCAAACTCTATATGCAAATGAGCTAGACGAAGGAACGAATGATAGGAAATCAAATGACAACGGAGGAAGCACGATTATCATGAACAAGTGTCTCAAAATCTCCAATCTTTCTTTTATTCAACCCACAAATCATACTCATCAAATTATGTCTCAACATGTCGTGTCGTCTGTGTGTTTGAGCCGAAACTCCTGCCAGGCTAATTTTGGGACCCTGATATCCTCTGCCAAGCACCCACCTTGAAGGTTAGGCCTTGAGTGATTATTTTGAGCATTAGCTCCTGCCAGGCTAATTATGAGACCCTAATATCCCCTGCCGAGCACCCACCTTGAAGGTTAGGCCTTGAGTGATTATTTTGAGCATTAGCTCCTGCCAGGCTAATTATGGGATCCTGATATCCCCTGCCAGGCACCCACCTGTCGATGGGCCTCGATTGTTCGCGCGTTGTGTACATACTCTTGTATCGTTCATACAGGTGTCGTGCAAAAGGCTCAATTTATTCCACCTTAGTTCTACCAATTTTTGGAACAATTCCAATATATATACATAAATATGAATATAGCATCTTTCACAAAAGGACAACTAGGCTAGTTTTTTTTTTGGATCATTGACAACTAGGCTAGTTGATTTCCCATTATATTAATATAAAAGAATACAGGGTCCATAGAATGGTTCCAGGCTTTTGGAAGAAAACAAGGTGCGACGACACAGGAGACTTGGCATTTGTCAGGTGGTCTACCGGTAGGGAACAGTGGCCTACCGGTACAATCTAGAAGTAGGAGTAACAAAGTTTAAATTCACAGGTATTCTATCGGTAGAAAAAAAATTGATACCGGTAGGTGTTAAAGAAAAATTGTAAATCCTACCGATAGGGAATAAATCCTACCGGTACAAACACAAAACAGAGGGTACATATTATTACCACGACAAGGTTCTACCGGTAGAGAAAAATGTCCTACCGGTAGGAATCCAAAATTTTGGCGATTTTTCATCAGATAACAGATTTTAATCCAGACCAAGCAACAACCTATACAAGCTCAAACAAAGCATGGAAATACGCAAATAAGACATAGGAGAACCCAAATAACATATAAAGAGGTAGAATTTCCAACCTCGAGTATCCAAACCGAAATCAAGGAGATTGTGCAAGCCCTATCTTCCGGAATCCAAATCGAACAAAATACACCGAACCAAGCTTTATCCAACCAGATACGAGTCCCAAAATGCAAGTAGAAAATGGTTTGGGAGTTGATTATTGTGAGTTTTGGGTTTGGAGATGAATTTTTGGTTGAGAGAGTGAGAGAGACCGAGAGATCGAGAGAGAGAGTTGAAGTGAAAAATGAAAAAAATGAAAAAGTTTCCCTGGGATATACACGGCACACACATGCACACACATGCACAAATACACTAGCACCCCAAACTTTCCAATCCTTTACACATATAACCCCCACCTTTGTATTCATACCATTTCCATCCTTTTCTTTTCCTTTTTTTTTTCCTTTTTTTTTTCTTTACTACAAATATTAAAATTAAATAAGAAATTTACGGGTCTTTACATTCTACCCTCCTTAAAGAAATTTCGTCCTCGAAATTTAAACAACCATGCTCAACTAAATCATGCATAATTTAAACGTGCAACAAGTATAACCATTAATATTATGCAACAATTAAGTATCAAAATACTTCAATCTCGCGTACTCACATTGGGTTACTCCGGGAATAATTGTGGATGCTTCTCTCGAACCTCATCTTCTCGTTCCCAAGTCTGATCCTCACTACCCTGACTTCTCCATAAAACTCGTATTAACGGTATCATCTTACCCCTCAATACTTGATTGCGCGAATCTAGAATACGCACCGGTTCTTCCCCATAAGACGCATCGGCCTCTAACTCGAGTTCGGACCACTCTAACACATGCGCTGGATCCCGTTCGTATTTCCTCAACATAGACACGTGAAACACATCATGAACACCTAATAGCCTCAGTGGCAAAACCAAACGATACGCAACCTCCCCAATCTTCTCAATAATGTCGAACGGCCTTATATAACGTGGCGATAGCTTTCCCTTCTTCCCAAAATGAGACAAACCTTTACGTGACGATACTTTAAAGAACACGTGATCTCCCTCTTCAAATGACAATGGGCGACGACGATGATTGGCATAATTCTTTTGTCTACTTTGCACGGTCAACAATCTTTGGCGAATCATCTTAACTTGACCGGTTGTTCTCTCTTGAGCTTTCTTAAGGCGTTGGCGTATTGGTTTCATGCTCTCAGAGGTCTCCCTAATCATGTCTGGTCCTACAAGCGTAGCCTCTCCCAGTTCGGTCCAACACACAGGCGATCGACACGGTCTCCCATACAAGGCCTCATACCATTTCGATACTAGATTGGTAGCTATTGTTGTACGCGAACTCGACTAATGGCAAATGATCCTCCCAACTACCCTGAAAAATCCATGACACAAGCCCTAATCATATCTTTTAAAATTTGAATCGTCCTTGAAATTTGCTAACTCAACTCCAACTGAGTCACCAATCATAATGTCAAATCTCATACTACAGCCTCATAATCATCACATCATCCAATCTTTTCTGCGTAAATTTTTTTTTTAATTACTCCACAAAATTTTCACTATCGGTATGGTTTTACCACTCAACACTCAATCCTGAACCTCTATTATTTTATCATATCCTCAAATCCCAACACCTGTACAAGAATCCTAGTCTCCACACATCAATCATGACAGTCAGACCATAACCCGACAAATAATAACCTCACATTTTCCAAATTCTGAATTCTACATTTTCGTTCCATGCACCTTATTCTACCAGGTACTCATCGAACTTTCTAGAAGGACAAATTGAACTACTCATAGAAACTCAAATTTTAAACTCCAAGTTCTATCTTTCCTAACCAACATCAAACAGCAAATCACTTCGCCCACCAATCCAAAGAACCTCAAATAATCTCCACTGGAACAAAACTAATGAGCCTCGAATCCTTAAACCACATAATTCCTCGTCACCCTTGGATCAATTATAAACATCCACTCACCATAGTCAAACCTTTCACGCTTCAAGTTATTGATGTTTCTCTCAACATTAAGAATATACATACCTTATCACTGATTCAAAATATTGATACTACTATTAACCGACTGTAACACCATTTCTCTTAAAGTTTCTTACATGACACATTGCCTCGTGACACTCACCTCCCTCTCATAGGGATTAGCCTCCATCAGTATATCAATACCTTTATAACGCAAAACTGCTAGCCATTACCTTCATTTCACATATCTATTACCCACACAACTCTCATATAAATTCTACATAAACCTCAAATGCCAATTTTTTTTTTTTTTTACATTCAAATAAAATTAAAAGTCTAACACTACTCCACTTTCTTTAGTCCACTCAAAATCATTACTGGTTTCTACTTTTTGAAAATCCAAACTCGCTTCTATGGAATTATATCTTTGCTATAAAAGTATCTTGAGACTTTGGCCTTTGTGTTGGCAATGCGTCTCGGTTTATCTATCCTAGTATACAAAATTTTATTAATCAAATGTTGGTTGAAGATCTTACGTTGAAAGAGAAAGACTTGTTGTACTTAAGAAAAAAATAACCCAGATCTTTTCTTAAAAAAATGAATCATCTGTTTTCAACTTATTCCTCTGCCACCTCATCTCTTGTTCCTTCACGATCGTCCACCAGTAGAAATTCCTCCACCTCTTCTTCTAATCTTGAGTACTTGTATGAGTTTGAATATCTTCCTGATGATAATAAGGTTCCCCTTACTGATCTCCGTTTCCTAAACCCCTATAATGCTTTTGTCAGACCACAGACCTCTGTAAAAAAATCCGTCACCCAACTTTTCTCCACAAAATGACCAACTTCTGTAAAAGAGTATGTCCAAGCTTCCAAATTTGATCAGTGTTTCATTGCAGCTACAGAAGCTGAACAACTTTTACCTTTGGAAATCCCAGTTGATTTGCCTCGTCTTTGGCAGCAACAAGGATTTATTCACCTTCATTTTGGAGCAATCAGATTGGCTGTCACTTTCCATGGAAGAAAGGGTTTACCTGTTACTTCCAGACTTGCTCTGTAGACACCAGGTTTATGCAGTATCAGCATGCATGTATTGTTATAGTCCAAACCACCTTAAATGCTGGAACTATAATCTTAACCTTTTACCCCAATTTCAATATGCCACTAGTAGATCCTCATTTGCTATTAGCCTTGAAAGTGCAAGTATAAATTGGTGGTACTTCCCGAATTTCCACCACATATGCAGCAACCCTTCACTACCAAATGGCCTATTGCCTCTAAAACCATGCTTTTGACATGTCCCTACCCTCCTCTACAGATGAGGCCCTTTTCTTAACTATTAATGCTCCTCACCAAGCTTCATGTGTCCATGTTCCAAGTCAGATTTCCCGTCCTGAGCTTCTCAAGCTTCTCCCAGAATCTTGGGTTACAGCTTATGAGAAAAATCAAAACAAGCCCATTCATGTCCAATCGTCCAACCCACTTTTTATCACCAAACCTGATGGTACTGTGGAAATCACTTTTCCAAAAGAAACCTCTACCTCATCTTCCAACCATCCTGTCATTTTTCCCTCGAGAATTGACATGTTTGTCGTTGGTTCTAGACCTAGCCCTCCAATTAAATATTTCCAATCCAGTGGCCTTCCAGTCTACTATTTCAAAAATTTAGAAACAGGTCATTGTTACTTTGATGCCTGTGACTGTGATGAATGTCTAGAAGACAGTCTTTTAAAAGATGATGAGGATTTTGAAGATCCATGTCCACTATGCACATCTCCTCCTCTCACTCCTTGTCAATCTCCACCTTCACCTCAACCGAGTGGGTGTTTCATGTTCACCTCCTCTTCCTCCTGGATTGAAGGAGATTTTCCTCCTTTGGATTTTCATAATTTTCAAGAGAGGACGACTCACCATCATAAAATTCCAGACCCTACTATCATTCTCCCTGATGGTAGCACCAAGGCAGTATCAGCAGGAGAAGCAGCGATAAATTGGCAGTTAGCAAAATCTCTCGCTCAAAACACAATTCTCCAGAGAATTGCTAACTCCCAGCAAAATTTGGAGAATGTTGTTCATAAGAAGTTATCAACTTTGGAACTTCTTATTAGAGATTTGCAGCAGAAAATCCAAAATGTTCACCAGGAACTTCTCCAGATGGCTTATGCCAACCAAGCATTTTCAGCAGCCTTTTACCAAAAAGATGCTAAAATGAAGCATTTGAAAAATCAGCTTCACTCCCTTCAAGCTCAGCAGTATTCCCAACAAAAAAGCCCATTTGAGATGTTCACATCTTCCTCTCAACAAAGTTTGTTTGGGTATCCTCAAATGTCTCAACCCTTGCCTATAAACCCTACATCAGGATTTGGTGAGTCCAATATCTTTGGTAGCTCATCAGCTTTTCTTCCTCCACCAAAAAGACCATCTCCACCAAAACTTCCTTTTCCAAAACCCCAGATAAAACTTGTCCAACCTCCAACAATTCCGTCTTCGTCATCTACCTCTACCACTGCCCCAACTTGTGGGCAATGCGATTGCCCGATTTTCTTTCCTCGAGAAGGGATTCCGTTCCCCTCCTAAAAAGAGAAAATGCTGCCGGTTCGCGGGAGTGCTTTTAGCTGGACGACAAGCGCTCGCGAAAATACAGAGTCACCACTTGGGTTTTGAAGGTCTGATACCCAAGGAACCGTGTTTCGAAGCACTTGCCGTGCTGTTTGATTTGAAAAAGTTAAGGAACCAGTCCGTCATAACCATATCTGGGTTCGGGAACCAGGTTACGAAAGGGGAAGGGTTTTATGGCACCCCTCTCGCCCAATCCGGAGATCGGTCTTTACTTAGGCATTTGCGAAAATGTTATTTGTTTGCGATTCTGTTTAATTAATCAATTTTTAGCCAATTAGGGCGGGGGAACAGTTAATCGGGGGATTAAAACTGTAGCAATTTGCAGGATGTGATATATGATGGCATAAATACATGAAATGGTAAAGAATAAATGAGATAATATTCAATACTGATTTCGAGGTGCCAGACAGTGCGATGGTTTTAAGTTTATTACGGACGGTGGCCAACCTGCATGCACAGGAGTTTTTCATGCAAGCAAACCAACGCGCGATAAACTCAAACCACCGCGCGAGTGTTTGTCATCTCATCATCAGGTTGAATTTTATCTCCTTCTGGGCTCTGGAAGGACCAGTGCACACCCAGGGTCAAACCAAGCAGTTTATGTGTACTGAAAGTAAATCAATATTTACAAATTAACATAGCTGGAATGAAATGCAACCCTTAAACAGTGAGGGTGTTAAAACAGAGGCTGAGAGCCTAGCTGCCCATGCAAGGGCAATTACTGGAAAAGAGACCACCATCGCGCGATGGAGTCACATCATCGCGCGATTGTTCTGACTGGACTTCCAGGAATTGCTTTGCATGCCTGGGTTCTAAGACATATTCAGAAGCTACCCAGGAGCATTCCAATATGAACAGGAAAGTAAACTAAACTGAACTATTGATTTTAGCATGCAACACGGTAAAATATATCGAATATCGTTAAGTAAGAAAACATGAAGCCATGTATTTATAACAGGGCAAGGATTCCATCCCCACAAGAACCTTATCACGCAGATGGAGAACCATCGCGCGACAGAATGGGTATCTCGCGTGGGTTCTCCTGTCCTCAGTAGCTTGTAAATTTGCTGGCTTTGGGACCAAGACTAATATTGATTACCAGCCCTGGCCCTGTCAGCCCCCCTCAGGGATCAACGCAGTAAAGGATGAAATTTATACCTTTGCTTGAATGATTGGAATATGGCTTGAATGAAGTGGTGTGGCTTTGGTAAATGAGAAAGTGGTAGTAGCTTTGGTAGATAGGAGATCAAGGTTGGAGTTCTTACTCTTCCTTTGAGTAATTTTTTTGGTAACCCCTTTGAAAGAGAACAAAGGGGGTCTTTTATAGAAAGAGGAGGGGTTTGTTGGTGGTGATGCAAGGCAATGCAGCCAGCCAACAATGCTGGCTGCACTTACTTGGTAGAGAAGTAGGGTGCAAAGTTGATGGGAGAGTGGGGGTTTAGGTGGTGCAAGGGTGGCCTTGCAAACGCCGTTCAGTCGATGGAACGGGGTCACATGGACCTGCAGACGCCTCATCATCACAAAATCCAGCTGGATACGACAGGTGTCGACCATCGCGCGATGGATTGAGACCATCGCGCGAGGGTTCTAGCTTCCCCGCGATGGTCAATCAGTCAAAGTTGGACTTTGACCAACACCTGGCAAGTAGAGCATCGCGCGATAGACTCAGTAAGTCGCGCGAGGGTCAAACCCTTAGTCAAGGTTTGGGGTTTAAAGGCTTCGGGGTCAGGGATGGGTTCCACACACACCAAACTCAAGCCATTTCATTCAATACTGTTCGTGACCTGATTCATCATCAGGGGAACAAGAAACTGACAAGAGATAAAATGACTGGGAAATCAGATTGGGGTGTCTACACAACTACTTCCACACCTTCTCAACCATCTGATCCAAATTCAAAATCACCACAGTTAATGGTCCAGCCAACTTCTTGCCCTTCTAAAAATCCAATCTCCAGTCTCCTACATACTTTAGCCACAATACCTGAAACCCCTTCTCTTGAACCAACCATTAAGTTTGATTCGGATACTGAATCCATAAACTCTATGCCAATTCCTCATGTTTTCATGATGAACCCAGAAAATTTTCCAGAGGAACATGTTGAAGATCCTATTATTGAAGAAGGTCCTGAGTTTGATACACCTCTAGAAATTCCAACCTTTGATTCCTTCTCACATTCCAACATCCATACCCAAGGTTTTTCCTTTGATACCATTCCCTCATCAAAATGGTTGGACAAACTTTATGAGATTCATGCTTGGTGTACTGCTGCTATGCTTTTCCCAAATGCTACGCTAAGTATTGTCATTACTAAGTGTACAACAAAATTCCTTGGCTGTCTTCGTCAATGGTACTTTGCTCTTGGTGAGTACCAACAGCTACAGCTTAAACAACTTCCAACCCTCGATCAATTCATCTCAGTCTTGCATACTGAGTTTCTTGGAGACCATAACAACACGAAAGAATTCGTTCGAGAAGAATATCTCAGCATGAAGTGTTGTTCATTCAAAAGAAAAGCCTTGGAGATCCATTATGACTGCATGTCTCAGAGATTCTATCTCCTCAACGGCATGGATGATGTCAACCTCAAACAAGCTTTTCTCAATTCCCTTCCTGAACCATTGAGAAATGAAACAACAAGGCTACTTCAAACAAAAGGATTGACGCTGAATGCAACATCCCTTGGCGGTATTTATCAGCACTCGTTGATTGCCTTAGAAAAATTGTTCAATCACCAGAAATTCCTTAGAACTCTTAAAGAACAGGGAAAACTTCTTGGCAAAGCATATAATCGACCAGATTTATCTATAAAATGCAAAGACAAGAAGTGCACTTACCGACCGTCATATCGAAAATCCAAACACTTTTAGAAATGGAAGTTCCAATCTCCAGGCAAGTTTTCGAAATTTTCAAAATCTGGCAAGTTCTCACGCCGGAAAAAATGGAAATCCTTCAAGAAGAAAAAATTCAGAGGGGAGCGAAAGTCTGATCGCTACTACATATGCAGAAAGAAAGGGCACTATGCTAAACAGTGTCCTAATAAAGCAGCATGACACAAAATGGTGACCTCTTTGGCTCTCATTGATGATGATCTTAAGGATGCTGATGTTGAATCTCTATTTTCCAGATGATGAAGCAAATGATGAAGTAGTCCTAGCATTCACCTTTGATGATTCAGATGACTCAGAATCAGATGATTCTTCTGATGAGTCTGACTCATTCCCCTATGAAATCCAAACATTTGGATTCTCAAACATCATGCTGACTTAGCCCTTAGCCAAGGTCAAAATCTTGCTTGGAAAATATGAGAAACCCAGACCAGTTATTGCCTTCTTTGATACTGGTGCAGCAGCCTCCATTCTCAACCCAGCAATTCTCCCCAGGTCCTACTGGCAATCATGTTTAAGATCCTTTACAGCAGCTAATGGAGAAACTTTTGTCATCACTCTAATCAGTAAGCCTGTTATCATCCAACTTTTCCCTGGATACACCATAAAACATCAAGTCTATGGTTCTGATCTTCCAGGAAAAGATTTATTGTTAGGCTTTGATATTCTCCAAATCTCAGCAAAGTCGCATGGCTCAAAAAAGGCTTGAAATATAAAAATTACCGGTTACCTTGGACCACTCAATCCAACCTCTTTTCCATAGAAACTTTCTCCTCCATCAAAGAAACCATAATTCAAACTTCTTATGCTGAATCCCATTCTCAGTTCCTTACCAAATGCTCCAACCCACTTTGGAAAAACCAAGATTTCTTCATTTCTTTTCCCTTTAAGAAAAATGAAGACATCAACCCCACAAAAGCTACTCATCATGGCATGAACCCAGAGCACTACCAGCTTGCTCTACAGGAGCTCCAGCAACTCCAGTCAGAAGGTTTGATCGAGCCCACAACCTCTCAGTGGGCATGTGAAGCATTTTATGTTAACAAAAGGACAGAGCAGATAAGAGGAAAGCTCCGCTTGGTTATCAATTACCAGCCTCTTAATCATTTTCTACAGGATAACAAATTCCCTTTTCCTCGGCAAAGTGTTCTTTTTGCAAACTTGCCTAAAGCTCAAATTTTCTCAAAGTTTGACTTAAAAGCAGGTTTTTAGCAGCTGGGCATCCATCCAAATGATCGTCCCAAAACTAGCTTTTGCATTCCAGATCACCACTTCCAGTGGTCCGTCATGCCTTTTGGATTAAAAACAGCCCCATCTTTGTTTCAAAAGGCCATGATTCGAGTATTTGCTCCCATTCTATCCTCAGCCCTCGTCTACATTGATGACATCCTACTTTTTTCTCCAGGTATTGAGTCTCATGTTGTCCCATTACAAATTTTTCATTCCCTAGTCCAAACCCATGGTATCATGCTCTCAGAGAAAAAGATGCTTTTTGCCCAACCAGAAATTGATTTTTTAGGGATGCATATCTCTAAAGGTCAATATACCCTCCAGCCTCATATAGCCTCACAACTTGACCATTTTCCAGAAGAAAATCTCACAGTCAAACAAGTTCAACAGTTCCTTGGAATTGTTAACTATATGGCTGATTTCATTCCTAATCTTGCCCAATACCGTACTCCTCTTTCAGCTCTACTAAAGAAAGACCTTCCTCCTTGGTCAGTCCATTGTACCAAAGCTATAAAAGACCTCAAAGTTGTAGCCAAAACCCTTCCTCCATTAACCATACCTTCAGATGGAAAAAGAGTTCTTCAGACAGATGCCTCTAACCTATATTGGGGAGCAGTTCTTTTAGAAGAAAATTCAGAACAAAAGGGCAGAATTTGTGGATATATGAGTGGTGCTTTCTCTTCAGCAGAACTTCATTACCACTCTACTTATAAAGAAATTCTGGCAATCAAAAGAAGCATTGAGAAGTTTGAATTTCATCTAATCGGTCATCATTTCTTGATTGAGACCGATATGATGAGTTTTCCCAACATGCTCAAGTTCAAGCAAAAGCACCTTTCCAAGGCAAAGTTACTCAGATAGGCAAATTGGTTTTCCAATTGGAGTTTTGATGCTGTTCACATAAAGGGAAAAACCAATGTCCTTCCAGATTTTCTGTCAAGGCTCAAAAAAAGAAATCAACCAGTTTTCCAAAACAAAACCATATTCATTTGTCCCTGGTTGTTTTCCAATGATTTCTTGTTTCCACCTAGTTAATCTTCCTGTCCACCTTCAGTGTCATCTTTTGGAGTTAACTCTTCTTTCCAGGTGTGTCCAAATGTGTCAAAACCTTCAACATCTCTGTATTTTCAAATATGGTCTTGATGAAGGTCCCATAAAAGGTCTACCTTTCCATCCTGTCTATCCTTTTCTCACCCGGTTTGAAGTATCTTACTATAATGTCTTTTATTTCAAAAAAGAAGCCTTTCTCCTCTTATGGTATTTAGTCGATGTGTATACTATAAGTGTCAGTTTCAATAAATCAGCAGTCTTGGTGTATTTAGCACATGCAGCATTTAATCAAGTCCATCCTCCAGAAGATTTCTTTTTGAAATTTCTTTCGCTCTTTGGAAGCATACCCTTCTGGTAGTCCTCTTTGGCGAATACTCGGGTGCCATGGCGGGATACGAGTATGCATCAAAAATCAAGACACCTCAATAGAGCATCCTGGAAACCCTTAGACCGAGTAGCAAATAAGTAATCATGAGGTCGCGCTCGGGGAGCTGCCTATGTATCCCATTGTAGGGATCAGACCTGCGTAGTTCATTGGGGCAAATGCAAATGGATAAATAGAATCATGCTCATGACAATGTTTATGATGCAAGCAAGTAGATGGGACTGACCCTCAAATCTTTAGAAATGGCACGGACCCTTGAATTTTTAAAAATGGGATGGACCCTTGAATTTTTAGAGATGGGACAGACCCTTGAAGTTAGAAATGGGATGGTCCCTTGAATTTTTAGAGATAGGATGGACCCTTGAATTTTTAGAAATGGCACAGACCCTTGAATTTTTTTTTTTAGAAATGGGACGGACCCTTGAATTTTTAGAAATGGGACGGACCCTTGAAGTTAGAAATGGGACAGACTCTTTTTACAGAAATCAAGTTTTGAGACTAGCCCAGGAGTCAATTGAACCTTTGAAAATAATTTTCAGACCATGGTGGCCCAAAAGGAATGAAGTGGGCCAAGGCCCAACCGAGGCCTGTTATCTTCTGAAGAATATTTTCAGCGCTGGTGACTTGGTCTTCAGCGCTGGGGAGTCGTTTCAGTTTCCAGACTATTTAACTCCCAACTGCCCACTTTTTAGGCATGCTTTTTCGTTTCATGTGCACAGTTATGGTGTTTGGGACGTCCCAAAACATCTTTAAAAGCAAAGGAATGACACCCTTCTTAATGTCCATCAATATCAGCATCTTCTTAAGAGAAACCTCCATGAATTCTTTTGTTTCCAATGGCGGATCTGAGAGCTTGAGTGCAGATTCTGGAGGATGAAGAAGCTCATCTTCAAGAGGTGGTCACGCTACTCCGAGCCCAACTCCTGTAGAGACTCGTAAATTTTTGTTATATAATTTTAATGTTTATAAATGGATAAGTGATGGATTAGTGAGAAAATTAAAGTTGGGGGTTAAAGTGCGAGAAGTTGAAAGTTATGGGTGTTAGTGAAATTTGTGCATTTGTGTGCCGTGTATAAACCTGGGAATTCTTTTTTCTCCATTTTTACTTTTCATCTCATCTCCCTCTCGGTTCTCTCTCCATTTCTCCTCCCATCTCTCAAAAACTCACCCAATCACTCAAAAACTTACAACAATCTACCTCAACTCCATCTTCTACATTCGTATTCGGGCTTCTATCGCGTTGGATAGAGCTCGATTGGGTGTATTTTTGCTTGATTTGGATTCCGGAAGTCAGGGTCCAATCAATCTCTATGTTTTGGGCTTGGATACTCGAGGTAGGAAATTCTACCCATCTTTATATGTTATTTGAGTGTTTCTATGCCTTACTCGAGTTTGTATTGGTTGTCATTGGGATTGGATCGAAATTTGCATTTTTCTGTCAAAATCGCCAAAATTTCCGGATTCCTACCGATAGGACCTTTTTTTCTCTACCGGTAGAATTTTGTCGCTTCGATAATGTGTACCCACTGTTTTGAGTCTGTACCGGTAGGATTTGTTCCCTACCAGTACCATTTGTTTTCCTACCGGTAGAATTTTTGTGAGATGAAACCTTGACCCTACTGATTCCAGGTTGTACCGGTAGGTGCCAAATTCCTACCGGTAGGCCATCCAATAAAAGTCAGATTCCCCTGGACCATTGAAGCCTCACTTTTTCCCAAAGTCATAAGCCATCTTTGTGGGGTACATGATTTATATATATATATATATATATATAAAATAAGAATTTAGCAGTTTGCTTGTCTCCCTAATCAACGTGATATACATAGGGATTGTCCAAATTGATAGGACATTGAAGTTAAAAATTTGGGCTTTTTGCAAGACACTTGTACGAATGGTACACTTGAGTACGTGAACAACGCGCGAACAATCGGGGCCCATCGACAGGTGGGTGCCTGGCAGGGGATTTCGGGGTTCCATTAATAGCCCAGCAAGAGCTAATGCTCGTATTGAATTCAAGGCCTTAACTACAAGGTGGGTGCTTGGCAGGGGATATTGGGATCCCATAAATAGCTCGGCAGGAGCTTTGGCTCAAGCACACAGAGGATACGATAAGTTGAGACACAAGTTAAATGAATGTGACTTATGAGTTTAAATGAAAGAAGGATTGAAGATATTGGGACACTTGATCATAATAGTTGTGCTTCCTCCGTTGTCATTTGATTTCCCATCATTTGTTCTTTCATTTAGCTCATTTGCATATAGAGTTTGCGTAGACTTTTCTACTGGGTTAGTATAGCTCAAGCTTGTATTATTTTTAGGTCCCGGATCACTAGCTTGCATGACTGGAGTGCTTGACATGTGGACATTATTTTTGAAAGCTTACCGAAGAAGTTACCTATTCATCTTTGTAATTTCTTTTGAAAGATTTATTTTTAACTAAAATTGTAATTCTTTTGACTTGGAATATTGTAACCCTTAATCCTCTTTGATATTTGACACTTATGTTAATTTGGGACTGTCGAGCCGATGATGTAATATTTTGGGAACTATTGGACTTTGAAATGCCAATACAGAAGGGAAAATGTTGAGCTCTTTGGGGTACCGTACGAACATTGTGAGGATTTTTATTACAAAATCCTTTATATTTATGTTGAAAATTGAGGATGTGACAACTTTGTATCATAGCATAGGTTTGGAACACCTAGAGACTGTGGGGAGACGTTTCATCTCATGGGTTCAAAACGTCACGCCTTTTTAACGTAACTTGTGCATGCTTGTCTGACTAACATTTGTGTGACTACTTGGCATTGCATTTACATTATCGTAGAGTGGTGTAGAGTTATTAAACTGTGTTGGAAAGTCTGGAGCCTTGATCTCATAGTAATAATGTTGTGATTAATAGTTTTTCCTCTTATATCATGTAGTAATTAAGATGCCTCCGAAGACGCAAGTTAGACGGGGTGCGGTAGGAAACCAAGGAGGTCATGGTCGTGGCCGGGGCCGTGGGTTACCTCCTAAGGACGAGGTTAGCCAACTTGGGGAAAATCCTGTTGGCAATTCGGAGGTCGGGGCCGGTCGGGGTGCAGAAGTACCACCTAATCAGACTTAATTTGCTAGGGACCTCGTCACAGCACTTACAGCTGCAAATCTTTTAAACCAAGCTCCTAGGGAGAATGTCGAGGATCGAGCCATGGTAGCGATGAGGGAGTTTAGCCGTAGGAACCCTCCGGTGTTCGATGGGACTAGTAGTGATCCTTTGGTAGTCGACCACTGGCTAAATCAAATCCGTAAACTCTATAGAGCTCTAAATATCACTGAGGACAACATCAGAGTGGGTATCGTGGCCGTTCAGCTAGTTGGGGAGGCCGACAAATGGTGGGAATTTGTCCTGGAGAGTAAAAAGGATGCTAGGAGAGCGGCGAGAACCGCAGCTCAAGTGAACAAACCGGACATTGAGAATTTGACATGGGCTGAGTTTGAGGCACACTTTGAGGAGCAGTACTTTCTGGAGACTTCACGGGAAAATTTGAGGGATCAATTTGAGAAGTTAGAACAAGGGAGCATGACCGTGTCAGAGTACGCACAGAAGTTTCAATCTTTATCTCATTTTGTGCCAGAGTTGGTGGCGACGGAAGAGAGGAAATGTAGACACTTTGAGAAAAGGCTGCATAGTACCTTAAGGAGGATGGTAATGGTGCAACGCAAGACTAAATATGCCGAGGTAGTTGAGTGTGCGATAAGTATTAAGATAACGAAAGAAGCGCAATGGAATAGGGGAGTTTGGGAACCGCGACAACAAATCGTGAGTGCGAGTTCTTCATCAGGAAGCTTTGAGCTTTGGGAGTCAGGGGAGGAAAAGGCCAAGGGAACCATCTCAGACACCGCACGGTAGTTCATCGCACTTTAGGCCGCCGCCTTCTTCTTCGGGGACTCAGGGTGTCTCATTTAGACCTCCAACTATGTGCTATAAGTGCAATCAACCTAGGCACATTCATGCACATGTCCACACCTCGAAAACGCTTGTTATGTTTGTGGGAAGACGGACCATCTTGCTAGGAATTGTCCTCGGGGGTCGGGAGTGCATAGTGAGTCAGGTTCCATGCAACAGCCAAGAATGGGGCATAATGTGGGCCAGTAGTTTAGGGGCACTCAGAGGTAGCATGTAACGGCCCAGATTTTCGGTAAATAAAAATTTCGTTAAATATTTGAATTTTATTTTAATTACTTTAAAATTCCTGAAGTTTGTCATAATTGCATTTTTGCCCCTTGAAATTCATTTCTTGACTTATAAGCCCCGCTTGACAAACCTAGTTAGATTCTAACCAGCTAGTTGGAATAACCAAACTAAGAACTCACTTAGTTTCTTTTCCCTAACCGCAAATGGACCGTTTTGCCCCTCGTGAACCTTTTGAACCTTTTTAACCCTAGACTAAGAATTGATTATTCATTTTCTTTTAAATATTTTGGTTTTATTCTTTGTCCATTGGACAATAAATGTTAGGGCAACTATTATCCAATGGATAATAGAAACCCCAATTCTTTTATATAAAAGTATACTTGGTTAAAGTACTAGCATTATAAAAAAATAGACTTTTTAAATACTTTAAAGTACTTTTTGACTATTTTAATATATAATTTCCCTAGCAACTATTATCCATTGGATAATAGAAGTTAGGAGATTTATTACCCAATGGGTAAAAGGTTAGTCTTTCACCTAAGTACATGGGTTGATTAAATTAATCTTTTTCTTTAAACCATGTGCGTGAGTACATAATATTGTAATATGAAAAGTACTTAGTACTAGGATTCCTAAAGTACCCTTTTACTTATTTAATGTTGGGGTTTTGAACTACTTAAGGTACAAGGAACCCATGGTTATATTATTTTATTACATGGAAGGTTAAAGTATGGCCTTAAGTACACATGTGCCTAATTGTTAGTTTATTAAGAAAATCTTGATCTTTTGATCTCTAGTACAAAAAGTACTTACTTTTTTATTTGTTATCTTGCATTATATGTACTTATATACATATATATGTACCTTGGCAAGAGAGTGAGAAGGAGAGAGGGAGAGAGGAAGCCGAGAGAGGGGAGAGGAGAGAGAGGGCCGAATGGGGAGAGAGGGAGAGGGAGAGATTTGGTTGGTACTTGGCTTTGATCTTCCATTGTACCTCAAAATCCATGGGATTTTACTCTTCCAACCAAAGACTTAACCTCCATTGTCCTCTTTGTACAATTATCAATGGTTTCACACTAGAATCTTGTACATCTACCAATTGTTTAATCTTGTTCACACCTCATTTCTTCCAAGAATCAAATCCAAGTACTAGACCTAGCCATGCAAACCTAGGATCTTGGCCTTGATCTTCCATGTGAACATGACTTTATGGAATAAAAAAATTGAGTTGTAGAGAGAGAGAGAGGGGCCGGCCATCAAGGAGGGGGAGGGGAAGCTTGCCTATAAATAGAAGCCATTCCAAACATTGAACTCACACCTTCAAGCAATTGCTCTTCCTTCTCTCTAGAATTTCAAGTGTTCTTTGTTCTTGAGTTCTTGAGGAAAACCACCAAACCACTTCCAAAAACCACTCATAGATCCTTAAAGTAGTCTACTTTAGTAAGTAAAGTTGTTTCTAGGAAATCTCTTTTCCTTTTGAAGCAACCGAAGGCCGTTACGCCGCCGATTTCAAAATCGACGACCAATTCTTCGTAGCCGACTACTGCCAAGAAGAACGGTAGTTTAATCTTGCCCCTTTAACTCTAGTGTTGTTTTTAAATCATATGTTAAAGAATATAATGTTATTAGTAGTTAACTTTGATTATTTCTTTTCAAAGTAGATAAGGTTATCTTTATCTCAAGTATTCGTATTTTGATCTTTACGATGGTTATGAGCATGCATATATGAATTGCTTGTATTAGTTGTAAAGCATAAGTGATTTTTCACTCCAAGGGCGTCCGAACATGTGGCGTTATGCTTTGAGTGTTGATTTGAACATGATTTGCAATATAGAGTTGGATGATCTTGTTGGATTACGATGAATGATGTTTACTTTTGTCCTGCCTCAGAGTCTTTGCATGTAAACAAGACATGAGAACCGAGAAAGTAGAAACATGACACCTAGGGTGTGGTTGACAAGGAGAATATGTTTTCCGAGGAAAAAGATATTTTAGAAACTACATAATGACCATTTCGAGGGTATTATGGGTGTGTGTGTTCCAATGGGAATCCGGAATAACGAAACCATTGTGAGGTTGTGTGTGTTCCCATGGGAAACTGGAGCGGCAGAACCATGGTGAGGTATAGCTTGGTAATCCGTGGAGAGGAGCCAATGCAATGTGTGCCAATGGGAACCCGGCGCGGCAGAACCATTGTGAGGATACTCGGGAACCCGGCGCGGCCGAACCGAGGTTGGGTGTGTAGCTTGGTTATTCACGGTATGGAGCCAATACAAATGATTTTGAAAAGGGTGTGTGTGTGGCTTGGTTATCCGAGGTACGGAGCCAATGCAAATGATTTTGAAAGGCTTGGTTATCCGAGGTACGGAGCCAATGCTAATGATTTTGAAAGATTGTTTTGTAAGTGGAAAATGGTGACACGTTCTACGACGAGTCGCGTAGGAGAAACTCCAAAATTTTGGACACCAACGATAGTTGAATAACGAATATGGATGTGCCATCGTTACTGTCTGTTGTTAAGTTATGGGTTAGTGGATAGGGTTTACTCTATTGAGCTTTCGTAGCTCATGGTGTTACCTTTTTGGTGATCCTGGCATATTATATGGGTGGCGACGCCAGTATAATGTGTCAGATCTCATAGACGAACAGGGCGAGATCTTCACCTTGGAGGCCTTTGGAGCTGAAGGGCTGGCTAGGATGGAGGAGCAGGCAGAGCTGTAGTTAGGAACTCTAGTATTCCTTCCTTTTGTAATAAAAGTACTCTTGTGAGAGTTATGTTGTAATAAAGAGCTAGACTCTATTTTGAAATTTCAATAAAATGTCTTATTTAACGTACCCAAAATTTGGGGCGTTACACAGCAACAGCCTCACTTCCGTTAGACTACGTCAGCTCAGAGTTCCGGGGTTAATTAGGGAGCGAGTTTTTCCGCATCTACTCAGGGTTCCGCTTAGAGGGGAGGTTTTGTGCAGGGTCAGGGTACCCAGGGACGAGTTTTCAACATCACTTCTGCTATTTCACCTATCGCTTCCCAGGCTCCAGAAACTTCTGTTGTGAGGGGTACGTTTCTTTTGTTCAATTCTCTTGCTAAAGTACTCTTTGATTCTGGAGCATCGCATTCATTCATTGCTGCATCATTTGTGTGTGCCTTGGAATTGGAATCGGAGACTATTAGTCCTCCTTTGTTTGTCGAAACACCTCTAGGGGTAGAATGCCTCTTGATCGTATTTGTCGAGATTGTGAGTTGATTATTCGTGATCGTCGCTTCTTGTTCGACTTCTTCGTCTTAGGAATGTCGGGGTTTGATCTCAGTTTGGGAATGGACTGGTTGTCCATGTTTCATGCTACCATCGATTGTTTCAAGCGTCGAGTTCGTATTTGTCCTCCCGAGGGTCCTTGTTTCGAATTCTATGGGGAACTTCGCGAAAAGTTGAACCGTATTTGTGTAGGTCTCGGGAAAGGGAGTTGGTTTATGCTATGTTGGCGAGCTTAACGTTAGATGAGGATGCCTCTATGCGCGGAGAGTTACACTTGGTGGTTTGTAACTTTTCGGATGTGTTTCCAAAAGAGTTGCCGATTTACCTCCCAAGAGAGAAGTCGAGTTCACGATAGACTTACTTCCCGGTACCGCTCCTATCTCCGTACCTCTGTATCGTTTCGTGCCCGCCAAATTGAGAGAGTTAAAGACTCAGTTGCAAGAATTGGAGAACCTAGGATTTATCCGTCCTAGCACGTCTCCGTGGGGAGCACTGGCTTTGTTTGCCCAAAAGAAGGATGGTTCACTCTGTTTATGCGTTGATTATCATAAGCTCAATCGCGTAACCGTTAAGAACAAGTGTCCTATGCCTAGAATTGACGATTTGTTTGATCAACTCTGAGGTGCCACTTGCTTTTCCAAAATCGATTTGAGATCCGGTTATCACCAATTAAGGGTTCGTAGAGAGGATATTCCTAAAATCGCTTTCTGTACTAGTTATGGCCATTATGAGTTCGTTTTGTTATGCCTTTCGGATTGATGAATGCTCCAGCTACATTCATGGACTTGATGAATCGTATTTTCCATGCTTATCTTGATCGCTTTGTCGTCGTCTTTATGGACGACATTTTGATCTATTCGCCTACGGAGGAGGAACACCAAGCCCATCTTACCATTGTTCTTGAACTCTTGAGACAGCACCAATTGTATGCTAAACTTAGTAAGTGCGAGTTTTGGTTATCCGAAGTCAAATTTTTGGGTCACGTGGTTTCGAAAGGTGGAGTATCGGTTGATCCAGGAAAGATAGAGTCCATTATGAATTGGCAACAACCGAAGAACGTGTTTGAGATTCGAAGCTTTTTGGGGTTGGCCGGATACTACCGCTGTTTTGTTCTAGACTTCTCAGGTTTAGCGGCATCGATGACTAGATTGACGCGTAAGGGAACCCGTTTTGTTTGGAGTAACCAGTGTGAAGCAGCAATTAGTGGATGAGGCAGGTTTTGGTGAGTTCATAAGGACTCTTTCCCTGGTTAGAAATGACCATGCTGTCCTGGTAGCACTTGCAGAGAGGTGGAGGGATTCCACCAACACCTTCCACCTACCACCCGGGGAAATGATAGTGATGCCCACAGACTTTGTAGCGATCACAGGTTTGAGGGTTGGAGGAGAGCCCATCCCGTTTGACTCGGGCATCCATGAAGACCGAGCGGTAGTAGAGTGGTTTCTAGGAAGAATGCCCAAAATTGAGGAGGGGATGGTGAGGTTCGAACCATTCAAGAGGTACCTGGATAGAAAGGTGGCCACGGAGCAGGAGGCAGAGCAGATGGCGAGGGCATATCTGTTATACCTCTTTGGTGATTCCCTGTACCCGAGTAGGTGTAGCAAGGTGCACCTGTTGTACTTGCCGACACTAAGGGACTTGAGGACGGCCTCACGCTTTGACTGGGGCGGAGCTGCACTTGGCGCAGCCTATGGCTTCTTGGGAGACTCATCAACGACGGAGCAGGGAGCAGCTGGATATTGGAGGATCTGGGAGGTATGATTTCAATAGAGTAAAGTACAATTTCAAATTATACTTGCATCCGTTTGACTAAATAGTTTGCTTGAACATGTGTTTGCATGACTGTATATCCTTTGACTGATGGACTTTGCATGTTTAAACATTATATAACTCCAGGCTTATGAAGTGTTGCAGATGTATCCGCTAATGTGCAAACATCCTGACTTGAGCACCCTCCCTCACGCACTCATCTAGAGTAAGGAGAACATGGGAACGAAAGAAGGTAGAGGCGATCTAAATGCCTTTTGGTTGTACTTGGACGAGCTGAGAGCATCACAGGTATAACACGAAAGACTTCCATAGTTAACCATGCAATCTCTTTATTGCTTTAATGTGGTCGCCGATTAATTGTATGAATTGCCTGTTTGTCCACTTTGCAGATCAACTGGGATCCTTGGAGAGTGGCGGGGCCCGAGCTCGAGTACTTGGCTAGGAGCAGAGCTGTCACAGCTAGCAGAGTGTTGCTGGAGTGGGCCTTTGGCTGGCAATGGTACTTGGGAGATCGAGTGACATGCCAGTCACTCGGCTATGCTGAGTTTCAGGTGCCGGGGCCACTTCCACCATGGGCCTCACATACTAGCGAGTACAGACAGGCCGAGCTAGAGATATTCACACAGCCTGACACTAACTTGACACGCTTCTTTCATCCTGATATGGACTATGCCACATACCAGAGAAAGCGCTTGGCAGGGCCACTTGGCGTTAGGGCTTTCAGAGAGATGCAAAGTCGGGCTCGTGGAGCTGCTGAGGAGAGGAGAGCTGCTGCAGATAGACAAAGAGGTGGTGAAGGCCATGTAAGGCGAAGCTTGAGTGGACCAGTAAGAGGTGGGCCACCAAAATTGTTGTGGAATATCTCAGTGGTGGACAATCAGGGGAACCCGACAGAGATACACCTTGCACCTGCAAAAGTTGAGCTCGCACTAGTGACTGTCCCAATAAGATTTAATTTCCATTATTGCATCTTGATACACCTGAATTATTGTTGAACTATTGAATAACACCAAATTGTATTTGCAAGTTGTAGACACCCCAATCTGGGCTTCCAGATTAGTTTACTTACGACTTTTGATTCCCCGATGATGAAATGGATCAAGAACACCCCGAGAATGATAGTGTGTTTAAGCTTTGAGTGTTTGCAAAACCCTTAAACCCAACCTAGCCTAAGCCACTTCAAAAACCAAAAACCCAGCTGGTCCGCACCAGGGCGCAACCATCGCGCGACAGACTCACTCCATCGTGCGATAGTGCGCCAGGGCGCACCATCGCGCGACAGACTGACTCTGTCGTGCGACGGTCCAACCTACCACCAACCTTTCTGAAGGAGGACAGTTGGCCACCAATGCAACTTCAGCCAGGCCTCGTGGACTGGCTGAACTCCTCTGTTTCCAACCAGATTCACCTCCATTCCTCCCTATAAATACCCCACTCTTTCTTCCATTGAAAGGGTTCCAAAATGGAAATGTTAAGCACAAGCTCTAGTGTTTTTCTTCCAAATTCACATTCCTCAAATACTTAAACACCTCAATCAAGCCTCAAACACATCAAAGCTCAACACCTTTCAAACCCAAAACCAAAGGTATAGCTTACCTTTGTTCTATTTCAGTTCTAATCTCTGAGGGAGGCTGGCAGGGCCAAGGCTGGTAATCAATACCAGTCCTGGCCCTAAAGCTGGCAAGGTTTCAAAAACCGTCATGGCAAGAACTAGCGCGCGATGGAGCCACTCTCTCGCGCGACGATTTTGATCATCGCGCGATGGTCCTCGTGGGGATTGGTGTCTTGCTGTTTTTGTGTTTATTTACGTATAAATCACCCTGCAAGCATGATAATAACCTGTTTACTGCTTTCCTTAGTATAAACTGCTAGTTTGTAGTTAGTTTGTGTTTCTGTTGTTTCGGAGTACCCCTGGGATCATTCTGGACCTGTCCCAGAACTCAGAAATGTGTAAACCAAGCACTGGTCTGGTTGCGCCAGGGCGCGACCATCCCGCGCCAAGGCGCACCATCGCGCGACAGTGCGCCAAGGCACACCATCACGTGCCAGGGCGCACCCTCGCGCAACAGAGTGAGTCCATCGCGCGACAGTTTGCCTCTGACCAGTGAATGGCCTTGCACGGGTAGCTCAGCCTTAGGCCATTATTTTGTCCCCACACTGTTTATGGGGTGTTTTATTAATTTGTAGGGCTTTTCAGCCTTTAAACTGTATATAATACTGCTATATGAACTACGTGGTTTGTCCTGGGTGTGCACTGGTCCTTCTAGAGCCCAAAGGGTTTGAGAATAAGAGTTGTGGGTTTGAGCTCACCGGCGTGCGCTTGTCTTGGAATTATGCGCGCAAGAGTGAACAGCATGCAGTGACTTGTTCAGTGCATTCTGGTTTCTTCCTATGCACGTCACTCCAAAACAGGGGCTTTCCAATTTGTTTAAACTCCCATAGTAGTCTATTCTCATCCTATACTAATTGCTCATCCATGCTATCTATCACATCCTGCAAACATGTTACAGTTTTAATCCCCGATTAACTGTTCCCCCGCCCTAAATGGCTAAAAATTGATTAATTAAACATAATCACAAACAAACAATGTTTTCGCAAATGCCTAAGTAGAGATTGATCTCCGGACTGGGTGAGAGGGGTGCCATAAAACCCTTCCCCTCTCGTAACCTGACTCCCGAACCCAGATATGGTTATGACGGACTGGTTCCTTAACTTTTTCAAATCAAATAGCGCGGCAAGTGCTTCGAAATACGGTTCCTTGGGTGTCGGACCTTCAAACCCGAGTGGCGACTCTGTATCTTTGCGAGTGCTTGTCGTCCAGCTTAAAAGCGCTCCCGTGAATCGGCAGCATTTTTCTCTTCTCAAGGAGGGGAACGGAATCCCTTCCCGAGGAAAGAAAAATCGGACATCGCATGCCCACAGTGGCGACTCTACTGGGGATCGAATCAATATTGTTTATATTTAGAATTTAATACGCTTGAGAACAATCCCACAAAAGTCTGTCAAAATAGTGAGCTTCGCGCTGCTAAAGAAAGGATTGGTGATTTAACAGGACCTCGTGTCCGGCCATCCAATCTGGGGCTTTTCCGATTGTTCTCTCGTGTAGTTTTTTCTAAGTATTTATCAATAAAGAGAGCCAAATTTGAAACGGCATTTTGCGAATTTGCGATTCTGTTCCATTAATCAATTTCTTTGGCATCTTCATTAGCATCGATGTTGGATAGCCCCGTTGGATCATTTTGGCAATCCGGCACGGTTTATCGGAGCCCGAGGACCCCAAATGACTAACAACCTTCAACGATGATGAGTCATTCTACCGTTCGACTGTTGCTCTGCGATTATGCGGGCAGCAGGAGGTATATCTTGGCTCTAGTCCGAGGAACCTGTTACAAGCCAAAACCAGCCTTTGTATATACAAAGCATTAGAACTCTCCAAACTAGGATAGGTACCTACAGGGTAAGATTACTTGCATCTAACCCCCATATACTGTTTACGTGTTATTACTTTCCCTATCGCATGCGCTGTACGTACATTATTTTGCATAGGAGCATGCATAGAGTGGTTCTTTCTTTCGAGTTTGTCTTGCGCAATCTAAGACGTTGTTGGACCCGATGAGGAGTCGTTCATTCTGTCGAATGTTCGTTATCAATCGCAAAGTCCTTAGTTCAATGAGACTTTGAGAAATCAAAATTTACTACATCCTTGGCTCATGCCCGGTTGAGAATTCAACCGAAAATATGGAACAACAAAAGTAGTGATGCCGTGTCACTGGCGCCACCCAGGTTGAAGTGCGAAGTCACTATGCACCGCTATGTTCAAGGTTAAGGTGCCATGTCATCACCACCGAGTTGTTCCAAATTCAAAGTTGATCCTTCAAATGGGACTAGTCGAAGATTTAGTAAATTTTGACATCTTTTAGGATCTGACGATCTACTCAGGGACACATGGCCGAAAAGAATTCTGAGGATTCTGGCGACGTCTGAAATTCGTGAGGCAAACTCGTCTCTGTCTTTGTACATACATACTGTTTTGCGTAGAAGCATGTTTAGGGCGGCTTCTAGGTTATCTCTCTTTCGAGTCTGTCTCATGCCCATAAGGACGCTGCTAGACCCGATGAAGAGTCGTGCATCTCGATGGTGCACGTTGCTAATTTTCAAAATCCTTAGATCAACAAGACTTTGGGAAATCAAACCTTTTTAAGTCCTTGGCTCATGCCCGATTGAAGTTTCAACCGAAAATAAGGAACCACAAATTATGGATGTCGTGTCACTGGCACTACGCAGGTTGAAGTGCGAAGTCACTATACACCGCGGCGTACAAAGTTAAGGTGCCATGTCATCAATACTGAGTTGTTCCAAATTCAAAGTTGAAACTTCGAGAATGGAATAGTCAAAGGCTTAGACTATTTTGACATCTCTTGGTGTTAGTTGATCTATTCAAAGGATACACCCTCAAAAAGATTTCCGAGGATTCTAGTAGCGTTTGAACATCATGAGACAGACTCGTCTATAGTTGTAGAGTCTAGGAGGACACCGACGACGATGACGTGTACATTGCTTTATTCTTGTACAAAGCTTGCTGCAGGAACGTCACTGAACTTTCATTACTTTACTTTCAAAGCTTCGGGTCATTGCATCATCAGAGAGTACCGAATAGAAGAGCCAAACCTACTTGGGTTAATCTGTCGGGGTTGTTACACCTTCGCTTCCAAGGTTATATCACCTACCTCGTTCATTAATTCAGAATGGCAGCACAAATGGAGTTGCCTGAGCTCAAGAAAGCTGTAGAGGAATTGGGTCACAAGATGGACAAACAGATGATTATGGTCCAGGGACTCGTTGGCCTCATTACATCTACAGCCCCGCAGCCAGATATGGGGCTAGTCAAAGAACCTCTTCAAGCCTACCACTCTCCAACGGTTGGAATCAAACTATGCTCAGGAGACATGTTCAACGACTTGGTTGAATTCCATGAGGCTAGGACTCACTCGAAGGAGGATATTGATTCCTTTGTCGAAGCCATTGCCAAAAGGGAGGACATGCTTAGTGATGAATTCAGCCCCGAGGGCAAAAGAATGCATCCTGTTAATGAGGCAATGTGTTGCAACTGCAAAGCAAACAAGGGTCCTGTTTTGAACTCTCAATTCACTCGCCGGAACTCACCGAGGGTTTTTGTAACGCCCCGAATTTTGGGTACGTTAAATAAAACATTTTATTAGAAAAACGAAGCGAGTCTAGCTCGTTATTACATCATAACTCTCGTAAGAGCATTTGAAATACAAAATAGGATGACAAAGAGGGAACTAAGGGTCCTACTCTACAGCTCCTCTTTCCTAGCCAGCTCCTCGGCTCCGCACGGCTCCAAGCTGAAGATCTCGCCCTGCTCATCTATGAAGTCTGACACATTATACCAACGTCGCCACCAATATAATATGCCAGGGTCACCAAAAGGCAACACCGTGAGCTACGAAAGCTCAATAGAGTAAACCCTACCCACTAACCCATAACTTACCAACAAACGATCATAGAAATCACATAAATGACGATAACACATCCACATTCACTATCTATCGTTGGTGTCCAAGATTTCCCGATTTCTCTTACGCGACTCTTCGTAGACCGTGTCAACGTTTTCCACTTACAAAACCATCTTTCAAAATCCTTTGCATTGGCTCCGTACCGCGGATAACCAAGCCTTTCAAAATCATTTGACATTGGCTCCGTACCGCGGATAACCAAGCCACACACACACCCTTTCAAAATCATTTGACATTGGCTCCCTACCGCGGATAACCAAGCCACACACCCAACCTCGGTTCCGCCGCGCCGGGTTCCCGAGTATCCTCATAATGGTTCCGCCGCGCCGGGTTCCCATTGGCACACATTGCATTGGCTCCTCTCCGCGGATAACCAAGCTATACCTCACCATGGTTCCGCCGGTCCGGTTTCCCATGGGAACGCACACAACCTCACAATGGTTCCGCTATTCCGGATTCCCATTGGAACACACACACACACATAATGCCCTCGAAATGGTCATTATGTAGTTTCTAAAATATCTTTTTCCTCGGAAAACTCATCGTTCTTTGTCAAACACACCCTAGGTGCCATGTTTCTACTTTCTCGGTTCTCGTGTCTCGTTATCATGCATAGACTCCGAGGCAGGACAAAAGTAAGCACTAACAAGATCATTCACTCTACTCAAATCAACGCTTAAAGCATAACGCCACATGTTCGGACGCCCTTGGAGTGATAAATCACTTATGCTTTATCGTGTCACAAGTAATGCAAGCAATTCATATATGCATGCTCATATTCATCTTTAAAGATCAAAACACAATTAATTGACATGAAAAGTAATTCAAGATAACATACTTATACATAGGGATAGGGATAAGGGTATCCTACCTTGATCCGAAACTAGACGGGGCCGAATAAGCAAGTTGGAAGATCCTACGGGTGGTGAAACTCACGAATCTGGCCCGAACTTCGGACGGCAGTAACGCGGTCAATCTTTGGCCGAATACGATCGTTCTTGGGTCCAGATCGAAGATCAAGAAACCCTCTACAACTTTCGTGAAGAAAGTTGGTCCTAGAAACTAATTGAAGTAGGAGAAAAATTGGGATAAAGGAAGTGACAGTAAGCTGTCTGGAAATAAAAATCCCAGATTTTTACTGAACTTCGGATGACGATATCTTGGTCATTTCTAATCCGATTGGGGTGATTCTTGAGCCTAACTTCAAGGTTTTGAAGTGCTCTACAACTTTCCAGAAGGAAGTTGATCCTAAAAACTATCCTAGACAGGAGAAAATGGAGGATTTCCGACGGGACAGTAGGCTGCCCAGAAACTGGAAATGGTTTTCTAGAGAGAAGGAAGAGCAAAGCTTTGAAGGTGTGATCTTTGAAGCTTGGAATGGCTTCTATTTATAGGCCAAGACCTTGGCTCTCTCTCCTCTCTTAAGGCCGGCCCCCCTCTCTCTCTTTCTCTCTCAAATTTGACACTTGGCATGCCAACTAGAAAGATCAAGGCCTAAACCTTAGGCTTGCATGGCTAGATTGTGATTCTTGCAAGACTTGGTGGGCAAGGAGGTGTGAACAAGATTAAACAATTGTAAATGGTACAAAGGAGGACCACAAAGGACTAGATTTTTGGCTAGGAAGAGTTCACACCAAGGATTTTGAAGTACAAAGGTAGTTCAATGTCAAGTACACAACAAATCTCCCTCCCTCTCTCCCTCACAACCGGCCCCCCCCTCTCCTTTCTCCCTTGGCCGGCTGGTCCTCTCTCTCTCTCCCTCTCATTCTCTTGCCAAGGTACAAAAAATGAAAGAAAACCAATAAAAAAGTAGTACTTTGGTACATAAGATCAAAAGTAGCCTTAAAAGGCTAGGATTCTCCTTTAACCCAACAATTGGGCACATAGTACTTTAAGGCAATAAGTATAATATAACCATGTACCTTGTACACTAGGAAGAATCAAATCCCTAATAGAAAATAGATAAAGGGTACTACAAGAATCTAGTACTAAGTACCTTCTTAAAAATATGTAATACTTTCACATGTGGGTTAAAGAAACCATTAAACTAATTAAACCCCATGGTACTTTGGAAGACCAACTCTTTTATCCAATGGTTAAAAATTCCTCTAACATCTATTATCCAATGGATAATAGTTATTAGGTCAATTATATACCAAAGAAATCCCCAAAAGTACTTCAAGGTAATTAAAAAGTATTTTTCTTAATATTCTTAGTACTTTGACCAAGTATTCATTTGATAAAAACAATTGGGGTTTCTATTATCCAATGGATAATAGTTGCCCTAGCAATCTTTGTCCAATGGACAAAGAATAAAACCAAAATAATTAAAAGAAAAAGAATATTCAATACTTGTTCTAGGGTTCAAAAGGTTCAAAGTGTCCAAGGGGGGCAAAACGGTCATTTTGCGGTTAGGGAAAAGTAACCAGATAGCTTCCTAGCTTAGTTACTCCAACTAGATGGTCAAAAGCTAGTTAGGCTTGCTAAGTAGGCCAAAGCGCAAATAAACGAAAGTTTAAGGGCAAAAATGTAATTTTGACAAACTTCAAGAATTTAAGGAAATTCACGCAATAACAACGAGATTTTTATTCGTTAAAAATCGGGGTTGTTACAGTTTTCTCATGTTTCGATGCACCTTTGGCCTCGGTCTATGAAAGGCTCCTCGATGCTGGTTCCATCAAGCCCCTCAATCCAACTTCATTGCCCAAGAATCCCTCTGCCAACTTCAAATATAACCTCTTTTGCACCTACCATCAAATGCCTGGCCATTCAACCAATGCCTATTTTCGACTTCGACATGCCATTCAAGATCTCATCGATTGTGGCATCATCCTAGCCCCATCTCTGTCAAAAGTTACCACATCCAAATCTATCCCCAATATCATCCCAGAAAATCAACCCAAGCCGACTGTACCCATCCCGTCCGAGCTCGAGGACAGCTTCCTGGCCACAGTTTGTGTAATTAGGACTTTCTCTGCCAAAATCTGGACTGACAATGATGAGGGGCTTGCAAAGGGGAAGACTGACCGGCTGAGGTCCATTGATCAAAGGAGCACCGAGTAGGTTTGGTCGAAGAAGCTGAAGTGCTGTTGTTTGGACCTGACACCTGCTGGATCCTACCTCTTTTGTGGAAGCTAAGAGTAGCTGTTAAAATTGCATTTTCAAACCACGTCTAGTTTGCATTGGCATTTTGTCTGAGTCTGACACAGTATCTATCAAGTTGTCTAAGTCTAGCTTTGTGTCGGAGGTTGTGCCTCTTGGCCCTCCATGTCGTAGCTTTTATTCGAGTCTTTTGTTGTACTTGGCAACCCCGAGGGGCTTTCTTTATGATATGCATTATCTTGCTTCTAAGTGCTTTGCTGGCTTTTGAATAAACTGTGTCGACCCTAATGACAAAGGGATAGATTTCGATGGGATTATCCCCAAGGAAATGTGTTCCCTCGCCGAAAGGGAAGACGAAAGGCATGCTCAGCCTATAATTTGAAATTGTAGTTTTCAATAAACTTGAAAGATGAAGTAGACCCCCGAATGGTTCGACACTGTCTCCAGAAAAGCATTGTGCCCGGTCAGATAGGCTCGAAAAGTTCATCAATGTCTTGGCATGGTCTCACAAAGACACGCTCGGTGTTGATCCTGAGATAAAAGGACAACAAATCCCCCCGCTACTAGATGCCAAGCCAAAAAGCAAAAGCTCAGAAGGTCCAGCGCCACATACCATGTTCAAGTTTGCAGGAACAGCCTTCTGCCAAGCACAAGTTAGAAAGTTCAAAATTGGCCTGGAGCGAGGCATGTCAACTGAAACACTTTGGACTTTGTGCTATCAAAAGCCATCTTATTTGGGCTACAGCCAAACGTCATCGACCTCAGCAACAAATCAATACCTTGGTCAGCATGGATCAATTCAAAAGCCTTTTCCCTGAGAGAAGCTCGTTGGGCTGAAAACCCCAAAGGCGGGTAGTTCCAAGCAAAAGTTAGAGCAGCCTACTAGACCAAAAACCTATGAAGGAGGTCTAGGCAAAAGTAAAGGCAATATTTGAAAGCTCGCTAGACCGAAAACCCAAATGGGCGGTTCTAGGCAAAAGTTAAAGCGTAAAAGGTGAGGTAAAATACTCGAGTGAACCTTGGCCTGAACTACGTTTTGACCTGATTCCCAAAAAGGAGATACGTAGGCAGTCTCTCTTTGAGACTCGCTCACAATCTATCAATTGGATCCATGGTTGATGTTTGGTACACATCGAAGGTCGAAGAGGATCGAAGATCAAGCTACATGAGAGGAGTCTGAAGGGGGAAAACCTTTTGTCTTTCAAGTTTATTTCAAACTACTATTTCAATTTCAAAAGTTGAGCATAAAGTCTTAAAAGAATTTAAGCATAAAAAACAGAACGAAATGCTGGTGAGGCCTAACGGTTCACAATTTATTCTAAATTCAGCGAAGTCTGGTGTGAGCAGTTGCAATAGCTTTGTAGTCAATGTGTGCTAGTTTGAGGTTCACGCGCACTTGTTCATAGTTATCTGCGATGGTCTCAACCCTACGCGCGCTTTTTCAATTCGAGCAGCAATCGACAGCAGTTGGCTACTGTCTTTGAGTCCTATTCAAGGGGCTTTTACCAAGTTTGGTCATACCGTGTAGACCTAATGTGACTGCACGGGGGTGTCGGTTTCAGTCCGGGCCTATATGTGTCTTCATTTGCGTCTTATGTCCGTCTTTGTGGCATTTTTTTAGATTTCAATCCATTGTCATGTCGAGATGCTATTCTCGGTTCTATTTATTCATGCAGGTCATTGTACAACTATTTTGACCTCGCAAGTGTCAGTTTCGCCTGTCTAAAGGACTATTATGAGTTTTGGCACTCTAATGCCCAAAATTTCATTATTTTCCATGTGTCTAAGGATCCACATCGTATTCTGGGGTCTTTCTCCCTTTTTGTTCGAGCTAGGCACGTTTGTACATGTATGTGTGTCGGTGTATCGACTAAGTTCACTTGTCAATGCAAATTAGATATTAGCGGTCAGTTTTTGTCAATAAACTGGAAAATGCAATTTTTACATTGCTACCCTAGTATCTGTAACCCACAAGCTGTGGAATCTTGTAGACAGCAAGGGCATGTCAACCCAGCGCCAAGTAAAGCATATCTGTGGGGGTTATCCGCCCAAGCATTGAAGAAGGGGCATGCAGGCCCAATGCCACACCGCTATATGTCAACTGGGCACGCCGGCCCGCTCAACATCTCTCTATCTGGATTCGCATCTCAGAAGCAAAAGGCAGTAAAGTACTGGGGCTCAGTGGTAGTCCTTAGGCATCGTTGTCCTCCTAGGAGCCGCCCTTAGCTTGCTTTTACATTTTCAATTTGTGCATTTTGTTTGTATACATCTTTGCATATTGTGTATGTCAACTGTTGAAAACAGGAAGGTGGTCAAAATGGTTACCATCAAGTCTTTGTTTGCCAAAGGATGCGATGCAATCTCCTGCAGTGTTGTTCTCGTTGGTCAGCGGATGCGAAGAAATCTCCCTGAATCCACGATTTGTTTGCCAAAGGATGCAATGCAATCTCCTGTGGTGTTGTTCTCGTTGGTCAGTGGATGCGAAGAAAATCTCCCTGAATCCACGATTTGTTTGCCGAAGGATGCGATGTACTCTCCTGCGGTATTGTTATCTTTCATTAGCGGAGGCAATGGAAATCTCCCTGACTCTTGATTCGTCCGCCAAAGGATGCGATGCAATCTCCTGCGGTATTGTTTTGTTTGTTCGGCGGAGGCAATGGAAATCTCCCTAAACTCTCGATTTGTTGGCCGAAGGATGCGATGCAATCTCCTGCGATTTTGTTATTATTGGACAGCGGATGAGGAGAATCTCCCTGAATCCACGATTTGTTTGCCGACGGATGCGATCGAAAATCTCTTGCAGCATTGTTCACATGGCAGTATGCGATAAAATCTTCTGCGGAACCGATTCAACGACAGCCGGTCCTGTCCAATTCTCAATGGCTCGATCATTTTGTATAGTGATCCGCCCACAATCGGCTCGATCATTTTGTATAGTGATCCATCCTTTTAAATCAACGACAGCCGGTCCAGTCCAATCCTTAATGGCTCGATCATTTTGTATAGTGATCCGTCCTTTCAAATCAACGACAGCCGGTCCTGTCCAATGCAACGGCTCGATCATTTTGTATAGTGATCCACCCTTTCAAATCAACGACAGCCGGTCCTGTCCAAATCTCAACGGCTTGACCATTCTGCACACTGATCTACCCATCTCAATCAACGATAGCTGGTCCTGTCCAAATCTCAATGGCTCGATCATTCTACACACTGATCTGCCCGTCTCAAATCAGCCATATCGTCGTTCTCAATTCAGCGATGGTCAGCCATATCAGCGACGACAATCAGCCATCGCCTGTCTCTGCCCATTCAGCGACAACAATCAACCACGTCGCCTGTCTCTGCCCATTCAGCGACGACAATCAACCACATCGCCTGTCTCTATCCATTCAGCGATGACAACCAACCACATCGCCTGTCTCTTTCCAGTCAGCGATGACAACCAGCCATATCGTCTGTGTTCGCCCCCAATCAACAATGATCAAGATCTCGTACGATGGTCCGCCCATTCACAACTATTTGTTCCCCAGGAGAGTTCGCCTCGGCCTGCCCTGAACAACTGCCTCTACATCAGTTTAGCTTCACACGCATCTTCCAGCAGCCTTATTGCTCTGTCTCGGATGGTTTTTGATAAGGAGATTGGCTCTGATTCCCAACAGATGGAATTCAACCTGCCTGACACGACCTACCGGTGTTTGTTGGAATACTTCGTGCCGAGGATAGCTTGATCCCCAGCAACGACAGCCTGTCCCGTCCACATCTGCAATGACAGCCTGTTCTGTCCAAATTCGATCAACAAGCAGCGATTTGCTCGTCCACTTCTACTTCCATCCTCGGCAATGGACCGCCCGTCCATTCCTCCAATCAGGTTCCTTAAGTTTACTTGTCTACTTTGCTAGTATGCTTTGCTCTACATTGCCTTGAGGGGTGTCTAGAATTCTTTGACGTAACTTGTACCAAGTCGATGGTGCTCAAGTGCCGTCAAAGAGGGGCTACTGTAGACACCCCAATCTGGACTTCCAGATTAGTTTACTTACGGTTATTGATTCCCCGATGATGAAATGGATCAAGAACACCCCGGGAATGATAGCGTGTTTGAGCTTTGAGTGTTTGTAAAACCCTTAAACCTAACCTAGTCTAAGCCACCTCAAAAACCAAAAACCCAGCTGGTCCGCGCCAGGGCGCAACCATCCCGCGCCGGGGCACACCATCACGCGACAGACTCACTCCATCGCGCGACAGTGCGCCAGGGCGCACCATCGCGCAACAAACTGACTCCGTCGCGCGACGGTCCAACCTACCACCAACCTTTCTGAAGGAGGACAGTTGGCCACCAATGCAACTTCAGCCAGGCCTCATGGACTGGCTGAACTCCTCTGTTTCCAACCAGATTCACCTCCATTCCTCCCTATAAATACCCCACTCTTTCTTCCATTGAAAGGGTTCCAAAATTGAAAGGTTAAGCATAAGCTCTAGTGTTTTTCTTCCAAATTCACATTCCTCAAATACTTAAACACCTCAATCAAGCCTCAAACACATCAAAGCTCAACACCTTTCAAACCCAAAACCAAAGGTATAGCTTACCTTTGTTCTGTTTCAGTTTTGATCTCTAAGGGGGGCTGGCAGGGCCAAGGCTGGTAATCAATACCAGTCCTGGCCCTAAAACTAGCAAGGTTTCAAAAACCGTCATGGCAAGAACCAGTGCACGATGAACCCACTCTCTCGCGCGACGATTTTGATCATCGCGCGATGGTCCTCGTGGGGATTGGTGTCTTGTTGTTTTTGTGTTTATTTACGTATAGATCACCCTGCAAGCATGATAATAACCTGTTTACTGCTTTCCTTAGTATAAACTGCTAGTTTGTAGTTAGTTTGTGTTTCTGTTGTTTCGGAGTACCCCTGGGATCATTCTGGACCTGCCCAGAACCCAGAAATGTGTAAACCAAGCACTGGTCTGGTTGCGCCAGGGCGCGACCATCCCGCGCCAAGGCGCACCATCGCACGACAGACTGACTCCATCGCGCGACAGTGCGCTAGGGCACACCATCGCGTGCTAGGGCGCACCTTCGCACGACAAAGTGAGTCCGTCGCGCAACAGTTTGCCTCTGACCAGTGAATGGCCTTGCACGGGTAGCTCGGCCTTAAGCCATTATTTTGTCCCTACACTGTTTATGGGGTATTTTATTAATTTGTAGGGCTTTTCAGCCTTTAAACTGTATATAATACTGCTATATGAACTGTGTGGTTTGTCCTGGGTGGGCACTGGTCCTTCCAGAGCCCAGAGGGTTTGAGAATAAGAGTTGTGGGTTTGAGCTCACCGGCGTGCGCTTGTCTTGGAATTATGCGCGCAAGAGTGAACAGCATGCAGTGACTTGTTCAATGCATGCTGGTTTCTTCCTATGCACGTCACTCCAAAACAGGGGCTTCCCAATTTGTTTAAACTCCCACAGCAGTCCATTTTCATCCTATACTAACTGCCCATTCATGCTATCTATCACATCTTGCAAACATGTTACAGTTTTAATCCCCGATTAACTGTTCCCCCGCCCTAAATGGCTAAAAATTGATTAATTAAACATAATCACAAATAAACAACGTTTTTGCAAATGCCTAAGCAGAGACCGATCTCCGGATTGGGCGAGAGGAGTGCCATAAAACCCTTCCCCTCTCGTAACCTGGCTCCCGAACCCAAATATGGTTATGACGGACTGGTTCCTTAACTTTTTCAAATCAAACAGTGCGGCAAGTGCTTCGAAATACGGTTCCTTGGGTGTCGGACCTTCAAACCCGAGTGGCGACTCTGTATCTTCGCGAGCGCTTGTCGTCCAGCTTAAAAGCGCTCCCGCGAACCGGCAGCATTTTTCTCTTCTCAAGGAGCGGAGTGGAATCCCTTCTCGAGGAAAGAAAAATCGGGCACCGCATGCCCACACAGGTGCCCAATGAATGGGTGAATGAGGCTGTCCGTCGCATGTTGGGGATGGAGAACGTGATTAGGAGAGTGGCAAGTGGTATGCCACTGAAGCTACACTACCCAAAACCTACTCCACCACAAGTTCAGTCAGCAGCTGTTCATAGATCTTAGGTATACTCTTCCCAAAATGATACATTCCCGCTTTCGATACTTATGATATACATCTGCTTTCGATAAATATATGCTATGATAGCCTTGAAGAATTGATAGAATGTACCTGTGCTCAAACATTTGATATACAATATGCACAATGTATACTAATGCTTGAAATGAAAAATACAATGCAGACACAAAGACATGCGGCTCCTAGGAGGAAAAGCGTACGGGACCCTCCATAAAACAAAGTGGTAGCGAGGACCACTGCACCTCCAATCACCACTCAGTGACAGACGAGGAGCACTTGACAGGCGGCTGGGGACTTACAGGCAGCAAAAAGAGGCCGTGGTCCACGCAGAGGAGCGATACCAAAGGAAGATGCGCGAGAAGCCAACGCAATATGAGCCGGTCCACAAAAAGCGACTAGTCTTGCCTGAGGTCTCCGAGGAAGAGGTCTCCAAGGAAGAGGATAAGGAGGGAGAAGAAGAAGAGGAGGAAGAAGAGGGAGGAGAGGAAGGGGAGCACTGATCCACTAGCAGTGGCTCCGACAATTCCGCCGACGATCTAAGATACAAGAAGGATCCAAGAGAGGAGGAAGATGATGATGAGGATGACGGGAGTAACACCAGCTGGCTGGCGATGACTGAGGGTTACCATTGAGACTTCTTTTTACTTTCTGCATTTGATTTTTGCTTTCGAGCCTGCTCGCCCAAGTAGATAGATAGATAGATAGAAGGCCGGCGTGCCTTAGCTGACATTTGATAGCTGTTTTGGGGCCTGCGTGCCTTTTGACTTGTGGGCGGATGTGCCCTGGTTGACAGGATAGTTTCGATTGGCCGAAGGGCCGCACATATAGTAGTCCTTCACCGTTTTGTCATAAATATGCCTGGTAGTTATAAATTTTGCATTTTATAGTTCATTGACTCTTGTAATGAATAAGAGAGAACAAAAACAAACTACTAATACCAAACTTGCATTGATGACATACTGAGATTGCTCACAGACACACATGCTTGCATAAATATGACTAACTGAGAAAAGAATTGGAAAAGGTATCCTAGGATACGACTAGGATACAAGGATTCAAAAAATATAATGAAATTTTGGGCATTAACGAGCCAAAATTGAAAATACTTCAACTAAGACGAAATTGACGCTTCTGTAGGGTCAAATATGTATAACATGACCTGTGCAAATCAACGGATCTAAGAAAAATGTCCCGGAACAATATTTTGACCAAAAGATGCTAAAAAAAAGATGCAAAAATGGACACGAGACGCAAAACATGACTCGATTATGTCCCAGACTGAAACCGACACCTCCGTTCAGTCACATTAGGCTCATATGACCTGTACGGCATTATAGAACTTGGCAAAAACCCTTAGAACGAAATTGGATCATCCAAAATTTCACTTTGCACTTGAAATGGGCCATTGAGGGTCCAAAAAGTTCATAAACCGCGATATTTCGAATTCAATGCTTGGATACAGTCATATATGCTCATAATGACTTGCTGGAACCATCAAAAGTGCAAAAAGACCTTTTGAATGAAAAATGACTAAATTTGGATAGTAGGCTGTCAAAACTATCTAGTTGCAGGTTGCAGACGCGCGCGATGGAGTGGATCAAACACGCAATAGAGAGACTCTCGCGCAGTAAAGTGACACAATCGCGCGATGATTAGTCTATGCTAAGCTTCCTTTATTTGACCAAATCAATCCTTTAAGGCACAAGAAGCCTTGTTATCCCTCCAAACGTCTTGCAAACTGTTTTGGAACTGCAGAAGGGGTGTCCTTCACATGCAAGGTGGTAGGACACCTATGCCTTGAACTTATCTCCCATTATGAGAACCGAGGACGATATTTCTAAGAATTTGCCTATAAATGGGAAGTATTGGCAGCATTGTAGGGTATAGCCTTCCTTTTTATACTCAAAATTTCTCCCACTACTTGGAATGGAAGGTCCGTTGCCAGCTTTGCTTGATCCTTGGCTAACAAGGTTCGAAACCATCAATGGGTGAGTCCCCGATCATGAGGCCTAGCCTCAATCCGAGACCTCCGATATGTGGGGCCACGCCCTGAGCTCCTCGAAGCTGCCATTACGCATTGGGATCCAATCATGCATGTATTCCGATATGACAACGACGAATTGTGTCCAACGGTGGGGGAATTTCAAGCCTATCGCCATGGTTTTATTTCTGCTAATGCGCAGCTGCTATCCCACCACTTTGAGAGAACATGAGTCATCTGCTGTGGATGACTTTGAATATTTTTGAAGAACTAGGGGTAAGCATAATTCATGATGGCGAGCTTGACATTTTGCGCCTGATTGAGCTGTACGGTCCCAACGGGAAGTTGGAGGACTATGTTGAGCAGGCACACCAATGTTTTGCTTTTTCGATTTCCACGCTAATAGCCTACATGCTAACTCCCGCTGACGGGAAAGTCAGCCCTAGCCTCATGAGCATAGCTTCTCAGATGGGGACCCGAAAGAATATCATTCCCATAGTCTTGGCCGAAATGATAATGGGCTTTGATCTATTCAAAAGCAGTCAGACCAACACATTCAGTGGTAGTCCGCGCTTGCTTCAGGTAAACCTCACTCAGCTCACCTTTTACTGAAATGCACACTTTCTCATTTTACCTCGACACTCGGATAAGGCTCCCACAAACCATTACTTGTCTTTTTGCTCAGGCTTTATCTGGCTACTTACTTGTTTTATCACTCTTGTAGATATGGCTTTCTGAGAAGGTTGGCCTACTCGAGGCACCCCAAGTAGAAGGGGAGTACTTTCCCAGGCAGATGCTCGAAAGATCCATACTGTACCCTAAAAGGGAAGTGCTAGAGTGGTATGTCTTCCTCATGACATGCAGTCAAACGACTTTGTCTGGAGATATCCGTGGCTGAACATGTCTAAGATGGCCATCAACTCTGCAATGGCCATCAACTCTGCAAGTTTTGAAAGAATGATAATTGCTGGATTGACGAGCTTTACCTTTTATATCCCGGGCCGCATACTCCTTCAGCTGGGAATGAGTCAAGGTCTGCACAAGTCAGGGACTGAGAATAAAAATTGCCCAACTTCGATATTTGGACATTGCGCAATTATCGAAGTTGTCGGAATGATAGGGTGCTTCAGGGGTCCAATCCAAATTTTGTGGACTGGCTGGACAGTCGTTATGTCCATTGGCTTCAAGGAGAAGTGATGGCGAGATCAGGAGGACAATATTGATATCTCAACAGTCGGGTTGTATTGAGAATAAGCTGAAAGCCGTTGGGTTATTCAAGCATTTTGCTTTTGTACTTGCCTTGAATTCGCTATATGGCCTTTAAGCCTGGCATGTTCAATAAAAGACACCCTGCACAGCACACCAGCTTTGTTAAGTCACTTCAGAACAATGAAAGTTCAATTTTGCTTGAATAAACTCTTTGGCGGGCCCAAAACCTTTATTAACCGCAAAACTGCAAAATCAATGCTTCGACACAGTCATTTATACTTGCAATGACCTGCTGGAAGTGTTAGAAATTCAAAACTTGGCTCGAGATGAAAAGTGAAAAATCACCCTTAAAAGTTAGTAGGCTGTTTTTCTGGTAGGAAAACGACAAACCATCGCGCGCCGAACTAATATAGATGCACGTGTTCCATTTATGCGCACGTAGATGCAACACAGACGCGTGCCGGTCCTGTCCAGTTACAACTACCATTTTTGACCTATTCGGAAATTGAAGGGTTGCAGGCATTACCATCACTTCTGGCCGTCCAGGACATCACTAGGACATTCCACAGGTGTTCCCTTGTATTGAAGGGGGTAATGACACCTTGCATAGATATTTCCCTCGGAAAAAGGGATACTTTTCCATCCTTTTGCTATAAGAGGGCAAAGCCCCTGTAAAATGCAAAGTCTCCCTCCAGAAGCAATACTCCACATATCACTCAAAATGGCAAATCACCTACCAACCCTAATCAGCCCATGGTTAGAAACGTTCATTGCAATTGATTGGCTATCCTTTCGGACTCACGGACTGGCCACCTTCCTTTTCCTTCGAAGCATAAGGTTGTGCCCTAAAATCTTGTGGGCGGCTCTACGGTTTTGGAACCCAGACGTCCATGTATTCAAATTCGAAGACAATGAGATGTGTCCGACGGTGGAGGAATTTCAAGCATACCTCCAAAGCTTCACCTCTAGCGCGATTGTCATACCGCTTTACAGGAAAAGCATGTCAAAGCTTTTGAAATCCAGTCTGAACATCTCAGGTGGTGCAGCAGAAAGTTTGCTAAGTGGCGGGCAAATAATCGTCATGCGCCTGATGGAATGGTACAGGCCAAAAGGTAATACGGAGGATACAGCCATGCAAGCCCGACGCCAATTTGCTCTGGTAATCAACGTGCTTGCTGCGTATTTGCTGGTTTCTCTAGATGGACGGGTTGATCCTTCATTGGTGAGTGTGGCCACTCAGTTAGGTGCTCGAAGGAATGTAGTGCCATTGGTTCTTGCGAAAACACTCATAGATTTGGATTTGGTTTCTACTGGCCAAACAAACATATTTAGCGGTAGTCCACTCTTACTGCAGGTAAACTCTCACTTAGCTCATCTTTTTCCGGCTTTCACACATTCTATTTTTACCTCGACTCTCAGCTAAGGTTATATCAGGGCTTCTCACTTGTTTTTCTACTCAAGCTTTATATGGCTCCTTACTTTTCTTTTCGCTCATGTAGTTATTGGTGTCAGACAAACTTGGACTACTTGCAACTCTTGAGGCAAACTGGCCCCATCTGCCTGGAGGAATGCATCAAAGAGGGATGTTATACCTAGAGATTTCCATAGAGGACTGTTATGCATTCATGAGCGAGACGTCACCACATGAAATCGTCTGGAGGTATGAAGCGTTGAATGTCCCAGACATGGCCATAAATTCTGCAGGCTTCGAGAGAATGGTGATTGCTGGGCTGTCCAATTTTACATTCTATACTCCAGGTCATATCCTTCGCCAACTAGGCATGAACTAAGGCTTGCACCGAGCTGGGGTGGAAACCTTTCATATTCCTGCTTTCACTGCTCAATACCTGACCGAATACGAGTGTAATTGGGGCCTGAGGCAACTTGGCGAAGCGGATCTAGATTTCAGCACAAAACTGAAGCATCGCTACAAAGCATGGCTAAGAAAAGAAATTGCAAGGAGACAAAATGCAGACTGACTCCTGACAAGACTCCAGTGATCTAGAATAAATTGTGTGCCTGTGAAGGCCTCCAGCATTTCATTCTGTTTTTATGCTTAACTTTTTAAGACTTTGCTCAGCTATGTAATAGAAATAGTAGTTTGGATAAAATCGAAAGGCTAAGAGTTTTCCCCTTTTGATTCAAATGTTGAACACCGTGCCTCTTCAAGCACTGAGACACACCCTGGAAATAGGAAACCATGGATCAAGTTGATTGATTGTGACCGAATCTCACATAGAGATTGCCTAGGTATCCCTTTTCAAGGAATCAGGTCAAAACGTAGTTCATGCTAAGGTTCATTTGTGTAGTTCAACTCTCCTTTTACTCTCTAAATTTTGCCTAGAACTACCACTTCGGGTTTTCGGCCAAGCGAGCTTTGATTGTTGCCTATTTATTTTTGCCTAGACCACCTCCTTAGATTTTCGGTCTAGCAGGCTTACTCTAATTTTTGCTTGGAACCGCTCACCTTTATGGTTTTCGGCCCAACGAGCTTCTCTCAGGGATAGTAACGCTTGAGTTGATCCAGGTTGACCAGGGTATTGAACTTGTTGCAGTCAAGATTAATGAGCTGAGCCGCTCCCCCAGAAAGGATAGTCTTGATGATGTAAAGTCCGAAACACTTCGGTCGAAATTTGCCGCGAGGATCGAACACAGGTGCTCGAATCTCCTTTGTAACCATATCCCCCTCAACTAAGTCCCTAGACTTCACCTTCTTGTTGAATGCACGAGCAATTCTTTACTGATACCCCTGAACATGGTACAAGGCTCGGAGCCTCCTCTCATCAAATAGCATGAGTTCAACGAATCTTCCATTGAGCCATTCAGATTCCGAGAGTCCACATTCTACCATGATCCTCAAAGATGGTACCTCAAGCTCAATAGGGAGTACCGCTTCCATCCCATAGACTAGGGAATAGTGAGTTGCCCTAGTTGATGTTCGAATCGATGTTCGATACCCCCAAAGAGCTGGAGGTAATTGCTCGTGCCAGTCCCTGGCGGATTCAGCAAATTTCTTGATGATTGTCTCGACGTTCTTATTTGCCGCTTCAATTGTGCCATTCATCTGAGGGCGATAGACCGCTGAATGATGAATCTGAATCTTGAATTCCTCGAAGAGTTCCAAAACTCTGCCTTTGAAATGAGTCCCATTGTCTAATACAAATGCCTGAGGGACACCGTATCGATAGATGATGTTCTTCCTAAGGAAATGAACGACTTGAACCATAGTCAGGGTCTTGTAAGACTTAGCTTCCACCCACTTGATGAAGTAATCTATTGCTACAGGAATGAACCTGTGGCCATTTGAAGCAGACGGTCTGATCATGCTAATGACAACAATGCCCCACACAGAGAAAGGCCAAGGTGAGGTCATGCCAAATAAATTAGATGGTGGAACATGCATGAGATTGGCGTGGATTTGACACTTGTGATAGCGCCGTACATAATCTATACACTGCGCCTCCATAGTAGGCCAAAAGTAACCCTACGGTAAGATCTTCCTACCAAGCATGACGCCGCTCATGTGAGGACCGCAGACTTCTTCATGGATCTCGTCCATAATCCTTGTCGCTTCAGCACCATTGACACAGAGTTTATGCATTCCGTAGTGAGATCTTCGGTACAGTTTCCCTCCACAGATGATGTATTGGGTTGCCATCCTTCATAACACAATTTTGATCCTTCTTGGTGGCCTCAACCGGATACATCCCATTCTCAACAAAGTTCCATATATCGTGGTACCAGGGTAGGCCATCATCAACATCATCAATGGCATTGACTTATTGATAAGTTGGACAATCCCGCTGTTTGATCAAAATAAGGCGGACTTTAACACCCAAAGGAAGTTCGACCATGGAGGCCAAAGTTGCAAGAGCATCAGCAAACTGGTTCTTCAACCGAGGGATATGAGTGAAGGTCACCTTATTAAAATGAGGGATCAACTCTTCCAAATCTTGATGATAAGGCTTCAGCTTCTCTTCACAGACCTTCCAGTCTCCATTGGCTTGAGAAACTACAAGATTAGAATCCCCAATAACTTCGAGCTTCTCAACACCAAGTGTAAGTGCAGCCTCCATACCCACGATGAAGGCCTCATACCCAGCTTGGTTATTCGTGACATCGAAATTGAGTTTAAACGCAAGCGGATTATGAGAGCCATCGGGCGTAATTAGCAATACCCCGCTCTCGAATCCTTTCTGGCTGGCCGCCCCATCAAAGTAGAGAGTCCACACGTCTTCGACAACTGTCAGCACTTCCTCATCTAGGAACACAAAGTCTGAGTCCTCTGGCCCATCCACGGGGTGGTCAGCTAAGAATTCTACAACTGCACGCCCTTTAACGGATTTCCTCGTGACGCACTCAAGGTCGAATTCTACCAGCAAGAGTAACCAACGTGCTGACTTACCAGTAAGCGCTCGCTTCTCAAATAGATACTTGAGAGGATCCATTTGAGAAATCATCTTCACTGGGTAAGCCAGCATGTAGTGTCTCAATTTTTTGGAAGCCCAAACAAAAGCCCAACACGTCTTTTCCAAAGCGGTGTAGCGTTCTTCTCGATTCCTTTGTCCCCCTCTTGAGCTAGCAAGCATCCCATGGACGAAGGGTTTACAGACAAATACAATATCAAGGGTCTCCCAGGCAGTAGCGACATTAAGACCGGACGGTTCTGCAAGTAGATCTGAATAGACGTAAAGGCCGCTTAACACTTGTCTATCCATACAAATGGGGTATTTTTCTTGAGTAAATGAAACATCGGCTCGCAAGTTAAAGTTAACTTGGTGATGAATCTGCTGATGAAAAGAACTTTCTCCAAAAAGCTTCGCACTCCCTTTTCAGACTCCGGTGGCTTCATCTCAAGTACTGCCTTGATCTTTGATGGATCAACCTCAATCCCTTTAGAAGTGATCATGAAACCAAGCATCTTGCCTGTTGTGACTCCAAACGTGCATTTCTACGGATTGAGGCGCATTCGATATTTTCAGAGTCGTTCGAAGAACTTCCCAAGTACCGGAATGTGGCCTTCTCGAGTCTTTGACTTGGTGATCATGTCATCCACATAGACCTCAACTTCTTTGTGCATCATGTCATGCAAGACGGTCGTAGCCGCCCGCTGGTAGGTAGGACCAGCATTCTTTAAACCAAACGGCATGACTAAGTAGCAGTACGTCCCCCATTCAGTGATAAATGTTGTTTTTTCACGGTCTTCGGGTGCCATAAGAATCTAATTGTAACCTGAAAAACCGTCCATGAATGAGAGCAAGGCATGCCCCGTAGTATTATCCATAAGCACATCGATGTCTGGCAAGGGAAAATCATCTTTGGGGCTTCCTTTATTCAAGACCCAGAAATCGACACAGACTCGAATTTGTCCATTCTTCTTGGGAACAGGAACAATATTGGCCACCCAGGTGGGATACTGAGAAACCATGAGAAAACCAGCGTCAATCTGCCTGGTAACCTCGTCTTTGATCTTCTGTACCCAATCAGGCCTCATCTGTCTGAGCTTCTACTTTACTGGCTTAGCATCTGGCAGCAAAGGGATCCAATGTTCTACTATCTCGGGGTCAATACCAGGCATGTCCTGATGAGACCATGCAAAAACGTCAATGAACTCGGTGAGCAGTCCTTTGAAATCACGATGCTCCTCTGGGGTTAAAGTGGAGCCCACTTGAACCATTCGGGGATCATTCTCATCTTTCAAATTTATAGAAACCATTTCTTCTTTTAATAGTTGAGCATGCCTTTCGTCTTCTTTTTCGATGAAGGCATGGATTTCCTTGGGAATGTCCCCATCAAAATCAATCTCTTCATCGTCGAGGTCGACACAGTTTATATAAAGATCATTAAAGTAGTCAAAAGAGGATTCTTTCATGTCATAAGACCCTTCAGAATCGCCAAGTACAAGAGCATCAAACTCGAAATAAAAGCTATGACGTAGAAGGCCAAGAGCACAAACTCCAACTCAGAGCTAGACTTAGACCCAGAAGACTCAACAGGCTCTATGTCAGACTCAGACTCAGAAGTGTCATCAATGCAAGTTAGGCGTGGTTTGAAAATGCAATTTTTAATATTGCCCTTGGCTTCCACTATAAAGGAGGTGGGATCCTCGAGAGCATCGGGCCCGAGCATGAGCACTTCGGCTTCTTCAGCTTCTTCAGCCAACCCACTTGGGAGTATTCGTAGAACAGCTGCTCCAAGCTTCCCTGATCAAAAGATCCCAGCCAGTCAGTCTTCAGCTTTGGCTGGCAAAGCTTCCTCTTGAATTTTGCCCTTGTTGGCTCTTCATCGCTGTCTGACCAGGTGTCATCAGCAAAGATCTCAAAACCTGGCAACAGTTCCCCAGTCTCTGAATTGATAAAAGGCTTGGCCTATCTGGTGTAAGCAGCATTTCCCAACTCACGCACAAAGTAGCTATCAGGATCACCATAGAGGGTTCGAGGTTTTCCCGTACATTTCCTTCTTTTGGCATCCTTGGCAGAGGCGATGTACCCCAAACCGAAGCGGCCCTCATAGGAAGGAAAGGTAGGGAACTCCGAGATCCCTTGTTGGTGAATCCCTAAAACCAAGCCGGGTAGATAAGACATCCTTCTCATAATGTTCAAGGCGACAAAGCTTATGATGAAGTCCCCGTATACGTTGATGGCCAATATTGAGCCGGACATGTCAAAAGAGAATCCCCTGAGATTGATAACTTCCTCACTGTGCATGATTCCCAAAACAGGAGTACCATCTTCCTTGAGCAGGCGAATACCAGAATCCCCGCAGATAGTTAATGTGCCGGTAGGAAGTCCTAGCATGACCTTTTGGTGGAGAATAGGCGTTACAGCCATGATGTCAGATCTATGGAGCCATGGCCTACCCAGCAGAATGATTGAAAGTGGCAGGGATGTTGACAACATGGAACTCAACGTCCATTTCGAAGCCCTCAGCATCGATCTTGAGCATCAGCGTGCCCTCGACCACACGACGAGTGCTATCATATGCCTGAACAGCCAAATTAAAAGGCGCAAAGTCCTTAGCTAGTCCCAGACGATAAGCCACCCTCATAGGGCAAACGTTGATCACTAAACCATTATTAATGAGGACGGTCAGAACCCAGAGTCCTCGGCATTTGACAATGATATGCAAGGGTCGGTTGTGTTCAACCCCTTCAACTGGCAGGTCTTTATTAGTAAAGACGACGGTGTGCTTGGAAGTAGGTGGGAGGATAAGAGATATCATAGCCTAAGGAGTGACATCAGCTTGAACCTCGAGACAAGAGAGAGTGTGGCAAAGCTTCTGACGATGCTCACGGGAGGAACAAATTAGTCCCCAGATTGATATGGCAGCAGGAATCTGCTCAAGTTGTCTTCGAATCATGTCCGCATTCGCGGAGCCAGCAGTACCTCAAGCGGTGCAGACCTTGGGAAAGCAGAGGGCTCGTTCCTTTGGTTAAAAGGGTTGAACAAACTCCCAGCTTGCAGATTAGCGGGCTGAAAAATCTGTCCACTCCTCATAATGTTGTGAACGTTCCCCCAAAGAGGGCATGACCTGAGGATCTTGGTTAACATCCTAGAGGTTAGCAGGGACCTCTCTCAGCTTGTGTTTTCCTTTGTCAGAGGCCGGTGAAGTTGCAGGCACTTCCATATCCAATCCTAGATCTTCAGCCAAGTCTTTTATCAACACTGATTCCCAGAAGTCCAGGTCCTTAACTGATGCAACTTCCACAACAGGCTCTGGATTGGAAATGAAAGGGACGTCCCAAAGTCCGCCATAGGCTAAGGAGCGATTAACATTCCAAACTTCTATTCCAACTTGGATGTTGACTACATCATCAACATCCCAAAGGTCGGCTGGCGGGACAAGGTTCGTGAGCATGATGCTGCAATCCTCTTCGGCTGGAAAAGGGTCCACAGGGCGTGAGAGTCCCTCATCGATGATGTAGAAGGTGGGGTCATGCTCAACATCAGACATCGAGTTGACAAGCCTATCAATGGTAGAGGGGAAGAAACATTCCCCTAAGATGCGAGGTTCCTCCTGAATAAGATCGTCTTCTACCAAGTGAGTCATGTGATCTGGCAAAGCTTAACCTTGGAGAGGATTAGGGTCATAACCCAATGGAAATTGCCAAGCGGGCTCTGGATCCCAATACTATTCCTCCTTGGGAATCACGGGTTCAGGCTGCTGAAAGAGCGTATATAAAGAGATGCCATCCAAGGGATCGAGCATTTCTGCCTCATAACCAGTCATCCATGCGTCATACCAGGCGTGGTCAAAACGAACGTACTCGGGGAAATAAACACAGCTCCGATGTCCTCCCAAGTCCTCTGCTTGGCAATGTCAAGCAACAAATACCAATGGAAGGCAGGCCCAAAAAAAGTTTGCGGAAACAGTTGAGACATGGCCTCAAGTTCAACTGGCAATAGCTTCATTGCGGCATGGTAGCTGTAAAGATGAGTCTTGGGGTCACCACTCCCATTGAACTTGGCCAGGTCAGGCATTTTGAACTTGTCGGGAAGCCTGGCATTAGGATAGAGGCAGAGGCGATACAAGTCAATTCCCCCAGCACTGATCTTCTCAGATTTTGAAACAGATTCTTCCAGCTTAGCCATCTTGACAACGAGAGCAATTAGGTCAGGGTTCTGAGCAGGCCTAACAATAGTAGGATTTGGATTTGGAGGAGGTACCTGATTTCTTCTAGGGTTGGGCAGAGCCACGAGACGCCCTGGGTGATTGGATCTTTAACCATGACAGGCTATTCATGAACATCCTCTTTGGCCTCGCCTTCCTCTTGGAAAGCTGGAGGAAGACGAGTGTTAAAAAGGTCATTCAAGCGGGTAATATTGGCATCTGTTTGAGCAGCCCTCTACTGCATAGCAGTGATGCTATTTTGAAGGTTCACGAGCATTGTTTTTATAGTAAGCGGTTGTGGCTGATCTGCCATGACTGGTGCCCTGAGGTACCTGATGCAGAAGAAGGAGTGGGTGATTTCAAGGATTCCACTTCTTCAAAGATTAAAGGTGAGCCTGACTATAGAGCGGCTAACAAAGAATGCGGAGAGAGTCTTTCGTGGTGATTGATTGGGATTGTAGTCTAACAAGCCTTTGAACCAGTTTCTGACACAGACGTTTCCAAGTGGGTTTCCCTTTCTACTTCGATACTCTCCTTGGCGGCGCAATAGTTTAGAACTTTGCTTGCAACAAAGTAAAAGAAGGCTCAATAGGGGTCCTGCAGCAACTTTAATCTAAAAAAAAGACAAAAGTACAAATGCAGCTAGCGTCGTCAGTGTCGCCCTAGACTCTAGAACTAGAAGATGAATCCGCCTTAAGATTTTCGGACACTACCAAAATCCTTAGAATTTTTCTTGATAATGTAGCCTTGTTTGAAACAAATGATTCTAAAGGATATCAAAAAGAGATCTAAACCTTTGACTATACCGTTGTTAGGAAATTCAACTTTTGAAGTTGGAACAACTCGGATATGAGCGTTATGATACGATCACCAGAATGGCGTGAGCGGCACTGCGCTGTTAGCCGAATGGTGTAAGTGACGAGGCAATTGTTACCTAACTGGTGTAAGTATCATTACAGTTTCTTCGTTGTTCCTCCTTTTATGTTTGAAACCCCTATCAGATTTGTAGGCAAGGGTGTAGAAAGCTTTTGATGTCCTAAAGTTCCACTGTTCTAATGATTTGAAAATTTTGAAAGCATGCAACATCAAGATGCACGACTCCTCATCGGGCCATGACAGTGTCCTAATAAGCTTAAAGAAGACTCACAAGATCGAAAACTAAGAGCCGCCCTAAACATGCTTCTACACAAGTCGGTATGTACGTACAGTGCATGCGATAGGGAAAGCAGTAACACGTTGACAGTATATAGGCAGATTTTACCCTGTAGGTATCTGTCCTAGTTTGGAGAGTTCTAATGCTCTATTTATGCAAAGGCTGGTTTGGCTTGTAACAGGTTTCTCGGACTAAAGCCAAGATATACCTTCTGCTGCCCGCTTAACCGCATAGCAACAGTCAAATGGTAGAATGACTTATCATCGTCAAAGGTTGTTGGGCATTCAGGGTCCCCAAGCTCCGGTAAACCATGTTGGATTGCCAAAACGCTCCAATGAGGTTATCCCACATCGATGCAAATGAGAAATGCTAGAAATTGATTAAGAAGAGAAGAATCACAAAATCGCAAAATGCCTTTTCAAATTTGGCTTACTTTATTTAGTCCATCTTTAGAGGAAACTACACAAGTGATCAATCGGAAAAGTCCCAGATTGGATTGGCCAGACACATGGTCCTGTTAAATCACCATTCCAACCTTCGGCAGCGCGAAGCTCACCGTTTTGACAAACCTTTAAGGAATTGTTCACGAATGTATTAAACTCTAAGTATGGATTAATATTTGTTCGGTTCAATCCCCAGCAGAGTCACCACTGTGGGCAGTATGCCCGTAGAAAGGATTCTGTTCCATTTCCAAAGCAAGGGCCCGTAATCAAGGGAGCGCGAGCACGGATGGCAAGGGCTCGGAATACAGAGTCACCACTCGAGTTTGAAGGTCCGACACCCAAGGAATCGTATTTCGAAGCACCTGCCACACATTTTTATTTGAAAAGTGAAAGAACCAGTCCGTCATAACCATATTGGGTTTGGGAGCCAGATTACAAGAGAGTAAGGGTTTTAAGGCACCCCTCTCACGTAATCCGGAGATCGGTCTCTACCTAGGCATTTTGTGAAAATATTTGTGATTCTTCTTTTATTAATCAATTTTTAGCCAATTAGGGCGGGGGAGCAGTTAATCGGGGATTAAGACTGTAACAATTTACAGGATGTGATCAAAATAGCATGGATGGATGAAATATTGAAAAATAAATGGAATAAAACCCAACACTGTGACTTGATATCAAAATAGTGCCTCATATGAATTTGATGTGCACAATGGCGAACTTGCATGCATGGATCTACGTACATGCAAACTGACCAGCACGCGCCAAAGCCATTATGCGCGTGTGTTTCAAAACCTCACACAGATTGAACTCTATCTCCTTCTAGGCTCTGGAATGACCAGTGCTCACCCAGGGGGCAAACCACGCAGTTTATACGTACTGGAAGTAAACAATAGTTACAGATAGAACGAATGAATTTGAAATACAACCCCTAAACAGTGGGGGAATTGAAACATACGCAAAGGGCCAAGTTGCCCATGCAAAACAGTTTCTGGAAATAAACTGACTAGTGCACGTGTGACGCAAAGTCACGCGCGTGGGTCATGACTGGACTTCCAGGAATTGTCTTTACATCCCTGGGCTCTGAGACATGTTCAGATGCAACCCAGGGGCATTCCAAAGTAAAAGATTAATTAATCTATGTGGAGCTATGAGCTTTTACATAAAACGGCTAATCAGACTTTATCATGCATCTCAATGATTTTAAAAATACACATAAAACAGTCAATAACCAGCATCCCCATCCCCATGTGTACCATCGCGTGCTACCTATGATAGGCGCGCGCGTAAGCGAGTCTAACGCGCATGAGTGTACTAGTTACTCGACTCTTGTAACCCTGTTGACTTTAGGGCCAGAACTGGTATTGATTACCAACCTTGGCCCTATCAGCAACCCTCAGGGATCAAAACAGTAAACAGGCAAGAAATTTATAACTTTGCTTGAATGATTTGGAAATGGGTTGAACAAGGTGATAGGTCTTATGAAATGAGTGTATGAAGATGGCTTGAGTGATAAGATAGCAAGAGTATTAGGGGTTGTGTAGTCTTTCTTGCTTGAATTTTTTTAACCCTAGACTTGGAAGACCAATGGGGTATATATAGGAGAGAGGAAGGAGGGTAGTGGGTGGCACACAAGGCCATGCAACCAGCCAGCAAGGCTGGTTGGCCTTACTTGGTGGAGAAGAGTTCCAACAAGGTGATGGAAGAGGGTGTGAGGGTGGTGCACCCCATGCACCTGCAACAGCTGTGTTGGCGAAGAAAATGGGGTTCTACAGCCCTGTAGACCCTGATGATTATAAAATCTAGCTGGAAAAAGGTGATAGGGATAGGTGTTGATCAGCGCGCGTGAGAGTGACAGCATCGCGCGTGAATTCCATCAACTCGCGCGCTAGTCAACAGTCAAGGCTTTGACTTTGCCCAACACCTGGCAAGCTAACCGACGCACGAGAGAACCAGTACGATGCACGACGGTCAATCTTAGGGTTAGGGTTTTGACTAAGGGTTTTGTGGTTAAAAAGGGCAAAAGAGGTTCTAATCACTCCAAGTTTAAACCTTTCCATTCTCAAGACTGCTTTTTGATCCAATTCATCATCGGGGAAACAAGAAATCGAAAAATAAAGTAAATCAATTGGGAGACCCAGATTGGGGTGTCTACACCTTCTCTGTGGGATGTTGCCAATGTTATGATGAGTGGCCAAGTCTTCCAACCCACTAATCTGCAAGCTAGGAACTCGTCCAACTGTCCTATTCAAAGGCCCAACATCCCTATCGTTCAAAGGAATGCCCCTCTCAAATAGTTCCAAGTGGTGCCCCGGAGGTCGATCTTATTCAAAAGCAACTCGAGCAGATCCCCTCTACAATCTCTATTTGGGGGGCTGATATGTTCTTCTTGAGAGCACCGTGAAAGGCTGTCTTCAACTCTCTCTCATCTCAAAGTGCCTACCGACATCACTCCCGAGGCCATGATTAACAATGGCTCTGTAATCAACATCTGCCCTCTTAGGGTTGCTTACCGTTTGGGTCTCACCAAGAAGGATCTTGGGCCATCTAACCTAGCAGTAAAAGCCTATGATAGCACTCGCTATGTGGTGGAAGGGACTCTGTTGCTCAAACTCGCTATGTAGTGGAAGGGACTCTGTTGCTCAAACTTGGTATGCGAGGACTGGTATTCGTCCGCACACAGAAGATGGAGCACCGATTTTGGGGATTATGCATGTAGATGAGGATGTTGACTTTGGGGGTTTCTCCTACGACACATCTAGTTCGGTCCTTGCCATTACCATGGATGATGACTTCATCATAATCTCAATTGTCATCGACTTAATGAGGAGAATGTCATACATGCCTAGTTTGGGACTGGGAATCAATCAACAAGGGATCACTGAGTTCCCTAACTTTCCCTTCAACGATCGATGCTTTGGTTTGGGGTATGTTCCCTCTGTCAAGGATGCCAAAAAAGAGAAAGTTAAGGGAAAACCCCAAACCCTTAAAGGTAATGCTGATAGTTACTTTGTGCGTGAAGGAGGAGGCACTGCCTATTTGGGCAAGTCGAACCATTTTGGGATCCGAAAACTCGTGCCTGGTTGCCTGGTTTCGAGGTCTTTGCTGCTGACACCTGGTCTGATAGTGAGGAAGAACTGGCAAAGGAGGAATTCAAGAAGAAGTTGGCTCAAGTCAAGGAAAAGACCGACTGGTTGAGGACGTTCGATCAAGGGAGCTTGGAGCTGCTATTCTCCTAAGTGGGTTTGGTTTAAGATGGTGAGGAGGCTGAAGTGTTGGTGCTTGGGCTCGACACTCTCGAGGATCCTACCTCTCTCATTGTGGAAGCTAAGGGTAGTGTTAAAAATTGCATCTTTACACCACATCTAACTTGCATTGATGACACATCTGAGTCTAACACAGAGTTGGTCGAGTCTAAGTCTAGCTCTGAGTCGAAGATTGTACTTCTTGGCCCTCCACATTGTAGCTTTCACTTTGAGTTTGAGTCAACTGTACTTGGCAACCCTAGAGAGTTTTATGAAATGCATGACTCTGCTTCCAAGTACTTTGTTGACTTCTATATAAACTATGTCGACCCTAATGATGAAGGAACAGATTTCAATGGGAACATTCCCAAGGAATTGTGTTCCCTCATCGAAAGAGACGACGAAAGGCATGCACAACCTCTAAAAGAAAAAATAATTTCTATAAACTTGAAAGATGAGGATGACCCCCGTATGATGCAAATTGGTTCAACGCTGTCCCCGGAGGATCTTGACAAATTGATCGATCTACTCAAAGATTTCATCGAGGTCTTCGCATGGTCCCATAAGAACATGCCTGACATTGATCCCAAGATAGTGGAGCATCGGATTCCCTTACTGCCTGGAGCCAAGCTTGTCAAACAGAAGCTTTGTAGAATGAGGCCGGACTGCGTACAGAAGATCAAGGAAGAAGTCACCAAGCAGATTGATGCAGGTTTCCTGATGGTCGCAGAATACCCTAAGTGGGTCACCAACATTGCGCCTGTTCCTAAGAAGTATGAAAAAATTCGAGTCTACGTCGACTTTAGGGACTTGAACAAAGCAAGCCCCAAAGATAATTTTCCCTTGCCACACATCGATGTGCTTGTGGATAATACGGCGGGACATGCTTTGCTCTCATTCGTCAATGGATTCTCGGGTTATAACCAGATTCTCATGGCACTGGAGGACCGAGAAAAGGCAACGTTCGTCACTGAATGGGGTACCTTTTGCTACTTGGTTGTGCCCTTTGGATTGAAGAACGCTGGCTGCACTTATCAATGGGTCCAAACGACTCTGTTGCATGACATGATCCACAAGATAGTCGAAGTCTATGTCGATGACATGACTATCAAGGCAAAGAGCGAAAGGATGTCATTGCAACACTTAGGAAATTCTTCAAGAGACTCTGCAAGTACCGAATGCGTCTCAATTCGTAGAAGTGGACATTTGGGGTCACGGCAGATAAGATACTAGGGTTCATGATCAATGTAAGAGGGATTGAGGTAGATCCATCTAAAATCAAGGCAATTCTCGAGATGAAGCCACCACAGTCTGAAAAAGGGAGTGCGGAGCTTTCTAGGGAAGATTCAATTCATAAGCAGATTCATCGACAAGTTGACTTTAACTTGCGAGCCGATATTTTGTCTACTCAAGAAGGATGTCCCATTCGAGTGAAACAACAAGTGCCAAGCCACTTTTGAATCTATTCAAAGGTACATGCAAAACCCACCAGTGTTGATGTCACCGGTGCTGGGGCAGCCTTTAATCTTGTACTTGTCTGTCACCTCGTCGGCTATGGGATGTTTGCTAGTGCAAGAAGGAGATGTTGGAGTTGAGAAGGCTATCTACTATCTGAGCAAGAAGATGGTGGGATGTGAGGAGCGCTATACTCCTTTGCAAAAGACGTGTTGGGCACTCGTTTGGGCCTCCAAAAAGCCGAGGCACTACGTGTTGGCTTATACCGTGAGACTGATTTCTCGAATGGATCCTCTTAAGTATCTATTTAAGAAGCCTGCACTTACTCATAAGCTAGCGCATTGGTTGCTTTTGCTGGCAGAGTTCGACCTCCAATACGTCACAAGGAAATCTGTGAAGGGATGTGCTATGGTGGAATTCTTGACCGATCACCCGATTGATAGACCAAAGGATGTATATTTCAACTTCCCTGACGATGACGTGCTAACGGTGGTCGAAGAAGTTTGGACACTCTACTTTGATGAGGCTGCTAACCAGAATGGATTTGGGACTGGGGTGTTGCTGATCATGCCTGCTAGTGCTCAAATTCCGCTTGCTTCAAGTTAAACTTCGAGGTCACAAATAATCAAGCTGAGTATGAGGCCTGCATTGTTGGTATGGAGGCTGCTATTGCACTTGGGGCCCATTTGGATGTGGGGAAAGAATTGGGGGTATTAGTTTATAAGGAGGGATAAGATAGTAGGGGGTATTAGTTAACAAGGAATGACCCACATTGATGTGATAATTATGGAGGGGGGATTAAATAGTAGATTGTTTGGATGAGGTATAAGAGAAGGGGAATTAAATAATACTTGGATTGGATGGAGGATTAATAGGGGGTATAAGGTAGGGTGGATGATATAAAAAGCTGTCAAATGACCCTTTTGCTCTTGTGCAGTCCCTAAATTAATTATGTATTACGTTTTATATGTAATTGCAAATTTAATTATTCTTTCACAATTTGAGTCGTAATATTTATTTCTACTAACAAATTAACAAATTTAATATTATTATTAAATAAATTTTTTTATAAAATTTGGTTTTTTTAAAAAAAATTAAGTGCTCCAAATTTTAATTCGTTTGAACAAGTGGAAAAATTTTAGTTTTTTAATCATTTTATCCTAAATGGCCATAATTAAATTTTGACTCTAAGGCTCTTGTTGATTAGCCCTAAAAAAATTGTAGAATCAAATATCTCTTAAGGCTAATTAACGAGAGTCATAGAGTCAAAATTTAACTATGACCATGTAGGATAAAATAATCAAAAAACTAAAATCTTTCCGCCCGTTCAAACGGATTGAAATTTGGAATACTTAATTTTTCAACCTCTTTAGACAGTTTATATAATAAAAAATATGGTTAAAAAATTAAGTGTTCCAAATTTCAATCCGTTTGAGCCGGTGGAAAGATTTTAATTTTTTGATTATTTTATCCGAAATTGTTATAATTAAATTTTGACTCTAGGGCTTTCATTAATTAGCCATAAAAAAATCGTAAAATCAAATATCTCTTAGGACTAATCAACGAGAGTCATAGAGTCAAAATTAAACTATGACCATTTAGGATAAAATGATCAGAAAACTAAAATCTTTCCACCGGTTCAAACAGATTGAAATTTGGAATACTTAATTTTTCAACATCTTTAAACTGTTTATATATTAAAAAATATGGTTAAAAAATTAATTTTTCTAAATTTCAATCCGTTTGAACCGGTGAAAAGATTTTAATTTTCTGATAATTTTATCCTGAACGATCATAATCAAATTTTAACTTTAGGGCTCTCGTTGATTAGCCTTAAAAAAGTTGTAGAATCAAATATTTCTTAGGCCTAACCAACAAGAGCCATAGAGTCAAAATTTAATTATGACCATTTAGAATAAAATGATCAAAAAACTAAGATCTTCGCACCGGTTCAAACGGATTAAAAATTGAAACACTTATTTTTTTACACCGTTTATATATTAAAAATATAGTTAAAATTAAGTGTTCCAATTTTCAATCTGTTTGAACCGGTGTGAAGATCTTATTATTTTTGGTAGAATGGAGAGTAGAAGTTGGTTGAATGATGGATGGGGAAAGGGAATAACAAGGGGTATTTTTGTCCATAAAATACCCCTCGACAGACAGATTATTTTTGGGGACCTCAAGAGGAGCCCAAAATTAATCCCGAACAATCTCTTAAACTCGTGAAAACGAAGAAAGGGTAAAAACTAACAGGGGACGAAATTGGAATGCCAAGCAGGGGAAAAAGAGTGGTCCCCTCTCCATAGACCCCCGCTTATTTTTCCCCTCTCCTTTTTACTCCATCCAAGCAGGCCCTTGGTGTCAAAAATCTTGAGGTCAATGGAGACTCCAATCTAGTAGTCTCTCAAGCCAATGGGGATTGGAAAGTCCCAGAGGAAAAGCTAAAGCCATATCACCAAGATTTGGAGGAACTGATTCTTCATTTCAACAAGGTGACCTTCACCCACATTCTGCATTTGAAGAATCAGTTCACCGATGCCTTGGCAACTTTAGCTTTAATGATCGAGCTTCCGATAGGTTTCAAGGGAGGTTTGTAGTCTATGGGATGGAGGTAGTACTTCCCATCAAGCTTGAAGTACCTTCGCTGAGGGTCATGGTAGAATGTGGACTAACAGAATGCTAGTGGCTAAGTGCGAGGTTTGTCAAGCCGATGCTTTTTTATGAGAGAAGGCTTCGCACCTTGTATCATGTTCAAGGGTATCAACGAAGAATCGTTAGCGCATTCAACAAGAAAGTGAAGTGTAGGGACTTGGTAGAGGGGGATATGGTCACAAAGGAGATCTGTGCTCCAGTTTTTGATCCTCGCGGGAAGTTTCAACCAAAGCGTTTTGGGCCTTGCATTATCAAGACCATCCTATCTGGGGGTGCGACCAAGATCATCGACCTCAGCGGCAACGAGTTCTCCACCCTAGTCAACCTGGATCAACTCAAACGTTACTATCCTTGAGAGATGCTCGTTGGACCGAAAACCACAAGGGTGGGAGGTTCCAAGCAAAAGTTAAAGCAAGCCTGCAAGATCGAAAAACCTAAGGAGGCAGTCTAGGCTAAAATAAATAGGCAATAAGTCGAAAGCTCGCTAGACCAAAAACCTGAAAAGGCGGTTCTAGGCAAAAGTTAGAGTGTAAAAGGTGAGATAAAATACACGAGTTGAACCTTGGCCTGAACTACATTTTGACCTGATTCCTTGAAAAGGGCTACGTAGGCAACCTTTCTTCGAGGTTTGGTCATAATCTATCAACTTGGTCCATGGTTGACATTTTGGTGAACATCAAAGGTTGAAAAAGGGTCAAGAACAAGAGAAGCTTCATTAGAGAATCAATAGGGGGAAACTGTCTTTCAGTTTTATTGCAAACTACAATTTCTATTATACATGCCGAGTATAAAGCTTTAAAACATTTTAGAAGCATGAAAAATAGAACAAAAAATGCTTGCCTCCGAATGGCTCATAGCTTATTCTAAGTACAGCAAAGTCTACTCTGGATGTAGAGACCTGTATTTTTTTCGAAAATGGTTTAAAGGTTTTATAAATACTAGAATACCGAATAAATGGAAAAATTGTGAGTTTATTTGATTTGGGGCTTAAATGATAGGATTGTTATTGGAGGGAGTGTGAGTGTGATTAAGTTGGGTGCTAGTATAAAAGGGGTGTGTATGTGTGGTAGGAGATAAAAGTCCCCCTTATCTCTCTCTCTCTCTCTCCAGCCGACTCTCTCTCTCTCTCTACCCCTCCACCCTCAAACTCACTCCCAACTCGAAACCCACCAAGATCTTCCACCAAATCGTCTTCCTCAAGTGTTCTAGGCCACGGGTTGTGATCTTTCAAGCTCGGAGGAGGTGTATTTCGCTTGGTTTTGAAGTCTTTAGAGCTAGGGCTCGAATCGCGTTAACTTCGATATTTGATCATTGAAGTAGGGATTTCTCACTCATTCTATGTGTTTATGAGTTGATTTTATGCTTTAATCGAGTTTAGATCATCAACCATTGTGTCTTCGAAAAGCTATCAAAATCTGCAGAAAATCACCCAAAATCACCTAGGGATCAATCCCTCGTTCAAATCTAGACTTAATCTAGATTTTTGCCCTTGGGGATCGATCCCCATTAGAGGAGGGATCGATCCCTCCGCTCTCTGGAAAATTCTGCTTGCCTTTTGAGTTTCAGCCCAACTTCAAATGGCTGTAACTTCCTCGTCCAAGGTCCAATTCATGTAAACTTTATATTGATTCGAAGGTCTTGAAGTCAGGTTTCATTTGCCACTAGAATCACCTTAAGAATCTTAGTACACAAAAAGTTATGACCATTTGAGTGGAGGTGTGTCAGTTTGCCGATGTCTGTGATTATTCCTAAGGTTGTTCTTGACCCATGTTATGATTCCTTATATGATTAGGATATGTTTAGGTCACTCTTGAGCATGATTTCTTATGTCCTAATGACTCGTTATTTGATCTTGTCTTTTAGCGCTCATTAGAGCATAATATCAATGGCGTTGGTTAGAGAAATATACCATAAGGTCGATAGGAGTACCACGGCTATAAGTGATAAAGTGGTGTGTGTTGTGAGTAGACATGAGCTTGTCTAATGATCCGATAGGCAGTATTGTGACTCGTATCCTCGTGCATCGTCTTGTTAAGTTCCCTAGGTTCCTTTGGCACTTGTTCTATAAGATTCTCGTTTAAAACCCAGCGGGTGGTGTGTCGAGAAGCCAATTGTAGTTTCGATATGTAGAGACGAACGTTGTGATACACTTAGAGAAACAACATGAACTTAAGGTAATTATCAATGTACGATGTGACATGTTTATGAGTTTGTATTACAATGTGAATTTGAGAAATGTTGCCTGCTTGTACATTGAACGATAGCTTATATGTGTGTATGCTTGAATGGAAAATTTGAATAAAGGACCCGCAACGCAAGGTGTGGTAATGCGGAAACCCAGGTGGAGAGAATTCACTGTCACGCAAGGGGTGGTAACACAGTTGAATGTCTCTCTTAGATGAAGAGAATTTTAATTGATTGTAGAAGTTTATGTTGAAGTTTGGATTGTTTGTTGCTTAGGATCGTGGCTATTGAAAAAGAGAATGAACAATTGATTATATCAAGGTTTTATTAAAGAAAGGATTTTGGATTTTGAAAAGAGAATTTTTAAAAATCCTCCGGTATTCTTGAGCGAATCAATGGATCCGGTATTTGTGTACAAATCAACGGACTCCGACATTCAAGCTCGAATCAACGGAGCTTGACCTCTGATGGTCTTGAGTTTTCTCTAAATTGTTTTGGAAATAAAGGAAAGTTTTATGAAATAAAGCTCTATGGTGAATGGTATGAAATCAAGAAATATGAAATCAGGAAATGGTTTGTGGCATTCATTCGAAAAGTTATGAGATGGTTGAACTATTGTTGTTATTTGTTTGGTTGATGTGAGTTGTATTGCTACTTCTAATCGACGTATTGATGGTTAGAGTTATCTCTAAGATGTCTGAAATCTCGAAGTCTAATCGTCTGTTCATTTTGGTAACCCCTCTTGTATCTCATGTCCTTTTATTGAAACTCATTCACTTTTATTGCATGTTTCATCGCATTTACTTATAGCTTGAGTATAGATTTTTCTACTGAGCTAGTGTAGCTCAACCTATCATTTTCAGGTAAAAAGCATGGAAGTTGGCTTGGCGTGCACCTCGTGCTTGTTGACCATATGTCTCGAAGGTATAAAGGAGGAATTAAATTTGCTTTTGAAATGAAAATGGTAATTGGGAGAATGATTAATGAAAATTGTAATATTATTTTGGCATTTGTATAACTTGTGTAAGGTCTATGTTTTGGCAAATCCCATGACCAACATACACATTGATTTGTATCCGTAAATTGGGTTGTAATTTATTATGTTTCCTTCTTAGAGCAGTTGTTTGGGAAGTATTTTGATTATATAATGTAATTGAGAGTGTTAAAGATTGGTAAGGAAATTAGCATGGAAGGAAATCATGTAGCAGGATGATTTCGTGCATATATAAGAAAAGGAAAGAAATCACGTGTGTGGCAATTATATGGGAATGTTTTCCAGTCAAGTGCTCCAGCAACTCAAGACAGGTTTTATTCCGTGCTCGAGCAATGTTCTTTTCTCAGCAGTCTATTTATATGCGGCTTTGTTGGCTTTTCAAGACTACCGAATATATGAGTGCAGTCCCTCTCTTGCTCCAAAATTGAGAAATGTCTGAGGGAGATTTTTAGTTTGTCTCTTGGAAAAAGATATGATCGTTTGATCATCAAACTTCCGGATTAATTCCAAGAGCCCTCTCCATACTTTGTGATCGCTAATCAAAGTGTTCTTCCAGTGGATTTCTGGTGGATACCGACGGTGGATTCCGTAGGTTATTGGAAGGCTTGAGCGATTCAAGGCAGCGGCGGTCAAGCACTGGGTGTGGTGAACGAGTGATTCGGCAATCAACCTTGGTCAACCGAGAGCGATTCTAGGTTGTAAGTATAGGTTTGTTTGTAACCGTACAATGAGTTATAGTGCATGATTTCCTTCCCGTGGTTTTTTCCCGTTTAGGGTTTTCCACGTATATTCTGGTGTTCATCGTTTATTCTTCGTTCCTATTATTTCTTGATTATTGGATCGGTAGGAAAATAGGAATTTCAATTGGTATCAGAGCGGGTCGCTCATTAATTGTTGGATTTCTTCCTAGAGCGGATCTATAGCAATAATGAACATGAACAATAACATGAATCATCCGTCGAGTCGTACACCTATTTTGGTTAGTGAAAATTTTGACTATTGGAAATCTAGAATAAAAGCTATCATGAGATCTGTGGATGAGGAAATTTGGAATTCTTGCATCGGAGGGTATAGCCATCCCACGAAAAAAGTAGAAGAAAAACAGGTCCCTAAACTTATTGCTGAATTGTCTCGCGAGGAAAAGGCTGCTTTACAGGCTAATAATCATGCCTTGGATATTTTATTTAGTGCTGTTGATGTTAATGAGCATCGTAAGATTGCAAATTGCGAGATTGCAAAAGAAGCGTGGGATATTTTAGTAACTTGTCATGAGGGAACGGATGTTGTTAAACAATCTAAGTTACAGAGACTCACTACTGAATTTGAGATAATTAGAATGCAAGAGGATGAAACTTTTAATGAATTCTACTCTAAATTGATCGCTATCGTGAATAGTTGCGAAACCCTCGGTGAGCCTATTCATCCTTTTAGGGTGATTAAGAAAATATTGAGATCCTTGCCTGAACGGTTTAAGACAAAGGTCACTATGCTTGAGGGCAAACGTAAACTCAATGAAAAATCTGTTGAAGAAGTGGTAGGTATTCTCCAAAATAATGAAGCTGATATGTTACAACCCGAGTCTCTAAAATCTAAAGTTAAACCATCGATTGCTTTTGCAAGCTCTCAAAGCGAGTCTAGGGAATCAGATTGTGATGATGAGTATGACCTTGAAGCTCTGGATATATTTACCAAAAACTTCAAACAATTTTTTAAAAAGAAAATGACTAAAGGTGATGGGAATAAGAAATTTGAAAACAAAAGAAAAAGTGAGTCTTCTAGTGCTAAAGAAAAGAAGGGGATTAAAGGACCTCCGGTAGGGCCAAAGTGTTATGAGTGTCAAGGATATGGTCACTTAGCTCATGAATGTATTAACAAATTGAAGAAGAAGACTAATTTTAAGGCCAATATAACTTGGGATGATGATAGTGAATCTAACAATTCTGAGGAAGAACAAGTAGATAACACAAACTTTATGGCTTTTGGGGCTTCTTTACAGTTGAACCTTAGTGATCACGAATCCTTAGATGATAGTGAGAAAGAGGGAAGTGATGAGGATTTTAGTTTTGATGAGCTAAAACAATCCTACAATATGTTGTTTAAGGAGAGTATTAAGATTAATGAGTCAAATTTGAAAATGGCTAAGAATTATAATAATTCTAACAAGGAGTTAGTGATAGCTAAAAAACAAGTGGAAGAGTTGCAAGGTTTTTTGAGCAATGTCACTAGTGAGAGAGAAAAGTTGAGTAAGGAGGTTGAGAGTCTTCGAGAAAAGAACAAAGTCTTGACTGATTTAAACGTTGCGTTAGAAGAAAAAATAGAGTCATTAAATATTGAAATTGATAATGCTAATATTCTATTTGAGCGTTTGAATACAGGTTCCAAGAAGTTAGACAAAATTCTTGATGTTCAAAGGCCAACGAGTGACAAAACAGGGCTTGGATTTTATGAAGCTTCGTCCTCAAAAATAATTGGAGGTAAACCAAATGAGTTGGAATCAAGGAAGGTAATGCCGAAACCCCGCAGTATTGATACGGCTAGAAATTTGATTGGAAAGGTATATAATATTAGACATGACAAATTTGCTAAATTTATTCCTACATGCCATTATTGTGGTGTAAAAGGTCACATTAGACCCAAGTGTTTTCAATTACACGGATACCCTCTTGTTGCGTGCAATCATGTTGTTAGCAATAAAGCTATTTCTAAACATGGTAATATTCGAAGTCTTGGACTAGTTACACTAAATATGATAATACTAAAAACATAGCTCTTGGAGTTCAACCAAATAAATTGTGTAACACTAGTCAAGTCAAGACAAGACTTATTTGGGTGAGGAGGTTGGATTTAAAATCTCATGCAAATTTATCTGGAGGTGTTGACCTTGCCTTTTGAGGCTTGGTCTCGTTTCCGTAGTCTAGGTTGGTCTTTATTGCTTATAACGTTCCTAGAGCTACGAGTTGAGTCATTTGTTTTGTTTTATTGCTTCTATTTTTTGGCATTTTCTTTTGTTAATTCGCTTCCCTGCTTAATTCATGATTTGTAAAGAAAATCCAAAAACATTCATATATTTATTTGTTTTTGAAAACTTAATAATCAATAAATATTTTTGGGCTAAGCATATTTTTGGAGTGAGTAGTCAGCCATGGGTTTCACTAAATGCACCTTTTTTTTTTCAAATGCATGCGTACTTCTTGTTCATTCCTCTCATGTGATATATTTGGACATTAGTTGCACCATGCCTTATGACTCTATGATCGTCACATTTACACGTCAGGATTAGAGAGATTATTCAGATTGGATTGTTGGTTCTCATGTCCATTGGAATGTGTCATTTTGTTTCCTTGGTGATTGACCTTTTGGCATTTTGGTTGGATACGATGTTCTCTTGGTTTCGTTAAAAAAAAAAAAGAAAAAAAAACCATATAACAAGACAAAAGTCTATTTGTGAGTTCTTAATGCTTATCCGGGCGTTCATCGAGTACCGGACAATTGGGGTGAGGTACTCTCCCTCTGAGCGTTCGTGTCACAAAATGGATAGACTTTGTGAAGGCTTCCGTGTTGGACCACTCGCTTAGTAACCGGGGATTGGGTATGAGGTACTCTTATTTTCAATATTCGTGTCAAAAGGCAGTGGGGTAAAAATACTAAAACACGTGTATTTGTTTGGAAGATTAAATAAAAATTGATATGGCCAAATACTCATTGGTTGAGGGGGAGTATTTAATTGTTGAGGGGGAGTTTGTTAGGCCTTGGGATGTCATTCGTATCATGATGTCTGGTTTGACTTTGTGGGAGGATTTAAGGGTGGTTGCCATTCTCATGGAACACGAGAAATCTTGTATCCGAAGATGGAGGTCTTAATATTTCTGACGTGTCACACACCCACTATTGTCATAGTCTCGTACTGCATGTTGTACTTCATTTCAGATATCTTCATGCTTGGGATACATACAAGTTTACTCATGCATTCCAAAAACTTGCAGTGATATTTATTGATTCTCATGGTTGAGTATTCATCTCTGCATCCATGCGTTTGCCTTCCTCGGAATTTTTTTTACAAAAAAAAAAAAAAAACAACCAGAGCATTTTTAGTCGTACAAAAAATTTCCATTTTGTTTTGGGCTCTAAGGCAATATCTCTTTCATACCCAGCAGTTACTAGAGCATCCATATATATTAAGAAAAAATTCTTTTTGATCTCTGGGCCACCTATGGTCTTTCATGTTTTTCATGTGTGCCCAATGTGGCCATTGGTTTCATTTATGTTGGTTGCTTCGAGCACGATGGAGCTTCGCTAGTCTTTTACTCTAGATTGGTACTCTGTTAATTAAGTTACTTTGGTAAATGCTTTCTAGAATCTCGGCTTCCTTAACATGGCATATTAGCTTTAGTTTGTTTATCGATGGTATTATCTGTTGGACTTCTAAATATCCTTTTACTCCTTATTAATCTTATTCATGTGTACTTTACCTTTGTCATTCCGTGACAAAAAGGGGGAGTAACTTATTTATTGCTTCACAGAATATCTTTTCAGTATTTGTTTCTGCAGGTTGAACGGGTTATGTATGTTTTGTCATGGAAGTGCCAAAGGGGGAGATTGTAAGGTCTATGTTTTGGCAAATCCCATGACCAACATACACATTGATTTGTATCCGTAAATTGGGTTGTAGTTTATTATGTTTCCTTCTTAGAGCAGTTGTTTGGGAAGTATTTTGATTATATAATGTAATTGAGAGTGTTAAAGATTGGTAAGGAAATTAGCATGGAAGGAAATCATGTAGCAGGATGATTTCGTGCATATATAAGAAAAGGAAAGAAATCACGTGTGTGGCAATTATATGGGAATGCTTTCCAGTCAAGTGCTCCAGCAACTCAAAACAGGTTTTATTCCGTGCTCGAGCAATGTTCTTTTCTCAGCAGTCTATTTATATGCGGCTTTGTTGGCTTTTCAAGACTACCGAATATATGAGTGCAGTCCCTCTCTTGCTCCAAAATTGAGAAATGTCTGAGGGAGATTTTTAGTTTGTCTCTTGGAAAAAGATATGATCGTTTGATCATCAAACTTCCGGATTAATTCCAAGAGCCCTCTCCATACTTTGTGATCGCTAATCAAAGTGTTCTTCCAGTGGATTTCTGGTGGATACCGACGGTGGATTCCGTAGGTTATTGGAAGGCTTGAGCGATTCAAGACAGCGGCGGTCAAGCACTGGGTGTAGTGAACGAGTGATTCGGCAATCAACCTTGGTCAACCGAGAGCGATTCTAGGTTGTAAGTATAGGTTTGTTTGTAACCGTACAATGAGTTATAGTGCATGATTTCCTTCCCGTGGTTTTTTCCCGTTTAGGGTTTTCCACGTATATTCTAGTGTTCATCGTTTATTCTTCGTTCCTATTATTTCTTGATTATTGGATCGGTAGGAAAATAGGAATTTCAACTTGGGCTTCAAGCCAAAATTGTAACTTTGAAATGTGACTTGAGAACGGGAAAAGATATGTCTTTTGGGTATTATCGGTACTTCTGTAATGATTCTATTTATTGTAAAAGATTGTTATTTATGTTGAAAATCGAGGGCTTGACACTGGAGTCAGCCGATATTTTGTCTTGCTCTTATTTCTACTCTTAGCCACCTCTTGTAGCGTTTCTCTAGCCTTAGAGTGAAATCTGGATATGCTCCGTTGATGTCTCTATGGCCCCAACGCCTTTGGTACCCACTGAGTGTCCACGCATTAAAGTTAGGGAAGGTGGAAGTTCTCGTTGCTAACATAGTTTCTCCCTTGGCTAATGCCCAATTGGCAGAAAATGCGACCAGGAATGTAGAAGGTGAACTTTGTCAAACCGGCAATTACCATCCTATTGAACCCCTCAGAGCATGTGGCCATGTCGAGCAAGTCTAACCAAGGGCACCTCCAGACGATCTCATCAGATTGTACGTGGCTCAGAAACTCGTACCATTCCTCCAAATTCATCTCAGGGCACTTCATCGATCGCTGTTGTATCCGTTTTGGAAAGAGGTTCCAGCTTTCCTATGGAGCGTTAAGGAACCCAATCTTGTCTGAAAGCCAAAGCTACACGAGTGAAAAGACAAGTAAGAAGCTAGAAAAGACTTGAGCGAAAAGAAAAGTAAGGAACTAGGAGCAAGCTAAGCCAAGCGTCGAGGTAACATGAGAAAGTGTGAAAATCGAAAAAGGTGAGCTGGGTTAGTTTACCTGTAGAAGAAGTGGGCTGCCACTGAACATGTCTATCTGGCCAGTACTTATCAATTCTAAGTCCAAAAGCATCTCTACAAGGACAAGGGGCACCACGTTCTTACGAGTCCCCATCTGAGCAGCAACGCTCACTAGAAGAGGACTAACTCGTCCGTTAGCCGGAATTAGCAAGTAAGCAGCCAACAAGCAGATCACTAAGGCATTACAAGAAAAATCGCGTTTCACAGGGTTTGAAAAACGCTATTAAATGATATTAGCCGATGTTGTTAAAAGTCTTAGACTTTAGACAGCATTTTTCAAATGCTATGGAATGTGGACTTTATATAGCGTTTTTTAAACGCCATAGAATGTGAAATTTCTACAACGTTTTAAGAATTCTATAGAATGTAAAGTTTCTACAGCGTTTTAAGAATGCTATAGATTGTAAATTTCTAACAGCAAATTGAAAATTTTCTACAGCGTTTGAGGAGCGTTGTGTGCTTTCTGCAGCAGTTTTTGTGGATTATTATTTGATGTTCTATTACCTATTAAAAATCCTATGTATTCTCTTCAATCAATAACTATTTTGGAACATTATAACCACCAATCTATTCACAAGAACAGCATTCCACATACCAACAACATAATCATATTTCTAAAAACATCAAGTTTCATATTAACCATTAAGTAGAAGAAAATCAGTATATTGGTACATCTCCTTACAAAACATCTATCTATCCAAGGAGTATAGCCATATCACCAAAATATCAACAAAAATGCTTCAACCAAGTAACAACCGTAGTACTAGCAAGATCATATCTACATCTTCGGCAAAAGGTCATGATAGAACTTCTTGTCTCTTTCAAGCCATAGGCCTGCATATGGTGGAAGAAATCATTTCAATTTGATTGAGCAATTAAAATTATCAACCAAATCAATTTTATAGACAAATGAGTAAACAAAAATATATGCCTTTTCAATGCAAGAATCTTAATCAAGCACAAAAAACGGCGAACACAGAGAAAGCTATGGAAAGTCCCTTTCAGTATTTCAGATGAAGAATATAAAGCAACTAAGTTATCTAAGGTACCAACTTGACCAACAAAAACAAAAAAAAAAAAAAAAAACATGACCATACACATGCAAATACTAACTCCAGCCTGAGCAGAACAACAGCAACACCATAACCAAAAAAAAAAACCAGCAAATGAGAGATCCCCATAGAATATAAAACTGCAAATATTTTGCTTCAACACTGCCACCACTTGAAACTTTAACAAGTCATTAAGTGATAACTCATTTGCTTCACTCTTGGATTTTGCCCAGAGGACACACCTCAGCTTTACTCATGAGCCATGATAATTGTGTATGACAAAACCCTTCAAAATAGTCAATTGATGTTTCCTTGCTCCACTTGTGCAAGAGTCAGAGCTTTGAAACAACATAGGCCAACACTAAACTAGCCAAAAATGGACAACGATAAAACTAGATATGCATAATTTATGTTATAGCACTCTACCCTCCGGTATGGAGATCATTAACACAGGCAATTAGGCATACATTTATCATCCGAGAGAAAACTAAAATATGGAGGAGGGAATAAAAGTGCAATACCCTGGCAAAGAAGAGTCCATAATAACCTTGTCAGCAGGCCATGCGATGGTAGTTCCCACGGCTTATTCCGTTCATTCCATTCAATTTTTTCAATATCTTCCTAAAAATAGCATAATGAAAACCAATATAAATGACTTCAAACACATATACCAAATAAAACACACAAATAAAGAATGAGCCGGGGCAACCAACTGAACCAATAATGATGTTGATACTAGGATTGACATTGAAGTTAAATTGGTTACCATATGAGGTCATCTTTGTCCATTATTGTGGACCAATACTAGCAATGATATCATATCTCCATCTTCAGCAAAAAGTGAACAAATCAACCTACATTCCATACAAGAAAGAGACTTAGTAGATAACACTTAACAGTCCAAAAAAAAAACAAAGATAGCTAAACTTTTGCAGTTCATGATGCTTCAGACCCTCTCATTTTGGGTGATTTCTCCTACCAGTTAACATGATCGAGAAGTCTTCAGAGATCAAAAAGTTTGAAGCTAGATAAGATGGCAAGAACACAAGCATTGTCCTATTCAAAGTAGTAACTATAGAGAGCTACACTACCCTTCCACTATAGAGAGGTACACTAGCGATTCATAAATTTTGGTAGCCTAAGCCCTTTGCCCTCCAACATGGAGATCATTAACACAGGCATGCATCTATCGTACAGTAGACGGCAACCAAACATAACACTAACATATTTCAACAAACAAACCCATCTTCCAGTAATAAACATCAAAGACCTGCATACAATGATCCACACACCTTAAAGATGGAAAGAATAGGATAAAGGTGCAGCTAGGATTCTGTAAAGAAGAAAATTTTAACATGGAATAGTAATTATCTATGGCAGGTAGAAAATCAAATCTAAATCCTCTTAAACGGACATGCCTCCCGGGACCAAGTACTCAAACTCAACCCCCAAAATAAAAGAAAAGCACTTAGTGTTATCAGTGCAGAAACTATAATCCACAGCACCACACGGCGTTCCTTGGTTTCTACATTTCATATGTTAGACACTACATTTTGAATATTCTGACTTATGTTAGACACTACATTTTGATTATTCTGACTTATAACAAGAACATTATTAGGCATGGAGGATGAGTAATTCAACCAGACTATTAGTGAAAGATTATCACTACCCCATCCTAAAAGACAAATTATATCTCATGTTTTTGCTAGTCAACTTTTGCTTCTAGTGTGAACCTGTTTAGGGCTTCTCCATTCAACAGTTCTTTGCTTCAATGGGCGCAACAGGTAAACAACTTTGCTCCATGTCAACAGAGCAAGACAATAGTTAGCTTCATGTTAGCAATTCTAAACCAGGTCATTCACTGGAATGTAAATGTGGTGGGCAAATAACTAATGTAATCTACAAAAGTAAAACAATCTTAATAACAAAAATGACTGACCAAACTTAGTGGTGAAGGGAAACCACCATAGTTAATCGCTTGCCAAGACTTTTGAAGCCAGTGCCTTAAAAGGGCCTTTGTTTGCAAGTGTGTTCAGAGCTATCTCTACAACAACATGTTCTGCCAGCCTCAACGTATGATCAAGACCTTCTTGGACACATGAATAAGATGCCAGGTTGAAGCACTTCTCTTAGCCAATTCTTGCAGTTGGCTTTTACACATCCCTATATCTGATGTGCTACTACAAATTAGTCTGTCAACTAGCTATCTTCTCTTTCTCCTGATAAGCAAAAACTATAAAAACCATGGGTGAAACAAACTCTTTTACTCTACACAAAGAGACAGAGCAATAAAGGGGAGTCTCCTCCTTCATTACATTACAAGTTACAACAATTATGGCCCCAACTAGACCATTCAAGCAGATTCATTTACACCTTAGCTTGAACTTTAACAAATGTAGCAAAATTCATGAAATTCAACAGGAATTTTTCCAAACAAAGATGATGAACTGTGAAAAGAATAACAATGTCATTATCCGTAAAAGAAATAATGTATTACTACATATAATCAAATTTATCATTTGAGTGGTTTTTATAAAAGAAAAACACAAAATACTATTTGATATGATATGATATGATAATGATCACAAAAAGAAGATGTCAGAATCTCAGGTGTGTTAACAAGCATAAAAACCTCTACAGTTGACCCTAAGTTACGTTTACAAGCACAAAAACTTATTCGGTTGAGTGGTTTCTATCAAAATTTTCAACAGTCTTATACCTCTCGGGAGTGGTTGAAGTGATTTCCAAAGAAGATGTCTTACTAAACATATGAAAAGAGCTAGAACTTCCAACCAAAGGTTGGACAAATACAGCCAAGGGCAAAAGCCCAATCCAACAGGACAAGCCCGAAAGCCTAAGGCATAAAATGCCGAAATCAAACAATGAAGCTCAAGAAAACTCCAAAAGCCGAAAAGCCAAGATATTACACTTTCTCGTTTATTTCAGGACCATTTTTACCACAATCTGCACAGAGTATAGAACTAAGGGGAAGGTGGGGAACAAGCTAGGATTATCCCTGGCAAAGAACTTAAGAATAACTCCCTCAAGGGAGTTCTATCACAACGCTGGACCTTTCTCTAGGTCCTTTTCTTTCATCATTTCCCCTAACCTTCCTAACATCATCACACATCCCATAACCCACATGCAAGTTATAAAGAATCACATAGGCACTTTAATCACATGAATCCATCCAATAACAAGTAGCTGCTGGCTCTCAAATTTCAAAATTTTCATGTCTTACAAGCACTTTGCAAAGTCCTTTTTTGGAAGCTTCAAAAGTCTACAAAATCATGCCTAAGATTCATAAAGAGAAAAAGTACCTAAAAGCCAATCGTTTGAAATAATAAAACACAGCCCCAATATATTTATAAGCAAATATGAAGGAATAAAAACAAATTCTGAAGTTAGTCAAGCAATCAATAGGTGACTACAAAGCAATATAAGCAAAAGTAATGGAAAATGAACGAACCTTTGGCTGGAAAGAAGACCTCGATCACGATAAATTAAAGAAAAAAAAGCCCTACATGATGGATCCATAAGCAGTCATGACAAGTTCTCACAAAGTGGAAAATCTACCTCCTATTCACACGACATCGATTGAAATTTTCGGAGGTTTGTGTGAGATTTTGGGCAGTTCTCACGGAGTGGGAAATCTACCTCCAATTCGCACAACATCAATTAAAATTTTTAGAGGTTTGTGTGAGATTTTGGGTGCTTGACATCGCCTTAATTACTTGTTGTAGTGACCTAAAATAATACAACATGCTAAATGACTATTAAAACCCTAGCCTTGTATATGGCCAAGAATTAAGAAAACTATTGAATCAACCCTGATTAGGGCTTCTTCGAATATGGCGTCATTCTTGTACAAGTAGGAATCGATTGAGGGAACAGAACAACAATCAAGGTTGGTCATTGATAAGGATTCAAGAGAACAGAATAGCTATTAGAAAAATAGAGAAGAACGAACTTACCTGAAACAAGGCTGAAACAGTTGAGAAGAGACATGCGTAGAGGAAAACGATTTTGAGAAACGATTGAGAAAAATGAAGCAACCTAAAACAAACAGAACCCTAAAACAACAGCAGATGTAACGCCCCGAATTTTGGGTACGTTAAATAAAATAATTTATTATAAAAACAAAGCGAGTCTAGCTCGTTATTACATCATAAACCTTACAAAAAGTACCTTTATTCAAATAACAGAGGGATCTAGGGTTCCTAACTACGGTTCTTCTTGCTTCTCCAGCTCCTCGGCTTCGAACGCCTCCAAGGTGAATAGTTCGTCCTGTTCGTCTATCAAATCTGACATATTATACCGGCGTCGCCACCCATATAATATGCCAGGGTCACCACAAGGCAACACCATGAGCTACGAAGGCTCAATAGTATAATCCTAATACTAGCATCGATTTCCACATGATAAGTACATAAACAGTGATAAAAGGCAATAACGCTAACAATTGCTTATGATTTCCGTTGGTGTCGACTCATCGTGAACCTTGTCGTTATTACCCCTTTTCAAAAACACCTTTTTAACTCACCCAACCTCGGTTCCGCCGCGCCGGGTTCCCGAGTATCCTCACAATGGTTCCGCCGCGCCGGGTTCCCATTGGCACACATTTTGCTTTGGCTCCTCTCCGCGGATAACCAAGCTATACCTCACCATGGTTCCGCCGGTCCGGTTTCCCATGGGAACTCACACACACTCACGTAATACCCTCGAGATGGTCATTACGTAGTTTCGAAAATATTTTCCAACCGGGAAAACACAACTCCCTTGTTAAACACACCCTAGGTGCCATGTTTCTACTTTTCTCGGTTTTCGTGTCACGTTCTCATGCAAGACTCCGCGTGTGAGACTTTTCATACCAATATGCATTCAATCCAACTTCGAAATAGTATATCAAGAACATTTGAGTCCACATAGCATGCTTGGATCTTAAAAACGACATAATCATACATTTTTACTTTTTCATCTATAATCAAGTAACTTTTTAAACTTTTGGAAAGTAAGTAGAGATTTCAAGTAGCAAAACTTAAACTACTTATCGAAAATAAAGTAAGGCTTTGAAAAATATGTAAGGATCACTACCGTTCTCCTAGGCGGTGTCGGCTACGGAAGATTGGTCGTCGGTTTTGAAATCGGCGGCGTAACGGCCTTCGGTTTTGCTTCGAAAGGAAAAGAATGGTGTTTCTTTTCCTAGAAACAACTTTACTAACTAAAGTAGACTACTTTTAAGATCTAAGGGTGGTATTGGAAGTGGTTTGGTGGTTTCCTCAAGAACACTCAAGAACAAAGGAAGTTCTTGAACTTAGAACAAGAATACTTGAAATTCTAGAGAGAAGGAAGAGCTATTGCTTTGAGGTGTGAGTTCAAGGCTTAGAATGGCTCTCTATTTATAGGCAAAGGCTCCCTCCCTCTCCTCATATGGCCGGCCCCCCTTCCTCTCTCTTTCTCCAATTTTTTTATTCCATAAAGATGTGTTCACATGGAGAAGTTAAGGCTAAAATCCTAGGGTTGCATGGCTATGTGTACCAAGGATTTGATCTTGAACCATCCAATGGTGGAGATGAGATTGGTACAAGATTCTTAGGCTTAAACAAATACTAGAATGTACAAAAGAAGGACATGAGGTGAGGTTTTGCTTTGAAAGAGAAGAATCCCATGGATTTGAAGTACATAGGAAGATCAAGGCCAAGTACTAACCAATTTCTCCCTCCTCCTCTCCTTACAACCGGCCCCCCCTTCTCTCTCTCTCCCATGGCCGGCTGCCCCTCTCTCTCTCTCCCTCTCATTCACTTGCCAAGGTACAAAAAATGAAAGATAACAAATAAAAAAGTAGTACTTTTTGTACCATAGATCAAAATAGTCTTAAAAGGCTAAGATTCTTTTTAAAACTAATCAATTGGGCACATGTGTACTTAGGGTATTAATTTAACCTTCAAAGTACTAGAATATATATATATTTAGATACTTAAGTACTTAAGGAGATCAAAACCCCAATAAAGAATAGTTAAAGAGTACTATAGAATCTTAGTACCTTGTACCATTCAAAATAAAAAAAATGGAATACTTCCACACATGGCTTAAGAAAGTATTAAACTAATTAATACCTTAGTACTTTGAAAGATCAAAACTATTGTCCAATGGGTAAAATTCCCCCTAACATCTATTATCCAATGGACAATAGATATTAGGTCACTTTTTAATAAAAACTAGTCAAAGTACTTTTAAAAAGTCTATTATTTTTTTTTATATCCCAATATACTTTTAAGATAAACAAATGGGTTTCTATTATCCAATGGATAATAGTTTCCCTAACAATCTTTGTCCAATGGACAAAGAATAAAATCAAAATAGAAAAAGAAAATTCAATACTTTGACTAGGGTTCAAAGGGGTCCAAAAGGTTTAATGAGGGTCAAAATGGTCCAATCATGGTGACTAGATGGCTTCCTGGTTTAGTCTCTCTAACCGGATAGTTATAAGCTAACTAGGTTGCTTAAATAGGACTAAAGCGCAAGAAATAAAAGTTCAGGGGTCCAAGTGCAGAAAATGAAAGTTCAAGGGCTAAATTGCAGTTATGACAAACTATCGGAAATTAAACCAATTTAAATAAATAAGAAATAAATTCAAGGGGCAAAAATGTAATTACGACAAATTATAGGATTTTAAAAGTAAATCAAAACAAATTCAAGTAATCAATAAAAATTCAAATATTTAGCGAAATTTTTAACGACCAAAAATCAGGGTCGTTACAGCAGATCCATCTGAACCAGTTCACACGAATAATGATTCAGAAATCTAGGGTTTGTTCGAACTCGATCGACTGAAAATTTCAAAGGTAAGTGAAAATTTCAGAGGGATATGTGCGTTTAAAAAAACCCATTTGTTTTGGTTCGAAACAAAAAAAAATTCCAAAAAGCCCTAATCTCTGGAAATCGATCGAGAGATCTGGAGAGCTCGAGATCGAGAGAGAGAGAGAGAGAGAGAGAGAGAGATACCTTGGTAGCCCATTCGTCGTCATTGTCGTTCCTGGATTGTTCGTGTGGTTCTTCTGAAATCGTCTCTTCTCTCTCTCTCTGATTGCCGCTATTGGGTTGAACGCTATATATGAGGATGGCATTTTAATGAAAATGCTGTAAAATTATTCCGTGTTTACGAAACGCTATAGAAGTCTTTCCTCTTTCTTCCGTGAGTATCAAACGCTGTAGGTAGCAACTTTTCATACCATTCATATAGAATGGTATTGTATTATGCTATTAAAAGTCATATTTGTTGTAGTGAGGCAAAGTGGCGCCAAGCCTGCACAACATTACTATCCAAGTCGCCGTCCGGGTTGTATGTCTCAATCAAGTGTGTGATGTTGATTTGGCCGCCATGAAGCAAGGTATCTTTCAAACCCCGGGAAATGTTGAGTGAAGACTCCAGCAGCGTAGGCATCCCCACTTGATAGGGAGGAACAACAAGTGTATGGGATGCAAAGCTCTGAAGATAGGCTTGGAACTCCAAAGATGGTCGGACACATCTCGTCATCACTAAGCCTAAAGATGAGGACATCGGGATTCTAGAACCAGAGGGAAGCTTTTAAAAGCTCGGGGCGAAGCTTCGCATGTCGAAGGTAGCGGAATGAAGCAAGGCCATGTGACTAGAAGTTCAACTAGTCGACGGTCAGAAATTGCACCAACCAGGGCTTGATCAAAGTTGGGAGTGGGTTTTCCATCAAGAATGGTAGATGATTTATGAGTATTGGAAGTGGGAATATGACTACAATGTTGCTAGCACTTCAAATTTATAGGCAAAAACCTCAAAATATAAACCTCAATTCGCGTGCTGGAGTTCAAGACCACGCCTTGGTGTCTCACCACCTTGCATTGCAAGGACACTCCACCTTACTGACCAAAAACGCGTACAAGCTGTGTAAAGTGGTGACAAGGCTTTCTCATAAAAAAGAAGACTTGTCAAACAAAGGCACCTGCAGCAGAATTGCATCTGTGAGTGCTGGTCCTTGACCCTCGCGCGTGTGTCCGTTTCCTCGTGCGCTGGTCTTAGACACACATGCGCGATTCCAGTTCCAACAGAAATAGTCGCCAACAGTTATTGCCTCCAAAGTTTTGTTTTCCACTCCAGGGCTTGTTATGCACTTTTGATGGTTCAAGCAAGTCACAAAGGGTATATGGGATTGTGTCGAAACATCGGATCCGGAATGTCATGCTCAACGAAGATTTTTGACTCCCGAGAGCACATTTCAAGTTCAAATCAAGGTTTCGGCGCCTCAAAGTTCGTTCTAGGGATTTTTACCAAGTTTTGTCATATCATACAGCTCATTGGACCTAATGTGACTGTGCAGGGGTGTCGGTTTCAGTCCGGGCCTTATACGAGTCATCTTTTGAGTCTTATATCCGTTTTTGCAATTTTTTTCAAGTCTTTTGGTCTATTTCTCGTGTCGGGATGTTTAGCTTATTTTGTCGATTCGTACAGGTCATTGTACCTTACGCAAGTGTCTGTTTCACCTATCTAGGAGAATTTTGAGTTTTGGCCAATTAATGCTCAAAATTTCATTAATTTTCATGTATCTAAGAGTCCATGTCATATTCAGAGACTCTTCTTTCCTCTTTCATTCGAGCTAGGCAGGTTGTACATGTACATGCGTCTATTTGTCGACTCAGTTCATTCGTCAATGCAAGTTGGATATTAGTGGTTGATTTATACTTTCTTTTATCAATTTCCCCCAAGAGAGAATGAATAAACTAGAAAATACAACTTTTATATGCTGCTAAGAATATCCATGAAACAACAGTGGAATATCATATACGTCAAGGTACACTAGCCCAAGTAAAAGCATATCTGCGGGGCACATCCACCTAAAAATCAAAAAGGGGCGAGTAGGCCCAATGCTACTCCTAATGTCAACTAGGGCATGGTGGCCTACTCAAAAGTCTATCTACGTGGGCACGCAAGCTCGAATCAAAAGAAAAGCAAAAGATAGTAAAGTAAATGAGGCTCAGTGGTAGTTCTCAGTTGTCGAACTCGTCCTCATCCTCTGCCTCGTCGTGTGGCTCTCACAAGTCAATCTTATATACAGGATCGTCGGCGGTGTCATCAGAGCCACTGCTATTTGAGTGCTCCTTATCCTCCACCTTCTTGCTCTCACTCTTAAAGATTTGTGGCTCCGCAGTCTTCCTCTTCTCCTGAGCAAGCTGCGGCTGGCGTGGTCTCTCTCTCAGCTTTCTCTAGTAGGTCTCCTCTCTCAACTGGACATGAGCCGCGCTCTCTGTGGCCCTCTGCGCAACTCCAGCTGTCGGTCGTGTGGTGCTCGTCTGTCTTTGAGCTGTGGCTAAAGTGGCAGAGGTGCTCATCGTAGCTCTAATAGTCTTTTCAGGTGGCGCTCGTGTCCGTGGTTACGTAGTCTTCCTCCTAGGAGCCGCCCTACCCTGTGTCTGCATTGTCAATTTTTACATTCATATAATACATTGTGCATATTGTATATATTGTATGTTGAAAGCAGGAATCCTCTATCAAGTATCATAGGCAAGTCTATCAAGGCATATCGTGTATCGAAAGCAGGAATTGAACAAGTTTCTGGGATTATAACTGAGGCCTCGTCAAGTTGGGTGCACGAGGTGGAGGCTCTGCTTTGGGGTACTGCAACTGCAACTGGTTGCCACTCGCCGCACTTTGTACCTCGTTCTTTAGTGCCATTATCAAGCGCACGACCTCCATCACCCATTCCACTGGCACCTAAAATACATGTTTTGGGAATCAGAATACAGTTCAAGTACAAAGGCAAAGGAATCGAATGGTGCAAATGGAAGCTACATCTTACCGGGTTGGTCATCGGCTCAGGCTCTACTCTGGCAGGGGTAAGCTAGATCATGGCACATTCTCATCGAGGGTCGCTCACAACCACTGTCCAAGAAAGACGGGGAAGGCCACTCCTCGCTGCACCTTCACCTCTACTCCTCTACATAGGGTGAGCAAGCTCTCCCCTCTGCACATCGACAGCTGCACGCCTCTCCTCTCCAACCATGAGGGCTTGTCCCAGTGCCTCTTCATAGTTCAGCACCCCCAGTGGTCCCGCCAAGTGCTGCCTCTAATAAATGGTGTAACCACGCCGAGCTCTCAAGAAAGCCGAAAGGTCAGTCACCAGCATCATGAATCGCTGCAGCTCAGCCAACGTATACTTGTCTGTATGCAAAGCACAGAGCAGAAGTGGCCCCAAGACCTGGAACTCGAGCAAACCTAGTGACTGCCGTGTCACACAGTCGCCCAAGGACCACTGCCAATCGAAGGCCGACTCCAACAGCACCTGGCTCGCTGTCACCACTTAGCTCCTCGCCATGTACTCTGACTCTGGCACCATGCTACCCCACAAGTTCCCATTCCACCTACAATCAACACAATCAAAAGTTCCAAGACAAAGGACATTAGCGACAACATTAAAGCAATTAAAAGTGAAATCTACTAATAGAGTTACGGATTACTTGGGTGCTCGATAGCTCGTCGAGGTAAACTCTGAAGGTTTGGAAGCTCCCCTTCGACTTCTTCTGGCCTCTGTGCAAAGGACCCCAGATTAGCGCGCGAGGGAGAGTCCTCAGGTCCAGGCACTTGTTCTTCGGTGGGTACATTTTCAGCACCTCATAGGCCCACAGCTGCAAGGTTTCAAACATTCAAAGCATCAGATGTCACGCCCTCAATTTTTAACATAAATAATATTACCATTTTAAATACAAATCCTCACAATAGTATATACGGTACCCCAAATTGCGATAGAGTTTTTGAGTCTCATAAATCTGTCAACTGATACAGTATTCCAAAATAGAGAAAATAGTACAACGCAGTTTGATTTACGAAAAATGACAAATACTTCAGAAAATAACTTTAGTCTATGATGTCTGCATTCACTTCACACCCTCCAAGACTGTGTCTTTGTAGTGTACCTGAAAATGATAGGTTGAGCTACACTAGCCCAGTAGAGAAATCTATACTCAAACTATATGAAAATGCGATGAAGTATGCACACAGAGTAAAAAACAAATTGATAAGTGAAGATGAGAAACATGAGTTTATCACAACAGAAGACATACTACAGCCAAAGAGTTCCAAACAACTTGTAAGTATTCCTAACCATTCACATGTCATGTAGAAACATTACTAAACTCACATCAATCAAACATACTCATAATAGGTTCGCAACTATTTCAACACTCAACCACTCTGCATTTCTACCCCTTGCGTTGCAGTTAGCATTTTCTCATTCCAATTCTCAATTACAGTCACTTGAATCCCAACAATCACACAATCCCTTCAACAAATACTTCTCATAATCTCATGACGTAATAAAGCACGTCAATCAAACCGACTTATAGGTCAAACACGCATCGACAATCACATTTCATGTATTAACAAAACATCAACTGACAAATCAGTACACCTTTTTCTCTTAGTACATCATAATATCGTACCTACTCCATAATGACTCTACAGCATACTACTCGCTAATATTGATACTTAGATCTCATGGAACGAGTGCCAAAAGAGTTTGAAGAAACCTGAACGATCAACGAATCATTAGAACTTGAGTAATCAAGCTTAGGAATGGTTTAACGATGCTTAAAATGGATTAGAAGTGATCGAAAGTCAAAAACAGACGAACGAGAACCAACAGATCAAAACTGTCCCAACGAGCAGTCAGTGTTCGACAATTTGTTAAAAATTTCATACTCAATATTTTTCAATGATTCCAACGCCAAAAGATCACCAACTTACCAATCTTTAAAACCCATAAGGACCCATAACCAATAGTGTCATTTAACCATAACAAACAATGAAAAACACTGCCTGTACGCTGCCCAGATTTTCAGATTTTAGTTCAATCTTCTAAAAATCACTATAAATCGAGTTCTTAATATTTTTGAGTGATTCTAGTCCCAATAGTTGTGCGATTGAACGAAGCTTAAAAGTCTCGAAGGAACCCTTGTCAAATTTGAAATCCAAAGGTGGTTAAACAGGGGTTTTCCGAGGCTACACGAATCTGTCACGCAGCATGACACATTGACACACATCCACTCAAACTATCATAACTTTCTGTGTACTAAGAGTTTTGAAACTATTCCTGGTGGCAAATGAAAGCTGACTTCAAGACCTTCGAACCAATATAAAGTTTGTATAAAACGGACATCACACGAGAAAGTTACAGCCATTTAAAGTATAGCGCAAACCCAAAAAAACGAGCAGAAACAGTAGAATACAAGACAGATTCGTGACCAGATTTCTAAAATCCACCATTAATTCAATGCTCAACGGTTTTGAGTGATTCTAGTGGCATTAGAACAGGCTTTTAGTCTGCTCTATTTCATATGAAGGAACCAAAATTCAATTCTGAACTTAAGAAGGCGTAAAACCCCAAAAACGAAGACCCTGTTCTGCAGATTCTTGGAAATGGAAGAAACAATTTCAAACAATGAAACAAGGCACGATCTAGATACATAAACACAGTATAAATGCATAACAAGAGTAAGAAATCCCTACCTCATGAGTTTTTAGCAAAACCCAACCCTTTGACCAAGTCAACCAAGCTCCCACACGGTCCGATCAAGATTTTTCTTGGATATTCGGAAAGCCCGTGCTCCGTATAGTAACTTTGATTCTTGGACTTGGTCCGGAATCACACTCTAAGGTGTTGAGATCGAAGAGAGAAGGGAAGAGAGAGTTTCGGAGGAGAGGAGGAGAGAATTTGGCCAATAGAGTGAGAAAAGGAGGAAACTAGGAGAAATGATTCTTCTGGGAAAATTTATTGTCATGGGGAGTAATCCCATGCTCCCACCCCACACTCAAACACATGCACCTCTCGCATAATTACCCTTATATCCTCCCACGAAGACGTCACACCGAATATCCGTACCGTCTATCTCGATGGGCCGTACATTAACAAAAGAAATAAAAATACAGGTCTCTACATCAGATATAGTCTATACAAGTCAGTTTATACAAATCAAGGGTACAAGTACGAATTGAAATTGAACTACTAGTTTGATTTGAAATCATACCTCCCATACTCTCCAGTAGCCGCCGACTGCTCTCTGGGACCTCATTAAGTCCCTGAGGAAACCGTAGCACATGCCCAGAGCCGCACCTCCACAGTTGAATCGCGAGGCCGTGCTAAGGTCCCACAGGTCTGACTAGTACGACAAGTGCACCCTACTGTGCCTGTTCGGGTACAAGGACGCCCCTAACAGGTACAACAAGTAGGCCCTCACCATCTGCTCCTCCTCTTATCGAGTGGCCGGGATTTTCTTCAAGTATTCCTCAAACTGGGCATACTTCACGATCTCCTCGTCCCGGTCGGGCACCCTCCCCAAGAACCACCTCAAAGTCACCTCGTCTCTGTGGTCCAGTGTCAAACGGGATTGGCTCGCCTCTAACTCTCAGGCCGGTGACGGCCACAAAGTCTAACAAGGTCACAATCATCTCCCCCAGCGTCAGGTGGAGGGTGTTGGTTGTATCGTGCCACCTCTCCGCTAGTGCGACCAAGACAGCATGGTCATTCTTTGCTTGTGTTAGTGTTTGGATGAACTGATTGGTCCACCACCTGCCTAACCCACTCGGGCAAACCCCTGTACACCTTGAGCAACTTAGCTGCACCCTCGTGCCCACGCACATCCGATCTCCTCTTCTATTCAAGATGAAAAAAAAAAACAAAGGGAAATGCATCAGTACATGAGCAATTCAAGTTCAATAGTCGATGCAATCGAGTGAAATGCAAGTTCTAAAATTCAAGTTCGTCGAGGCATCCTACAGCCGATTCAAGTTACAAGTTTCAAAGTCGAGGCATTCTACAGTCGATTCAATACAAATTCCAAAGTCGAGGAATCCTATAGTTGATTCAAGTTCTAAGTATCAAAGTCGAGTTCAAATTCAAGTACATTGGTGGTTCAAGTCACGAATGGTGCAAGTTTGGTCGATTCAATTCAAGTCTAAATCAAATGCAAAAGCTCAAGTGGAAGTAAATGCAAGTATTGAAAGTGTACCGCTGTCCAAGTCACCGACAGGTGCTCTGTAGGGTCTCTCAGCACAAGCTCAAAGTCGTAGTCGTCCCGCTGTGGCACATAGTGGTCAAACCCGGATGGAACGAAAACGTGCGGCTCCGATAGTGTGTAAGTCTCCGCTCCAATCTCTACACGCGCCTCCTGAGCCCTCACCTTGGCCATTGTAACGACCATCTGCTGTGCCCACCCTACGTCTCTCTGGGCCCTCTTGGCCGCCTCGGCCCTCGTCCTCTCGGCCTAGGCCCTCAGCCGCTCCTCCCCTTGGGCCAACTCTATTGCCCTCTATCGGTCCTCTCGGACTGACAGAACTGCTGCAACCACAGCTGGGTTCTCCCGAAGCAACTGGTCAAGCACCGCCTCGTCTACAAACTTCGCGAAGTCACCTTGTGTGATAGGTCTGTGCCCCGAGGACCCCACGGCTGGCTGAAACTCAACCTCTCTAGCCGGCACCTCCATGGTCTTCTCCTTCGTGACCGCCGAAGCCTTACCCTTCACCAAGTCCCTCAACGGAGACTCCTCATGAGCACCACTACTACCACCGCTACTGCTACTACCCAAACTGCCACCAAGGACACCACCAGTAATTACCGTACCCTCCAATGTCATGCTTGGGTCCAGTAGTTGAATCTGTGGGCCCACAGCCTCGGGCAGCACCGGTGCATGCTCCTCCGTGACTGGTGAGTGTCGATCGCCGTCATCACTGCTCTCTGGTGTGTGGCCCTATTCGCCATCGCCGCCGCTCGCAACATGGCTGGTGGCCTCTGCACTCTGTAGACACCCCAATCTGGGCTTCCAGATTAGTTTACTTACGGTTTTTGATTCCCCGATGATGAAATGGATCAAGAACACCCCGGGAATGATAGCGTGTTTGAGCTTTGAGTGTTTGCAAAACCCTTGAACCTAACCTAGCCTAAACCACTTCAAAAACCAAAAACCCAGCTGACTCGCGCCAGGGCGCAACCATCCCGCGCCCGGGCGCACCATCGCGCGACAAAGTCACTCCATCGCGCGACAGTGCGCCAGGGCGCACCATCGCGCGACAGACTCACTCCGTCGCGCGACGGTCCAACCTACCACCAATCTTTCTGAAGGAGGACAGTTGGCCACCAATGCAGCCTCAGCCAGGCCTCGTGGACTGCCTGAACTCCTCTGTTTCCAACCAGATTCACCCCTTTTCCCTATAAGTATCCCCATTTGTTTCTCTTTCAAAGGGTCACAAAAATTCAAAAGATTAGCACAAGCTCTAGTGCTTTTTCATCCAATTTCACATTCCTCAATCTTTCAAAACATCCAACCACTCAATCAAGCCTTCAAATCTCAAAGTTCAAACACCGTTCAAACTCAAAAGCCGAAGGTATAGCTTACCTTTGCTCTGCTCTTTGTTCTGATCCCTGAGGGGGGCTGGCAGGGCCAAGGCTGGTAATCAATACCAGTCCTGGTCCTAAAGCTGGCAAGGTTTCAAAAACCGTCATGGTAGGAACCAGCGCGCGATGATCCCACTATCTCGCGCGACACTCCGGTGCTGCACGAGATGGACCGCGTGGGGATTGGTGTCCTATTGTTTTCTATTTATGTATATATAGATCACTCTGCAAGCATGATAATAATCAGTTTACTGCTTTCCTTAGTATAAACTGTTAGCTTTATAGTTGATTTGTATTTCTGCTGTTTTGGAGTCCCCCTGGGAACATTCTGGACCTGTCCCAGAACCCAGAAAATGTGAACCAAGCACTGGTCTGTCCGCGCCAGGGCGCAACCATCCTGCGCCAGGGCGCACCATCGCGCGACAGACTCAGTCCATCGCGCGACAGTGCGCCAGGGCGCACCATCGCGCGCCAGGGCGCATCCTCGCGCGACAGAGTGAGTACATCGCGCGACAGATTGCCTCCGACCAGTGACTGGCCTTGCACGGGTAACTTGGATTTAGGCTATTATTTTGTCCCCACACTGTTTATGGGGTGTTTTGTCAATTTCTAGGGCTTTTAAGCCTTTAAACTGTATATTATGCTGCCTATAAACTGCGTGGTTTGTCCTGGGTGTGCACTGGTCCTTCCAGAGCCCAGAAGGTTTGAGAATAAGAGCTGTGGGTTTTAAGCTCACCGACGCGCGCTTGTCTTGGAATTATGCGCGCAAGAGTGAACAGCATGCAGTGACTTGTTCAGTGCATGCTGGTTTCTTCCTGCGCACGTCACTCCAAAACAGGGGCATCCCAGTTTGTTTAAACTCTCACAGCAGTCTGTTCTCATCCTATACTAACTGCTCATCCATGCTATCTATCACATCCTGCAAACGTGTTACAGCTTTAATCCCCATTAAACTGTTCCCCCGCCCTAATTAGCTACAAATTGATTAATCAAACAGAATCGCAAACAAAACAACATTTTCGCAAATGCCTAAGTAGAGACCGATCTCCGGATTGGGCGAGAGGGGTGCCATAAAACCCTTCCCCTCTCGTAACCTGGCTCCCGAACCCAGATATGGTTATGACGGACTGGTTCCTTACCTTTTTCAAATCAAACAGCGCGGCAAGTGCTTCGAAATACGGTTCCTTGGGTGTCGGACCTTCAAACCCAAGTGGCGACTCTGTATTTTCGCGAGCGCTTGACGTCCAGCTTCATAAAAGCGCTCCCGCGAACCGGCAGTATCTCTCCTTTCTCAAAAAAGGGTGGGGAACGGAATCCCTTTCCCTCGGAGGAGAGAGAAAGAGTCGGGGCAAATCGCATTGCCCACACACTCGTATCCCCTGTACTCCTCGTGGTCGCCGCCGTCAATGGGTTGTCAATTTTGGGTCTCATGGCTCTGCCCTCGTCTCTCATCCGATCACCGCCACTAACTCCGCTACTACTCGCCTCTGCCATCTCAAATGAGTATGGGTTAGTGGTTTTGGAAGAGAATCAAGGAAGAAGAAGAGAGGAATGGAGGAGAGGAGTAACGGGAGAGAGGAGTTTGAAAAGAAAACTGTCGAATGGTGGTCTTTCTTTCTTCTCATGGAAGAAAAGAGAAGAAGAAGAGTCTTGGACCGGGTCTGGGCTAGTTCTGGAACTTAGGCCCATGATTCAGACGAGCGCGCACTGGTAATTCACTAGCGCGCGGGGGTCCTTTTTGGGCCTAAGACCCCCAATCTGGTTTTCCCCAATTTCTCCCCAGCTGCAGTCCATTTTGTCATTGTCCAATGTTACTTTCAAAGGTAATCACTCCTTGGGTTAATAGAACCTAATCAATCAATAAGCGGCTGCTTGCTCTGTCCAAACTCAATCAACAAGTGGCGGCTCATTTCATCCACCTCAATCCACAAGCGGCAGCCTATTTTGTCCAAATTCAATTCACAAGCGGCAGCCTGTTCTGTCCAAAGTCAATTAACAAGCGGTGGCCCATTCTGTCCAACTCAATCAATAAGCAATGGCCCATTCCATCCACCTCAATCAACAAGCAGCAGCTCATTTCCTCCACCTCAATCAACAAGCGGCGGCCCATTCCATCCACCTCAATCAACAAGTGGCGGCCCGTTTTGCCCACCTCAATCAACAAGTGGCGGCCCGTTCCGTCCAATTCAACTTTTATCCCCAGTGATAACCCATCCGTCCATGTCATCCATCAATCAGGTTCCTTAAGTTTACGTGTCTACTTTGCTAGCTTGCTCTGTTCTAGATAGCCTTGAGGGGTGTCTAGAAATCTTTGACATTACTTGTACTAAGTCAATGGTGCTCCAAGTTTCGTCAAAGAGGGACTAGTGTAGACACTCCAATCTGGGTTTCCAGATTAGTTTACTTACGGTATTTGATTCCCCAGTGATGAAATGGATCAAGAACACCCCGAGAATGTTAATGTAATTGAGCTTTGAGCGTTTGATACCCTTTTAAACACAAAAGCCAAAATCCTACCTGCATGCATGTAATACTCCTAGTCTTTAATTATGTTTTAAGTTAATTATGTGATGTGTTTAAGGCTTAATATGTGAGTTATTGGGCTTGATTAACTAGCTAAATGAAATTGGAACATAAGTTGGCATATGACACACACACTCAATAATTTTTCCTAGCCTAGCAAGACAAAACATGTCCTCTACGTCTTTTTTCTTTGTTCTTATCAAAACATAAAGAGAGAGAGAGAGAGAGAGAGAGAGAGAGAGAGAAAAGAATCGGTGGAAAAGGAGAAGAAGAAGAAGAGAAAGGGAAAAATTAGGGGAAACCTTATTTGGCTTGAAATTGAAGATTTAATTTGGTAATTCTTACATCTCCTACTTGATTCCATGATTTGTATGTTAAGTTTCATATCATAGGGGTTGAATTCATACTCTAGATGATTGGAACAAGATGAATTTGGCTTTGGATTAGAACTCTACTTGTTTCTTGGAATTGGATGTTTAAAACTTGTTTTGATGCATGAAATTGATGTGCTTGGAGTAGCTCTTCAATATCTATGAGGTTGAGCATGATTAGTGAGGTTTTGATGTGAGTTAGAAGTAGTTTGGATGGGTTTAAGAGTTGAAAATCGCAGGAAGAACGTGGGGGTAATTTTCTGGAAATCTGCAGAGTAGAAATTTCATGTCTATCCTGATTTTGTGGATTTTTTTTGAGGCAGTTCCTAAGCTCCAAAATTTATGAGATTTTTATAGAGAGTTCCTCTATGAGTCCTTTATCTATGGTAAAAATTTCGGGATCAGATTTGAAGTATTGAATTCTGTAAAAATTCGTGACCATGTGGCGCGCAGTTTTCGGCTTGTGCTGACTGCACAGACACGTGTTAGGGAAACGGCCATAATTTTGAGCTCGGGCGATGAAATTGCGATCCGATTTCTGATTTTGAACCTAGACTCGTAGACCTAAAAAAATGCATGAAGACCATGTCTTAGTTATTCTTGTACAAATTCAGTTTTTGCGTTAAAGTTTATGGAACTGCAGTGTCTGAAATTATTTTCTTGGGCTAGCTATCTAACTTCATATGTCTACCTTAGGACCTTATGTTCATTAAAAATAGACTTGTTAGACATCTTCTAATCATGTTTTTATTGCCTAATTGTTTTAGGAAGCTCGGGTGGTTTGTAGAGCCGAGGTGAGTGATTTAATACCTAAGCACATGGTTTTGAACTTGTTTTCCTTATCGAGCTTATTTGAACATGTTTTATAAATTGTGTACTCCATTGATACCAATGGAAGGTGGACTTATTTGTGAAATGTTTGCGAATCTATTTAATAGCATTCCCAATATCCGGTCTTGCTAGGGGACAGCTTAATAGCTAACAAGGGTGTTTGAGGTTGGTGTGTGTTTTGGGATAATGCATAGACATCTGGCTTATCCACTACCGGGGACGCCCGGTAGATTTTGAATTTTGAATAGCGGAATGTGCATTATATTTGGCTTATGGTTTTGAGTGCTTTGTTTTGAAATATTATCAAATTATTTTGCATTGTCCATAGAAGGCATGTGAGTTAAGTATTAATCATTCACACGAGCTTTGGCTTATGGATTTTGTTTTCCACCTTTCAGGAAGCGACTCGTAGGGTGGCATGGTGTTTATTTTTGGGATGTGTAGTTTTTTTGAGACTTGCAGAAAGGAAGTTATGCTTGTAGACACTTAGCTTTGTACATCGTTTGTTAGCTTTTGAGTTTGTAAGTAAGCAGCTTTGAGAGGTTTATCTTTTGGTTTGTAAAACCTAAGTAAGACTTTGGTTTGTTATCAATAAAAGATCGTCTTTTGCTTCCACTGTTATGTTTAGTCCCTTTTGATTATCGCTTGCTTAGATGATATTTGACTTGTGATTTGGCCTTAATAAGAAATCACTGGCATTTGTCATGATTAAGACCTCAAGGGGCGGGTCAGGGTCGTGACAATGCATTGGTCCAAGCCCAGCGCACACTGGTCCAAGCCCATGTGTCGGTCAATAGTCAAAGTTTGACCATTGACCAGCACAGTGTTGCTTAGACCCGCACGCGTAGGTACACTACCCGTGCGCGCCGATCAAACCCCTATCCCATCACCTTTTCCCAGCCATGATCACAGGACTTCTGGGGCATTTTGAAACCTTCTTATTCATTTGAGAGACGATCTCAGGGCAGAGGATGTTCCCTTACACCCTCTCACACACCTCCCATCACCTTTCCCTCCAAACCAACCCCATTACTTGGCTGGTTACTTCTGTCCTACACTCCTCCATCCTCTATAAATACCCCCGATGTACCTCATGCCAAAGGACTATTAACTTGGTAATAAGTTTTCTCCATAAAATCCTAAGCTTCCTTGTTCATCTCTTTCTTGCAAAGACATCAACAAGCAAACAACACACCATTCACTCTTCATCCAGCAAAATCACCATCCATCCAACCCATTCAAGTCAAGCTCAATCACTTTTCAAACCCAAAAACCATAGGTGTAACACCTTTGTACTGCTTTTTGTTCTGATCCTTGAGGGGGGCTAGCAGGGTCAAGGCGAGTAATCAATACCAGCCCTGGTCCTAATGCTGGCATGGTTTCAAAATTTGTAGTGGTGAGAACCAGCGCACGCCGGTCACTAGTACGAGCATGCCACTCTATGGTTGCACGCGCAGATCTTGTGTGGGGCTTGGGGTCTCATTATTTCATGTTCTTGTTTACATATGCATCACTGCAAGCATGATAAAAACTAGTCTACTGCTTTCCTTCGTTAAAATTATTAGTTGTTGTTCAATATTCATATTTGCTACAAATGGAATACCCTTGGGGCCTTTTTGGACATGTCCCAAAACCCAAATCATGCAGAACCAAACACTGGTTTGCAGGCTCAAATCCGTGCGCTACTATGGATTACTCGCTTGCGCCTATTCATCTTTGACCAGTGAGTGGCCTTTCTATGGGTAAATAGGCTTTGGCCTTTGTTTTGTCCTCCACGTTGTATATGGGGTGTTTACTCATTTGGTGGCTTTGTAGCCCATATTACTGTTTGTAACCATATATTATGAGTGTCATTTGAACTGCGTGGTTTGTCCTGGGTGTGCAGTGGTCATTCCAGAGCTCAGAGGGTTCGAAATAAGAGTTGTGGGCTTGAACTTACTGGCACATGCAGATAGTGGTGTAGAGCACGCAAGTCAGATCTGCATGCAGTGACTTGATCAGTGCATGCTGATTTCTTCGTGCATACAACACTCCAAAACAGTGCTTTCCAGTCTGTTTACATCCTTTACTAATTGTTTCAATAATCGAGCATGCCATCTATCATATCCTGCAAACGTGTTACAGTTTTAATCCTCTTAAACTATTCCCTCGCCTTAACTGGCTAAAAAAATATGATTAATGAGAAAGAATCGCAAACGTTTTACAAATGCTCGAGTAGAGACCGATCTCCGGATTGGGCAAGAGTGGTGTCTTAAAACCATTCCCCTCTCATAACCTGGCTCCCGGACCTAAGATCTCAAGGTGACGACGGACCAGTCTACAAGCCTTTTCCAAATCAAACAACGTAGCAAATGTTTCAAGTTTAGTTCCTTGGGTGGCGGACCTTCAAACCCAAGTGGCGACTCTGAATTGAGTGTTTTGCCACGCTCTAAAAAGGGGCGCACCCGATGCAATTTTCGGGGCATACCACACCAATTTTCATAGGTGATACCCAATCACTTTAAATCACTCAGAAGCTGAACAGGATGCTGGGTATCTATACCAGGTTGCATAAGTATCGATACAAATGGTTTTCAGACAGATTTTTGCCACTTTTTCATTTATGGAAAGTTTCCACTTATGACATGTGTTTTGGATATTTTGGGGACCTTTTGGTCTTTTGTAAGGTTGATTTTCCAGCCATATAAATAGGGTTGTATGCCATTTATGGCCATATCTACTTTTATGCTTTAAGTCTTTTACTTTCCTAGGAACTCCATAGCTTTTCTCTATAAGTTTTTCAAGTGTATTATCTTAAGAACCACCTAAGGTATTTGTTGTACTTTTTTTTCCCGTTTATTAAAGTTGTAGCTATAGTTTGGATCTTAGTATAAATCAAGTTTATTTCGATTTTTATCGGTTGAATCTCATGTCTCTTTTTAGCTTTATGCCTTGTTCTTTAAGCATGTGCGAGTAGTCACTTAGGCTTGGTCATGGGGTGATCTCTATCCCATGCCTTAGTTGTTTTAATGGTTTAGCTATAACTTGATCATGGTTTAGTGAGGAAAGACTTAATCTCTTATTTCTGGCCAAACCTTAAAGCTATTACTTGTCGCACACAGTGCTTGGAGCTTTAACGCTGCTGGCGTTTGAATTAAATGTTTACTCAATGAGTTTAAGTCATTTTTGAACTAAATCAATCATTATGCTTGACTTTTAACATTGAGTGCTTTGGGTTCAAGATTTCCTACGTCTTGACCTTGGGTTGTTAGAAGGAAACGGTTAAAATGGCTAAGTCACGGGTGATTTAATCCCATCGACCTTGCTGCATTTTTATCTAAGTTTAAACTTCATTTCTAGTCTTTTTACAAGAGTATTTCACTTTTCAAAGCAAAACCAAAAGTTGACCGTCTAAACGCCTCAAATCTCACATAAACCCTACAATCCGAAATAGCTATATTTGAGCTCCCTGTGGTATGATCTCAGTCTTACTGAGTTATTCCGCAAACGACTAGAAAGCCCTTCACTTCGGGTAAGACATCCAGGAGTACTATCTTCCGTCGCAAGCAGTGGGTTAAGGCAAACTGCGATGTGGCTCTAAAGAAGGGGGCCTCCCAAGGCAGCGATTGCAGTGGTTCTTAGAAACTGCAAGGGAGAAGTGCTTGATAGTTGTTCTTCCTTGGTGGTTGCTTCCTCAACCACCCAAGGAAAGGCTTTAGCAATTCGTTTGGCCTATCATCTCATCACAGTGAATCAAATTCCCCAAGCTATCATTGAAAGCGACAACACATTGGTCATCAAGTTATGTTCCACAGAAAATGTGCCTCCCTGGGAGTGCGTTGCTTTGATTGAAGCTATTAGGCAGCTTTCTTCTAATTTTGTTAGGAAGTTCTCTTAGGTGCCTAGGGCTTGTAACAAGGCTTCACACTGGGTTCCCTCCCAGTCCTATAAGGGCTCTATCCCCTTGGATTGGGTTTCAGTTTTGCCTTTTTCATTTTCTGTCATTTGTAATGAAGATGCCTCTGTTGAGGCTTTGAGTTAATGAGAATGCCAAACAGTTCAAAAAAAAAAAAAAACTAGGGCTTTTTAATTAGGGACTTTTTATATAAGTTTAGAGCTTTTGGGATACAAATGCCGATACATATGTACTCTTTATCTTTATCTTGTCAATGTGTAAGCAAGCTAGCTTTCATATGTATTCTCTTACAAAGCTGATTTTTAGTATATTTAATTAAATATATAGCATCATACTCCCTCCATCCCCATTCTTTAGTCCATTTTGGGAGTCTGTGCCACTTTTCAATTGATTATATCTTGCAATCTATAATTTTGTAGGTAATTTTAAAAATATCGTTTAAAAGAGCTCATTGAGATCTATCAAACAAGATCCATATTGCATATAGATAGTATTACCAATTAAAAATTAGAATTAGTTTTTTTATCAGGTTGGGATAGGATGAGGGATAAAAGAAGGGCTAATTATGTAGGAGGGCATACTATAAGAGTTTTTTCTATAATAAAGACATAAATATTTTTATGTACAGTCGCAAGAACATTTTGCCCTGGATTTACAAAAAAAACCCTCCCAAAACACGCGAGCCCTTATCAAACGTCATTGGAAAACAGAAAGGGAGAGAGAGAAAGATCGATCAAGAGAGAATCGGCAGATCATTTTCATTTTGAACAATCGATTGCTAATGGAACCGATGAGTTAATCGACCTCGTTTTCATTTCTCATCATCGTTGTTGAGTTCATCATTGTCTTCTTCATCTCCTTCTAACTTAGGGTTTCATGTCTGTATCTGAATGCATGTCGTCGTTTTCATTTCCCGTCGTCATTGTTTAGTTCATAATCGTCTTCTTCATCTCCTTCTAACTTAGGGTTTCATGTCTGTTTCTGAATGCATGTTGGTAAATCTGTTTGATTTTTGTAGTTTGGAACATTGTTGGTCCGTTAGGATATTTGTATATGTTAGTACACTTGGTATATCTGTTGTTTTGTGTTGGTATATCTGTTTGGATTTTGTATTTATGTTGGTGCATCTATTTGGTATTTCGGTATATCTATTGTTTTGTGATGGTACATCTGTTTGTTTTGTGATGGTACATCTGTTTGGTTTTTGACATTATGTTGGTACATCTATTTTGTAGTTTGGAACCATATAGGTCTATTTGTAGGTCTATATCTGTTAGTACACTTGGTATATCTGTTTTAAGCATGTTGGTACATCTGTTTGGTAGTTTGGAACCATGTAGATTTGTTGGTATCTCAGTTTCTGTTTGTATACTTTGTATATCTGTTGTTTTGTGTTGTTATATTTGTTTGGTTTTTGTAAGCATGTTAGTACATCTGTTTGGTCTTTTGGAATCATGTACCTCTGTTGGTAACTGTGTATATGTTAATATAGATGGTACATTTGTTTTTACATTTATTTTGGATTTGTGTTTGTGTTTTTTATTTTGAACATGAAGATGAGACAGGAACCCTGCCTATAGATGTAGTAGAATTGATTGCAGTGCTAGAGGGAAAAAAAGATAAGATTTAAGATACGAGCAAGAAAGAACTCACCTTCAACTGCTGTAAATAAAACAACAAAACAAAAAGAAGAAGATGATGATGAAACACAGATAAAGGAAACTAAACAGGAGAAGAATGACGTCGAAATGCCACAAAAAAGGAGGGCCTCACAGAAATCACATGTTAAGAATATCCAATCGAGGAGAATATCAAGATCTCTTACCAAAAGAGAAATATGAACGACAAGGGTGTCAAAGAAAATAGAAACGAAGATTGAAATCAAGAAGAAACATGTTCGAAAATCAAACACAAACAAGAAGACTAGAAACAAGGAGGAAATTATGTGGCGGTATTAGAGGAAGACGAGAAAGAAGACGAGCAGGAAGATGTTGAGGAAGACAAGGAGGAAGACGAGGAAGAAGGCGAGCAGGAAGATGTTGAGGAAGACGAGGAGGAAGACAAGTTTGTCAAGGCAAAGGGAAAAAAGAAGTCCAACCTCGATCTTCCAAAAACAAAGGGTAAAAAATAACAAGAAGGGAAAAAGGAGAAGCACAAGAACGAAGAAGTTGTTGAGATCGAAAAAGAGAGATGCCAATACAAGTATCTGTTACATATATAGGTGCATCTATTTTATGTTGGTTTCTCAGTATCCGTTGCATTATTGTGTATCTATTTTTATATTGGTACATCTATTTAATGTTGGTTTTTCTATATCTGTTACTTTATTTATGTGTTTGTTTTTATAATGGTACATCTATTTATATTGGTTTCTCTGTATCTATTACATTAATGGTGTAACTGTTCCCAAAAAAATAGAGAAAGTTTTTGTCAAAGTATAACATTATCCCATCTATACAAACCTCCTGTAGGTCTTATCTCGTCAATCTTGTGTAGGCTCCCCGATCGAAATTTAGAGAGTCGTCGCCCGGATTTTTGAGATGGATGATCTAAGAAACCGAGAGCTTGTTTTGAAAAATGAAAAGGCATTTAGTCTTGCAAAAACCTTAAAAATCTTGGGTTCAGGAGCCTGGTTACGCGTGGGGAAGGTTTTGTTGAAAAAACACCCCACTCGCCTAGTATAAACTGGTCTCTACTAAGCATTTTGAAAGGGGAATTTAACATTGTTTGAAAATTTTAACTTAGAAAAACAACAAGTATGGGAAAAGGACGGGGGATTTAATCTAACACATTGGCGTGCTCTGGGTGCATTGTGTATAGCATGAAACGAGTGAGCACGTACAATATGGAGCTACCAAATAAAATAGGAGACTTTACAATAATTTAAAGTGTCGTGCGATGAATTAATGAGCCATGCGGTATGTTGGATGTGTCGTACGGCATTATGTGTGCACCCTTTAAAAAACAATTTATCTTCACTCAAAAAGTGAACCATGGTCTTATAAAGATAGGTTTATGTGTGCACAATGTACTGAATATAGTTTAAAAAGACTTTTGGTTCACTTTTAACATAAAACATGATATTAAAATGGATCTTTGAAGTTTGAAATAATCACATTGAATTTAAATAGTAAATTAAAGCTAGGGAACGATTTTTAACCTGATATCATGTTCTGTAAAGAGAACAAAAAGTCCTCTGACTCAACAAACATTGAAAAATCTGAAAAATCAGTAAGAAAGATGTCGCGCGGCATACCTCATTGTGCCATGCGGTTTGTATGAAATACCAGGTAGCGCACTGAGTGCAATGCGGTATCTGGTTTTTGCTTGTTTTTAGGCTTTGAAGCTCATTTGAAAACCAAACTTAGTATAGAAAGACAGAGAAGTGTCTCTATCGCCTTCCTTCAAAGCTAAACGTGGTTTAGCCCAAGAAATTTGTTTATACCTTTTGTTCAAGGCTTGGATGTGCTTGAAAACGGAGGAATGGAGGTTGATTCGGATTGGAAACCCTTAAAATCAATTGGGTTTCTGAGGTTATGGGAGATTTGGGTGAGTTTTGTGAAGATTTGATGAGCTTTTGTAGAGACAATAAGAAAAAAAATCAGTTTGAGACTTATTTTGTAATAGACCAGCTTGTGGGTTGATATAGAGAGAGAAAGAGAGAAGTGGGATCAAGGGTGTGTGTGGTTGTATATGGTGGTGTGAAATGGCTTAAAATGGGTGCATATATAGTGGTTTTTATGTATAGGGGTCATTTATAGTGGGAAGTAGAGGAAATATATATCCTTGAAGAGCACCAAAAGGAAAAAAAGGGGCTCTGACCACTCTGTTGTGTGTGTCTTACTCTCATGGGAATCTGCCAGATGCTCCTTCTGATAGATTCTCTACTATTGTTGGGAATCTTTTAAAATGCCGCATGGTATTTTGGAATACCGCACGGTACTCTAAAGTACCGCATGACACTCCGATGTGCCTTGCAGTGCTCCAAAATGCCGCTTAGTGTTTCTAAAATGCCGCGCAGTATTTTTTGACAGCACAACACACCGAACTTCGCGGGGGCGCCCTGGACACTCCCAAACTCAGATTTTAACGCACTTCGAACAGTTGGAAAGCTTGTTGAGTCCTCTTTCTAACCCAATTAGTTTCACTCAAAGATACTTTGTACATTGAAATATGTGCCCATTTTACCCTCAGTGTGCATGGAAAAAGTTATTTTTGACAAAGCAAACGCATCTTTCTCTTTTGCAATTGAACCGAGGGCCACCCTCCATGTTTAAAAAGCGATTTTCATGAGGTTATTGAAGGAGTAGTGTGGGCACACACCCTGAAAATCGATCGCGATAAGCAGGTGCGCCCGTTTTTGGAAAGTGCGGCAAAACGCTCAACTTAGAGTTGCCACTTGGGTTTGAAAGTCCGACTCCCAAGGAACCGAAATCGAAACACTTGTTACGTTGTTTGATTTGAAAAGGCTTGTAGATTGATCCGTCGTCACCTTGATACCTAAGGTTCAGGAACCAGGTTACGAGAGGGGAAGGGATTTAAGGCACCCGTCTCGCCCAATCCAGAGATCGGTCTCTATTCGGGCATTTGTAAACCATTTGCGATTCTCTATCATTAATCTAGTTTTAGCCAATTAGGGTAGGGGAACAGTTTAATGCGATTAAAACTATAACAGATTTGCAGGATGTGATAGATGGCATGCTCGAACAGTTAGTATAGGATGAAAACAAACTCCTATGGGAATTTTAAACAGACTAGAAGGCCACTGTTTTTTAGTGTCTTGCGCAGGAAGAAACCAGCTTGTGCTGATCAAGTCACTGCATGCTAGCCAGACCTACATGCGCCACACCAAGACCTGGGTGCGCCAATAGATTTAAACCCACAGCTCTTATTTTCAACCCTTTGGGCTCTGGAAGAACCAGTGTACACCCAGAACAAACCAAACAGTTCATATGGAATTTAATATACAGTTACAGGCAATTTGAAAGGGCTACAAAGCCACAAAATGAACAAAACACCCCCATAGATAGTGTGGGGATAAAAACAGAGGCCAACTGAGGCCGAGGCCTAGTTACCTATGCAAAGGCCACTCACTAGTCAGAGGTGAACCTACCCGCGCGGGTAGCGCACAGTCGCACGCAAGCTCGAGCCTGCAAACCAGTGTTTGGTTCTACTTGTTTCTGGGCTCTGGGACATATGCAGAAAGGCCTCAGGGGTATTCCATAGCAGGAGATATGCATATGGAAAAAAAAACTAGCAGTTTAACAAAGGAAAGCAATAAACTGGTTGTTTGCATGCTTGCAGTGGTCTATATACAAAGGAGAGCATAAAACAACAAGACCCCAAGCCCCGTGCAAGATCTGTGCGCGCAACCACAGAGTGGCGCGCACGTGCCATGGACCAGCGCGCGTTGGTCCTTGCCACTACGATTTTTGAAACCTTGCTAGCTTTAGGGCTCGGACTTGGTATTGATTACCAGCCTTGGCCCTACCAGCCGCACTCAGGGATCAGAACATAATGTAGTTCAAAAGGGTTATACCTTTGGTTTTGGGGTTTGCAAGAGTGATTGAGCTTGCTTGTTTGGGGATTGAATGATAGATGATGGAAGCTTGTTAAGTGGTAATAGCAAAGAACAAGGTAGATTGTTGTTTGGTATTAGGGTTTTTGCTTGAGTTTTGAGACTTATGGCTAGGATGTTTTTTGTAACCCTTTACTTGGATGTGCATAAGAGGTATATATAGGAGAAGAGGGAGTGAAAGAGGACTTCAATCAGCCAAAAATGGCTGGTTAGCTTTGCACCAAAGCCTTCCCTCTCATTGGATGAGAGGGGAAAAGGTGTTTATGGGGTGCAAGGGCTCTCCCCTGGCGAAGACTGCAATTTGGACCAAATAGAGCCTTCTTCCGTCCCCAAAAGTCCTTTTGATCATGGCTAAATAAAGGTGATGGGACAACCTTTGACCGGCGTGCGCGAGTTGTTGACCTGCGCGCGCAGGTCCAACCAACCCTGTACCAGTCAACAGTCAAACTTTGACTATTGACCAACACGTGGCACTTGGACCAGCTCCGCTGGTTTTGGACCAACACGTGCAAGTGGGTTTTCTGGCTTTTGAATTGACTTAGGCTAGGTTAAGTTCAAAAGGGTGTCAAACACTCAAAGCTCAACTATACTATCATTCTTGGGGTGTTCTTGATCCGTTTCATCATTAGGGAATCAAAAATTGAAGGACAACTAATTTGAAAAGTCCAGATTGGGATGTCTGCAAGTAGCGATCTAAGCCTTAAAGGTATGTTTTTCCTTATTTCATCATTGGGGAGCCAACCGAGCCAAAGTTAAAGATAATTCGAAAGCCTGGATTGGGGTGTCAACACCTTGTACGGCTTCCAAAAGGCAGAAAATTCATTCCTCTCTAAGCTCGTGAGATCAAAAAAAACCCTTTTGCAAATCTCTTGATTGCAATTACCAAACCAAAAAATTGATGAGCTTTACGTGAAGAAAAGTGATGAAGATACATTGAAAAGTTGGTCAAAAAGTACAAAGGGGAGGGATACTTTGATCTTGGTGGCAAATTAGTTAAGATAAGTGTGAAAGATGGAATCAAATCTGGACCAAACCAAATACACCTCCAAGGGAACCCGAGAAGGCCAATTATAGATTTTGTCAACAAAGTCTTCGAAACAGAAAAGGAAATGTTAGTTTCAAGGATGAAGAAATTCGTGAAAGCAACTTTTACAAGAAATTCTAGTGAAAGTGCGCAGAACGTCGCATGTGTGCTAACGATGTTGGTTCTCGCGACAATCTTTGTCCCACTCTCACAACCAAAATTGAGCTAGGCTTACTATCCATTAATTGAGGATCTCAAAACATCCACAACGTATGCATGGTCAACATTTATTACAGAGCACCTGGTCAAAGAGCTTGATAAAAAGCATACAAATCTAACAACTAGATGTATACTTGGACTACTGGTGAATATCCCTTCTGTTTGTAGTTTAATGCCAAGTTTGTTGCTATATCTGTATCTATTTTATATTGGTATATCTGTATATGAATATATATTTTATCTTGATATATTTGTATCTCTTTTGTGTTGGTATATCTGTATCTGTTTTTTAGTTAGTGCATCTGTTTTATATTGGTATCTCTGTATTTGTTCAAATACTGCTATATCTATTTTGTACCTAGAATTCTACAGTGATAGCTACTTTGCTTGAATGCAATATCGGCTCTGTGAGTATATAAGCATAATGAATATGCAACAATCAAAAGACAATTGGCCAAGGTTTATGAAGTGGAGGTTGAGTGATTTATCAGAAGTGTTGACACAGACACCGTTGGACTCCCTTAATCCAAAAATGGTAAAGGATGCAGAATTGAAGCCCAACAACAAGAAAGAGAAACAGTTGTTGCAACTTCTTGAACAAATTGAAAATGAGAGTGACATGAAGGATGATGACACTTGGGAGTGCAGCTTGGAGCATGATGGATCAAAATCTGAGAAGGGCTCAAAGAAATTTATAGGTTGAAGGAAGAATCGAAGGAAAAGGATAGAGTACTTCAAATTTTGCAACAAAAAATAGCCGAACTTGAAAGGGACCATGTACCCTTACCTTATCAACCAACTCACATATAGGCAAATGACAAAATTTAAGAATCTGGTTGTTAAATGACTCAGCCAAATTTGAAGTCATTTCACCGTATCGTCTGCCTTCAAAGTACGCATTTGCCATCTCTCACGCGGTAATGACTCCACAAAATTCTTTGCACTCGTGCCACCAACAGTACACAGCTCTTTAAGAGCCTTGGCAAAAGTTATCACCGTAGGAGCATGTGCGCAATCATTGAAAAAGATTGATTGCTTTCTCCCTAAACCCATTCAAGGGTCGACCCGAAAGCTTATCCCTAAGGTTTGCCTTCAAATGTTGCAAGGAATAAGATTGATAGCCATTCGGGAAAACTGTAGGCACATACTTTATAGGACTAGAGTGACGATCCATAAAGAATGTAAGAGGCCAAGAACACGTAATAACTGTTGACAGATTCTCCAAAAACCATTGCCAATTTGCATCAGTCTCAGAGTCAACACCACCGATAGCAAGAGGAAATAATCAAACGGCAACAACAAAAAACATTATCAACAACAAATATACCAAAACAAAGAGATAGATACACAGATATACCAACAAAACTAACATGTCAACAGACACACAAACATACTGACAGAGATACCAAGAGACTAACAGATGTAACAAGCAACAACAAAAAACAATAACTAACCTTGATCGGCATCCTTTCCTATAGCTCTAAGAAGTGTTCCTTTATATCTCCCCTCAAAAATGTACTATTAACAGCTAAAATAAGACAACAATAATTGAAACCTTTAATGCATGCATCAAATGCCAGAAAAAACCTTATAAGCCAATTAGTCTCATTGCAATATTCCACATCCATAACAGTCCTCTGGTTTTTCTCCTTTAATTCCTCAGCATACTCAAAAGATAATTGAAAATCACCAAATAACTCCTTATTTGCTTTTTCAACACCTAACCACGCATGGTAATAACCAATCAAACTACTATACCATCCCTCAAATTGCCTCAAAGACTCTATCGATGTATAAGATGGTTTCGAACGAACCTCCTCAACAATCTCTTTAGCAATAATTTTTTAGGTCATCCGAGAATTTTTTGAACTAAAAAATGTACTCCCTAAGAACAAAAAATTCATTCGATTATGATGCTCAGTAACAGCATAAAAAAGCTCAAAACTATCCAAATTCTGCCACTTTTTATGAATGCTTTCCACCAGATATTGAAAGCAAAACCTCTTATAGTCATGACAACTAGAGTAACTTTACCATATTTGCACATAAATATAACCGAAGAAGCCATTGAAATAGAGTAATCTTACTTTGCAAAAACAAATAAAAAACAAAGGTATAACATGACAAATATAAACACAAATACCAAATACAACAGCGAGATACAAGGAGACAGATACATGAACATGCTGACAGATACAGATACAATTATACCAACAAAAATATGATGACAGATACATGAACATGCTGACATATACAGAGACATAGAGAGACTAACAAATACAAATATGCCAATAAAAACATGCCGACTGATACAGATACAAATATACCAATAAAAACATGATGACAGATAAACAAAAATGCTGACAGATACAAAGACACAGAGAGACTAACAGATACAAATATGTGTAGACACCTCCCTGGAATGGGGTATCGCCATACAGATTGATCATTGTTGATTGTTTGCTTTCCACTTCATAAACCAAGATCGTGGAAATCCCCATGGCTAGGAACATCGCCATACGATAACGGTTATCATCAAAATAGAGTCGCCACCTAGTTTGCAAAACTAGGAAAAACAAGTAGAGATTTTGGGCACGAGAGCCAAAGGTACAATGAGGGGAAGGTGTTAGGCACCCCTCTTTGCCCAGCCAAGAGACTAGTCCATAGTTGTTCAATATAAATTTACCACATGCTTTATTTAATCCTAACATGTAATCTGTTTTTAGCCTTTTAAACAGTTAAAGGTGAGCCGAGACAGTAATTGAAAGCACGCATCAGGAAAAAGAATAAAACAAACATGTCCCAGGGAGATGGATCTCACGGCCGGTGAATTGATGTCACGGCTGATAGATCCTCCTGTTTTGACGCACCGGCCGATGGATTAAAGACCCTGCCGATGTTCTTCCTCACACCAGACTATATGATTAACAGATAATCGAAGACGGTACGATTAATGATTAAACCGAAAGTAAAACGAACCGAAGGCCCCTGGGCCTCACCACCTTGATCCATCAGTGGCTTGATTGCTCTGGATTGAATGTGATTGGCTGATTTGTTCCTTGAAACCTTGGGGTTAAGATTTGAACTTCTAGGTTTGATCGTCAGATTGGTGGCTGCCTTCAGAAGGTTAGGGCTTATGTAGAGGGGACTTGAGAGTGTATTTCTACAAAATTTCGTGGCTAAAGAGGGCGATTGATCATGTTAATTTCAGAACCCTAAGGGCCCTTTATACAGGCAATTGAGGACTCACTTCGGCCAATCTAATGGCGTGAATGAAAAAGGAATCCTAGGGTTCAAAGACCTCTAAACGTAATCTGTTACATGGCCCAAATGCATCGGAAAAAGGCTGCTAGGGTTTTGGTGAATGGATCAAACGATCGACAGAACATTCCAGAATCTGGAAAATAGGTGATTTGGCTACCGTGGGAAGGATCTGGCAGCCGTGGAAAAGATTAAGATGCCGAAGGATAGACCTGGCAGCTGAAAGATCAATCTCCCAGGGAGATTTTCAAGCAACAAGTTTCACGGGTGAAGAATTGATGTTGAGGCCGGGAGATCGATGTTACGGCCGATAGAAAGATTCTCCTAGAATACTGATTTTCTGTCTGAGGCTATTTGGCTCTGGATTGGGTCCTCTAAGTGGCTCAATGTTCTTACCATAAGTCCATGGATTCATGAGAAGTAAATCAGCAATCACTGTATCCATATCATCATCGGGATGGTCCGCGAGGTGGGACTTGAAATAATCGTTAGGCCAAATTGGGGTGTCTACAGATGCCCCTCTTTGACTAAACTTACACGAATTGCGAGACATGTTTAAGTAAGAGTCAAAGCTGTAAAAGCAACTCAATTTAGTCCAACCACTATTCTAAGGGTTTTTTGAAAAAGGTTTTAATTATGGTCGAGCCAGGAGGCTGCCTACATATTCCATAGGGAAATTCAGACCATCCGTAGTTCAGAGGGCAGCAAAGAAAAATAAAAAGTTGGAGGGTTAGAAACAGAAGATGTACCTTCGGGCTTTAAAAGCCATAGTGCAATGTACCTGGGCCATGCCAGGATTTTGGCGGAGAATAGTTGAAGGAGCGCGGGGCTGCCAGGGGAAATTTTTGCAGAGAGCATCCTTAGTATTTTGGGGTAGATCAATACACGGTGGGTAAGTCATTTGCTTTTCTTGATCATCCTTACTTTAATTGAGGGGAGCTTTGGTGGGTAGCCTATCCTTGCGAATGAGCTGGATGGAATTGATGTAATGTAATTGCGTGGAATCCGAACCATCTGCTGGGGGATAAATTTGGATGCCGGTTTTGAGATATGGGATGCACGAGGCCGGTAACTGGAGCACGGAGCGTAAGATGAGAGAACCGGGGCACTTAGCCGGTTGCAATCAATGAGGCGAGAGCCTGAGGGGTTGGAGCTTTGAGCTTGATCGAACCGAAGCGCGGAGCTGGCATTGATCATAAGGCGAGAGCTTGGAGTTTGAGCTTTGAGCTTGAAGTGATAGAACGAAGGCATAGAGCCAGTTGCATTCTAAAGGTCTATGCACGGAGCTTTCCCACCATAAATTTTGGTGTAGAGCTAAAGGATCGAGGAGCTGGACCGATCAATAAAACCAAGGCGTAGAGCCTAATGGATTGCAGGATTGACCTGTTTCATGAGAGAGAGATGCAAAAATATGTATATGTGATGATGATGGTGGTTAAATGTGAATAGATATGTTAATGATGATGGTTATGCAAACTCGATGTGGCAATGGTGATCCCATTGATGCTTATGTGCACGGGCCCGTGCGTGTGTGTTTGATTTAAGCATAGAGCTTCTTTCAAATTCAGGACTTGAGCATTCAAAGCATAGAGCTTGACCATTCGGATGGTAGAATCCAAGCATTCAATGCATAGGTTTTGAGCATCCAGTATGCAGTGGTGGGGCATTCAAACGTAGAGCTTGAGCATTCAAGTGTAGAACTTAAGCATCCAGTACACAGTGGTTGGGCATTCGAAGAGCTTCGAGCATTCAAAATGTTGCATTTTGAGCATTCAAGCGCAGAGCCTGAGAACAGATGATATCTTGTTGATTGGGGTGGCGTGGAGCTTGTTGAGAATTGTTATGGCGTAGAGCCAATTGAGATAGTGGGCTTGGAGCCGCTAAGTAGTAGGCGTAGAGTCTTGGAGCAGTAGAGTCTGCTGGTGGAGCTGCTGAAGTAGCGAGCATAGAGCTGCTAAGATATGAGGGCGGTAATGAGCTTGAGACTGCTGGGTGAGCTTAGAGCTGCTGAGTGAGCTTAGAACTGCTAAACAAGCTTTGCTATGGGCATAGAGCCACTGCTGAGTAATGGTGAGCTTATAGCTGCTTGAGTGATAGTGAACTTTGAGTACAGGCGTAGAGCCACTGGGGTGGTGAACATGGGCATAGAGCCGTTAAGTAACTTGATGGTAGGGATCATGGAGCTTAAAGTGGTATGTATGGAGTACGGAGCATGCGTAGAGCTATGGGGATGGCGAGCGCAGAGCTACTGAGTGATAGTGGGCATGGAGTCATCGAGTGACTTGGTGATAGTGAGCACGTGGTGCTGCTGAGTTGCTGAGATGCTGGAGGTGTTGTTGAAATGGCAAGTGTGGAGTAAAGCCGTTGGGTAGCTTGATGGTAGCAATTGCCGCGAAGCTGTTAGGATGATAGGGAATGCAGGGCTTGGCTGATAATGAGCTTCAGAGAGCTGCTGGGCGAGCTTAAAGCCGTTGTTGAAGCTGCTAGATGAGCTCAAGGCTGCTGAGTGAGCTTGCTAATATAGAGAGAGAGGGCTTCCTTGTGCTTGGGCATGCCCCCAAGGCTGGTTTAATCACTGGTTTTGCTGGTCACGGACCCAAAACTGCATTCCTGCTTGAATTTGGTGCACCGTGCAGGATCTGCTGCTGTTGTAGGAAATAGATTAGGACACTAGAAGATTGATCCAGCGGCCGTATAATTGATATCTCAGCTGGAGGATCGAAAACTCGGTCGCGTAATCTCTTGATTTCTAGAGCTCTATAAAAGCCGAGCCTTCGGCGTTTTATTTCATTTTTCTCGTTTCTCTCTCTTCTCTTGGTTTCTACCGGAGACCATCTCCGAGGGTTCCTTTGTTTTCTTCATTAGGCTCGGGCAACATGTCTGCGTGGTCGGCATGCGCGGAGGGAGTCCGCGTTGTTCTTGGTCCTATCTTGATGCTTGATTAGGGACCCTAGCATGGGGGGCTTGCTTCCGTGATGCGAAACTCCCTGGGTGGCGTTTGTACACGGTACGGTGGTTTTTCTGTGCCACATGGTGTCTCTTCTGCACCGCAGTGCTTCTTTGGTACACGTCACCTCGGGGGTGTCTTCTCTTTTTTTTTTCAGCTGGTCTCTAGTGTTTGGACCACCAGATGATCTGGCATCCTCTTCTCCCTCTTTCTTGTTTTTCCGTTTTTCTTCTTCCGGCATAGGTTAGTCCGACAGGAAACCGATGTATAGTTTGTTTAGGAAATGTGGGACGATCCACCTCGTGATGTAAAAAGCTTTTTGTTATATGAAACAAAATCTTCTGCTCTGTTATGTGATTGTGTATGCTATATTTGCACCGTTTGTGTATGATAAAATTGTTAATCTGATGAAAATCCAATGAAATGAATAGAACAGTGAAAATGCTCCGTAAAACAGTGGTTCTGGCGGCCGAGCCATCGATTTAGCAGCCGAGGGATCGTTTTGTTTTCTTGGGGTTGACTTTGAGGTCAACCCTGATTTATGGGCCGATGGATTGATCATACGGCCGTCATATCAGAGTACCGGCCAAGAGACCGACTAGGCTGCCGAGGATTTAGAATCTAATTCCGATTTGAACTAGGACTCGATTTAGCCTTTAAGTATGCGTTCTACGAACTTGATAACCTTGTCAACAACAGTTGCTTACATATGGCACAACCAGTTCTTGATTAGTGGTTGAATTCCTTCAATGGCCTCGACCGTCTACACTTTAAGTCCTTTGGTATGGACTTTCTCTTCTCTCTTTGCCAAATTCCAGCGAATTTTGCTTTTCTTCATGCAGCCACTAGCTTGTGGGATCCTGTTCTTCATGTATTTCGATTTTGAAGAGAAGAATTATGTCGTACCATCGAGGAGTATGCAGCTATTATGGGGCATTCAGAAAGAGAAGGTCTCATTGTTCCTAACCCTTTGTTCAATCGTGGTAACCTTTTGAAGGTTCTGCTCTAAGTTCAGAAACATGAGGTCAAGTTTTTTATGGTGAATGGAAGGTTGGAAACCCTTCAGTTTGTTTAGCGTTTTGACACAGCTGAAGCTCATCATCAAGTCTCTCGACAGAAAACGTGCTTTCATGCGCTGTGTATATGCCTTCTTCATTATTACTTGCTCGGTTCTTCCTCTGGCCATGCTAACTCCATGCTGCTTGATTTCGCTTAACAGATTGGAAACCGTACAGGTTTCACTGGTTTGGTGCCGGCAGTGACCTTGATGGGTCTTGATGTGGTGAAAATTAATCCAGTAGCCCAGTTCTAAGGCAGTCCTTTGTTACTACAGGTTTGCTCTTTTACTTGTTTATTGCGAAGTTTTCTTTCGCTCGTCACTCTTTTGTTTTGGCTCACGTGCTCTCACAACTTGCAATTTTCCCTTGTTTTTCATAGATATGGCTTTATGAGAAGCTGAGGGTACGGGATGTGCCAGAGCGGCTTCCTATAGTTCAGACTACTGCACAGAGCATCGCTTGACTAGACAGTTTCCAACTAAGGCTGCTTGGAAGATGGATGGAGACTCGCAAGGGCGATAGGATTCAATGGGTTTGCCGCTGGTATGGTGTTGAAGCATGATTGCAAGTACCATGAACCATTTTGGTGTAGCAGTGATTGGTATCACTCAAGCTACCTTCTACTTCGTTGCTCGCTTTCAAAGACAGTTCGGAATTGAACAAACCAAAGTTTTGGGTGATCCTGAATACACTGTTTCCAAGGCCCATGATGCCAACTTTCGTCGAAACGTGCTTTGTCTTTGGCCAAATAGAGTGATGCAAGAGGTTGCTGAGAACTTTGCTGACAAGCTATCAGGTTCATATAAATGCTGGTTGGAGAAAGACCTTTTGGAAGACAAGAGTACAAGGAGAAGGAAGACCTAGAGATTGACACTTTGCTTATGTTTTTCGAAAGATTTTCTTCGTTTGATTCTAGCTTTCATAGATTTGAGAATTGTTTGAGCTTGCTTTCCCTTTTCCCTTGGAAATAATAAAACATTGGTTGCTTTAAAAAAGAATGTATTTGCCAAGGTTTGATAGTGAATATGTCTTAGGGTAGACCTAGAAATTTGGAAGTGATAGTGATAGTAGTGGCCGAATCTTAATCTAAAGATTGCGTACGTATCCCATGGAGGGAATAAGGCCATAAACGTAGTTCCAAAGAGATTTGTTTTGTTTTTGTTTTTTTGTTTTTTTTAGCTAGGGTCCATTTGAGTATTTTTTTTCTCTCATTTTATGCTCTTGATTTTGCATAAACCACCCTTGCGGGTTTTCAGTCTAGCGAGCGCTTTATTTATGCCTTAGTTTTTGCCTAAGTCACCCTCGCGGGTTTTCAACCTAGCAGGCTGCTTTAATTTTTGCTTGGGTTCGCCCACCCTCATGGTTTTCGACCCAACAAGCATCTCTCAGGGGTAATATTTCCTCATCTTATCGACGTTGACCAGTGTTGTGAATTCCATCTCATCTAAGTCTGCGATGTATGTTGCTCCTCCAGACAGTATGCGTTTGACAAAGTAGGGTCCTCCCCAGTTTGGTCTAAACTTGCCCCTTGGGTCCGAAATGTGGCAACAAATTGCTTTGAGCACCATATCCCCCACCTTGATATCTCGTGGCTTCACCTTCTTATTGAATGCTCGTGCAATGAGGCGTTGATACCCTCGCACATGGTATAATGCTCTTAATCTCCTTTCATCTAGCGATGCCAACTCTTCATAGCAGTTTTGAACCCAGTCCTCTTCGATCATTCTGGTTTTAGCTAAAACCCTTAGTGAAGGTAGTTCTAGTTCGATAGGCAAGACAGCTTCCATCCCATAGACCAAAGGAGTAAGGAGTGGCCCCAGTTGAAGTCCTTTCGGTCGTTCGATAGCCCCATAGTGCCAAAGGTAGCAATTCTGGCCAGTCTGTGTAGATGTCGGTAATCTTTCGCAGAATCCTCTTGATATTTTTGTATGCAGCCTCAACTGCTCCATTGGTTTGAGGTCGATAAGTAGATGACTGATGATTCTGTATCCCAAATTCAGCAAAGAGCTTCTTTGTTGCTCCCTTGAAATGTGACCCGTTGTCGCAGATGAACTCATGAGGTATACCATACCGATAGATGATATTGGCGCAAATGAATTTGGTCACATGTGTGGTTTTGAGGGTAGCGTAAGAAGTAGCTTCTACCCATTTGGTGAAATAGTCAATAGCCACCAAAATGAACTGATGTATGTATTTCCCCTTGGATTTAGACTCCCAATGACGTCTATCCCCCAAGTGGAGAATGGCCAAAGGGACGTCATGCTATATAATTCTACGGGGGGAATACGCGTGCGATTAGAGTGGGTTTGACATTTGTAACATCGGCAGACGTAGTTAGCACAATCAGCCTCCATTGTAGTCCAGTAGTGTCCCTGACGTAGGATTTTTTTTGCCATTGTTGCTCCATTCATGTGTGGCCCACAGATTCCTTCATGTATTTTCTCCATCACCTTATGGCTTTCTTCCCTAGTGACACATAGTTGATTGGGGCCCATATGCGCTCTTTGATACAGTATCCCTCCGCAGACTATAAATTGGGCAGCAAACTTTCGTAGGGCCATCTTGTCCTTTGAAGTGGCTTCGAAGGGATATTCCCCCTCTTCCAAGAATTTCTTCACGTCTTCATACCATGGCTTTCCATCATTCTCACCTTCTTCAGTGAAGGTACACTCGCATGCTGGTTCGACCTTCTGCTCGATCATGAGAGGCCGCATTGTGAATCCCAAGGGTATCTCGACCATAGAGGCCAATGTTGCCAGTGCATCTGCAAATCTATTGTTCACTCGCGGAGTGTGCGTGAAGATGACTGAGTCAAATTGTGGAATTAGATCTTCCAGCATAGAGTGGTATAGCTTTTTCGAGTCTTCCTTGACCTTCCAAATTCCTCTTGCTTGGGACACCACCAGGTTTGAATCCCCAATGACTTCTACCCTCTTTGCTCCTAGTTCCAGGGCTGCCTCCATTCTAGCAATGCAGGCTTCGTACTCACCTTGATTGTCGGTGACTTCAAACCTCAGCTTATCTGACAGAGGGATATGAGAGTCGTTTGGGGAAACTAGCAATACCCCTATGCCATATCCACATTGGTTTGATGCTCCATCGAAATAAAGCTGCCAGGTGTCGTCTAGGAGACACAAGATGTCTTCGTCGAGGAACATGAAATCCTCAACCTCGGCCTCCGTCACGGGGTGGTCTGCCAGGAATTCTGCCACAGCCCTTCCTTTCACTGATTTTCTTGTCATGTATTTGAGATCGAATTCTGCTAGTAACAATAACCACCTAGCCAGCTTTCCAATAAGTGCTGGCTTCTCGAAAAGATATTTGATTGGATCTAAACGAGAAATCAGCACTACCGGATGTGCTAACAAAAAGTGCCTTAGTTTCTTCGTGGCCCATACTAACCCCCAGAAGGTTTTCTCCAAGGGAGTATACCTTGTTTCGTAGTCCATCATCTTCTTGCCGAGGTAGTATATGGCGCACTCTACCTTGGCGTCATTTCTTGTGCTAGCATGCATCCCATGGATGTGTTTGTTATGAGAGATACATAATCAATGGCTTCCCAAGGATGGGCGGTGACAACAAAGGTGGATTCTGAAGATACTCTTTGATTGCCTTGAATGCCTGCTGACAGTCTTGACTCCACTCAAAATCAGCACCTTTCTTCAGAAGCTTGAAGAGAGGTTCATAGGTGGCTGTGAGTTTGGAAATGAATCTGCTAATGAATTGCACTTTCCCTAGAAAGCTCCTTACTTCCTTCTTTGTCTTTGGTGGTGATATCTCTATGATAGCATGTATCTTGAAAGGGCTACCTCGATTCCTCTTTGAGTGATGAGAAATCCAAGCATTTTACCAGCTGTTACCCCAAAAGTGCATTTTTGAGGATTACGACGTAACTTGTATTGCCTAATCCACTCAAAGAACTTTTGGAGTGCGTCATGGTGTCCTTCCCTTTCCTTTGATTTGACTATCATATCGTCGACATATGCTTCTACTTCTTTGTGCATCATGTCGTGTAACAGTGTTGTTGCCATCCTTTGGTAAATGGTAAGTGGCTCCAGCGTTCTTCAACCTAAATGGCATCACTCAGTAGCAGTAGGTTCCCCACGGCGTGGTGAAGGTAGTCTTCTCTCTGTCTTCAGGAGACATCAGAATCTGATTATACCCAGAAAACCCATCCATGAAAGATAGCAATGCATGCCCTGCGGTGTTGTCCACAAGTTCGTCTATGTATGGCAACGGGAAGTCATCCTTTGGACTGGCCTTGTTGAGATCTCGAAAATCTACACAGACCTTGATTCCCCAAGTTTTCTTTGGCACTGGAACGATGTTGGCCACCCATTGTGGATACTCGGTGACTCTGAGAAAACTGGCGTTGATTTGTTTAGTGACCTCTTCTTTTATCTTTAGAACCTAATCGGGGCGCATATGTCTTAACTTTTGTTTAACTCGGTTTGCATCAGGATGTAAGGGAATTTTGTGCTGAACAATTTTAGGTTCTATTCCGGGCATATCCTCGTAAGGCCAGGCAAAAACATCTTTGTATTCTTTTAGCAAAAGGATTAGTTTTTCACTTTCTTGAGAAGATAGCGTTGAACCAATTTTAACCAATTTGGGCTCGTTTTCAGAGCCTATGTTTGTTGTGTTTATTCCCTCAGAAAAAGGTTTAGCGTGCCTCTCTTCTTCTCTCTCGATGAATTCTAGAATTTCTTTTGGAATTTCTTCATCAAAACTTGGATTGTCAGAATCCACACAGTTGATCATAGGCAAGGTGAAATACCCTAAATCTTCCTTCTCACTGCTAAAATCATCAAAAGACATTTCGGAGTTGATTTCAAAATAAATGCTATGCCTTGATGCTTTGACCAAGTTTTCCTCACTAGACTCGGTAGTTTGAAAAGATGAAAAACTAGACTCGGATTGAGTTGACTCAGAGTCAAAACCGAAATCGGAACTAAGATCAGAATCACCATTTTTTGTTTTGTATTTTAGAGTATGTTCCACGGTCCAGTTTGGGTAAGCCCCTTTTTCAGCATCCACAATCAGCTCAGAGCAATCTTTTTCATCACTAAGGTTGATCATTAGCACTTCGCTGTCATCTTGATTCGCACTTTCATTACAGTCACCCTGCAAGTCTTGGAGAGCCATTTGATTTGCTATTGCAGTTATCTCCCCCAGTTGAGCTTCAATCTCTGCTTCATCACTATTGTCGACTCTTCGTGTGCCAACAAATCCCCACCAATTACCAAAGCTACCCGTGATGGGATGGATCACCCTTATTTCATTGTTGGTGACCCCCTCATCAAAGAGTAGGTTTAGTGATATTTCATCCTAGTGGATCATTGTCAGCAGACTCTTCTTCCTTTGCTTCTTTAGTTTCAGAGTTGTTGACCTCATTGATTGGCCAATAGTCGTCAGTAGGTGCATAAGGGTCATAGAAATAGATTGGGATTCTATGAAGCCCTTCTTCTTCAATTTTGCCTTCTACTTCTTCATCATAGACTATTCTTGCAAACATGACATGACTGTCTTCAATGATAGTTACCATAGGCTTTGGTTGATCCACCGGAGTGATGAATTCGGATGGGTCGAGGTTCTTGGCAGCGGAGTGGAGCGGACCAGACAGCTTGGTGACAACTTGAAAGTGAGAATCGAACATGAACAGTGATGCAACCATTTCTCCTGAAAAATTTTGCTTTAGGTAGATTGGTTTTAGATTATCCACTTTCATTCGACCTTAAGAGACCCCTAAGGTTTAACATGCAAAAGAAAACTTTTACAACATACATGTATACATACAATGGATGTGTGGAAGAACTTTTACAAACAAATGCAAGTAGGTTCCTAGCTTGTAGGTTTCTGTCTTAGTTTGGCAAGTTCTATGGCTTTCTAACGCATGTAAGGTTTGGGTAGTCTTAAGCATGCTCCGTTGTCAAAAGGCACCAGTCCTTTCGCTAGCCCATTACAGGCGGTAATCGGGTGATTTCCTTTTTGATATACCACTAGGTACAAGTGACTGTGAAGTTTGCTGGAACCCCAAACATTGCCCGTGACATGCCGGGGTATTAGGTGAACTCAACGAGGTTGCCCGCTCGATGCATATGATAAATGAATTAAATAAAGCATGTGTTAGTCTTATGTCGAACTTTTGGTTATGGCTCTCAAGTCCCCAGCAGAGTCACCAAAAACTGTAGACACCTCCCTGGAACGGGGTATCGCCATACAGATTGATCGTTGTCGTTTGTTTGCTTTTCACTTCATAAACCAAGATCGTGGACATCCCCATGGCTAGGAACATCGCCACAGGATAATGGTTATCATCAAAACAGAGTCACCACCTAGTTTGCAAAACTAGGAAAAACAAGTAGAGATTCTGGGCGTGGGAGCCAAAGGTACAATGAGGGGAAGGTGTTAGGCACCCCTCTTTGCCCAGCCATGAGACTGGTCCATAGTTGTTTGATATAAGATTAGAACATGCTTTATTTAATCCTAACACGTAATCTATTTTTAGCCTTTTAAACAGTTAAAGGTGAGCCGAGACAGTAATTGAAAGAATGCATTAGAAAAAAGAATAAAACAAACATGTCCCAGGGAGATGGATCTCAAGGCCGGTGAATTGATGTCACGGCCGAGAGATCCTCCTGTTTTGATGTACCGACCAATAGATTGAAGACCCTGCCGATGTTTATCCTCACACCAAACTATATGATTAACAGATAATCAAAGACGATACGATTAATGTTTAAACCGAAAGTAAAACGAACTGAAGGCCCCTAGGCCTCACCATATTGATCCCTCAGTGGCTTGATTGCTTCGAATTGATGTGATTGGCTAATTTGCTCCTTGAAACCCTAGGGTTAAGATTTGAACTTCGAGGTTTGATCGTCGGATTAGTGGCTGCCTTCGGAAGGTTAGGGCTATTGTAGAGGGGACTTGAGAGTGTATTTCTGCAGAATTTCATGGCTAAAAAGGGCTATTGATCATGTTAATTTCGGAACCCTAAAGGCCCTTTATATAGGCAATTGATGACTCATTTCGGCGAATCAAATGGCGTGAATCAAAAAGGAATTCAAGGGTTCAAAAACCTCTAAACGTAATCTATTGCGTGGCTCGAATGCATCGGAAAAAAGGCTTCTAAGGTTTTGGTGAACGGATCAAACGATTGACAAAACATTCCAGAATTTGGAAAATAGGCGATCTGGAGGCCGTGGGAAGGATCTGGCAGCCGAAGGATAGACCTGGTAGCTTAAAGATCAATCTCTCAGGGAAATTTTCAAGCAACAAGTTTCACGGGTGAAGAATTGATGTTAAGGCTGGGAGATCGATGTTACAACCGATAGAAAGATTCTCCTAGAATATTGCATTTCTGTCTAAAAGGCTATTTGGCTCTGGATTGGGTCCTCTAAGTGGCTCAAAGTTCTTACCATAAGTCCATGGATTCACGAGAAGTCAATCAGCAATCACTATATCCATATTATCATTGGGATGGTCCCCAAGGTGGGACTTGAAATAATCTTTAGGCGAAATTGGGGTGTTTACAATATGCCAATATACAAAGGATCATTGTGCCAATCAATCAAGTATAGCATAATTACTGAACAATGACAGCTCACACAACTCCAAAAAATCGCGCAAACTCAAAATAGAGTCAATATCGCACAAACTCAAACTAAGGCATAACTTGCAAAAAAAGCAGCAATGGGAGAGGGAGAGAGAGAGAGAGAGAGAGGAACACGTAACTTCCAACTCCAAAAACGATGACAGAACTTACATGATAGCACAAACAAATTACTGTGAGAGACAAAGCGAGAGACAGAGAGACATAGAGATAGGCATCGCGAAACCCTAGCCTCGAAAACGGAGAGAGAGAGAAAGAGAGAGAGAGAGAGAGAGAGAGAGAGAGAAAGAGAGAGAGAATCGATAGCCCTAGGCTTGAATGCGCGATTTGAATGTAAATTGGCCCATGTTTTAAATACAAGAGACCTGGGTAACAGGTCGTGTCGGGTAAGTCGGGTTCATGTGACAAACCACCCAACCTGAACCCGACCCATTTAGAATTCGTGTTCTCGAGTCGTGTCATTTTCGTGTTTCGTGTCAGAAATTGTCAATCCTAACTTGCTAACTTCGTGTCCGATTTGTGTCTTGTTATCGTGTTTCGTGCCCGTTGCCCAAGTCTACTATATACTTTACACTAATTTTTCAAATCCATAGTACAAGTCAATTTGTGAAATAATGTTTTGTCTGTGTAGGAATACTAGAAAATGAGCCAAAGACCTGGGTTCGATTTCTGGCCCAGCCCCGAGCCCCTTTTTTAATTTTTTTCCTTGTTTCTACATATATATAATAATCTATTATATATCTATTATATATATATACATACATACTCCCTCCATCCCAAATTCTTTGTTCGGTCCATAAAACGGAATGTTAAAAATAATGCAATTTTTGCAAGAAAAAATCAAAAGTTTTTCAACAACTTACTAGATATCAATGAGTATTTTTTATTTGTGAAAAAAATTTGAATTTTTTCTTGAAAAAATTGTATTATTTTTAACACTCCGTTTTACGGACCGAACAAAGAATTTGGGACGGAGGGAGTATGTTCATGTTTAGGTCGTGTTAATGGGTGACATGGATAAGTAATCATGTTGGTCGTGTCACTTTCGTGTTTCGAGCGTTCAACCCGAACTCGACCCATTTAGAATTTGTCTTCTCAAGTTGTGTCATTTTCGTGTTTCATGTCAGAAATGGTCAACCCTAACCCACTAACTTCGTGTTCGGTTCGTGTCGTGTTATCTTGTTTCGTGTCTATTGCCCAGCTCTAAGTCAAGAGGCTAAAATTGTAATTCACAAACCTTAGACTTCAAATAAAAATATATGATGGACTAACCACAGCACGAAAAAAGCAATTGGGCTAAAATCCAAATGGGCCGGTCCAATTTGGACTGTAGGCCAATTTGCTGATAAAGGAATGGGGACAGAAGGAGTACATGATTTTCAGGTAATATTTTTATCCCACCGAGAAAGGTATCTAGCTCCATTCTATTAGTTATCCTCAATAATATTGAGGAGAATATATATTGTTGGAATTTGGGGCCGGTCTGGGACTAAATCAGGTTGCCCAAGTGGGCATGACCTGATGACCCATATATATTAGAGAGTCCTATCTCATCTTGGAGATAAGGATTAGGAGAAGTTGAAGTAATTCCAATCTCTTAGAATTAGAAGACTTCTAAAGCATCTAGGATGCTCTCTCTCTTTCTCTCTATTTATTTCCTGCAGGATGTTCATAAAAAACACACACAATAATATACAAGGTATACAAAAATGAAATAGAGTTCTGCGAAACTTGCTCTTGTGAGAAGAATAGTTGTAAGGGTAGTATAGTCCTTTTGGGCTATAAGGGTTTCATGGTTTTCTTGTAATATGTCTTATGTAGTTAAGGTAGTTTAGTCTTTGGGCTAATTAGGGTTTCCTAGGTTTTGTCTATTTAAGTTCATGTACATCTGGTAATTTAGATTAAGCCAATACAATGTAGTCTTTCGGATGGACTGTTTCTCTTCTTTACTTACTCTCTTTCTCTTTTCTATTTGCAAAACTCACAGCTCTCTCTTCGATAGTTCTCTCTCTACCATTAAAGAGCAATCCAAGCTTTTGCACCGTGGAATAGAGGGTGATACTCGATCCTTGTAGTAGCACTCCATCGTAGGTATTTGTCGTTGATTTGGTACGTGATCGAGAGTTCGTAATCCATCTACACCAAGGTCCGGTTCGGTTAAAGTTCGCAAGGTAACCCGAACCACTCGCTTCCGCACTATGGTTATATTTTTCTTACATTGGTATCAGAGCCTTGGTTGGATGTTTTCGTGCTCTTTAGTACTTTAATAGCCATATATATCATGTTTTAGGCGTAAATATTGACTGATTTTCGTGTATGCCTCGTATGGGTCTGAAAAACATGATTTTTCAAAAGTTCTCAGAATTGCTTCAAATTTTTATAGAACATAGTCCATAACATGTATATCATATCTGGAAAGTTTCGTGTTGATTGGATAAACCGTTTGTGAGAAAAATCAAACCCTAGTTGGTTTTTCCTAAACTTTGACTGGACAGAGGTTTATTTTTTGTTTTGATTCAGCATGCGAGGCTTACATCATATCGTAGCTCCTGTTTCTAGCTTTGCAACGTTATATTATAGGCTTAATTTGGAGTTATGGATCAAAAGTTATGGCAAACCCTAGTTTGGGCATGTTTTGGAGAACCTTAATCCTAATTTGAGAAGATAAAGTGCAGATTCTGCACACTCACTCCCAACCGAGAGAGAGTGAGATTCACCCCTCTCTTTACCAATGTCGTATGGAAAACCAACAGTACCGCTGAACTCGAAATTTAATTTCCTATGTTTCTGTGTATTTATTTTATTTTTCTGAAATGAAATTATTCTTCAAAATTTTAAATACAAGAAAAATGAAATTTTTGACTCGGTTTATGAGAGAGTGGGGATGTGTGCCCCCTCCATTGGGAACCAAAACTTTTGTGGCATATTCTGCTAATGTGGTCTATTGTTTGGGGTATGAGGTGTAATATTCCAATGAGCATGGTTTTTTATTCTGTGTTTTTTATTTGTTGTTTATTCAGGAAAATTTGAATAAAATTCTGGAAAATTACAAATTTTTAGATTTAACCTCCTAGAATCAAAACCAATGCATTATTTTTTATTCTATATTTTCTATCCATTGATAATTTGGGAAAATTAGAATAAAAATCTGAAAAATTATAAATTTTTGGATTCAACCTCCTGGAGTTAGTACCTATTCATTAGTGTAGGTTGTTTATTTTTCCAGTACATGTTGATATTATTTGGCATTTTCTACTTGTTATATTCTTGGAGAATTAGAATAAATCCTAAAAATTGACAATAATTGCATGTGAGCAACTGGAAATATACAAAATATTGAAAACATCATGTTTAATATTTTGGACGATTATACATGTATGTGGCATGTTTGGATAATTTTTGGCATTGTTCAATGTTTAAATTATTTATTTTGATAGCATGAAAAATACTTTGTAATGCATAAATTGTGTTATACTATAATGAATTTTCTTTCATGCTTGTGATATGCCATATCTAGTGGGAGGTTGTTCAGTAGCGAAAATATTTATATACATTTTCCAAAAAACTAAAATTTTGTGCATGAATTAAATTAAATTATAATAATAAAATACTTAGAGGCAGAGGAGATGATTATAAACATTGCGAGTTTTCAATCTTGCGACATGTATAGTATTAATATTTTCTAATTTAGATTCTTGCTGCAAAATGATTCTGTGTTGTGTTGTTATTAATTATCTTTTGCGCATTTCTTTGATAGAGTTGAAATGGAAGCTAAGAAAGTTGTAGCTGATTTGACCCAGGCTGAGAAATTAAAAGGCGACAATTACAATATTTGGCGCTATGAGATCCAATTTCTCTTGAATGAGCTAGAGGTCTTGGAGACCCTTGACCATGAGATGGTTGAGCCAAAGCATAGAGATTCACCACAATATTTTCGTAATCTTGAGGCCTTTGAAAAGTGGTACCAGAAAGATCAGTGTCGCGACTTACTATGGTACGCAGTATCATGTCCTCAATTTTCAACATAAATAAATAATACATTTTAATACCAGAACCTCGCTTATCATATGTATTACCCAAAAGAGTTTCCCACCTATTTAATTTATAAACACGTCCCCATGTTTTATGAAATACAACCATGGCACCATGGCCCAAATTAACTTAGATACAAGTACAACATGTTTAGAACATTACAAACTTTAATCAAAAGATAAATTAAGAGCAAATTAGTTACAAAGCCATCTTTAACCAAAAGCAAGTCTTTTACAAAGATGAATAAGTAACTAAAGGATGTTAGCTTCCAAAAATCTTCATGTCCAAGCACACCATTGCATACAGTCTATTGCCCAACATTCGTATCTGAAAAGAAGGATTTTGTTGAGCTACACTAGCCCAGTAGGAAAATTTTTACCAATCTTATATGTACATATGATGATATGTGTAAATTAAGAGGGCAAGGAAACACAGTTCAAGCAGGATATAACTATAGACTCATTGGTATATTGACAATCATTCTGTTTGTTCATTATAAGCCAATATCATATTTCATAAGACTTGAACACTTCCCCAATCGCAAATCGACTCGCTACCCCAAATTTCCACTTTCGGTATTTCCACCCCGTGCGTTACCGTATACACTACGAGGATTACTATGTTACCACCCCATGCGTCATAGTGATTCCTAATGACTCGGTTCACCGTATTACCACCCCTTGTGTTACGGGATCCGTCTAAGTCTCTGTATTACCATCATTTGCATTACGGGACTTCCTAATCCATCTCTTGATTCATTCACCTACCCTCGCACTCTACAAGTCAACTAAGACTCTACCTTAATCACACATTCACATGAAACATTATACGATGTTCTAACAATGCTATAAATATGTCACAAACATAACCAAGAAACAAGTCAGCAAAATTCTAATTAAGGAAATCCTTATTCGATTCTAGCTAACGAGAAGCCAACGGACCAAGGAATACATTGAACAATCATAGGAAGTCAATTAGACATGCTTGAGATAGCTTAGAAGGTGTCCAAAAGGGTTTAGAAGTGATCGGGGGTCAAAACATTGGAGTTTGAAACAAGTCAACAAAACTGGCCTTAAGCACTGTTGTATAGATACTGGCCAAATCAGTATCGATACAACAATGCCTAAAAACGTTCCAGAGACTATTATATTGATACTGATTAGAGCAGTATCGATACAAATGGGTGTTCGAGCAGGTTTTCTGCAGAATTTCACAATTCAACTACAACACTAACAACAACTATTATAGGCACGATTTCACCCCAAATCAACATATTTACATGTAAAGAAGCAAAGAAAATCCCTACCTCGAGTCAAGGAGCGAAACACAAGAGATTCGTATGAGCCCTAGCCCGAAGCTCTTTGAAATCAATCGAAATACTCTCCTCCGAGCTTGACCCACGAAATTTTGAGCTCAATTACGCGATCGAAAGGCTTGAAGGAGGTTGATTCTTGAAGTTTTTGGGAGAATTTTTGAGAGGGAGCAAGAGAGAGAGAGAGAGAGAGAGAGAACTGGATGAGAGAGAGGGGGAGACGGTAGAGAGAGAGAGAGATGGGAGGAAAATGATTTCCTACACACAAACACCACTATTTATAATCTTATACCTTTAAATCACACACTGACTCCCCCAATCTTCTATTCTATCACTTTAGTCCTCAATTCAATTAATCACCAATTAACTATACTTATTCAACTAGTCATTTAATAAATATTTCAAGAATTAAAATTATTCGAGTCTCTACACACAGCATGCATAACGATTTGATATGTGAGTTTGAGTAATATGAGACTGCTCATAAGCTATGGAAAGCTATTAAACAAAAACATGATATCGACTTCTTGACTAAGATGGTCTCAAACTTGAAATGTGATAATGAACATAAATCCGAGATCATGAAGGCTAAACGCCAAGAGGCAACTGAGCCAAATGGCTCATGCATCATACTTGAGACTTTCCTTTGTAAGTTTGGGTACCAGCGGAGGAAGGCTAAACGCACCCTTAAGAAAGGAGCTGCGATAGGCCTTAGAGCCCGCTCTAGAACACAAAAAAAAAAAAAACCCTTAGTTTTTAAGAAGGCAATTTCAAGCTCAAAAATTATGGGCTTATTGAAATCTAAAAATATGCAATATGGATCTTGTTTGAAAATGTAAAATAAGCTTCTTATTTTTTAAGATTTCTGGAATGGGCTCTTAACCCTATTGGCGCTGGTTCTTTTAAGTGCACTAGAGGCAAGAAAAAGAGTGGTGACAAAAACAAGGCTAGAAAGGCATGCTTTTACTGTGACAAATTGGGACACTTTGCTTGTGAGTGCACTGAGCCTAAAAAGGTACACCATATTTTTTGTTTCTCGTGTTGACTATTTGGGAACATGTCAAGGTTTAGTTGCTCATTCTCCTCATTTGTGGGTTGTAGACACAGGAGCAATCAGCCACTTAGCGAGGAAACAAGATAGGTTTATAGAGTATCGCCGAATTTGAGTTGGTGGCAAAAAAAAAATTTCATGAGGAACAAGTTTAGTGTGTTGGTGTTGGGCATTGGCAAGCTGGACATGCGACATGGGCGCACTTTGGTTTTTCATGAGGTATTTTATACTCGAAGAATTTGACGAAACTTGTTATTAGTCACTAGCATGATGGGTCTAGGTTTTTATTTTTGTTTGAAAGTAGCTTAGTGAGGATTGATTTGGGTAGATTTTGTTATGGTTTTGGATGTTTTTAATTTTAATAATAATGCTAGTGATTCTACTTGCTTTGTTACATCTTATGTTGATGTTGATTCTGTTAAATGGCATTCTAGATTAGGTCACATTGGGTAAGAGGGGGATTTGTTAAGTCAACTTGCCCATTGTGACCATTGCCCAACAAGAAAAACAATTAAAAATCTTTTAGAAAACCATAAGGGCATTTGCTCCATTACAGCCTATCCGTTAGACATTTGTGGCGGAAATTGAGTCACGAGATGTGGATTCCTCGAGGAGGATTTTCCTAGTAAATGAGAGGTTAGTAGAGATGTAGAACTCTATGAGATGGAGAATCCAACGAAAGGCGCACCAAATTGTCCAGTTGAGAATGAGGAAGAAATTCTCCTACCTCCTGGGGATAGTGGGAGCGACTTCCTTAATCATAGATTAGATCTAATGGATATGGATTCTCAAGATCCTCTTAGGCATAGAAGCAAACATTGAATAATCGCTCATCGTCTGTTTGAGATTGAAGGGGAGTTTGTCATGATTGCTCCTAAAGATGAAGGAGAGCCCAAAACAGTGGGAGACATTCCTTTATCGCTTGCTAGTAAGGAATGTATAGTTGCAATGTAAGATGAAATGGAGTTTATGAAGATAAACCTTGTCTGGGACTTGGTTGATCTTTCGTTTGGGCATAAGATCATTGGGAACAAATAAGTTCTTAAGATCAAACGCGAAGCAGATGGTCCCATACTGAGCAATAAGACTTGTTTAGTGGCGAAGTTATTCTAGCCTTAGAACTATTTTAGATGGATGCTAAGGCAATAGGCTAGGAGCGCAGAGTTTGTAAGCTCCAACGGTCTATCTATGGCCTAAAACAATTATCTAGGCAGAGGTACCTGTGATTTCATCAAGCCATTTGGGTTTACGATGATCAATGAAGGTCATTGCGTGCATATAAGATGGTCCAATGATAGTTTCTTGATATTGTCATTGTAGGTTGATGACATTTTAGTTGGCTGGAATGACTAAGAGATGATTGTCACCACACAGTTGTGGTTATCCTTCACTTATGAGATGAAGGAATGGGCAAAGCAAGCTATGTGCTCAGAGTTGAGATCTTAAGGGATCCTTCTAGAAAGATTCTTTCTTTAAGCATATTTTTAGAATGATTTTCGAGACAAAGCTGCAAATTCATAGACAATTCTATTGTTAAAGGCAAGACTTAGAGGCTTAATGTGGAACCTAAAACTCGTAAAGAATTGGAACTGATGGCCCACGTGCCCTATTCAAGTACCATTGGCAGCTTATAAGTAGTTATTGGTCCAATCTTGGTCGTGATTGTTGACAAGCAGTCAAGAGGATATTAACATATCTCTAAGAGACTGCTGATTATATGTCTTGCTTCCTGAGTGTGAATCTATACCTAGTTGGGTCAAAGATATTATTGCGCAAAAGGAAGTGATTATAAAACACATAGCTACAAGTCGCATAGTTGTATGCCTTATGTCTAAGCCCATTGCTAAGAGGACTTTTGAGACTCATGATAAGGCTTTGGGACTACGCAGATGATGATAGATATGTTTTATTTACTAATTTCATTAATCACTTCTTTCATATTTTTGGGATATTTATGCCATTTGTGCACTTAATATTAGCTTATTATTGTTGCAATTTGGTCAATTGTTTATTGAACAATACATACAGAATTTAGAGATTGATGTCAGCAGGTTAGATTGGCTCACTCACACGAGCAATTGCTTTCGGCGCTTGAGATAGCGAGTGGAGATGAGATAGATGGGTAGTAAGATTTACAGGTTGGACCTGTGATATAGTCTGGTAAGAAGAATTAGATATACCCACCATATATCGCCTTGGTTGGAACCAAGATAAGGTTTATTAGCAAGAGACCAGTTTCGGATAGTTCTCCCTATCTTGAGATTAACTTGTCTTTATTAGCCAGATGTGAGGACTCGAATAGCGCATGATGGCAAGCTATCTGAGAACTCGAGTTGGGTGCTACGTAGCGACTAGACTAAGGTTTGTACGGTGTTTGGGAGTATGACGTCGCTTTTTGGAAAAGTAATTCCATCGTAGCATGTATTCATACTACATGTGCTTGGCGATCATTTATTTTAGAGGTGAGTGAATGGATCCTTGTCTCCTCACTGTGTGAATCACTATGTGAGTCTAAGCACTCATTTAGATAAGGTGACATATATATTAAATGTGCTCTTTGATTTTTGACTATGTCATGTAGTAGAGATTTTGTGTTGATACTCTAGCTTGACTACCTATGACCACGAAATACTAGGGTCCCATGGAGCATGTCTTGGAAAGCAGCAAGGTTAAAATGAAGTGACATGAGGTCGAAAAGAGGATCATTTAGTAGACACCCTTGCAATATATTCACTGTCGACAACTCAGGTCGTCGCTTTATTGCAATGCGGATCGGGTGTGAATATAGAGTGCATGATGTTGGGGGGTCAAGCATGCTTTTTGGAAGGATTAAAGATGTAAGGTCCGGTGTAACTAAATGGATTCAGAGTACATGAGACACTCTTATGGGTTGATGTCTCTATACTGGCTCTTAAAGAGTTTCTAGTGTAGAGCTCCCACTTGCAGGTGCTCCAACAATCGCACGGTTCATTAGCACGTATGAGTTTGCTTCTTAATTGGGTAGATGGAAGAGAGATTGATACAACTTGTCATGTGTCACGCCCTCGATTTTAAACATAAATAATAATATCATTTGATAATTTAAATCCTCACCGAAGTTACTATTAATAACCCAAAAGATAGATTAATTCCCAAATCCACAAACCAGCTCAATACTTACAAAGTTCCCCAATAGAAAATAGGATACAATGCAATTTAATTTACAAAGATAGTCAAGTGCTTCCGAAAATAACTTTAGTCTGTGATGTCTGCATGCACTCCATACTCTCCATGACTGCGCCTTTGTGATGTACCTGAAAATGATAGGTTGAGCTACACTAGCCCAGTAAGGAATTCTATACACAAGTTATATGAAAATGCAATGAATTATGGATCCAGAGTGATTGAATGCAAGATGTCACAAGAGGTATGGGTCTTTCACCAAAATTATTGGTGTTTACTGTTGTAGTATGTATAATTGAATGTCTATATGTATTTATTAGTATTAGTGTAATAGTAATTGTAAGGAAAGAAAGTCTTCGTAGTAGGGTTAAGTTAGTCAGTAGCTGAAAACTTTGTACCAGAGTATTGCTAAAGGCTGGTAACAACAGTATTAGTCAATTATGTATGCTACTGTGATGATGTAATCAATGATGTCAAGTACCCCCTCGTTTCGTCTATAAAAGGGGGGCACTACCTTTGTAATCAGCAGGCAAGCAAGCGAGTAAGCAATAATATCAGTATCTTTCTCATAATCCTGTTTCTTATATTCTCTCTCTTTGCGATCCTACCTACTTAGTGTTTGTACCCACTTCGTGTCTGTAATAGTGGTATCAGAGCCATGTCTTCCATTCTAGCTTAAACCCCTTCTGGGAACTTCTTTTCCAACACTACTTCAAATCTTTTCTAAAAGAAAAAATTGAAGAGTGTGCTCTGTGGTTGCCGTCCCAAGTTCCTCCACATCAGAAACTTCACTAACTATTTTGGTTAAAAGAATTTTGTATCAGTGGGATAAAAAGTACCTTGAGATTTTGGCCCATGTGTTGGCAGTGTATCTCGGTTTATCTTCCCTAGTATACAAAATTTTATTAATTAAATTGGTTAAAGATCTTAAGTTGTAAAAGAAAAGGTTTGCTGTACTATGGAAAAGGAGAACCCAGATTTTTCGTAAAAAATGAATCGTCTGTTTACTACCTATTCCTCTGCTACGTCTTCTTTAGTTCCATCAATGTCGTCTACCAGTAGAAACTCTTCTTCCTCTTCTTCTTCTAACCTTGAATATTTATATGAGTTTGAATATCTACCTGATGACAGTAAGGTCCCCCTTACTGATCTCCCTTTCCTAAACCCTTATAATGCTTTTGTCAGACCCCAAACCTCTGTAAAAAAAATCTGTCACTCAACTTTTCTCCACAAAACGTCCCACTTCTGTAAAAGAGTATGTCCAAGCTTCTAAATTTGACCAGTGTTTCATAGCAGCTACAGAAGCTGAGCAGCTCTTACCTCTGGAACTCCCAGTTGATTTGCCTCGCCTTTGGCAACAACAAGGATTTACACATCTCCATTTTGTTGCAATCAGATTGGCCGTCACTTTCCATGGTGGAAAAGGTTTACCTGTTACTTCCAGACTTGCTCTAGTAGATACTAGGTTTATGCAGTACCAGAACGCATGTATTGCTACAGTTCAAACCACCCTAAATACTAGAACTGTAATCTTTACTTTTTACCCCAATTTCAACATGCCCTTAGAAGATCCTCCCTTGTTATCAGCCTTAAAAGTGCAAGTTCAAATTGGTGGTGCCTCCCAAATTCCTACAACATATGCAGCAACTCTTCACTAGCAAATAGCCTACCGTCTCCAAAACCATGCTTTTGACATGTCCTTACCTTCCTCTATAGATGAAGCCATTTTCCTAACTGTCAATGCACCTCACCAAGTTTCATGTGTCCATGTCCCCCATCAGATTTCCCGTCCTGAACTTCTCAAGCTTCTCCCAGAATCTTGGGTCACAGCTTACGAGAAAAATCAAAACAAGCCTATTCCTGTCCAATCCCCAAATCCAACTTTTATTTAAAACCTGATGGTACCATGGAAATCTCTTTTCCAAAAGACACCTCTGCCTCATCTTCCACCCATCATGTCATTTTTCCCTCAAGTATTAACATGTTTGTTGATGGTTCTCGACCTGGCCCTCCAATTCAATATTTCAAACCCAGTGGCCTTCCAGTCTAATATTTTAAAAATCCAGAAACAGGCCATTGTTACTTTGATGCCTGTGACTGTGATGACTGTCTCGAGGAAAGTCATCGTTTAGAAGATGACGAAGACTTTGAAGATGACCCTTGTCTACTATGCACTTCTCCACCTCTCACTCCTTGTAAATCTCCACCGTCTCTTCAACCTCCATCTGATGATGGCTCTTCGAGTCAACCCAGTGGATGTTTCATATTTACCTCCTCGTCCTCCTGGACTGAAGCAGATTTTCCTCCTTTGAACTTCCACAGTTCCCAAGAGAGGACAACCCACCGTCATGAAATTCCAGACCCTACTACTATTCTCCCTAATGGTAGTACCAAAGCAGTGTCAGCAGCAGAAGCAGCGATAAATTGGCAATCAACCAATTCTCTCGCTCAGAATAAAATTCTTCAAAGATTTGCTAACTCTCAGCAAAATTTGGAGAATGATGTTCATAAGAAGTTATCAACCTTGGAACTTCTTATCAGAGATTTGCAGCAGAAAATTCAGAATGTTCACCAAGAACTCCTCCAGATGGCTTATGCCAACCAAGCATTTTCAGCAGCTTTTTACCACAAAGATGCTGAAATGAAGTATTTAAAGAATCAGCTTCATTCTCTCCAAGCTCAGTAGAATTCCCAACAAAAAAGCCCGTTTGACATGTTTGCATCTTCCTCTCAACAAAGTTTGTTTGGGTATCCACAAATGTCTCAACCTTTACCTGTAAACCCTACCTCAATATTTGGTGAGTCCAATATCTTTGGCAGCTCATCAGCTTTTCTTCCTCCACCAAAAAGACCATCTCCACCAAAACTTCATTTCCCAAAGCCCCAGATAAAACTAGTTCAACCTTCACTCGTTTTGTCTACACCTTCTACTTCTACCACTGTCCCAGTAACCTCCACTCCTTCTCAACCATCAGACCCAAATTCCAAATCACCACAGTTAATGGTCCAACCAAATTCTAGTCCTTCCAAAAATCCAATCTATACTCTCCTAAATACCTTAGCCACTATACCTGAAACTCCATCTCCTGAACCAACCATTGAGTTTGATTCGGATACTGAATCCACAAACTCTGTACCAATTCCTTATGTTTTCATGATGAACCCAGAAAACCCAGAGGAAAATGTTGATGATCCCATCATTGAAGAAGGTCCTGAGTTTGAAACACCTCCAGAGATTCCAACCTTTAATTCCTTCTCACATTCCAATATTCATACCCAAGGTTTCTCCTTTGATACCATTCCCCCATCAAAATGGTTAGATAAACTCTATGAGATCCATGCTTGGTGCACAGCCGCTATGCTTTCCCCAAACGCTACACTCAGTGATGTCATTACTAAGTGTACAGCAAAATTCCTTGGCCGTCTCCGTTAATGGTACTTAGCTCTTGGTGAGTACCGACAGCTGCAGCTTAAGCAACTCCCAACGCTTGATCAATTTATCTCAGTCCTGCATACTGAGTTCCTTGGAGACCATGACAACACTAAAGAATTTGTTCGAGAAGAATATCTCAGTATGAAGTGTTGTTCATTTAAAAGAAAAGACTTGGAGATCCACTATAACCGCATGTCTCAAAGATTTTATCTCCTCAACGGCATGGATGATGTCAACCTTAAGTAAGCTTTTCTCAATTCCCTTCCTGAACCATTGGGAAATGAGACAACAAGGCTCCTTCAGACAAAAGGATTGACTCTGAATGCAACATCCCATGGCGGTATTTACCAGTATTCTTTGATTTCCTTGGAAAAACTGTGCAATCACCAGAAATTCCTCAAAACTCTTGAAGAATAGGGAAAACTTCTTGGTAAAACATGTGACCGTCCAGACCTATCTATAAAGTGCAAAGACAAGAAGTGCACTTGCCGTCCTTCATATCGGAAGACCAAACACTTTCAGAAATGGAAGTTCCGATCCCCTGGCGAATTTTCAAAGTTTCCTAAATCTGGCAAGTTCTCACGCCAGAGAAAATGAAAATTCTTCAAGAAGAAACAGTTCAGAGGGCAGCGAAAGTCTGATCGCTGTTATATATGCGAAAAGAAAGGGTACTATGCAAAACAGTGTCCCAATAAAGCAGCTCGAGACAAAATGGTGAACTCTTTGGCTCTCATTGATGATAATCTTGAGGATACTGATGTCGAATCTTTATTTTCCCTTAATGATGAAGTAACAGATGAAGTAGTCCTCGCATTTACCTTTGATGATTCAGATGACTCAGAACCAGATGATTCTTCTGATGAGTCTGACTCATTCCCCTATGAAATCCAGACATTTGGATTCTCAAACATCATGCTGGCTCAACCTTTAGCCAAAGTCACCATCCTGTTTGGCAAATATGAGAAACCCATACCAGTTATTGCTTTCTTTCATACTGGTGCATCAGCCTGTATCTTCAACCCAGCAATTCTCCCCAGGTCCTACTGGCAGTCCTGTTTCAGACCCTTTACAGCAGCCAATGCAGAAACTTTTGTTATCACTTTGATCAGTAAGCCTATTACCATCCAACTCTTCCCTGGATACACCATTAAACACCAAGTTTATGGTTCTGATCTCCCAAGAAAAGATTTATTATTAGGCTTTGATATTCTCCAAAATCTCAGCAAAATTTCCTGGCTCAAAAAAGGCTTGAAATATAAAAACTACCTATTACCTTGGACCACTCAACCCAATCTCTTTTCCATAGAGAACTTTTCCATCATCAAAAAAACCATAATCCAAACTTCTTGTGCAAAATCCCATTCCCAGTTCCTTACCAAATGCTCCAACCCACTTTGGAAAAATCAAGATTTCTTCATTTCTCTTCCCTTTAAGAAAAATGAAGACATTAACCCCACCAAAGTTACCCATCATGGAATGAACCCAGAACACTACCAGCTTACTCTTCAAGAACTCCAGCAACTTCAGTCAGAGGGTTTAATTGAGCCCACAACCTCTCAGTGGGCCCGTGAAGCATTTTATGTTAACAAAAGGACAGAGCAGATAAGAGGAAAGCTCTGCCTGGTTATCAATTATCAGCCTCTTAATCATTTTCTGCAGGACAACAAATTCCCTCTTCCTCAAAGAAGTGTTCGTTTTGCAAACTTGCCTAAAACTCAAATTTTCTCAAAATTTGACTTAAAAGCAGGTTTCTAGCAACTGGGCATCCATCCAGATGATCATCCCAAAACTGGCTTTTGCATTCCAGATCACCACTTCCAGTGGTCAGTCATGCCTTTTGGATTGAAAACAGCTCCATCCTTATTTCAAAAGGCCATGATTTGGGTATTTGCTCATCTTCTATCCTCAGCCCTTGTATATATTGATGATATTCTACTCTTCTCTCCAGATATCGAGTCTCATGTTCTCCTACTACAATCTTTTCATTCCCTTATCCAAACCCATGGCATAATGCTCTCAGAGAAAAAGATGATTCTTGCTCAATCAGAAATTGATTTTTTAGGGATGCATATCTCTAAAGGTCAATATACCCTTCAGCCTCATATAGCCTCCCAACTTGACCATTTTCCAGATGAAAATTTCACAGCCAAAGAAGTTCAACAGTTCCTTGGAATTGATAACTATATGGCTGATTTCATTCTCAACCTTGCCCAATACCGTACTCCTCTCTCAGCTCTACTAAAGAAAACTCCTCTTCCTTGGTTAGTCCATTGTACTAAAGTTGTCACTAATCTCAAAGCCATATCCAAAACCCTTCCTCCATTAACCATACCCTCAGATGGGAAAAGAGTCCTTCAGACAGATGCCTCTGATCTTTATTGGGGAGCATTTCTTTTGGAAGAAAATCCAGAACAAAAGCGCAAAATTTGTGGATACAAAAGTGGTGCATTCTCTCCAACAGAACTCCATTACCACTCTACTTACAAAGAAATTCTGGCAATCAAAAGGAGCATTGAAAAGTTTGAATTTCATCTAATCGGTCATCATTTCTTAATTGAGACTGATATGATGAGTTTCCCTAGCATACTCAAGTTCAAACAGAAACACCTTCCAATCAGCATATTTAGTTGATGTGTATACTATAAGTGTCAGTTTTAATAAATCAGCAGTCTTGGTGTATCTCGCCCGTGCAGCATTCAATCTAGTCCAACCCCCAAAAGATTTCTTTTTGAAATTTCTCTTACTTTTTGGCAACATACCATTCTGGCAACAGCAGATCAGGCAAATCCCCATTGGTCCAAGCGAAGACCTTCAATTTGCTTTTTGGTCAACTCGCAACCACAGATGTCTTCCTAATCCAGATGGTTCTCTCACTTGGCGAAAGGAGTATCACACTATGTTCCTTTCAGCATATCAAGAGCCTCCGAGCATTGAGATCCACAATGGAAATTATCCGGTCATGACTCAAACGATGTGTTCACTCAATGGCTTGACATCTGCAGATGTTCCCTCATCTCTCCTCCATTATGAGTCTGAAATTCAATGATACTTATCCTGAAGAATGGAGCCAAAATATCCGCTATCTTTTGGAACAGTATTACTTGACAGAAGACTATTCTGGAAGCAGTGGTTCGGATAAACTTGAATAACTTTTTAGGCCAGCTGTCTATTTTGTGATGTAATATAAAGTGTAGTAGTTATCCTCTTTTCCAGAGAGGGTGAAATTATTGGTGTTTACTATTGTAGTATGTATAATTGAATGTCTGTATGTATTTATTAGTATTGGTGTAATAGTAATTGTCAGGAAAGAAAGTCTTCGTAGTAGAGTTAAGTTAGTCAGTAGTTGAAGACTTTGTACAAGAGTATTGCTAAAGGCTGGTAACAACAGTATTAGTCAATTATGTATGCTACTGTGATGATGTAATCAATGATGTCAAGTACCCCCTCGTTTCGTCTATAAAAGGGGGGCACTACCTTTGTAATCAGCAGGCAAGCAAGCGAGTAAGTAATAATATCAGTATCTTTCTAATAATCCTGTGTCTTATATTCTCTCTCTTTGCGATCCTACCTACTTAGTGTTTGTACCCACTTCGTGTCTGTAATAGTGGTATACAGACACGAAGTGGGTACAAACACTAAGTAGGTAGGATCGCAAAGAGAGAGAATATAAGACACAGGATTATTAGAAAGATACTGATATTATTGCTTACTTGCTAAAGTCTGATTTTACAAGGGGAGACACCCTCCTTTTATAGGCGCAAGGAGGGGTTGTCCAACATCAGCGCTTACATCATTTACACAGTACTTAAACATAATTGGACACTACTGTTTACTACTTTTGGACGTAGAGTCTTCCTGACAACTAGCTTATTACTTCCCTGCATCATTAGTCTTTACTATCATTTATTACACATCACTACAAATGAACAGTACAAGCTAATAATATGGTACAACAGTCTCCAATAATTTCACCCTCTCCAGAAAAGAGGATAACTACTACACTTTATATTACATCACAAAAGAGACAGCTGGCCTGAAAAGTTATTCAGGTTTATCCGAACTACTGCTTCCAGAATAGTCTTCTGTCAAGTAATATTGTTCCAAAAGATAGCGGATATTTTGGCGCCATTCTTCAGAATAAGTATCATTGAATTTCCAGTTTGCAGACTCATAATGGAGGAGAGATGAGGGATCATCTGCAGGTGTCAAGTCATTGAGTCAACACATCATTTGAGTCATGACCAGATAATTTCCATTGTTTGGAGGCTCCTGATATGCTGAAAGGAACATAGTGTGATGCTCCTTTCGCCAAGTGAGAGAACCATCTGGATTAGGAAGACATCTGTTGTTGCAAGTTGACCAAAAAGCAAATTGGAGGTCTTCGCTTGGACCAATGGGGATTTGCCTGATCTGCTGTTGCCAGAATGGTATGTTGCCAAAAAGTAAGAGAAATTTCAAAAAGAAATCTTTTGGGGGTTGGACTAGATTGAATGCTGCACGGGCGAGATACACCAGGACTACTGATTTATTGAAACTGATACTTATTGTATACACATCAACTAAATACCATAAGAGGAGAAAGGCTTCTTTTTTGAAATAAAAGACATTATGGTAAGACGCTTCAAACTGGGTGAGAAAACGATAGATAGGATGGAAGGGTAGACCTTTTAGAGGACCTTCATCAAGACCATATTTGAAAATACAGAGATGTTGAAGGTTTTGACACATTTGGACACACCTGGAAAGAAGGGTTAATTCCACAAGATGACACTGGAGGTGGATAGGAAGATTAACTGGGTGGAAACATGAAATCATTGGAAAACAATCAGGGACAAATGAATAGGGTTTTGTTTTTGAAAACTGGTTGATTTCTTTTTTGAGCCTTGATAGAAAATCAGGGAGGACATTTGTTTTTCCTTTTATGTGGACAGCATCAAAACTCCAATTGGAAAACCAATTTGCCCATCTGAGTAACTGTGCCTTTGGAAGGTGTTTCTGTTTGAACTTGAGCATGCTGGAGAAACTCATCATATCAGTCTCAATTAAGAAATGATGACCGATTAGATGAAATTCAAACTTTTCAATGCTCCTTTTGATTGCTAGAATTTCTTTGTAAGTAGAGTGGTAATGGAGTTCTGCTGGAGAGAATGCACCACTCTTGTATCCACAAATTCTGGGCTTTTATTCTGGATTTTCTTCCAAAAGAACTGCTCCCCAATAAAGATCAGAGGCGTATGTCTGAAGGACTTTTTTCCCATCTGAGGGTATGGTTAATGGAGGAAGGGTTTTGAATATGGCTTTGAGATTAGTGACAACTTTAGGACAATGGACTGACCAAGGAGGAGGAGTTTTCTTTAGTAGAGCTGAGAGAGGAGTACGGTATTGGGCAAGGTTGGGAATGAAATCAGCCATATAGTTAACAATTCCAAGGAACTGTTGAACTTGTTTGACTGTGAAATTTTCATCTAGAAAATGGTCAAGTTGGGAGGCTATATGAGGCTGAAGGGTATATTGACCTTTAGAGATATGCATCCCTAAAAAATCAATTTCTGGTTGAGCAAGAAGCATCTTTTTCTCTGAGAGCATTATGCCATGGGTTTGGACAAGGGAATGAAAAGATTGTAGTAGGAGAACATGAGACTCGATATCTGGAGAGAAGAGTAGAATATCATCAATATATACAAGGGCTGAGGATAGAAGATGAGCAAATACCCGAATCATGGCCTTTTGAAATAAGGATGGAGCTGTTTTCAATCCAAAAGGCATGACTGACCACTGGAAGTGGTGATCTGGAATGCAAAAGCCAGTTTTGGGATGATCATTTGGATGGATGCCCAGTTGCCAGAAACCTGCTTTTAAGTCAAACTTTAAGAAAATTTGAGCTTTAGGCAGGTTTGCAAAACGAACACTTCTTCGAGGAAGAGGGAATTTGTTGTCCTGCAGAAAATGATTAAGAGGCTGGTAATTGATAACCAGGCGGAGCTTTCCTCTTATCTGCTCTGTCCTTTTGTTAACATAAAATGCTTCACAGGCCCACTGAGAGGTTGTGGGCTCAATTAAACCCTCTGACTGAAGTTGCTGGAGTTCTTGAAGAGCAAGCTGGTAGTGTTCTGGGTTCATTCCATGATGGGTAACTTTGGTGGGGTTGATGTCTTCATTTTTCTTAAAGGGAAAAGAAATGAAGAAATCTGGATTTTTCCAAAGTGGGTTGGAGCATTTGGTAAGGAACTGGGAATGGGATTCTGCATAAGAAGTTTGGATTATGGTTTTTTTGATGGTGGAAAAGTTCTCTATGGAAAAGAGATTGGGTTGAGTGGTCCAAGGTAATAGGTAGTTTTTATATTTCAAGCCTTTTTTGAGCCAGGAGATTTTGCTGAGATTTTGGAGAATATTAAAACCTAATAATAAATCTTTTCCTGGGAGATCAGAACCATAAACTTGGTGTTTAATGGTGTATCCAAGGAAGAGTTGGATGGTAATAGGCTTACTGATCAAAGTGATAACAAAAGTTTTTCCATTGGCTGCTGTAAAGGGTCTGAAACAGGACTGCCAGTAGGACCTGGGGAGAATTACTGGGTTGAGGATAGAGGCTGCTGCACCAGTATCAAAGAAAGCAATAACTGGTATGGGTTTCTCATATTTGCCAAGCAGGATGGTGACTTTGGCTAAAGGTTGAGAGAGCATGATGCTTGAGAACTCAAAGGCTTGGATTTCATAGGGGAATGAGTCAAACTCATCAGAAGAATCATCTGGTTCTGAGTCATCTGAATCATCAAAGGTAAATGCGAGGACTGCTTCATCTGTTACTTCATCATCAAGGGAAGATAGAGATTCGACATCAACATCCTCAAGATTATCATCAATGAGAGCCAAAGAGTTCACCATTTTGTCTCGAGCTGCTTTATTGGGACACTATTTTGCATAGTGCCCTTTCTTTCCGCATATATAACAGCGATCAGACTTTCGCTGCCCTCTGAACTGTTTCTTCTTGAAGAATTTTCATTTTCTCTGGCGTGAGAACTTGCCAGATTTAGGAAACTTTGAAAATTTGCCAGGGGATCGGAACTTCCATTTCTGAAAGTGTTTGGTCTTCCGATATGAAGGACGGCAAGTGCACTTCTTGTCTTTGCACTTTATAGATAGGTCTGGACGGTCACATGCTTTGCCAAGAAGTTTTCCTTGTTCTTCAAGAGTTCTGAGGAATTTCTGGTGATTGCACAGTATTTCCAGGGCAACCAAAGAATGCTGGTAAATACCGCCAAGGGATGTTGCATTCAGAGTCAATCCTTTTGTCTGAAGGAGCCTTGTTGTCTCATTTCCCGATGGTTCAGGAAGGGAATTGAGAAAAGCTTGCTTAAGGTTGACATCATCCATACCGTTGAGGAGATAAAATCTCTGAGACATGCGGTTATAGTGGATCTCCAAGTCTTTTCTTTTAAATGAACAACACTTCATACTGAGATATTCTTCTCGAACAAATTCTTTAGTGTTGTCATGGTCTCCAAGGAACTCAGTATGCAGGACTGAGATAAATTGATCAAGCGTTGGGAGTTACTTAAGCTGCAGCTGTCGGTACTCACCAAGAGCTAAGTACCATTGACGGAGACGGCCAAGGAATTTTGTTGTACACTTAGTAATGACATCACTGAGTGTAGCATTTGGGGAAAGCATAGCGGTTGTGCACCAAGCATGAATCTCATAGAGTTTATCTAACCATTTTGATGGGGGAATGGTATCAAAGGAGAAACCTTGGGTATGAATATTGGAATGTGAGAAGGAATCAAAGGTTGGAATCTCTGGAGGTGTTTCAAACTCAGGACCTTCTTCAATGATGGGATCATCAACATTTTCTTCTGGGTTTTCTGGGTTCATCATGAAAACATGAGGAAGTGGCACAGAGTTTGTAGATTCAGTATCTGAATCAAACTCAATGGTTGGTTTAGGAGATGGAGTTTCAGGTATAGTGGCTAAGGTATTTAGGAGAGTAGAGATTTGATTTTTGGAAGGGTTAGAAGTTGGTTGGACCATTAACTGTGGTGATTTGGAATTTGGGTCTGATGGTTGAAAAGGAGTGGAGGTTACTGGGACAGTGATAGAAGTAGAAGGTGTAGACAAAACGGGTGAACGTTGAACAGGTTTTATCTGGGGCTTTGGGAAAGGAAGTTTTGGTGGAAATGGTCTTTTTGGTGGAGGAAGAAAAGCTATGAGCTGCCAAAGATATTGGACTCACCAAATATTGAGGTAGGGTTTACAGGTAAAGGTTGAGACATTTGAGGATACCCAAACAAACTTTGTTGAGAGGAAGATGCGAACAAGTCAAAAGGGCTTTTTTGCTGAGAATTCTACTGAGCTTGGAGAGAATGAAGCTAATTCTTTAAATGCTTCATTTCAGCATCTTTGTGGTAAAAAGCTGCTGAAAATGCTTGGTTGGCATAAGCCATCTGGAGGAGTTCTTGGTGAACATTCTGAATTTTCTGCTGCAAATCTCTGATAAGAAGTTACAGGGTTGATAACTTCTTATGGACAGCATTCTCCAAATTTTGCTGAGAGTTAGTAATTCTTTGAAGAATTTTATTCTGAGCGAGAGAATTGGCTGATTGCCAATTTATCGCTGCTTCTGCTGCTGTTACTGCTTTGGTACTACCATCAGGGAGAATGGTAGTAGGGTCTGGAATTTTATGACGATGAGTTGTTCTTTCTTGAGAATTATGGAAGTTCAAAGGAGGAAAATCTACTTCAGTCCAGGAGGACAAGGAGGTAAACATAAAACATCCACTGGGTTGACTCGAAGAGCCATCATCAGATGGTGGTTGAGGAGACGGTGGAGATTTACAAGGAGTGAGAGGTGGAGAAGTGCATAGTGGACAAGGGTCATCTTCAAAGTCTTCGTCATCTTCTAAACGACGACTTTCCTCGAGACAGTCATCACAGTCACAGGCATCAAAGTAACAGTGACCTGTTTCTGGATTTTTAAAATAGTAGACTGGAAGGCCACTGGGTTTGAAATATTGAATTGGAGGGCCAGGTCGAGAACCATCAACAAACATATTAATGCTTGAGGGAAAAATGACAGGATGGGTGGAAGATGAGGCAAAGGTGTCTTTTGGAAAAGAGATTTCCACGGTACCATCAGGTTTTGGAATAAAAGTTGGATTTGAGAATTGGACAGGAATATGCTTGTTTTGATTTTTTTCGTAAGCTGTGACCCAAGACTCTGCGAGAAGCTTGAGAAGTTCAGGACGGGAAATCTAACGGGGGACATGGACACATGAAGCTTGATGAGGTGCATTGACAGTTAGGAAAAGAGCTTCATCTGTGGAGGAAGGTAAGGACATGTCAAAAGCATGGTTTTGGAGATGGTAGGCCATTTGGTAGTGAAGGGTTACTGCATATGTGGTAGGAATTTGGGAGGCACCACCAATTTGAACTTGCACTTTTAAGGCTGATAGCAAGTGAGGATCTGCTAAGGGCATGTTGAAATTGGGGTAAAAAGTAAAGATTACAGTTCCAGCATTTAGGGTGGTTTGAACTGTAGTAATACAAGGGCTCTGGTACTGCATAAACCTGGTATCTACCAGAGCAAGTCTGGAAGTAACAGGCAAACCTTTTCTACCATGGAAAGTGACGGCCAATCTGATTGCACCAAAATGGAGATGTGTAAATCCTTATTGTTGCCAAAGACGAGGCAAATCAACTGGGATTTCTAGAGGTAAGAGCTGCTCAGCTTCTGTAGCTGCTATGAAACACTGGTCAAATTTAGAAGCTTGGACATACTCTTTTACAGAAGTGGGACGTTTTGTGGAGAAAAGTTGAGTGACAGATTTTTTTACAGAGGTTTGGGGTCTGACAAAAGCATTATAAGGGTTTAGAAAAGGGAGATCAGTAAGGGGGACCTTACTGTCATCGGGAAGATATTCAAACTCATATAAATATTCAATGTTAGAAGAAGAAGAGGAAGAGGAAGTTCTACTGGTGGAGGAACGTGAAGGGACAAGAGAAGAGGCGGCAGAGGAATAAGTTGAAAACAGGTGATTCATTTTGAAAAAGGATCTGGGTTCTTCTTTCCACAGTACAACAATTCTTTTCTTTTTCAAAATTAAACCTTCAACCAATTTTGATTAATAAAATTTTGTATACTAGGGAAGATAAACCGAGATACACTGCCAACACATGGGCCAAAATCTCAAGGTACTTTTATCCCACTGATACAAAATTCTTTTAACCAAAAATAGTTAGTGAAGTTTCTGTTGTGGAGGATCCTGAGAAGGCAACCACAGAGCATACGCTTCAATTTTTTATTTTAGAAAAGATTTGAAATAGTGTTGGAAAAGAAATTCCCAGAAGGGGGTTTAAGCTAGAATGGAAGACATGGCTCTGATACCACTATTACAGACACGAAGTGGGTACAAACACTAAGTAGGTAGGATCGCAAAGAGAGAGAATATAAGACACAGGATTATTAGAAAGATACTGATATTATTGCTTACTCGCTTAAGTCTGATTTTACAAGGGGAGACACCCTCCTTTTATAGGCGCAAGGAGGGGTTGTCCAGCATCAGCGCTTACATCATTTACACAGTACTTAAACATAATTGGACACTATTGTTTACTACTTTTGGACGTAGAAGTCTTCCTGACAACTAGCCTATTACTTCCCTGCATCATTAGTCTTTACTATCATTTATTACACATCACTACAAATGAACAGTACAAGCTAATAATATGGTACAACAGACTCCAATAATGAGTGAGCACTTGACAACAAAGAAGGGGAATCAAGATTTTATAAAGTATCCTCAATAACTCACACACCAACTAGAGGTAGGAACCGACTTGAATCATCCTAATTAAACCACCACTTGTCCTCAACCATCACTTGTCCATTGCTACGCAAGTTAAAAATTTAAACTCTCGTATGAATACCCATTCTGCCTCAAACTATAAGTATATAAGATGGTCACGCACCAATAGTAATATGAAAGCAATAATAAATGTGTACAACGAACCTAAAGGTGCTAATGACAATGAATATATCTCCCAACAAAACAATACGAACATACAACTAAATTTTCCTTAAGTACCCAATCAACTTGTCTTGTATTTCTCAAGGATTAGCCATTTTCCCTTCAATACGATTTTAGGCCTTGGGACCCCGTATGTCCACTAGAAACAATTTATTTCTGTCCGGGCATTTGGGATCCCGTGCATCCATTAGAAACCTTTCGTTTTTGTTCGGGCATTTGGGACCCCGTGCACCCATGTTCGTTCCGGCATCGCACCATTCAATGGATCCGTGGCTTTCTTCATATCTATGGTATCGTTGTACTTCTTGTTTCCCATTTCACAATCCTTAATGACCTCATGCTCAATATATAACCAATCTATATCATCCATTCAACATGTCATACAACCTCGTTATATCCACATATCGATTGATCAATAACATTTCAAAGCATTCTAAAACAATCAATCATGGCATAACATCAACAAGTAGATAAGTTTACACCATTCCCTTATGTACATCACACTACCCTACGTATCGTACCAACCCATCACAACTCAACGCCATGCTACCTGCTAGTATCAATACTTAATTCCCACAGAACGAGCGTCAAAGGAGTTTGAAAGATACGTGAGTCTTGCGGACACGCATTACTATGCTACCACTCGGATCACTAGAAAAAGCCTACATCTATCAATTATACTTTCCGCAATATCCCACGTAGCCTACGGTACACCCAAACAACCTTACGGTACATTTTCCATTTACATCGGTACTAAGATTACATTTATCAAGTATCGAAGGGATTGGAACGATCATCGAATCATTAGAACCCAAGTAAACAAGTTTAGGCATGATTAGAGTGTGATTGGAGAGCGTTAGAAGTGATCGGGATCAACACAATCGATGAATGGTCAATAATGTTCAAAACAGTTTTTCTGAGTCATCGGTACTAATACCTCAAAAAGTAGGTATCGATACCAAACTATACAACATGTCACCTCATTATATCCACATATCGATTGATCAATAACGTTTCAAAGCATTCTAAAACAATCAATCATGGCATAACATCAACAAGTAGATAAGTTTACACCATTCCCTTACGTACATCACACTACCCTACGTATCGTACCAACCCATCACAACTCAACGCCATGCTACCTGCTAGTATCAATACTTAATTCTCACAGAATGAGCTTCAAAGGAGTTTGAAAGATACGTGAGTCTTGCGGACACGCATTACTATGCTACCACTCGGATCACTAGAAAAAGCCTATATCTATCAATTATACTTTCCACAATATCCCACATAGCCTACGGTACACCCAAATAACCTTACGGTACATTTTCCATTTACAACGGTACTAAGATTACATTTATCAAGTATCGAAGGGATTGGAACGATCATCGAATCATTGGAACCCAAGTAAACAAGTTTAGGGATGATTAGAGTGTGATTGGAGAGCGTTAGAAGTGATCGGGATCAACACAATCGATGAATGGTCAATAATGCTTAAAACAGTTTTTCTGAGTCATTGGTACCAATACCTCAAAAAGTAGGTATAGATACCAAACCAATCCAGTGAGCAATCAGAGTCAAGGTATTGGTACCTCAAAAATTAGGTACCGGTACCTTTGTGGTATCGGTACCACTGCATTACAGTGGGCGATTTGCAGAAAATCGAGAAAAAGCACAACTCGAAATCCAACCAACTAAGGCACGATTTAAGCACATAACCATCACATAAACTCATAACAAGAGTAAGAAATCCCTACCTCATGTTAGAGATCGAAACCCATGTGATTTGAGCAAGCCCTAGACTCCGAAAACTTCAAAATCTACCGAATCCTCCTCCTCTGAGCGAAACCCACGAAATTCAAGCTCAACAACGTGGATAAAAGGTCAAATGGAGGTGGGTTTGTATGGGTTTTGGTGGATTTTTGAGTGAGAAAGGAAGAGAGTGGGAGGGAGTCGAGAGAGAGAGGCGGGGGAGAGCCGAGAGAGATAGATCGGGAGAAGAGAGAGAGTGAATGAGAACTTTGTTCTCCTACACACACACCCACAGTTATATACTAGCACCTACACAAATCACATTTGCACTCCCTCTACAAACGACCTTCTCACATTGACCCCAAATCAATTAGTTCAATAAATTTCATATTTCTCTCAATATCTAACATTTATAAAACGTTTAAATAATATAAGAAAAATACCGGTTCTTACACCCTGCCCATGCATGGACAAGTGGGAGATGTTGGAATTTTGGGGCCGGTCTTGGACCAAATCGTGTCACCCAAGTGGGCATGACCCGGTGACCCATATATATTAGAGAGTCCTATCTCATCTTGGAGATAAGGATTAGGAGAAGTTGAAGTAATTATAATCTCTTATGATTAAAAAACTTTTAAAGCATCTAGGATGCTCTCTCTCTTTCTCTCTATTTATTTCCAGCAGGATGTTCATAAAAAACACACACAATAATATACAAGGTATACAAAAATGAAATAGAGTTATGGGAAACTTGCTCTCTCTTCAATAGTTCTCTCTCTACCATTAAAGAGCAATCCGAGTTTTTGCATTGTGGAATAGAGGGTGATACTCGATTCTCGTAGTATCACTCCATCGCAGGAAATTGTCGTTGATTTGGTACGTGATCGAGAGTTCGTAATCCATCCACACCAAGGTCCGATTCGGTTAAAGTTTGCAAGGTAACTCAAACCACCCGCTTCCGCACTATGGTTATATTTTTCTTACATATATATATATTTATTTTTAAGTTAAAATACCGATCTCTTCAAAAGCTACTAATATTGGAGAGATTTCCAGACATCTTGTTGACGGAGGCTTTGAAAATCAAGTGCGGCGAACGTGTTTTTTGGGAAAATAAATCACTCTATTGAGGGACAACCATTAACGACTTGTAAAACCTAAAAAACCTTAGATAGAAAAGATGATGCGTAAATCATTTGATGCCAGGGGCAAAATCATAGAATATCATAGCCGATTTTCCGCTTGACAAAAAAAAAAAAAAATCATAGCCGTTGCCATATGTCGGTAAGTCTAAAAGAGAATGTCACTGTCACTTTAAATAACACATACTCCCCTATTCTACGGTCACCGGCAACAATCGGCATTCTTTCCCCACGAGAAAATGGTCAAATAGGCGAATAGGCTCCAAAGAGGGAAGACCTATATCCCAAACCCCATCAGAGAGCAGTGCAATGCAATACCACACCAACCACTACATCTCACAGAACCAAACTTGCACCCATTGGAAAAAACCCTTGCTAAAACGATGACACACGCGGAAGGGGAGGAAGACCCCTGAAAGGAAGAGACAACCAAAATAACATAAAATTAAACTAGAAAAAACCCTTTAAAAACCTAACCCTGGTGGAACCAAAACACCACCACCAGTTACCGCAGATTAGACCACTAGCAACCGTAGATCTGATCTCGAACCTCAAATATCACCACCATCAAAAGCAGGCAATACCACCAGCCGCTGCGGCAAACCACCACTAGCAACCTTTCAAACAATAATACCACCACTACCAGCAAATCTTGAACGACGTAGAAATGGACGGAAAAGAACTGATTGCCAACAGAACCGCAAACGGATTCAATGGGGGGGGGGGGGGGTGCTGTGGCGGCTTAAGTTAAACGATCTTTTTTTTTTTTTGATCATCAAAACTATGCCAACAAGGCTTTAACTCTCTGCTAACAACAGAAGAAATAAACGACGGTGGCGTAGCCACCCAACTTAAAGGAAGCAAATTCCTAATTGCCTTAGTAGCTACAATATGAGCTAGCTAATTGTCTCGGATATCAGGCAGTTTAGAAGTTCAACAATCGACATTCACGTAGCCTCAAAAAACATATTTAGGCTATGATCTGAACTACTAGTAATTTACACAACTCACGAACACTATAGGTGTACAAAAATCAAGTTAATCAGCATTCATAATCACACGACAAAAGTAGATTTGTCATATAATTTATTTTCCAAATCATATTGACATTCAATTTTCCGTTAGAAAAAAAATAATGTCCCAATTAGTGACCAAAGATATCTGAGCAATGTCCGTTTTTTCGTGCATGATCTATTAATTAGTTAATTTTAAAAATTGAAAAATTCAAATCATGATAATAGAACTCAATAAAATTCACACTTGACACTACCATGGTGCATTAAAGGCGGACCCTTGTCCCATCCCGAAATTGTCCGGGTCAGATTCCGTCCATTTGCTTTGGACCAGTTTGGTCCATTTGGTCAGATTTAAATGGGTGTTTTTTTAAAAAAATAAAATAAAAAACACCTTCTTTAAATCTCATTTTTTGGACGGCTCGGATGCACCCAAATAGACCAAACTGGTCCGAAGCAAATGGATAAGATCCAAGTCCCGAATTGCTTCCTACGATCGTGTGGAAATAGTGTGTCTATAGTAGGGACTAGAAAAGTATTGCTACCCACAAGATTTGTCTCACACTCTCACTCAAAAGAATTGTGTGACCGCATCTCCAGTTTCATATCCAATACCCATTAATTAAAGAAACGAAACTGTCCCTTGCTGTCGGCACTGATAAAACTCATTTGCCATATGAAATTTGGAAAAGTCTTTACAGATATTCGATTGAAATGATTTTTTACACAATCTCAATAATGTTTTACGAAAAATGAGTGTTTTAGATCATTTTTTGCTATCCCCATGAGAACCCCGCGAAAAACCTGTTTATGATCTCCTCTTATTTTCTCTGTTCAAAAAAACTTTTCGTTAGCGGATTAAAAAAAAAAAAACTTTTCGTTAAACTGTGTGGGATCCATCATAAAAAATCCCAACATTTTCCTTTGGATGGAAGGAGTCCGGAGGCACACCTCTTCCAAATATTAGCCCCGTGGACCAATCGACCAATCGACGAGTGGCATTTAATTCACATCACAAATGTCTCTTTACCGTTTCTAAAATCTGATATCAGCTTTGCGCCACCTGTTATGAGCACGTTGCATCGTCTGCACGTAATACAAAACAGAATCCTTTTCTCTCTCTCTCTCTCCCCTCTCTCAGCAATCGAAACTTCACATCTTCCGCCGCCCCGATCTCTCCATCCCCCCCGGCACCCCTTCTCTGTACCTATACATACCTACACACACCCCCCCTTTATTCTCTTGTACTGTTCTCTCTCTCTCTCTCTCTCTCTCTCTCTCGTGCTATGTCTGAATCAGTTGCGTAATTGAGACCAGTCTATTGCGAAGATGTTGGAAGATCAGGTGACATATTTGTTGCAGAGGTACCTTGGCAATTATGTGCGGGGTCTAAACAAAGAAGCCCTAAAGATCAGCGTCTGGAAAGGTTGGATCATTTGTTCTTCACTTCTTGTTACAAAAATGCTACTGGTACAGCAGCGACGTACAAATCCTTTTGCGCCAGTCTCGGGTCTCGCAAAGATTCGGAGCCGCTCATTTTGTTTAAAATACTTCGTTTAAGGTCCCTGTAAAAAATCACCACAATCCGATATTGGGAAGGTTGTTTACGAATCATCCAACTTTGCTTCAAAATTCACCTCAATCCGATATCAAGGATGGTGTTTACGAATCTTCTAACTTCGTCTAAATTTTGAGGCAAAGTTGGATGATTTGTAAACTCTTTCCGATATCGGATTGGTGATTTTTTACAGGAACCTTAAACGAAGTATTTTGAACAAAATGAGCGGTTCCGATCATCTTTGCGGGACCCGAGACGGACGGAAAAGGGATCTATATGCAGCTGCTGTACCAGTAGCACCGTTCCTTCTTGTTATAGTATTACTCGTTCTTTTCGTAGTCTTAAGGACTTGAATACTCTTCGACATCGTGATTAATTTGCATTCACTATCGCTATGATTTTGCTAGTATACGTGAAATTCTTAATTGTTTATATTGAGTAGGGGTGTACACGGTCCGGTTCTCTAGAAAATCAATAACCGGACCATTAGAAAACCAATAACCGGACCATTTCCAACGGTTCTAGAAAATTGAGAACTAGAACCTAACCAATATATGCGTGGAACTTAACCAAAACCAAACTGCAAAACTGGTCCGGTTTCGGTTCTATCCAATTAGGATCCAAACACTTATTCACAAAATATAAACTCATAAAATTAAAAATTTAAAGCATCAAATAACTCATAAAATAATAATTGACATTTTATTAAGAATCAAAATCCAATATGTTCATGAAATACTTGACACTCCACCGAAAAAAACATCGACGAAAAGCACCAATAAAGTAGCCAAAATCACTTATGGAATAATTAAATTCAGCGATAGAAAAACATTAATGACCCATTATATTTAGGACTAAAATTAAACCAATATCATAAACTATAAAATATAGCAGCACGTCTTGAAGCACGTCTTGAAGTAAAGAACAACAGTTCCAATGCCCAAAATATCACTTAAATCAGCAGCACTAACTTCTTCCATGTTCAAAAAGTAGACCAATCTCTAAACATATTTATTTTTATATATAATTATATATATTAGTTCTAATTGGTCCGGTTCGGTTCTAATCATGGTTCTTTAATTGAGAACCAGTAACCGAACCAAAATTAACGGTTCTTATTTTTTTGGAACCATAACCTGACCACAGAACTGCAGAATTGGACCAAATAGGACAGTTCAGTCCGGATCGGGCCGGTTTTACGGGTCGAGCGGTTTTCTTGAACACCCCTAATATTGAGACTATGTATAAAGAGTTGTGTATATAATTTGCTTTTGACAAAAAAAAAAAAAAAGTTGTGTATATTGGTTACGGTTAAAGGGATGTGTGTAATGAAAGAATTTATGTTGTTATCTCCAAAAGTTGCAAATTGTTTCATATGTTATTCGTTTCGGTGAATTGCTTCTTCCTTGAGGTGAATAACTCCGCCAGACAATGCTGGTCTCATCAGTGGTTGCGGAGCAACACTAGCACTAGATCTGTACCTAGAACGCTCATGTCCTCTTTTTCCTTCTTTTAGTACAACCTGGTAAAGTAGTTGACATCTGATCAACAATTAGGTTGATGGTTCCCGTCTATCCATTGCCTCACCTTTCTTCTAGGGGGAAATGCAACAAAAATTAAAGCGATCAAGGGTCTTAGATCTTATTCAGTAGTTGGAATGTGTGCATCGTCAAATAGAAAGGGACTACAGTAATGAACCACTCTGGCATATTGCGTGGGTGGGCATAAAAGGATTTCACATGCCTAAAGGGATCTCACTTTTTCTTATGTAGGTTCTCTAACCTTATGGCCGCCATATTTCTTCCAAATATAAGGATTAGAAGTGGACTCCATTTTATTGTTTCTTTTTGCTCTCAACACTTTGAGCCACTTTTCATGGCAAAATCAAGGTTTCCGATAAAGTTGTCAAAGTTTCTATCGCGTTTAAGAAGATTAGGGCCATCCAGTAGCATAGTCTCTGACTCTATATTCTCATCTGAGACAACCCTGGATTCACATCATACTACTGCTTAATTAATCATCAGCTGAGAAATTTGATGAGCTGAGCTCTCCTTAACCACTGGACCAACGTGGTAACCTGACCTGTCATGATCCATTGCCTCCTCTAGAATCCATGTTTTAGGTGTCAGCCATGGTCCTATGTATATTTCTAGCAGGGATGGCAGCAACGCAACCAACAGGTTGACCTATGTGCTCTCATCGGTGTCAGCTGAATCATCCTTGCCACAAGGGCCTACACAGTTTTGTTATGCCATCTAACGTGGATTTTAAATAGAAATTATGCTTTACGCACATAAAAGCTGGTGATCATGGAGAGATTCTCGGTGGCAGTTGCATATAATCTGTATAACAACCATCGAATGTGGTAAGTCATCAGTGTCAGGAGTTGAATAGATGATATTTGGCAATTTAACACTTGACAGTTGCGACATTCACAACTTCCGAGTCCTGGCACTTTGGCTTGTTGTTGAGGGTATTGAAGAACTTCCCATCTAACGTGTCTATGGACCTTGCAAAGCTTTTCGTTGTTCATCTTTCTCACTATGCCAGCCCCTTTTAGGTTTTTTTTTTTCCCGGTCAAACAGAAATACCAGCCCCTTTTAGTTTGTCAGTTCATGTTCCATTTTCCTGAGCGAGAACAATGGGCTTAGTTGCAAAGAGATGTGGCCTTCCTTGCTGTGCTAATGGCAAACTGCTTCTTGGTTCCATCGAAGATGGCATGGCCTAGGAGATCGTCATTTGGAGGGAGTTGTTTCCTTTCAATTTCTCGCCACTGCTTCTTTTTGTTGGTGGTGCTTGATGATCTCAGCTATGGTGGATGTTTGAGAACACATAATGTCCAAGTGGCCTTAGTTCCTTTACAACCGATGGTTTTTTCTATTAGTTGTGATGTGAACAGGCCTTTTCAGAAAAATCGCGGTTATCAAATAAAAAGTCCAAAAAATACCTTACAAGATGGAAGTTATCCTATCGATGCTGTATTCATGAAGGGACCAATAGACAGTATGAGGGGAGTCAAAAGGGGGTCACCCTTTTGAATTCATATCTGAAGGATTGGTTTGGCCTCATAGTAGATATAGTGAATACCCTTCTATTATTATTTTCAACATTATTGTTTGTTTTGAAAAGCTCCTCCACATAATTGAATATATCGCCATTTTGAGACCAAAATGTTTTACTAGTTGAGTTTGATGGTACCCTATGAGCTAGAATATGGTGCAAGACATGATGCTTTACTACCATTTGAATTAGGTGTTGAGTGAGGCAATCATCTTGTTGAACTTGTTAGCTTGTTGGTTGACATGGGGAAAGAGAATAATCCAATTGAGAATTTAGAGATCCAGTATATGCTTGCTATGTAGTTGCCATTGTTCTGCTGACCTACTAATATATGCTAACATACTTCCAACATTGCCGGGGCGTTCATGTTTTTTTCCTGTGATTTGCTTGAATTGTTTAACCCATTGCTTTGAAAACTATAACAGGTGATGTAGAGCTAACAAATATGCAACTGAAGCCAGAAGCATTGAATGCATTGAAGTTACCTGTGAAGGTCAAGGCCGGATTCCTTGGGTCAGTGAAGTTGAAGGTTTGTATAGTCTTACTCGTTTTGTTTATAATTGGTTAAAACAAGTTTTTGTGACTAGTTTTTACATTTAACCAATAAACACTATTCAATGAGGATTTCTTTGTTGAAGAGGACGTTTTGAAATATCTTCTGAAAGTACAAAGGCTACTTCTGGGTTAACCAAAACTAATTTGTTATGTGAATTGTTAGTATTCTGACCTGGAGGAAAATTATTTACGCATTTGGAGTTGGTAGATTGACGATATTCTGTTTTGCAAGTATGGTTTCTTTGAGGAAAACTTGCATTTGAATATGTTGGAGGTGGGTGTTGATGCGGCTTTGATTGTCGAGGTCTAAGAAATGTGTATACAAACACATATCAACATAGACAAGGACTCGGAGGATGTCAAACTTTTTGGAAGAAACAAAGATTTGGATGCAAAGGGGATAGGACAACAAGAATATTAAACTATTGCTATATCTTTTATCTTTATGGTTATATCTACAAACAACCAGACTAATGAAAATTAACACACATGCAATAGGAAAAACGCTAAATATAAACAATTAATTGATCGTCCAGAAAAAAACAAACTACAATCTCGAAACAGGACCCAAAAAAGAAGCACTTATACCAAGTAGAAAAATAAAGGAGAGAACTCTACCTTACTTTATAAAAGGAAAAGAAAAACAGAGGGGCTATGTTTGCATGTGCAGAGAGATCTCTCTATACACTATACAGAGGAAGAGAGTGCATCTTTCAGAAGGGTGAGATTAGTCTCCAGTGCAGGTGAATAAAATTGTGAATTGAAATGGCCTTTTTTTAAAATTGTAAATGTAAAAGATTTGAGTCATTACACATATACATATATATGTAAATGATTCATTATAAAGATGAAAGCTTAGCCCTAATACAACAAAAGTATGTTTTTAGCAATGATTATGTAATCTAGTAGATAAGGAACTTGCTTATATGGCGACATATGTGGGTTGTCAGTGGTGTTGTCCTGCTGTGATGTATGATTTTGAGGATGCGAGAATTAAAGACATCGATTCTTCAAAATTCGCCTTCATGTAGGATATTATGCTCAGTAATATTCCCAACTACTTGTCCAGCAAATTAAGATAATAGCATTATGAAGTCGTCGAGCCCATCTATTGACTTATATGTCAATGAACTATGGAAATTTCACGAAACTAATAGTAGATAATTCATGAGGACAACTGGACATGCAATCTTAGCCTCAAACATATTACAGAGATTATTTTTATATTTGGGAAAAATGAAAAAAAAAATGGTAACATGCTCTAAATAAGATTAGGATTCTAATCCACAGGTTGTTGAAACAAGTTTTACATGGGAACGTAGTTTTTTCTGAACTAAACATTCTATGAAGTTATATTATTGCCAGTCCGGATCCGGTCAGGATGTCCGGACCGGAGCTTAGGTCCGGACCACAATCTCAGCCATTGGATTGTGTCTTCGATGGTCCGGATGCATGGATAGTTTGTTTGCGCGAACAAACTATCCGTGCATCCGGACCATCGAAAACACAATCCGACGGCTGTGGGAGAAGTCCGGACCTAAGCTCCGGTCCGGACGTCCTGATCAAATCCAGACTGATATTATTGCTCTGTTCAAAATAAAAATCAAGTTAAAGTGGTTTCATATTCGTCAAATGTAGCAATGTTATATCTGCAAGAATTGAATCGTGAGTAGGTTTGAAAAAAGAAAATAGAAAAAAAAGAATCGTGAGTAGAACCGTAAATCATACGGTTTATCATTTGTTATAACATCGAACTCAAAACCAAATGACAATGAGTGGAGAGGCCACTATATATATATATATATATATATATATATATATATGATGAGAGGTAAACAGGTAAACAAAGGATCCATAACATTAGGATCATAATGGAATGAAGTGCACTTATGGCACAAACAACAGGGCAATTAATTAAGAGTCTTGTCCAAAAGCCTCCGAAACCCTAGCTCTGATACCATGTTAAAGCATCCAATTCAAAACCAATTGGTAATGAGTGGAGAGGCTGCCTAGGCTCATATACTAGTTTTGGAGGTTATAATTAACCAATGTGGGACAAGCTCTAACATCACCAATTTTATCCAACCCTTGATTCACCTATAGATTTGTATTATTTTCGCATAAATCGTAAATTGAATTCGAATCCAAGTGTAATCATGCAATTTTGGCAACAATGCCAGATACTTGATGATTGATCGTTGATTGTTCAATGACGTTCTTGAACTGATTTAAGGGTACTTCTCAATGTTTTTAGTTTCAAACTGTTTATAAATTTTTTAGTAATTTCTCAAATGTATTTTACTAAATGATGGTGTTCTTGAACTGATTTAAGGTGTTATTTTTTTCCCGTATTGTTCTTAATTTCAACCCATTGTTTGTAAAATACTTGGTCCCTTCTCAAATGTATTTTATAATGTACTGGTTAGTGAACATGCATGTCAAAGGCTTTTCCTTCTTGTGTCCAGTTGGTAAACAATGAAAACAGCAGGACATGCCACATAGCGCATCCAGGCAGGCATGTCTGATACCTTTCTGAATATGACCGAGAGATGTCATCCATTCAGGCATGTCTAGTACTTCATAGGCTGAAGTGCTATGGCACTATTACTTGCAATGGGACATCTGAGCTGTGATGATAAATGGTATTCATTGTGAGCTGGACATTGTATTACGTACGCGTGACACAACCATGCTTTTGTGCTGCCTCTCGAAGGGTGGAGGCAATGGCTGCAGTAGCTACACCATGTAACTTCCATTATCATGTTGATATAGAAAGAGTAATCTGTTGGTAAAAGTACTTTCAAATCCTTGTAGTTTGCTTTTACATCCTTATGAAGCCGCATTAATTGTTTGTTGATCAGTTTATAATAATCAATTGGCCTATTGTTATTCACTTATTTGTTTCTCTTTTGGTGATGTTGATAGGGAATTTCTTTCCAGCTAATCTCATCTTCGTCCCCTACTGTGTGGACAGCTATATGATTATTTTCCACCATTTTGCTTTATCACGAGCCATAGATTTGGCAGAATTATATTTTATGATGTGTTTCCTTGCTATCCCAACCAATGTTGATTTTGTCTTTCTTTTTTCGTGTAAATTTACTGCCAGTGCAGGTTACATAATCCTTTCTTTGTTAAATAGTTAATAGTCTTTGTTGCACATGAGGAATTCCATATATGGATGTGTTTGCGATAGTTGTGGTTAATTGGTTACAGATTTTAGATTATAGCTTCAGATTTTGCTGCAGGTTGTGGATTTTAGTTTTTTGTAGAAACAGATAAACGTGTTTATTATAGCTATGAGACTACGTTGAGAAGCACCCCAAACTCAGCTTCTCTAGAATCGGATTTTATTTCCCATTTGAGCTTCGAGGAATCCATTTAAAACCCGTTGATAAGAACTTTTGAGAATCACTTACAACCACTTTTTAAAAGCTAAAATCTCAAAATTTGCCTCTAGAATATTATATGGTGGTCGCATAGAGCTGTAGAGGTGCAACAACACTCAGGCCATCCTGTCCTGTTTCTTGCTTAAAATAGATCTTGTAATGGGTGTTCATGTAATTGAGCCTCTGGTAGATGAAGATGATTGTCAGGCGTGTTTTGATTAACCTTATGACATGCTAAAGCTTAAGCTCTTAGGAAATGGGCCCAACAATATAGATCAGGCTATACAATAGTTTTCACCATTAATCTTTCTTCGATTTATAGCTCATCCCACTGCTGACACTTTCAGTTGTTTAGTCTTTGGTATCTTTGAGCTTTTTTTGGATTGCCTCCCCAATGTGTTCCTGATTTGCTTTACTTAAGAGCAATCTGTTAGGCTTAATTATGTAACCTATTTGTTTACTATGTTGCGTATGGTAATCGTGGAGATTGTTTGCCATTTTTTATATGGCAAAGGTAAGTTGGGTAGTGAATGTGGAGAATAGAAACTACTAGACACTACTTGTGGAATATTCCTGGATTATCAAGTTATTAAAGATATGCAAAGTATGCTGTATGAAAATATAAAATTTGGTCAATTGCATGAGACAGTTTTGTATAAGATTTATATAGTATCTGGTTTTTTTGCCAATCCCAAAGTTTATCCTTTCAACAGTAACATTCTTAAATAACTGCTGTGTAACAGCAACACTTATTCATTCGTATTTCCAGAAAGATTTCTTATTTTTCTTTATATCAGGTTCCATGGAGCAGGCTTGGCCAAGATCCAGTTCTAGTCTCCTTGGATCGTATTTTTTTGCTAGCTGAACCTGCAACTCAAGTTGAAGGGTGCAGTGAAGATACTGTCCAACAGGTTAAGAAAAGCCAAATACGAGTAAGAAATATTTCTGCTGTTTGAAATTCGATTGCCTGCTCTATGCAGCTGATGTTCAAACTTCCTCATTCATCGCTTCCTTCTCCTTGTGATAGGAAATGGAAATGAAGCTCTTGGAGAGTAGACAACTGTTTAAGTCAGAAATGGTATGCTCTTCCGTAGTTCTCTTGGGGGTAATTCTGACATACGTTTACTGATTTTGCATGTTTAGGACTCCTAGATAATGATTGGCTGGGCTTGTGATAAGTTGTGAGTGGTTTACCTGACTGACTTGTAGAAACCAGGTTGAGCTTCTGGCTTATTAAGATTGGTTGATGAACCACTTTGGATTCTGTAACTTTCCAAAATCTGAAATTCAAACTTCTGAGAAAATTCTGTCTGACAACTCCCCAGCAGTCTGATAAACCCAGCAGAACATATGTTGACGTTGCTCATGGCCGTATGGATCACTTTGACTTGCTCTTGGAACATAGACTTCATAACCTGTGAAAGAGCTCCAAAGTGACTGTAAACATAGGTTTCGTTTCTTGTCTTTCTTCTCAATTGCAATTCTGTGCTCAGCCTGATTGTAGAAAGTGTTATTTTGAGTTTTCCTCGTTTGGTTCTGCGTTTTAGATAATTGGCAATAGAGCCATAAAAACGAATCGTTGAAAGACAATTTTAGAGTAAAAGTCATCTTCTTTCGTCTCTTCTTGGTTATTCATTTTGTTGGGGTATTTTGGAATGCTATTGTTAGAACTTACACTCAATTTAACTTTTTGGTTGCTTTGGTTATATGTAAAGAACAAATCGTGGCTGGGGTCGTTGATCGACACAATAATTGGCAACTTGAAGCTTTCGATTTCGAATATTCACATCAGATATGAAGATATTGAGAGGTAAATAAGTTTTTATGCTGTTTTCTCCAAAAGACTTGTTTAATAGACCTCATGACTTCCACTTTGTAGCAATCCTGGTCATCCATTTGCAGCTGGTGTTACCTTGGAGAGGCTATCAGCTGTGACAGTAGATGATAATGGCAAAGAGACTTTTGTCACGGGCGGTGCACTCGAACGTATTCAGAAGGTTCCTTTTCTTTCATTACCAACTGCATAGTGGTTAAAGGAGATCCCCTTTTTTGATGACCTACTGCCCTATGTGCTGAGTTTCCTTGAATAATTTAGTTGTGATTCTTGTATGATTGCATCAAGTTGCCTTGTTTTGCCTCTTACTACCTTCAGTGGTGTTACAATTAGTTATGATTGAATAGAAAAGAAGAAGAAGAGAAGGAAGAATAAAAGGGAGGAACGATGTATGAGACTGTGAACGGCTAGAATGTGAGAATATTGGGAGAAAATAGTTATAGTTGTATTACTAAATCATAATGTTACCAGTCTAATGCCGATCAAACAAAAATGTTACCAGTCTAATGGGTGACTATATATGCAACCCTAGCAGAATATAAAACAACCCTCAATATTTCATGAAGACAACACTACCCGTAAATAAATAGATAAAGGAAAGTAAGATAATACTATACACACCCTGAAAGCATCACAAGTTTGCTTAGGCCAAAAAAAAGAGCACCTGTGAGCATTGTTTCTGTGGAGAAGTCACCCAGCTGCAGCGATTATGGAACAAACGGCGGGTACTCAATCTCTATGCTTCGTTCGCTCATGGAAGACTAAATTATGTGCAATCTAGATGGCAGTTCTATTATCGTGATAAAGAGGCATGAAGACTAGAAGAATACCATAATTTAGAACCAAATTATTAGTAGTAGCAACAGTCATAGAGCGATATTCAGCTTCAGCAGTAGACCGGGCAATAACAAATGATTTTTTTTACTTTTACAGGACATAAGAGAATCAAATAAACACTAAAACCCAATATGGACTTCGTGTTAGATATATCACTTGCCCAATCAGCATCAGCATAGGCCCTAAGAGTCTAGCTCGACACAGAAGAGAGTGGTAAACTCTAATAGATAGAATTACGAACATAATGCATATGCGTGACAAAGCAACCCAATGAGTAGAATGAGGTGCTGAACCAAACTGACTGACAATCATTACCGCATACGCAATGTCTGCACAAGTCAAAATAAGACAAACTAAGCAGCCTACATGCTCGCAGTACTCCATAGCATCATCAAGAGGAACATCCTCTGAAGTAGAGAACTTAACATGCAAGCAATGGTAGAGGTGGGAATAAAAATCAATGGGGCCAACAATTAAGCACAACTTCAAGAAATTTTAAAATTTTTTTTTTGCAATAAACAATGATGAATTTTGTTAACCACCGGTCAATGGGTGACAGTTATTGTGTAAATATGGCCACAAAGTTTAGCTTTTCAATGCACATCACAATTTTCAAAGTAGTTTTTATCCTTTCTTGACGAACATTAAGGGTAGAGCTGCTAAATGCAATGCATTGCATGATGAATAGCATCTCATCAATCAAGCCCTCGTTAACAAATTCTCTAGTAAAATTCCTGTTTTGACGGTCTAAACCCAGCTCACGTTCCCTAATGTTTGAAAGTTGAAATATGGTTTTGAGATTTCACAGAAGCTGTGAGAGAAGTGTTTAAAGTTTACGGTGTAATTTAGTCCTAGTGTATATGGTTGTTAAAATCTTACGATACGGGATATGTATGTTACGATTCGTATCGTCTCCTTCCAAAAACAATACGTATCCCATCCTTTTTTATAGAAATCCTACGATACGATGATGTATCTTACTATAATAGCATATCCTGATTCGGAACGTATCCTACGATTTCTTATTGAGAAGAAATCATACACATTTTAAGAATTGGAACACAAACGCATTCTGAATTGTTTGATCTAATTATGATGGTATCCAAATCATTTAGAGAACCAAAATTCGAAGTTCGAATAGAAGAAAGAACATATTTCGATCATGTATTGCACGACTCAGGCACAAGAAAGCCTCGTTATGATAAACTTTGCTTGGGAGACTTGAAATTTCCATCCTAAAAGCCTATTTTTGATACATTAAACAATTATTTTCATATGCCATAAGACCAGCGATGCTTTATGGGACAGATTGTTAGCCTATTAAAAAACATGTGTACAAGATGAGTGTAGTGGAAATGAGAATGTTGAGGTGGATGTGTGGTAAGACTAGACGAGACAAGATTAGAAATGAAACAGTTCGTGAAAGGGTAGGTGTAGCACCCATAGAGAAGTTGAGGAAAAAATAGGCTAAGGTGGTTTGGGCATGTCTACCGTAAACTAGAAGATGTAGTAGTTAAGAGAGTGGATAGGATAGCTCTAGGTAGCAATGTTACGGGGAGGGGTATATCTAAATTGACATTAGATGCTGTAGTGCGCAAAGATATGAGTATAATGGGTTTGTGTGAACAAGTGGCCCTAAATAGAGCTCAATGGAGGAAACGGATTCATGTAGCCGACCCCGAGTGATTGGGACGTAAGGCTCGGTTTGGTTTGGTAAATAATTATTTTCATATATCCAACAGATTTTTAGATTATAATTAATTATAAATATTATTTTATTTTATATTTGTTTTCATTAATATCCTGATTCGATACATTAAATGAAATAAACGATGTACGATACGTATTCCGATTTGAAAACATGTCTAGGACTGAAATGGATGGGAGAAACTCGGAAGAGGGTGCATATCCACTTTGTTAGAAAGGAACCGATATAGGAACGCATTGATGACATTCAGCTAAAATAGAGGGCACTTGCAAACATCAACCACATATATCAAAGTGCAAGCAGTAATCATCTTGGCAAAATCGATCACATATTTCTGAGGGAAACTCTTAGCAAAGCAGGCTTTATACCGTTCCAAGGACCAATCCGACTGATTCTTTACTTAGAGCCATTTGACCAATAAGATTTCTACAATTTGGTAGTGGAACCAATTCCTAAGTGCAAGTTTTAGCAAGAGCAGGTAGCTCTAGGGCTGCAAACAAACCAAGCTGTTCGAGCAGCTCGAGGCTTGGATTGGTAACGGCTCGACTTCGCTTGGTTCATGATGTAAATGAACGGGCTCGAGCTGGGGTTTTTTCTCATTTAGTAGTGAGCTGAGCTTGAGCTACCCGAAGCTCCGCTCAAGTTGGCTTGCGAGCTGAGTCTATATAATATATATTGTAACTTAATTATTGTCTTGCCTTTGACTGTCTCGATATAAGTTGTCATGAGTCAAACGTGGTGGGGGACTTGTGTGGAGATAAACTCCTCGAGAAGCTTTATAGAGAATGTATTGCCTCTTCTACTTGTTTTTGTTCGATGTGGGATAAGAGTAACAAATGTGTGCTTCCTTCTCCTTTGGTCCCCTTCTCGAGTCCCTCATCGGACCTGAACATAAAAGAGAAATGCAGAATGCTCTATGAGAAACCTTGTTGAACTTGGCTTACGTGTTCAAGCCAAAGAGAGCCGAGCTCGAGCTTGAGAAATTTTGTTCGAGCCGAGCCCGAGCCTCTCGAGCTCGAGCTGATGTAATTGTTTGCGAGCCGAGCTAGAACACTCCAAAGCTTGGCTGGGCTCGTTTTTAGCCCTAGGTAGCTTGTCATTCATGATATTTAGCGAATTAGGGTCATGGCAAACTTCTTTGTATTCCTCTTCCTTTGTTGGACAACCTCTTTGTTTCTCTCTCCCTTGGTTCTTCAATAAAGAAGTAGTCTTCCCTCGTAACTTATTTTCTTCAATTCTATTCATACTTGGTTATCAAGTGTATTTATTTGTAGCATTGAAATGTGTTTCCTTTCACGTTTCATTGAATGTTTAGTTTGAGGTCAAGTCTTGGTGGGGTATCTTCGGATGAAAATATAGTAAGCAAGCGAATACAAGATAACAGACCTGGCTGATTGAGTGTTTAATCAAGTGTATTTTCTGTTAAGTCTAAGTGGGGTATCTTCGGATGAAATTTGTTTCCTTTCCCTCTTTGTTTCTCTTGTCCTGGCAGATTGATTAATTAATGTGGGATTTTTATATTTCTGGCCAATTATGTTTCTTTTCCCACAGTCTATAGAACTCAAGAGTCTAGCAGTTTATTTGGATTCTGACATTTCTCCATGGACTATTGATAAACCATGGGAGGGTTTGCTACCTATGGAATGGAGTCAGGTATGTTCTGTTTGCTATTGTTACCACCTAACACAGTTTACATCTGGGTTTTCATTTTGAATGAAAGCATAATGAACTCTCATGAGCTGTAGGTTTTTATGTTCGGCACAAAGGATGGCAAACTGGCTGGTAGTCCTATTAGAAGGCACACATATGTTTTGCAACCGGTGACTGGAAATGCAAAGTACTCAAAGCTGCGGCCAAATGTGTCTGTAAATAGTGGTCAACCATTACAAAAAGCTGCTGTGAACTTGGATGATGTTACACTCTGTTTATCCAAGGTTATCTGCTTATCCTCTCCTTGCTGGTTCTTAGGCTAACGAATTTCAAAAGGTGTTGAAGGCTAAATATTTTATTTGCAGAATGGTTACAGGGATCTACTGAAATTAGCTGATAACTTTGCTGCTTTTAATCGAAGACTAAAACATGCTCATTTCCGTCCGTTTGTCTCGGTGAAAACCAATCCAAGAGCTTGGTGGAAGTATGCCTATAAAGCTGTTTCAGAGGAGTTGAAGAAGGCTAGGTATCTAACTAGCTTGTTCTCCTTTACCTTTAGTCTTCCCTTTTTTTTCCCCTCTCTCGTTACTTTCACACTGCAACTAAATTGCTCAAGGAAATTGAGCGGTTCGGTTGCTATACATATGAAGCCAGTCACATGTTGCCTGGGCATGAATGCAATGTGGACTTCTCAAACTGGTTAGTCATGAAAATAAAGCTCTAATGGCTCTGGTGGAGAAAGGCTTTGGCATTAGCAACCAAAATGTTGAGAAAAATTGCAAAACTCAACCCAAGTAGCAACATGAGGTTCCAAACTGAGCCATTAGTCCATGATAACAGAGTCCACGTATCCCAATCAAGAAATGTTGCATTTCCTTTGACGGGTGGATGAGGTGTTATAAAAGCAGCTAGATCTGAAATGAACGACCCCAAAAGCAGTTGGCATCTGAAAACCTCAAGATTGGTAAAACAAATAACAATTGGTCAATGCATCAAACCTAAGCCAAACTTTGAGCTATGTTTCCTTAATGAATTTTGGCTCCTTAGAGTTAATTGGAAGGATCAAACCTGGAAAAAGATTATTAATTTTATATTTTTATCCTTCGGATATCTTAAATTCCTTTGCCAGTCAAAAAAGAAAATGGAAAAAGATGGCTGGAAAAACTATATATATATATTTTGTAAATACTCGGAAAAATCAAAAATCACTTCGGATGGTTCCTAAAAGTTCCATTCAACTAACCATCCATTCAACTAACCATAAGTACCACGATGAAGAAACGAGTCAGATTTTGTTCACCGCACCTTGTCAGCACTATAAGTTTTGACGTCGTGCCAATGTCATCCTTCAGATGATGACATCTGCACACCATTACCACCTCGTACAAATTTTTAGAACTTGTGTCGTGATTTAGAGTTGGATCGAAAACTTTGACAGTAAGTTTAAGTTGCAAACTTTGGATTTAAAGTTTACGAGAATAATAATAAAAATATTTTAGCGTGAAAAATTGAGGTTTGATAAATAGCTCTACCACTTGTATTAATAGCTTATGCCATGTACAATAATATTATCATAATACCCTGGCTAACAATAGGAGGGAAACACTAATGAAAACAACCAACTCAAAACGCTACACTAACAAATGTCAAAATCTGGTTTTGTTTCTACATATGGTGAGGACACTTTTTTTTTTTTTTGTGGCAGCGGGAAGCTACCATGGGAGCAGGTCCTGAAGTATGCAAGGTTGCGTAAAAGATATATACCTTTATATGTTTCTCTTTTGAAATCCGACCTTAGTAAGCCGGTGGTTGATGACAACAAAGAAATAGAGGAATTGGATCGGGAACTTGATAATGAACTCATACTTCAGTGGAGGTACTTTACTTCCCTGCTAGTGGTTGTTTATATAGTCATTACTCTTTGACGGAGGCAAATGTTTGATGAGAGGCAAAATTTATCTGGCTTTCATGTGTAAGTTGACCAGCTAATTATATGTTGATAACTTTCAGATACTACATGCAATTTTGGGGTGAGAAACATCCTTATGAACTCATGAGTCGTCAATGATTGTAGATTCAAGAGAAATGCTTTACTCTGTGTGTCCGTGGTGATATATAATACCCTCTTTAGAAATATTTCACGGCTTCATAAATTATTGGAACTGTGTTCCACAGTTCCGATTTATTCTTTTCCTCTCTAACTTTCAAAAGTTATTACTAAACTTGAATTGAGAGATCTGCCAAGTGTCCTTTCTTCTCTCCATCCTTTTTTCATACTCGAGTTCGTTCCAACATTTGAGGAGTTAATGCATGCTTTTGTTTCTTTTTTGCTTTTCTATATTTTCTGGAGAGTCTCATGTGGACACTGCACAAGGAGACGATAAACAACTTATTGCTCAATACTACTGCAAACTCTGTCATTTGTATCAAGCAGACTTTTAGATACCTGTCCGTTTAGTTCTCATGGTGTTGGTGTGTTTCTCAGGATGTTGGCACACAAGTTTGTGGAACAGTCAGTAGAGTCAGATCTCCGCACTAGACAGAGACCAAAGAAGTCATGGTGGTCATTTGGATGGTAAATATCCTACGTTGAGATCCTTTTTAGTTCTCTTAGTTATTTGGACTTGCAGCTGCTTTCGATTCTAAAATGAACGAACATATTTTCAGGAATAATCAATCTGATAAAGATGAAAGTGAGCCAGGGGGTTTTGGAGAGGAAGATTGGGAACAACTGAATAAGATTATTGGATTCAAAGAAGGTGATGATGGACAATTTCTAACATCCCATGACAGGGGTGATGTTCTTCATACTGCAGTGGAGGTTCACATGAGACATAATGCTTCAAAACTTACTGATGATGATGAGTGTCTGGCTGAATTATCATGTGACAATCTTGATTGCTTTGTAAAGCTTTATCCGGAGGCCAAAGTTTTTGATGTGAAATTGGGATCATATCAGTTGTCATCACCAAATGGTCTCCTTGCCGAGGTCCTACTATTCTACTCCATTTATGCGCTTCCACTCTCTCTCGTTTTTATTCTCTGAACAGCCAAGTTCCGGTTTATGCACAAGTGACTTTGGAGCCTTAATTCTTTTGTCTTATCTCCATGCAGAGTGCAACTGCCAGTGATTCGTTAGTTGGTGTCTTCTGCTATAAGCCTTTCGATGTTAAGTTGGACTGGAGTATGGTTGCTAAAGCTTCTCCATGTTATGTGACTGTAGGTTATTGTTGCCTTGTCTTTGAACAGTTACCATGCCTGTAAGAGACTCTACTAATTGACATGCTTTTGACCAGTACCTGAAGGATTCCATCGATCGAATTATCAATTTCTTCGAAAGCAATACTGTGGTTAGTCGGGCCGTAGCTCTGGAAACTGCCGCTGCAGTGCAGGTTTGATTCTAAATAAACCTTTCCTACGAATAGTAATTTGTATGTTAGGAGTTGCAAACCAATACTGGGCTGGACCACAATCCAGAGGACTTAAGATTCATTTGGAATTGAAAATGGTTGCTACATGATAGACTAGTACCATGCAGTCAATAAAAAGTTTAAATTGAGACTCAGGAAACTTGATCGCTGAATTGATTGTGCTGAAGGCTTTAAGTGCCCGAGTTTTTAGTAGTAGGGAATGATCGCTCTGTAAATATCCTACAGTTTCATGAATTGGGCAAAACTGTTATTTTTTGGGGTGTTCAGATGTACGATTTGGATTTTAGATGTTCCGGTAGATATGACGATTCTTTTCACAAATTCATCACAGTAGCTAAAAAAATGTCTATCCCGAGTAATTTGTATGCTTCAGTTAGTTATTCTTACTAGAACAATGGAGAGTACATTTCAAATTTTGGTGCTGGGGCTTGCAGTTGGGGTTTATGTTGGGTAGGATTGGCATTTAGCCCTTTCGGGTATAATGATGAACGATGGCGTAGCCAAGAATTGACAATAGCGGAGGGGGTGGCACCTTTTAAACACACTTCAATGAAAAAAATCATATTAAGCAATGCCAAAACAATAAAGGAACGCTTGTGTTAAAAATAATAAATAAGCTAACCATTCACTAAGAAAGGTAGTAGTTCCATAAACTATCAAAGCAAATCAATTGTTTGAATTGTCCCAGCAGATCAAGTCTAAGAGCAGTTAGATATTCAATAACTAAAATGTCAATATTCAGCAATCTTGATCCGATTAAAAAAGAAATACACTTTCTTTCCAAATTTTATCCTTAAACCTCTAACTTCGTATCACTTTGCGGTTCAATCAACAAAGATAATACTAGTTTCAAAATTGTAAATAATTAATAAAGTATAATGTATATAACTCATGATTTAGCAACTTATGAATTTGGACATTATTCATTGGAGAGATTCAAATGATAAGTGGTGGCTATTTTTGCATTAGACATATCACTTCGCCAGTGTAATGAAGTTGTTGTATTATTGAATAACAAATTGAGAATGAAATGATCTACTATGTATTAACAAAGAACAATTTAAGAAATCAATTTATAAGACCCACTTGTCCTCAAGTGGCTCCGCTAGAATGATCACAAATGTCTAGATAGGTAAAGGGTTATGTACTTGTAAAGTTTTCAGCAGGGGCGGAGGTATTAAGAGGCCCTATTAAGAGGCCCAATTTCTCCCCCCCCCCCCCCCCCCCCCCCCCACAAACTTCAAAAGAAAAAAACAAAATTTGCCTTCTGCTCTTGAACAAATAAAACAAAGCTTCCAAACGAAGCCCTTCCTTCTCCTTCCATCGTTTTTGACAACTTGCAAACTCGGCGACTCTTGTTGCTTTTCGTGTTGTTCTTTGATTGAATCGGCTTGATATTGCCTGATTGAATCGACTTGAATGTTAGATTTTAGCAAACAGGTGATTGTATATATCAAAAAGGAAATTGCAATGCAGTTTAGTTTAGAGTAAATCAATCTTAAATGATTTTCACTATTTGAAAATATGTTGGTTTCACTTTGATAGATTCTTAAACAACTTTTGTTCTATTTTTATGAGAATCAATCTTGAAAAATGTATTTTGGCTTATCCTTTGACTATGGAATGCAAGTATAGTGGTAGTGGTTTTTTTACTTATTTGTTGAGTAAGAAATAGAGAGATGTTTGACATTGAAATTTTTTCCGTTATGACTCAGCCCCCCAGGATTCTTAATCCTAGCTCCGCCACAGGTTTTATAACCTCCGGATGCTCGAAGTTCAGGACTATGAAAGTTAGGGTTATTTACAGTTTTGAATTATTATTCCAAGCATCATATTTGGAATCAAATTTTCCATATTAGGATTATTATCCTGGTTAGTATACTGCTTCTGGCCCAGCAAATATACCTCAGCAATCTTAGCTCAGGGGCATAACTTGTTTCCTTCAAATGATTGGAAGTAATAGACATCATATTAGAAGACCAAGAGCCAAATAAACAAATAGCAAAAGTAGAAGTAGAGCTCAAATCCATGCAAAGAAATCTCCTCAATGTAAGGAGCATAAACTCAACACTGAGTGAGAAATCAACCAACTGAAGAAATAACAGATGACCAATGACCGTGCAATATGTGCATCAAACAACCTGGACAACGAATAGAAACACACACAACTACACAAATGCACTAACTCAAAACAGTCCGATGAAATTAGAATGACCAATATAGCACCAAGAGTAACAAAAAACCTACTACCAACAAGGTATGCCCACTAGCAGTGATGAGGTGACTCCAGTTCATATGAGCAAGAGGTAACAACGGCCAATTGACGAGGCTAAACTGAATGGAGTCGATGCTGCTAGGGTGGGTGGTGAGCGTGGGGTCGTGTGGGTGGGGTGGGCTAGGAGGGCAATTGGGTCAGGTCAACAGGACTGGGTTGGGCGATGAGAGACAAGCTTCGGAGGTCGATTGGGTTGGGGGAGGATGAAAAGTTCTAAGAATTCTTTTGGCCTCAAAAACCTTATGGACTTTTTAGAATGATATGTTGGTTTCGAACCTTCGTGTGGGAGTTCCCTATCTTATTTTCAGAGTTTGTTAGGACTCTTGTTTGATTGCTCTGTGCCTCATGTTTCCATCCTTTCAGATGACAATTGACGAAGTTAAACGCACTGCACAGGAACAAGTGAACCGAGCATTAAAGGAGCAAGCCAGGTTTCCTACTTTTTCTGCTTCTCAAAGTTTTAGACAGTTCTTCGCCTTAAGGTCTTAATGATAAAGACACGTCTGATTGAATCCTTAATTTTAATGTGTTATATGGACGTGTCCGTGTATATTGTTTGGACTTTACAACTGTGCTATACTGTCTGAAGGACGCTGCTTCACCTCCTTTATAAAAGAATTCTACATGACCAAGAAAAAGTCGAAAATCCACTTATCTTTGTCTATTTTCTTTTTGCTGAAGATTGTGTATAGCAAGTGAAGTCTGGTTACGTGATGCGTTGCAAAGTCCTTGGGCCTGTAGAGTATAAGGTGAAGGGGATCTAGATGCTTTTGAGTGGGTGGTCTGAAAGTACTTAACACGGTTCCAGTAATCCTATGAGATATTCTTTGCAATACAGTAGATTTCTGTACACCTGCTAAGTTTGCCTGTTTTACAAGAATAGACATCGTTCTGTTCATTAATTATCCCTACCTATGCCCAGTATTACCACCTTTAAATGGATTTTGATTGTATGTGTGAGAGATCAAATTGCATTTAATGTATTCTTTCTGCTAGGTTTCTCTTGGACTTGGATATTGCAGCTCCCAAGGTTACCATTCCTACAGATTTTTCTCCAGACAACCACCATTCCACTAAACTTTTGCTTGACTTTGGAAACTTGATAATCCGCAGTCAGGTCTATCTCTGAATGTTGTTGAGATTGTTTGGTTCAAATTTCTTGAATCCAAAGCTGATGCAAAACTTATTTGTTATGTGCAGGATGACAGTGAATCTAGTTCAGCTGATGATATGAATCTATATTTGCAATTTGATCTCATCTTGAGTGATGTATCTGCTTTTTTGGTGGATGGTGACTATTCTTGGAGTCAAACCTCTTGGAATAGCTCTGCTGATTCTAACAAGTTTAAGGTTGTCAGTTTTTTACCAGTAATTGATAAGTGTGGGGTGATCTTAAAGCTTCAACAGGTAATACACTTCTTGCATTGAAATTTCTGACTCTCTCGTGTTGTCTGAAGCTAATGATTCACATATCTATTCTTCTGTACTGTCCGAACTTCTTACTAGCGCATTAGCAACTCTTTATTTGACGCTATTAGTTATACTATTTTATGTAGATCCGCTCAGAGAATCCCTTGTATCCTGCAACAAGACTTGCTGTGCGGCTTCCATCACTAGGGTTCCATTTCTCTCCAGCTCGTTACCACAGATTGATGCAGATTGCGAAAATCTTCCAGGTGGAAGATAGTGAGAATGCAGATCTAATTCAACCTTGGCATCAAGCTGATTTTGAGGGGTGGTTGCCGGTTCTTACTTGGAAGGTTTTCCCTGTTGCTTGTTGTCATTCATTATTGGTTTGATTATTTATAACCTTCTCTGATATTTTCTCTGCTGTCATGTTTGTCATAGGGTGTGGGAAACAGGGAAGCGGTATGGCAGCGGAGATACTTATGCCTAGTTGGGCCTTTCCTTTATGTACTTGAAAGCCGTGACTCTAAATCCTACAAGCAGTGTATCAGGTTCAAACATCGTAGATTTTCAAATTATTCCATGCTTTTGTACAACTATATATTCTACTAGAGATACATAGTTATCAGAACCATACTATTCACAATTTGATTCACAAAAGATATGCATGAATCGAGATTGTGATGGAATCGGTGATGAATCATACAATTCACAATTTATGATTCGTTCGATTCTTGAAACTATCACATCCAAAGACTTCGGAACCCTTTTTACCTCTTTGTTTTTTTAATGTCAAAAAATCAAGAATTTAACTTTGTAGTGTAAGTTCAAATATATACAATACCCAGAGGTGATGTTATGTTGATAGCAGTGGGTCGCCTGACCTCATGGCAGCAATAAGTTCTTCTATAACTATACTGACTTTTTATTCTAAGTTAAAAGATGCACCCATTCAAATTTTGCTTTGAACCCACCTAGGTAACCACCAAACTAGATTATCCCTCATAAAAGTTGAACTCCACCGCTTACAAGCTACACTCCAGTAAATTTTCCTCAGTAATAAAAATAGCATTTTCGGCCATGAGATAGGTAAAGAATGAATTGTGTAACTAAATGGGAGATCAGTGGTTGAATGGCTATTATGCACCGATTCAAAAATTTCAAAAATATGAAATCTCCCCATATGCAATTGTAGAATCTCGTGTAGGTATGTACAATTTTTTGTGAAGATTGTAAAGAGTATGATGGTGTTTTGAAAAATTTTGAGTTTGGTTTTTGGGTAATAATTGGAGAGAGAAATTAGGATAGTAATTGGAGACGGGTAATGAGTGGAGAGATAGAGAGAGAAATGAGAATAATGATTAGAGGGAGGAGAGAGAAATGAGAGTAATGAATGGAAGTAGGAGTAATGAGTGTTTTGTGAGTTGGATTTTTTTTTCCAAAATACCATCCAAACAAGGCATTAATATATCGTTTTGGTATCTTTTAGTGATTAATTGAAAACTTTAGTTGAGCTTTTGATATGTGATTTGTTGAAATAGAGTACAAATTATTTTATGTTATAAATATTTGCTTTTCTAGATTATCGATGATTTTCAGTCTGTGATTGACCCCATGTTCAAATATTGCTGGAGTCGCCACTGACGATACCCATGCAAAATATGTTAAATCATTTGGTGTTTCGAGTATTTAATAGGATCCATTTCCGAACATTTTTTTAGAATTTTCCCTCAACAATGTCAAAATGCAAGTTCTTTCTAAAGATGTTAATGGCTAAATTAATTTTCAGGCATGAACAACTATTTATTGGTGTTGGGAAATAAAGTTATTTTGGTATGACATGAGTCCAATCAAATATCCTCAATGTTTGCTAAAGACTCTCTTACTTTTCTTTTGAACAATATACAAGATGTGGGGAATCTTGTTGAGTATAATAATATTGCCTGTCTTTTAGTTTTATCTCATGAATTTTTGTTTGCTCTTAAGTAATAAATTGTCGCAAAATCAATTATGTTCTGTAGGATCATGAAATACAGCGTGGCTCAGAGCCTCAAACCTATATCTTTTGTGATATTAGCGCTTCTTTTTATTAAATCATTTTTGATTGGCCTCTTTTCTATTAAATCAACTAAGAATTGTTCAAAACAAAACTTTTTTTGTTGCTGTTGTTTTGGGCATAAACTTTTCATATGTGAAATTGTCTTTAATATTCTAAGTGCATGGATGTCTATTTGATATGTCTTGAGTATTTTGGCCGAATCAATACGGAACACGGTTCAATTCAATACACGATTCCGAAAAGGGCCAACGATTCTCCATTCAATTCACAGTTTGATAACCTTGCTTGCATAGACAAGATAGCGAAAATATTTGAAAATATATTGGAGAATAATCTAACTAGTTTTTAAGGCCCCTTTGGCCTGACTTTTTGCTGACATTTTGGCGCTGTCTTTTTGGTTATTTTCTTTTAATTCTTATTTCATTTGGGTCAAATTTTTACATCACATCGTTCGTCTTGCTAAGAGGTCAAAATGAAAGAGCATGACGAACAAATTCCAGCTCTTCTCTTACCTAGCACACCACATCAAGCATTATGTGTCCGCTATCCAAACCTTCTTGCCCCTCAGTAGCATCTGCCTGCTAAATTTGATACAGCTTTGGAACTGAATCTGGAAACGAAACATAACAGACAAGAGTCCACTGCAAAAGCTTGCTGCACTACTGAGAAGAGTGATAAGATTCAGTTCCAAATGTATTGTTTCTGTCTTTGCATTTGATCCCATCCTCTCTGTCCTATAATTTTTTTGAGGTTTCTCCTAATAAAAGAGCTCGAAGATCCCTCCACTGCTTCCAATCCCCTTTCTTCTTAGCAGTTGAACTAAGGGCAACGAAAGAATCCTCCTCCAACCAATGAATTTTACCGCTCCTTGGTTTTGAAACTAATTCATTCCAACCATAGCGCTTTCTGTAGTCAGAAAATTGATCCAGTTCGTTAGCTTAGACCTACCATCTTTGGTGTAGAACTTGCGTATCAGTATTTATGATCGGAATCCAATTCAGGCCACCTTTGAACTTTTGTTGTAATGAAGACCACCTTAGAACCTTACAAAACCTGTCATGAAGTTTTTACTGCTCACTAGCCTTATGCAAGTATTCCTACTTGTTTTTCTGATCTCGTGCCTCCTATATTATGAAGCGAGCACAATTTTTGGGATTCTGGTTTGTTGTTGATTCAAACTACTGATATGTCTTTTGTAGCCTGCGAGGAAAACAACTGTATCAGGTTCCTCCTGAGATTGTTGGCAATGTGGAACATGTTTTGGCTCTGTGCGATCTCTTAAAATCGACTAACAAGGTTGGTGCAAATTTGATTTTAACTACAGACTGTGGTTGCCTGTTCACTTGAATTGGAGTTGTTCATGGTTAGGTCTTCAAATATATTGTCACTAATATGCATGTAGGTTGTGGAAGATGGAAATGCCCTGATACTACGGTGTGATTCTGAAGATTCAAAAAAAACCTGGCAGAACCGCCTACAGGGGGCAATTTATCGTGCATCGGTATGTCTTCTCATCCCTCATGAATATTGATGTAAATGGGATTGGTTGGCAAGCCTTCTCATCCCTTATTCCTTTCCTCTATCAAAGAAATGCAAGCTCTATAATTGCGTTTCTTCTTCATAGCACTTTTAGTCGCACTTTTAGTGGCACTTCTAGGAAGTTGTTTTACAATTGTACTTACCATACTAATCTCGTGTTAGGGTTTTTCAGATACTTTTTCTCCTTCTAGTAACTCTCTCTGTCCAGGGAGGGAGCTTATATACAAGGATTAGGAAGTTGTTTTACTTAATTTTGGAGTTTTCATAAATTTGTCGATTAACTACTCTATTCTCCATGCTATATGCAGTGACTGGTTCTCTGATTGCTAAATGAATCTACCATTATAATAATCAACTTAGTTACATTTTAAAAATGTTCATTTCACGAATCCATATCTCTGCAATGGGTATATAAAATTCACCGAATGTACTAGAACGGGAGCTATGGAGGGATAACACTGCTTTTTAATGCTTCCAAGCTCGGTCCACGTAGTCTATAGGCCTCTCCATTTTCTTCAAATTGGTTATTGGGGTGGCCTTGTGTCTTGAGTCTTCTACTTTGGTTTTTTCCCTTTCATTGATCTCTTTATCATCGAACTGTGTGACCGGATCGCACAGGTGAGGGAATGCTAGAGACTTGTGTCAAGTCATTTGTCTAAGACACCCAAACATCGTCCGGTTTTATAGAGAGGCCTCTTCACAAGGCCAATTGGTATTGGGTTGGACAGGTCCAAAATTGGAATGAATATCCTTTTCTGATGTTGTCACGAAACATCCCTAGGCCCCGTGTGGATTAGGGATATACTGGCTAGTAGCAATGTGCTACCAAAGGCCTAAGCCAAACGGGCTTGCATTTCTATCCAAAAATGTACATTGAGGGACCGTTTGATTCCTCATCAGCACAATCACGTGAAAGCATATAGCGGAAAAGGGTCTTAGCTTAAAACCCAACGAGTAATGGCACACATGATATGAATAATTAATTATCCATGGCCATGGTCCATGGACATAACCTTATCTTATAACCGGATGAGCTAAAAGTTTGACTAATGAATCACATACAAAATGAAGCTCATACTTGGGGAGTTAATGCACAAGAAATAAGCTTAGAAAAGAGCATATCACTATTCCTTGGGTTGAAAATTGGGATAAGATCCAATTCTTCCTTGCTGTCTCGGAAGTTATTTTTGAATCTCCTCTTTCGGTCCCACAATATTTTCATGCATTCCTACTAAAAGAAGGTGTTCCGAAGCAGATACCTGAAACTGACTTGCACTTGCCACTTATTTGACTTGCATCGGGTGCATAAATGACTGTGCCCCACATAGAAACAACTTGCTCCTTTTGTAGTAGTGAATCAAAATTTTATGATGGTGAAGTTGGGGCGTTGGTGGCCTTTCAATGGTGAGTTACTAGGGCTTCGACTAAGGCGTCAGAAAGTGGGCTTAAGGTGGGTGGTGGCTATGGATGTGGGTGTAGCTTGAGCATGATGCACATATGACTAGAATCGTAACATAATGGACATGTACCGACACCCACTCCCGATGGGCATCCAACTCATTATTGACTGAAACTCTTAACTAATGGGCAAAATTTTCCGGGGAATATTTGCAAAATTGTCAGGGGAATATTTTTAATTATGTTTGCGGGATAAATTTAGATACTGTGCATATCAAGTTTGATACTTGGGACCATGTTTTTGGGCGTTATTTTGAGTAAAAGCCCGTGATTAGAACTTCTCTTAAAATTTTGTCCTCTCATTGAGTTTGGGAATTCCAGGTCATGGTTCTGGTGGTTCTTGCACAAATGACAAGAAATGAAAAATATTATTTAGCTAAAGATTGCAGACCTGTCAGATTGCTGTCCAGACTTTGGGGCCTTTTCGCTTTCTTGTACTAGGGCCGCTATAGGCCTTCATCCGAGGTATGGAGATTCAAACCAGGATCCTCAAAGGTCTCCAGGAACAAAGTTTAGAAGTCCCAAAAGGTCTCAACGAAAGAGAGAGAACCATATTTCTCAATCAAATCTTCTAAGATTGAAGGGTTCTTCCAAAGCATATCATGAATCAAAATCAAAGACATAGTATTCTAGTCTAGTTCCATCAATAGGAGGTTTTATGAGCTCTCGTTGAGCTTTTCCCCTTCTTTCCCCTAACTTGTCCTTTGTTTTCCACCTTCCTTTCTCGTCCTCTCTCCATAGAAACACAACTCCAGTACAAGAAGTTTGAGTATGGTCATTCTGTTTCTTTAGATCTGAAATTATATGTACATCTTCTGTTCATACGGGAGGGTATATTTTCTCCCACTGAAACAGGGTTTTACACAAATAAGACTTGTCACCTCTTCCTTATGCCTCCAGGATGCCACCAAATGCATGTCATTCAGCTTACTTATCAAGGTCATTAAGTTCATTAAACATGCTTGAGGATATTTAATTGTGACTGCACTAAGATACCGCAATTGCCTCTTTATCCCACTTGTACTGAATCAATCCCGATAGATTGTTCCATAAAATGCTTTTGAACCTAGTGTTAAGCATCCAACTCAAAACTAATTGACAATGAGTGGAGAGACTGCCCGGGCTTATATACTAGTTTTGGAGGTTATTACTAACCAATGTGGGAGAAGCTCTAACACATAGGAAACATAAACTTAGTATTTGATGGTGTAGGAAGCATACATTTCACATCTGTTACTTTTGGAAATTAAAGGAACCATGTGAAGAAGTAGTTCTAAAATGTCAGGCTTCTGCTCCTATTGCTGGTCTATCTGAGACTTCGTCTGATGCTGAAGATTCGGGAGCAAAACTTGTTGAAAACCGTGATGTAATGGATGTATCATACATGGAGAAAGTCTTTGTAACTGGAGTTCTAGATGAATTGAAGATATGCTTCAACTATAATCGTCTGGTAGGAGCACTGAATTCTTTTCGTGGTATCATTGTCCTCCCTTTGAACCCGTGAGATATCTGATGTAATTGTCCTGTTTTTTATAGCATGAGCAGAGTTTTACAAAGGTGCTTTTAGCTGAGGAGGGTCGTTTATTTGAATTTCGAGCAATTGGTGGTCAGGTGAGGATTATGTTCAAATAAGCTTATTGTGGATGACATATTGCATAACTTCTTCTGGGATTTAGGTGGTTTCTGTGAAAACAGGTCGAACTTTCAACTAGGGTGAATGACATATTCATTGGCACAGTCCTGAAATCTCTAGAGATAGAAGATTTAGTTTGCCGCAAAGGAGGGTCTCCGCCTTGTTATTTGGCAAGGTCATTTATCCGAAGCACAGATGCAACTTCTGTAAATTCTGGTTTATTCGACAGCAGTGATTTTGATCAATGTGAAGGAGATGACAAGTTTTACGAGGCATCAGAGAATCTAAATGATTCTGTTGACAGTCCCATGCGAAACATTTCCGAGTATCTAAGTTCTCGAAGTTCTCTGTTGGAAAAATCACTTTTAAAGCCACCTAGTTTTAGTCGTGTTATTGGTCTACTTCCTAATGATTCCTTACAAAGTAGCAGTGATGGCGTCGAATCAGCAGATACATTGGATAGTTTTGTGAAGGCTCAAGTAATAATTTATGAACAGAGCTCACTTCTGTATCATAATATCGATAAGCGGGTACGTCTCTGAGTTTGAGATTCTTTGCTTATTTATTTGGCTTCTAACTTCCTCACCAATGGTTATTTCAGGTGGCTGTGACCCTCGCTACCTTGTCATTTTTTTGTCGCAGGCCAACAATACTAGCCATACTGGAATTTGTAAATGCTATTAACATTCAGGATGGAAGCTGTGAATCTTTCAGTGATAATTCACCTGGAGCCATTCCTCAGCATGATCTCTCAGGGGAACAAGGGGTTGATAATAGCCTCTCTACTTCTGCAGTTGATGAGCATATTGTTAAAGGTTTGTTAGGAATGGGGAAATCGAGGATCATTTTCTATTTAACATTGAATATGGCTCGCGCTGAGATTTTGTTGATGTATGAAAATGAACGCAAGCTTGCGACTCTGTCACAAGATAATTTGCTTACTGATATTAAGGTATGTCACTTGGCTTTTTCCTTAATCCATGAAAGTTTAGTTCAACATTATAGAATGTGAATCATATGTACTTTGTGCAGAAATATTTGATTTGCTCCTTTTTAGGTGTTTCCATCTTCCTTTAGCATAAAGGCGGCCCTCGGAAATCTGAGAATAAGTGATGACAGTCTCCCTCGTGACCATATGTATTTCTGGGTTTGTGACATGAGAAATCCTGGTGGTAGCTCATTTGTGGAGGTACTTTTATCCTTTTCACATTGAGAGTTCTGTTATAATTATCTACTGTCTGATATGAATCCAGATTCAAAAGACGGATGGCCAGAATAAGAGTTAATTCTTGAGACTTATCTTGATTATGATGTCGAATTAATTGTCCATTTCTTCTCTGGAGTACTTTGGTTTATTGGCCCTATTATTTCGGAGCACCTTTCCTGTCAAACCATTATTGATGGTCCTTGCATGGCATCTACATGTTTATATCCTTCTTTATCTGGCTCGATTTAAGATCTTATTACGACATTAGCTTGTTTCTTGTTCATAAAAGAATTCATGAAAAGCATAAGATTTTTTTGGGAATAATTTTCTTACGATTCTTGGATTTGTTTATGTTGTAGTTTGGCTGGTGTAATCAACACGCACTACTGAGCTGTATTTTCAATTCGAAAAATAAAAAATAAAAAGGAAGAGCAGTATCTTCACTTTGATCCTCATATTTTAGTCTCTTCCCTTTTTGAGATGTGAAATTTTGACTCGAAGAAGTATGCGATCATTCCATTTTTAGCTTGGAAAACACATGACATGATGCTGTTTTTTCAAGCACGAACTGTTGTTGAGACTTAAAGTACACTGTGGGTAAGGTTTTCACCTTTTATTTTGTTCTAATTTTTGTATTTCCTTGGATTCCGGCTTCTCATTGCCTACTTCATTTTGTCTTGTATTTTATTTTGAAGTTAAAATTGTTCAGCTCTCATGATATCAACTTGTATCCATGAATGCAGTTGGTCTTTAGTTCATTCAGTGTTGATGATGAAGACTATGAGGGTTATGATTATAGTCTCTTCGGGCAGCTTTCAGAAGTACGTATTGTATATTTGAATCGCTTCATCCAGGAGGTAAGTCACTTGACAAATTCATCTGTTATTAACAACCACAATATTCAGTTTTTCAAGTGATTGAAATTAACATGAAGGTGGCAAGTTACTTCATGGGCCTTGTTCCCAGCAATTCAAAGGATGTTGTAAAGATAAAAGACCAAGTAACAAACTCAGAAAAGTGGTTTACGACAAGCGAATTTGAAGGATCACCGGCTCTCAAGATGGATCTCTCACTTAGGAAGCCTATAATATTAATGCCTCGGAGAACGAACAGTCTCGAGTAAGTTGTTTTAGTTAAAACAACCCTTTGTGTGACCACTGATTGATCCCATCCCTTCAACGAATGTTTATATTGGAGCACGCTCCACGTTTTACACCCCGTCTCCCCACTAGTTTCTAACTCAACGTAAATACGAGCAGAATAAGTTTCTCTAAAGGATTTGTTGTTCTCATCATGCTGACTGTTGTAGAATTTAATGTTATGGTTTACTATTGCAGCTATCTGCAGCTAGATGTTGTTCATATAACTGTCCAGAACACCTTTCAGTGGCTGTGTGGCAGTAAACGTGATATGAATGCTGTCCATGTGGAAGTACTAACGGTTCGGGTGAGTTCTACATACTGACATATGCTGTATCATTGGATGATTAACTGAGGAAGCAATGGCACAATGTGAATTGATCCTAGTAACAACCCATTTTGTCTGATATGTCAGTTTCAGTAGATGTCTCTTGTTTTCCCTTCGTATTCTCTTGACTGAAATTTATAAATTCACTACTTATGAATTTCTTCTACAATATGTCATATTGCACTATTCTTGGTTACCGGAGACTATGTTACATGGACTCATTCAATTCCTCCCAGTGTCCTATGTGCAGTGGATAGCAAGGGTACAGGATGTGTCTGAAACCTTACTCAAATTGTGTACTATCTTTTAATTCTTGATGATGTTTGAAGAAGAAGCTGCCCATGTTTGATAAAACAAAATTTTCTGCCCTCCCCCATGGACGGGATAAGAAGTCTCCCATTTCCTCAAATTTTCGTTGGAGTTGAAGTGCATTCTTAAATAATACCAACATCTTTGTGGTAGTATTAGATGCTATCAACGTAACTGTTCATTATTACCACAAGGCATATAACTTTTGGAAGCATATGCCCTCTGGATTACACCATTATGGGTTTAGGAAGGTCCGGCATGAGCTTGCTCCAACACCAGGTACTTGTATCCTAGTCTATGTAACATAGATAGGAGATTCTTGTCTGTGTCGCATCATTTTCTGATGTTTTATGTAATAATACCTGCGGAATAAGTACCTTACAGCTACTCATGTGATCAAGGTTGAAGACATCAACTTAAATGTGGGTACTGGGACGGATATAGGCGAGAGTATAATTCAAGCTGTGAAGGGGATTAGTGTTGTCATTCAGAGGTCACTTCGAGACTTGTTGCATCAGATTCCAAGTACGGAAATAGCAATTAAGGTACTGCATTCCATGTCTGCTAGGGTTATTGGTGTCCCAGAATAAGTTTTGTTTATACTGTGAGTCATATTTGGATGCTTTCTTTTATTAACTTGCATTGACATGTCTTTCTTATTTGATGACGTGCTCTATCACTTCTGCAGATTGAAAAACTCAAGGCAGCTCTGTCTAACAGAGAATACCAGATAATTACAGAATGTGCGCTTTCTAACGTGTCAGAGACTCCAAATATAGTTCCCCCACCGAGTCATGATTTTGGAAAGTCTCCGATTGAGAAGGGTGAACCTTTTGTCAGTCAGGATTCAGGTGCTGTTGATTCTGAAGCCCAAAATAGGCTGACATGGATGGCAATGAAGGTTTCTATTGATATAAATCTGGTTGAATTATGCCTGCTTCATGGTATAGCAAGAGATTCATCTCTGGCAACTTTGCAGGTATTACATTTACTCATTTCCTCATCGATTTTATTTTTGGATAGACACTCGGTGCTATTATCTTTGTGAAAGAGGTGAGGTTTTGTTACTTTTGGAGATTGACTTTTTTCTAAATTAATAGGATCCCCATTCTGGGCTCTATAATTTTGTTTTTAGGCAAATCTGCGAGGTTTTGCCTTTGTAGTTTCTCAAATGTAGGGCAAGGGAGCCTGTATTTTAGGCTTTTCTTGGTTTTGAAAAACTCTTAGTATAGGAATTGGCCAGGAGTCTTGGGACACGAAAATCTTTTCCATACAAGTGGTAAAGTAAACTAAAACGTGCATAGTGTAAATCTCAAATGGGCTATCAATATAACCAGACAAGCCGGAAAGGCTTTGGAGTTGCTGCAGAGATCTAAGAACTCAACTAACCCTCAAAGAACCAAGAAAAGCTGAATTAACAGTGTTGCTACAGTATTCCAAACCAAGGAGGAGACAAATATCACTCTGGACTCTGAATCGTCCAAGCATCTATAACTGAATACTTATTCCTTGCATTTTATAGTCTCATGTGATGTTAAGTGAGAAAAGTCGAAACGAAAAACCAAATTACCGAAGACAATCAGATCTGTTGGAGGCAAATAAAGGCGGCCAGAGGCTATTAGAAGGCTGTTGAAGGTCGTTGGGGACAGAACCAAGTCGAGGGAGGGTGACCGTGGATGGCGAACAAAATTCAATCAGGACCAGTTTCTGAATAGAAAACAGATCATAACCTGGCTGCCAGAGAGCTGCTGGGCTTGAAAACATGTCAAACGGATGTTGCTGGAGGCCATAAAAGGGCAGGAAACAGCTGGGTTTACATAGCGGAGGTAGAAGAACATCAAACCAAGTAAATCGGAGACAATAAGCTGAAAATCAGAGGCGTTTGAGTGTCGCCAGAAGTTGGCCGGACATTCGGCAAGGTTGCCAGAGGTCGGAAACCTTTTGCCGGTGACCGGCAAGTAACATGGGCTGGAGGAAGTTGTCGTTGCAGGTCGCCGGTGATGCAGATGGTGGCTAGGATTTGCTGATGGTGGGTTAGATCTAAGGTTTGGTGATGGTGGCTGCAGGAGAGACTATGCTATAGCAGTGGATGGAACCAAGACTATTGCGGTGACAGCGTGTAGAGAGAAAAGCAACAAGCATCGTACTCAAAAAGGAAAGAACTTACAAGAGAAAATGTTGAAGCAATGTATACTAACCCTAAGAAGGCCAAGAGATAGACTTAATGTTAAAGATAAAGTTTTTAATAATACCCAAAACACTACAGTCTCAAAGGTAACTCTCAAATATGGAATGGAATAATGGCAACAGTTTTCATGTCATTTTCCACTTTCCTTGGTAAATGTTTAATGTTGTCATGTCTTGCTGACATTTTATCTTGATAATTCCTCCTTTGAGCAATAATTTTTCTAAACAGACGATATTTCGTTCTGTGGAGAATCACCGCATTTGCACTATACGTGTTTCTTCATTTATGATACTTCGCAGTTTTCCTGATTATCTTCCTATCTTTTATTTCAGATTAGTGGGGCATGGCTTCTCTACAAGTCTAATACGCTAAGTGAAGGTTTTCTTTCAGCATCCCTTAAGGATTTTAGTGTGATTGATGATCGTGAGGGAACAGAACAAGCACTTAGACTGGCGGTTGGAAAGCCTAGAACTTATGAGTATGGTCATTCACAATATTTGACTGATGATGAAGACCGTCACATGGCTGGGACAGATATGCTGGATAATTTTGATGCAAAATTAGTTCCTACAATGCTTATTCTAGATGCCAAATTTAGTCAATATTCAACATTTGTTTCTTTATGCGTTCAAAGGCCCCAATTGCTTGTTGCACTAGATTTTCTGCTGGCTGTTGTTGAGTTTTTTGTTCCATCAGTTCGCGGTATGCTGTCAAATGAAGAAGATGACAGCTCGCCTCACATACTTGACGCGGTCATTCTGGATCAGCCAATTTATAGTCAACCATCTGCTGAGTTTTCAGTCTCCCCTCAGAGACCTTTGGTGGTTGATGATGAAAGATTTGATCATTTTATTTATGATGGTATAGGTGGAACTTTGTACTTACGTGACAGACTGGGAGTCATTCTCTCTTCTCCTAGTTCTGAAGCTATAATCTATGTTGGCAATGGGAAAAGACTGCAATTTAGAAATGTGTTTATCAAGGTCTGTTTTGAGGTGCTTATTCTTTTGGTTGCAGAGATGTTATGATTTTTTAGGCGTGCTCAAATTTATATTGCTAGTGCAGAATGGGCGATATTTGGATTCATGTATCTTTCTGGGAACCAACAGTAGCTATTCAGCATCAGAGAATGATAAAGTCTATCTTGAGGAAGGTGATGAAGGTCCTCAACTAAATTCTTCAGGTCAAATTAGTGCTGGTATAGCATCTCAAAATACTACTAATCGGAGTTCCACTGAGTTAATCATTGAGCTGCAGGTATATGTTTGCTTAATTTGATGTCAGACTGTTAATTCATTTGTAAGTTTATTGGTTGTGTTCATAATTTCTAAATTGTTTGAGGACACACTTATGAGTCTAGAAGTGTAGTGACTTGTTTCTTGATTGAGAAAATGCCCAACAAGAGAGCTTGGATATTTTCGACGCCTTTATGTTTGAATATTGTGTTGGTGGTATGTTATTTCATATGAACTTGATTATTCTTGTAATCTATTGTCAGTCTGTGCAAGGAATATGAGATAATTCAGTTAGTAGTATCAAAAGTTTATGCGGGATATCTTGGGTATATAAGTAGGAGTTGTTATCTCAAGTTTATTGTCCTTGGCATGCCCTGTTCTTTGAGCACTCGTGGGTACATCAAGATAGGGGATAGGGAGGAGAATTCAACCAAAGTTGGATAAATAAGGGCAAAGCCCAAAAGCCTAAGGGCATTTCGCCCAAACACCTAAAGGCCACATAAGAAATTACAGCTCAAACAATAACAAGGGCCTAACATGCCTAGATATGAAAATTAAAAGCTCCAAAACATACTGAAAACCTAAGCCACCAAAGTGGTCTAGGCCTGGCCCAAGAATACCCAAAACCTACCCTAGTCTTCTGCGTATCTTCAAACATACCATCGACCAAAACACCAACAGACAAATCGACCACCATGGCCAAATAGGAGAAGCTCCAGCAATTCACGACGTCACCAATGGCCACCCACCTGAAAACCGCACCATTCACATACCACAAACTTGCCGCGGATGCTCACCGAGCCGTCAGGCAAGAACTGATACATCCAACAACGTACATGGCGGGAGACCAACGCTGATCATGCCCAAAACCGGCAGATCCACCTAGCCGTTACCTTGGAGCAAAAACCGGCGGAGGAAACAAACGGGGACGAAACACAACCAAAAGGGGGCGCTAGGTAAAAAGCCGGCCATACAAGAAGCTATACAGACCGGAAGAAGGGGAGCGGAAAAAAGGAGAGAGGGAGGAGAAAGACAGACGAAAACGAGAGACCTTACCATTCACCGATCCCGTCGCCGGCCAAACCTCCCCATAAATGATTGTCAAGAAACCATTGATTCGGCACCGATAAACGACCTGGAGAAAGATTGCCATCGAGATTCGTGACGCCTAGCTTCGACCACCGTAGCCACCGCCTTCAGCCACCATACCAATTCCAATCGATTTTGAAAAGAAGAAAACGACGAGGGAAAAGGCAAAACGGGGAGAGAGAGAGAGGGGTATGGGTTTTCTATTTTTTTCACTAGCATGGTGGTTTGTTGTTAATATGATCCAGGTTGAGTGTATTTATTCGTAATTTTTTTTTTTGTTTTTGTTTTGGAGCCAAATAATATCTGCCAAAATGTTAATGAATTGCCAATATGCATCCAGATTTTGGTCCTCTGGTACTGATATTTAAAAATACATTGGCTCATGGTCATTTCATCGATTAGATATCCTGATGCTGCCACATATGCATTAGGGGTGAGCATGGTCCGAGTTGGTTTGGTTTTAATAGCAAACTAAGAACCAAACCAATACCTACGGATTATGAATTTGGAAAACCAAACCAACCCACAAAAAGCACGGAACCAAACCAATCCAAAACATTAAAATACGGTTCGGTTTCGGTTTTAAATCATGGTTTGCTTTGAACTAAACTATCATCTTCAACAAAATTTTAAAGTACTTAAAATTATGAAGATAAATTAAAAGAAAGCTTATATTAAAACTAATTTCATTCAAATTACCAAAACACACTAACATCAACCAACTAATTAAGAGTGGAATACCAATAATGGCCTCAAGTCTTAAACTAAGAAAATAAAATACTAATAAGCCATTACAATGAACCAAAGAATACCAACAATGGCCTCAAGTCCTAAAACTATTGAATTGAATTGAAATGAGTAGCATAGTAGCAACCAACTTGTGATGATTACTCCATAACAAGATTAATAATCATAGAAAATTAGGAATGGATTGAAATATATAAAAGTTTAGTGTAAATTATCTTGGCCGGAAAAGAAAACTAAATATTGCGGTGGATTTAATAGGATCAATAAATTAGGAAAGTAGTAGACTAAGACTCCCTTATTTATTTGGTGAACCATAATATATATATATATATATACATATATATATGTATGTATGTATTATGTACTTTATTATACGGTTTGGATTGGTTTGGAACCATAACAGTAAACGTAAATCCACAAACCAAACCATATAACGTGGTTTCTAATTTTTTTAAATTATGACCAAACCATATTACTAAAAAACCGAGTCAAACCTTTAGGTTTGGATTGGATTTGCGGTTTGACAGATTTTTTGCTCACCCCTAATATGCAGACCACTATTTGAAACATTGTTACCAAGTCAATGGTTTTTTAGTCGTTTATTTTGTGTGGCTGGCTGTTGTAAGGCTTAGGCATTTCATTTTACTGTTTAGCTAGTCATCCTCTGACTGCAGATTTAGATATAATAATCAGTTTAAGCAAGTTATGGGCTTACTAATTTCTGGAGTTCTACTCTAGTAGAAGTCGAGGTATAGAAGTTTGTAGCCTAACGATTCCGTATTGGGTCCATAGCAGACAGCTTTGAAAGAACTTTAGTACAAGTATATCCTTGAGAGTGATATCGAATGGTTTTTGCGGTGGATCTTCTAGACTTTTTCTCCTTCCTCCTCTTCTTTAATTTGGCATTAAGTTTTGCTGAGTGAAATAACAAATCTGCATATTTCCCCCCATATTTTCTCGGAATGATTTTGTAACTTGAGACCTTTCCCTTCCTTTTACTTCCAGCACTTCGAATTATTGAAGGATTTCTGTCCAGCAGTCTCCGAATTTTCGCTCTCCTTTCTGATTTATAATCTCTAAATCCGTGGGCTTTGTTAATTGTTACGTCTTCGGCACCAGGTTCACCTATTTGTTTGCTTGTCACATTGCACACAAATCGATACTGCACCAGCATCTCTGGCTTTACTGATTTACAATGGATGTGCCCACTGTCCTAAAAAATGCTTTGCTGATGCTATCCCCAAAAACGAAGGGTTTTAGTGAGGACTTGAAGAAGTGCCATCACTGGCATGTATGCTTATCCTGCACCAAGATTACTTCTACAACTTTTTTTGGATATGAAGTTTAAATCCTTGTCTTAGATTTATGTTTCTGGGCGCTAATAGATTTGTCTTTGATTTGATGCTTTAGAGCGTTGTACTACTTTATAATGGAGGTATCTGAAAATTGGATTTGCCTCCATATATCTATTTTGCCAGTTCATTACTCATTACGTAGACATTATTTGCAGGCTATTGGTCCGGAGCTTACCTTCTACAATACATCAAAAGATGCGGGAGAATCACAGCTCTCTAACAAACTTTTACATGCACAGTTGGATGCCTTTTGCAGGTCATTCTCACTTTCATCTCTGCTTCCACTAAGGTTTTCTTTCTCATGGTTTTGATTTTCAGACACTGTGCAGGTATTCAGTTGTTGTGAGTAGGGGTGCAAACGAGCCAAATGGATCCGAACCCTATCAGTCTCGGCTCGGCTCGATAAAATATTGTCTTCGCTCGAGTTTGACTTGGGTTTGACTCGAGCCAATTGAGCCCGAGTTTGACTTGTCTAAAATTTTCGAAGCTCGGGCTCGACTTGATTCGTCTTGTTTGACTTTAATGAACTGAATCGAGATGAATTCAGGCTCAAGTTTGGCTTGTTTAAAATTTTCAAACCTCGGGCTTGGCTCATTTGCATCGCTACTTATAAGGCTGGTGGCTAAGCCTAAATACCTAACTGAAATATTTAATTTCTCAGACAAACATAAAAGATGAAAGTTCCCTTGACCTTTAATGTTGTAGACCGATGTTCCTTCATTTTAAATTTTCCTTTCAGTGTGTCTCTCTCTGAATAGGTGACAGATTGGTTTGTATTTTATCCTCCTATTCTGCTGTAAATATTGGTTTGAGGACAAATTCCATTTGGATTTGTAGGTTTATTCCTGATTTTGAATAGAACTTGACATGCTCCTCCTTTTATGAGACGAGTGTTGTGTCATATCATATCATTTCCAGTACACAAGAATTGTCAGCACAATTTTTTGAGTTTATAAATGTGTCTTAATTTGTAGTTATATTCTATTATTCTGCATATTCTAACAAGCCCGGCCCAGCATTGCAGAAACTGAAATACCCTGTTTGTTATCTCCGTGTTATAATGACCTGGTGCACTTTTGCTCATTGTTATGTGAAGTTTCTAAATTCAAGTTATGGAAAGCCGACATTATTTATTAATTATACAGCATAAATGTTTGAGCGAGGAGTGGAAAACATCTGATGTGGTTGTGTTGCTTCCAGGCTTGTTTCGAAGGGCGACACTGTTGAAATGAATGCAAATGCACTTGGATTAACTATGGAGAGCAATGGCATCAGAATTTTGGAGCCCTTTGACACCTCCATCAAGTTTTCGAATGCGTCTGGAAAGACGAATATCCATTTTTCTGTCTCCGATATTTTTATGAATTTTTCGTTTAGCATCTTGAGGCTATTTTTAGCAGTTGAAGAGGACATTTTATCATTTCTGAGAACGACATCAAAGAAAATGACTGTAGTCTGCTCTGAGTTTGACAAAGTTGGGACAATTGAAAGTAGGTCGACAACTTATGTGCTGTCTTTTCCCTTTTGGTAATCATATTTCTGACCCGTATAATGTCATGCACTGTTCACTTGTAGCTGAGTGTTGTATTTTGCAGATGCCTACGGTGAGCAAGTATTTGCATTTTGGAGACCGCATGCACCACCTGGTTTTGCTGTCCTTGGAGATTATCTGACACCACTGTAAGTTGTTCTTAACATTGTCAGTTCCCGTGTATTTTTGTTTTTTCTGGTAAAAAGGAAAATTAAATTTGTACATTTTATTCCATTAACATCCCTCCTCTCATGTCAGTGATAAGCCACCAACGAAAGGAGTTCTTGCTGTGAATACCAGTCTTGCTAGAGTTAAGAGACCTGTATCTTTCAAGCTAGTTTGGCCTCCCACTGCAAATGGGGATATCTCTGAAGTTCAAGATATAAATAACCATGGCATATGCTCCATTTGGTTCCCTGAAGCACCTAAGGGCTATGTTGCATTGGGCTGTGTGGTTTCAACCGGAAGGAGGCAACCTTTGTTATCTTCTGCTTTCTGCATCTTGGCCTCTTTAGTTACGCCATGTCCTCTTAGGGATTGTATTACGATCAGCTCTAACACTTTGTACGTGACTGTGCCTTGTTCTGTATTGATTCTAAATGCATATATGCCTGCATTCAGTGTGTAATATGCACCATCGTCGAGTTGAGTGGCATGAATGGGATCCAAAATATCTCTAGTATGGGATAATTTGGGCTGGAGAGGTTTGCACTGGGATGTTGGCTTCTTTTTTTTTTTTTTTTTCCAATCGCGTTAGGATAGGTTTAAGTATCCCCTATCGATTTAATTGGCTCCTGGGTTCTTGATTCACTTCTACTGCTGTTTGCTGAGTTTTATTTTATTGTTTGGTTGCAGCAGCTTATCCAGCTTGGCATTCTGGCGCGTGGACAACTCTATTGGTACTTTCTTGCCGGCAGATCCCTCTACTTTGAGCGTGATTGGTAGAGCATATGAATTGCGTCATATATTATTCGGATTTCCGGAAACATCTTCAACATCAAAGAGTTCATATCATGAAGCATCCCCTTCTGAACATGCACAAGACGTCCGGTCAGAGAGAGCATCAGTTGTACACTCTGGACGGCGTTTTGAGGCTGTTGCTAGTTTTCGATTGGTGTGGTGGAACCAAGGTTCAAGCTCAAGAAAGAAATTATCTATATGGTGTCCCATAGTTCCTCCAGGAATGGTATATTTTGGAGATATTGCTGTACAGGGGTATGTAATTTGAAACTATAGGCCTCTTGCTGTTTGTTTTGTTTTTTGTTTTGTTTTGTTTTCTTGTTTTTGAAACTTAAAATATAAGATAATATTTGGTGCTTGGATGATAGGTATGAGCCTCCAAACACTTGCATTGTACTCCATGATTCTGAAGGCGATGATCTTTTCAAACCCCCTCTGGATTTTCTGCTTGTTGGACAGATAAAGAAACAAAGACGAATGGAGAATATTTCCTTTTGGCTGCCTCAAGCTCCCCCAGGTTTTGTTGCCTTAGGTTGTGTTGCATGTAAGGGCACACCAAAGCAATCGGATTTCAGCTCATTGAGATGTCTGCGCAGTGATATGGTTACTGGGGGTCAATTTCTAGAGGAAAGTATATGGGACACATCTGACGTTAGGTTTATGAAAGAACCATTTAGTATATGGATTGTCGACAATGAGTTGGGAACCTTTGTTGTCCGTAGTGGTTTTAAGAAACCTCCCAGAAGGTTTGCTGTAAAGCTTGCAGATCGAGACTCACCAAGTGGTCCAGATGACACCGTCATCGATGCAGAAATTGGAACATTTTCTGCAGCACTTTTTGATGACTATGGTGGCATGGTAAGGATTCCCTCTCTCATTTGTGTCGCCATGTGCAATCATGAACAAAACCTCAAAATGACCCACTTTATATTGGAATCAATGTGTTAACAATGAAGTAGAACTCATTTTTTCACATAGCCGGTCCCAAGCCCGGACGAAGGATGAGCACTGTGCTTTCGGTAGTTGACACAGCCAGCATGTAAAAATATGGATAGATCCTTATGACATAAAACCAATTTGACATAAGACCAGCCAGGTTTTATATGGTAAGGAGTGCTGGGCTACTAAGAAACAAAGTCAGGGTAGGATAGAATCAGAAACGAAAACCTTCGTGGAATGGAAGGGTAGTACCAATAGAAGATAAGGTGACAGAAGATAGATTAAGGTGGTTTTGACATGTCTATCGCAAAAAGGTTGTAAACTTTGGGGGAAAAAGGAGAACCCAAAATTAGGTTTCTCTCTCTCACGCTTTGTATATATATGGACAAAGGTACAAGTACAAATATACCCCTATGTAAAAGATACATAACAAAATAACCCCTAACAATTTAACACTCCCCCTCAAGTTGGTGCAAAGATATCTATCAAGCCCAACTTGAACACAATGGGATGAAAAATCTTACTACTAAGCCCTTACGTAAATATATCAGCTAACTGGTCCTCAGACCTTACAAACAACATACATATCAAACCCTTGCTCAACTTCTCCTTTATGAAATGCCTATCAATCTCGATATGCTTCGTTCTTCATGCTGCACAGGATTATGAGCAATATTTATAGCCGTTTTGTTGTCACAATAAAGTTTCATAGGACCATCATCAAAGAGTCCCAAATCCTTCAACAAGGTTTGGAGCCACAAAAGCTCACACACGCCGTGAGCCATAGCCTTATATTAAGCTTCTGCACTGGATCTAGCTACCACTAACTATTTCTTATTGCGCCAAGTAACCAAATTCCCACCAAAAAAGGTGCAGTAGCCAGAAGTGGTGCGCCTATCATCCACTAAACCAACCCTGCATCAGTAAATGCTTCCAACCTCAAGTGACCATGATTGGATAACAAAATTCCTTTACCTGGAGCTGATTTGAGATATCTTAAAATACGATAAACTGCATCCAGATGCACTGTACGTGGCTCATGCATAAATTGGCTTACAATTCCAACGGCATATGTAATATCTGGTCTAGTGTGAGATCAATATATTAGGCGGCTGACAAGCCTCTGATATCTTTCCTTATCTGTATGCTCCCCACCATCTCCAGTGAGATGATGATTAGCCTCAATAGGTGAGTTTGCAGGTTTGCACCCCAACATCCCCGTTTCTTCCAAGAGATCAAGAATATACTTCATTTGAGAGATAAAGATACCTTTATCATACCTCCCAAGAAAGTATCTCAATGACCCCAAGTCTTTAATCTCAAACTCTTGCTTAAGACGAGACTTAAGATGGAGTATTTCTTCTGCATCATTGCCAGTCATAATTATGTCATCCACATAGACAATGAGGATAGCAATCTTGCCATTACCTCCCTTGATGAACATAGTATGATCTGCCTGACTCTACCGGTAGCCAAATCTCAACATAGCTTTAAGAAATCTGTCAAACCAAGTTCTCAGTGACTGCTTTAACCCATAGAGGGACTTCCTCAATCTACATACCTTCCCTTTGGTTGCAAATAAAGAGAAACCTTGTGGTATATCTATGTACACTTATTCTAAATCACCGTGAAGAAATGCATTTTTAACATCACATTGTTGAAGAGGCCAATTCAAAATAGCAGCACAAGAGAGTAAGGTTTGAATAGAGATTATCTTTGCGACCGGAGCAAAGGTTTCCTCGTAGTCAATTTCGTATGTCTGAGTATAGCCCTTGGCGACAAGTCTCGCCTTTTATCTCTCAACTGTCCTATCTTCCTTATGTTTTACGAGGAACACCTATTTACAACCCACTGATTTCTTCCCCTCCAGAGGAGACATTAGTTCCCAGGTTGCATTCTTTTTCAAAGCTGTCATCTCTCCTACCATAGATTCTTTCTACTTAGGTATTATGAATGCTTCCTTCCAACTCTGTGGGATAGATATAGAAGAAAGAGAGGAACAAATGCATTATACAAAGGGAATAAATAATCATATGAAACAAACCGTGAGATGGGATGTTGAGTACACTGTTTAACTCCTTTTCTATGAGCAATATGAGCATCAAGATTATTAGAAACAAAAAGGGATGGTTCATTACCAGATGAGTAAGCCGAAAAATCAGAAACTGAACTTGAAGTCGGAGTAGGTGATAGTGATTGGCAAGGTGGTGTCGCACAGGCCGGCTCTCCCTTTTTCTATTGAGAAAACTTCTGCAAGTTAGAAAACCTATGCGGGTAAAGCCTATCGACATCAACATCTTGGCCACTCATGTTATGTTCTGCTCTTGCTTCAGATATGGGTTCTTCCCTAGAGTTTTCCTTCTCCCCCTCACCATAACTAGGTATTGGGAAGTAAGACCATGACTTTTGATTATGGGATGTCAACATCTCTTTTTCCATAATATTCTCCACCTGAAGAGATTTATAGGAGAAAGGGTAAAAAGAAGTTGTTTCCCAAAAGGTGACATCCATAGAAACAAAATGTTTACGGGAGTGAGGGTCATAACATTTATATCCCTTCTGGCCAGGGGAATAGCCCAGGAAAACGCATTTACGAGCCTTGGGATCTAAAATGCCACCAGGATGTTTAGGAGCATGGACAACACACACTCAACTAAAAACTTTGGGTGGAAGAGAAGAAACTGAAGAACTGCGAGAGAGAAACTCAAGAGGAATTTTAAACTGAAGAACACTGGATGACATGCGATTGATAAGATAAGTTGCAGTAAGAACAGCTTTGCCCCAATAAAATTTTGGGACATTCATGATGAACAAGAGAGAATGGGCTACCTTAGCAAGGTGACGATTTTTACGTTCAGTAACCCTATTCTGCTGTGGAGTGCCAACACAAGTTGTTTGAAAAAGAATGCCAGACTTACTAAGATATGCCCGAAACTGCCCATTAAGGTACTCAGTCCCATTATCACTATGAAGGATTTTAATGTTGGTGCCAAATTGTGTACGAACCATCTAATGAAAAGGTTTAAGGCATGAAAAAACTCATTTTTGGACCGAAGTAATTGCACCCGAGTTACACGAGAATAACAGTCAATAAAAGTGACAAACCATCAATAACTAGAAATAGAAGTAATCGGGGAAGGACCCCAAACATCACAATGGATAATTGTAAAAGGGCAATCACTTCTTTGATTAATAGGAGTATAAAAAGAGCGTTTGTGTTTAGCCAGCTCACAAGCTTCACAAAAAAAACTGGCTTCTAGTACATTGCTTAGTTAAAGTAGGGAAAAGTTTTTCTACAATCCCAAAAGATAGGTGACCCAATCTATGGTGCCACTGATGTAATAAAGGAAGAGCTGAATTCGTATTTGCTTCAAGAGCTTGACCCAATGACAGGGGTGTAAAAGATGGACGAGGTGCGGGCTCCAAAAAGTATAGATCAACATGAGCTTTACCATTGCCAATCATTCTCCCCGTATCCAGCTCCTGAAAGACACAATAAGTAGGGAAAAAAGTCACAGAGGAATTCAAAGAATGGGTAAGGCTACTAATAGAGAGAAGGTTAGTAGAAAATTTTGGAACATAAAGAACAGAAGAGAAATGGTTGGAGAGTAGCGAATGGGACCTTTTTCTGAAACAACATATAGGGAACCTTCAGCTACTCTAATCTTATCCTTACCAGAATACATAGAGTAGGAGTCAAAAAAGGATGAACAACCATATGATCCATAATCTATTATCCAAGGAAGAGAGGATGTAGTGGAAGTAAATGCACTAGCTGAGATACCTGTGTGAGCAAAGTACCAAGATGCAGTGGAAGTAGAAGCTGTGGAAGTTGGAGTATCAAGCCTAGCCATTAGGCGCCTAAGAGTTTGTAACTCCCCTTGAGAAAGAGTACAACCACTTTGGGAAGTATTAGGCATGGGAGCTTGCAAATGAGAGACACTAGGATCAGGCAACATGTCACCAGTAGACTCCGAAACATGTGCATGAGAACGCACAGGACCACCACCTCGACTACTTCCTCGTCCACGAGGACGACCATGTAACTTCCAACAAAATTACCTCGTATGTCTGGTTTTGTTGTAATAGTCACACGGGAGCAATTCTTTATCAACAGAGCTACTTTTACCACCAAGCTGACCCTGGGTAGACTTACCATCCCGTGGAGTGGGAATGACAATCAAGGCAGAGCGATCCGGAATTGGAGGATGGACCATCGCACTCCGTCTACTCTCCTCTTGTTGAACGCATGTATAGGCCTCTCTTAGATTGGGAAAAGGAATACAGCCCAACACTCGCACACGAATCGGGTCATATTCCACATTAGGCCAGCAAGAAAGTCATAGATGCGCTCCTTGTCTAACATCTGTTGGAAAGTAGTTGCATGAGCAGTACAAACAACTTGAAACTCTTGATAATAATCAAGTTCTTGCCACACTCTATTTAATTTAGCATATACTCAGCGAGAGATCGGTTGTGTTCCAATTTGCGGAGTTTCTTCCTCAACTCAAAATCTTGAGCATCATTACCTTTCTGGGATTAGGTTTGGGCTACAGGAAGCCAAATCGCATGAGGTGTGTCCAAAAGCAAAAATGTATTTCGAATGGTAGGAATCATAGAGTTAAACAGCCAAGTCATGGCTAAAGCATTCTGCCAAGTCCATGTCTCAAGTTCTGGTCCAGGAGCTATTGGTTTTTTAACAGGGCCTGTGATAAAGATCAACAAGCCACGGGTAGTAATAGTCAAAGTAAAGGAGCGAGACGAAAGCAAATAGTTGGAACCATCCAACTTAATGTGGCAAATATCCAGAGAAGAGTTATCCAGAATCCCAACACGACTCAATCATTCTTCGGACCAACGGTAGCATTTTTGGGATCCTCCGACATGTCAACTGAAATGTAGCAATAGATTAAAAAATACCGCAAGTAAAAGAGGTAACCAACTACCAGACAATACCCAAAACTGCAGAAATACCTTAGATGATGACAACTGTGAAGAATAAAGGAGATGGGGGGTCCCGTAACACCTTGAATATCCTGACCTAGTACCAAGCAAGTGTAAACGAAGCTTACCCAGTCCAAACAAGAACAAACAGATCTGACCCAGTTCATTTGAGAGCAAACAGCAGTGAATAAGCTACGGAACCACCAGAAACAGAAACCACGAAGGTCGTCGGCGACCACTAAGGTAATTGGAGGGTTGTCGAGTGTCGGAACAACCAGAAACAGCAACCACACTGGTCACCGGAGAGGCTAGTTGTCGTCATAAATGGCCGGCGAGGTTGGGTCACGAACAGATCTCTTGTTTGCGAAATGAAAGGGCCGACGAAGGTCAACCAAGGTCAGGATCACCTGGGTCTTCAGCTAGTGTCTCCCAGGTGCAGCCATGGGTGATCGATAAAATGAAGAGAGCCCTAGAATCGTGGTGCTCTGATACCATGTAAACTTTGGGGGAACAAGGAGAACCCAAAATTAGGTTTCTCTCTCTCACACATTATATATATATGGACAAAGGTACAAGTACAAATATACCCATATGTAAAAGATACATAACAAAGTAACCCCCAACAATTTAACAAAGGTCGATGTGGTAGTTTGCAGGAGTGATATGGTTACGGTTGATGGTAGCACTAAGGGGAGGGTATACCTTTGATTGCGTAAATGTTCTTTGGTTCTATTCCTTTGTCTTTGTTGTGCCCACCAAAAGATGTGAGTGTGTGTATAAAGTGTTTGTGTGAGTGTGTGGTTATATAATTAATGCTTTGTTGTGTTCTTGAGATTTCCTTACTTAGCACTACTAGATAGGGGGAGAAACCCATTTCGGTGTCCCGCGGATTTTGAAGTTGTGTCACGGTGACTCTCCTTTAAATACTTATCTTACCTCCTAAATGTCGACAACTGCTCAGAAACTAGTTCCTCTCAACTTCTTCAATTGTGAAGTATGAGGGAACTTCATATTTTGAAGTGCTAAAGCCTGTCCCACTTTGTTTAATATCACCTCCAAAACTGGTCTATGAGTCTGGGCTGCGTCTCCACTCATTACTATTTGGTTTTGAGTTGAATATTTTTAGGATCACAACACACACGCCCACAATTAAAGAGTATAAAAACAGTAAAGAAATCGATACATAGATATACGTGATTCTCCAAAACTGGATACGTCCACGGGAGTGAGAAAACAACCTTTTCTTATTGATGATCACAGCCTCAGTACATACGGTTTTACAATAGAGAGCCTTATATACCCGCCCTCTTCGAACCTTAGCCCGAAGCCAACTGGTAGTGCTACAGCTTTCTCTTGTAGCACTACCCGTAGCTTTGGTTCCTAGCTAGCCCCATCTGTAGGGCTACAGAAAACCCTGTAACCCTACCACCTCCACTAGCGGCCTTTTTTTTGACTTCTCTCGTCGACATCCAACACGCCTATTCCTGGAACTCCCCGGTACCTCTCATACTTAATATATGAGCCGCAGTTCCAACAATCTCCACCTTGGCGAATACACACTCGCCCCTTCTGGAGATAACCCCCTCACTCCCATCCAGTCAACTCGTGGGGCGCGTCTCCGATTGCCTAGCACCTGGAGACATTAACCAAGTCCAAGCAATACTTGAACTTGTCCGCGGTCACAGTCTTTGTTAACATATTAGCTGCAGTCTCAGAAGTATGCACCTTTTCCAAAATCACATCACCCATAGCAATCAACTCTTTGTGAAATCTCATGTTAATATGCTTGGTCCTGGCATGATACACCTGGTGCTTTGCCAAATAAATGGCACTTTGACTATCACAATACAACTGAACTCCACCTTGATCGATGCCCAGCTCTTTCACGAACCCCTTCATCGACAATGCTTCCTTACCAGCCTTAGTCACCGCCATGTATTCAGACTCAGTAGTAGATAGCACCACTAGAGGTTGTACCATGGATCTTCAACGAATCGGCCCACCTGCCAGAGTAAGCATATACCCTGTTGTAGACCTCCTGTCACCCACCCCTCTAGCACAATCCGCATCCATATACCCCAAAACTAAAAGCTGACCCTGTTGTCTAGCAAACAAAATCCCATGGTCTGAAGTACCTCTCAAGTATCTAAAAATCCACTTGATCGCCTTCCAATGCTCTCAGCCTGAATTTGCCATGTACTTTACTGGCTGTGCTAACTGCATGTGCCAAATCGGGTCTCATACACATCATCGCATGCATCAAGCAACCAACCGCACTCACATAAGGCACGTTTGGCATGTCCTGAATTTCCTTAGTAGACTCTGGACACTGTGTTGTAGACAACCTGAAATGACTAGCCAAAGGAGTGCTGGCTAGTTTAGCGTTAGCCATACTAAACCTCTGCAACACTTTCAGCACATAGCCCTTTTCGGACAACCACAGCTTTCCAGCTGACCTATCCCTGTGTATCTCCATCCCAAGTATTTTTCTAACAGCATCCAAATCTTTCATGTCAAACTCCTTACCCAACAAAGCCTTCAACCTGTTGATTTCAATTATGTTCTTCGTAACAATAAGCATATCATCAACATAAAGTAACAGAAAAATATAGGAACCATCATCAAGACTCTGAACATCACAACAATCATACTCATAGCGTGTGAACCCAATCCGGATCATGAACGAGTCAAACCTCTTGTACCATTGTCTTGGGGACTGTTTAAGTCCATAAAGCGGCTGATACAACCTACAAACAAGGTGCTCAGTCTCTGGCTGCTTGAACCCCTCAGGCTACTCCATGTAAAAGACTTCCTCCAAATCACCATGGAGAAAGGCTGTTTTCACATCCAGCTGCTCTAACTCCATATCGTAGCTAGCCACCATTGCCAAGATCATCCTGATTGGAGTATGCCTCATCATTGGAGAAAAGACTTCATAACAATCAATTCCCTTCCTCTGCGAGTGTCCCTTTGCTACCAATCGAGCCTTGAGCCTCTCTCTTTCCTTTTCTGACACAGCCTCTTTCTTCCTATATACCCACTTGCAACCCAGTGTCTTCTTTCCCTCGGGCAGTTCTTTCAACTTTCAAGTCTTGTTCTTCTGCAATGACTCCATCTCCTCCTCCATGGCTTTCATCCATCTGTCCCTTCCAGGACTAGTGATAGCATCCTGAAAAGTAGACGGAGTGGTTAATAGTGCATAAGAAACCATATCCTCAAACCCATACCTTACCGGTGGTTTAATACTGCGCCTGCGTCTCCCTGTGGCTATACTTTCCTGCTGCTGTTCAAGTTGTTCCACTAGCTGCAAGCTTGTGTCAACACTCTCCAGCTCAATCTGTACGCTATGCTACTTGGTGTTGTTTTCCCGTGTCTCAAATTTTTGAACATCCTAATGTGCTTTGACCATAGAAGTCTCATTAAATATCACATCCCTACTGAACACTACTTTCTTTGATTCTGGATCCCAAAGCTTGTATCCCTTAACCCCTTTCTCATAGCCAAGAAAGATACATTGTTTGGACTTTGCATCAAGCTTTGACCACTCATCATTGGGAATATGAACATAGGTTGGACACCCAAAGATCTTCAGGACTGAATAGTCTGCCTCCTTTCTGTCCTCACCTCTTCTGCTACCTTTCCACCTAGAGCAGTACTCGGCAACCTATTGATAATGAAACATGCCATACTACCTCTGCCCAAAAAACCTTCGGAAGCCCTGCATTCAATCTGTTACACCATGCACTTTCTGCTATGGTTTTGTTCATCCTTTCTGCCACCCCATTCTGCTGAGGTGTCTTTCGAATTGTAAAGTGTCGCAGAATCCCATACTCACAAAACTTCAGAAAAGGCCCATTCTTAAACTCTTTCCCATTATCTGTTCTACGGCACTTTATCCGTTTCCCTGTTTGGTTTTCCACTTTAGCTTTCCACACCCTGAATTTCTCAAAAACTTCAGACTTGTGTCTCATGAAGTACACCTAGACTTTTCTCGAAAAATTATCGATAAAGGTCACGAAGTACAGAGATCCTCCTTTCGAAGCTACCCTCACTGCCCCCAAACATCTGAATGTATGTAGTAAAAATTCCCTTCGTTTGATGAGTTGCATTACTAAACTGCACTTTACACTGCTTCCCCAGTTCACAAAACTTGCAGAAATCTAACTTGCACGATTTCACTCCTTTCGGCAGGTCCCTCTCATGTAACTCTAGCATCCCACGTTCCCCCATATGTTCGAACCGCATATGCCACAAGAAAGTATCATCAGTATCCTCAGTTGTGGTGGCAACAACAACTCCACCTACAACTGTACTTCCTATTAAACGATAGATATTACTTGCAATCTTAGTACCCTTCATAATCACCAAAGCATCCTTTGTTACCTTCACGAGTCCACCTCCTGTTTTATATTCATAGCCATTAGAGTCTAAGGTTCCTAAATCCTAACGAAATCAAAATTTTCCTCAAATCTAGAACATGCCTAACATCACCCAAGGTTCTCACAACACCATCAAACATCCTGATCTCAATTTGTGCATATTCCAATGACTTGACATGATGCATCATTACCCATTCGAACATTACCACAATTCACTGACATGTAAGTGTCAAACCATTCCCTGTTAGGCGTCACATGAAACGAACATGCTGAATCAAGAATCCATGAGTTTGCCAGGTGATTCGAAGTTGTTGAAACCGACCCCCCACACGCTCCTGCTTTACATCTCTCGGGTTTTCTACCACGCTCCTCGTATCCCTTCGCCACCATCAGCCCTTCACCCTGAAAAGCCTCTTGCTTACGTTGATTAAATGCAAGTAGAGCTGTAGTGACTTCCTCAAGTTTTAGGGTTTCTTTCCCTCAGAGAAGAGTCGTAACTGGAGTCTCTAGAGAACCCAGTAGAGAAAATAGCAACATCAGCGCCAGATCTTCCTCGTCGAATTTCACTTCAATCCTTTGTAGGTCGCTCATAATCTGATTGAACGTATTAATATGCTGAATAAGGTCGGAACCCTCGATTATCCTCAACCCGAACAATTTTTGCTTCAGAAATAGTTTCTTTGTCAAAGACTTTGACATATACCTGCTCTCCTGTTTACCCTAGACCCCAGCTGGCGAGTCATCACCAATCACGTAATACATAACTTCGTCTGCAAGACACAAACGAATCGTACTCACCGCCTTCATCTGGAGTTCTTCCCAATCATTGTTAGACATGGCCTCTGGTTTCGTCTTCAATCTCTTATACAATCCCTGCTGTACTAACAGATCTTTTACTCTCTGTTGCCACAATCCGAAATTCAAAGTTCCATCGAACTTTGTAACAGATGAACTCGCTGCCATCGTTCTTCCGTGTGATCTGAAACAGCCTGAAGCTCTGATACCACTTGTTAGGATCGCAACACACACGCACACGATTCACGAGTATGAAAGCGGTAAAGAAATCAACACAGAGATATACGTGGTTCCCCAAAACAGGGTACGTCCACGGGAGTGAGAGAGCAGCCTTTTCTTATTGATGACCACAGTCTCAATACATAGGGTTTTACAATAGAGAGCCTTATATACCTGCCCTATTCTAACCCTAGCCCGAAGTCAACCGATAACGCTACAGCACTACCCATAGCTTTGGTTCCCAGCTAGCCCCATCTGTAGGGCTACAGAAAAACCCTGTAGCCCTACCACCTCCACTAACGGCCTTTTTTCTGACTTCTCTCGACATCCAACACGCCTATTCCTGGAACTCCTTGGTACCTCTCATACTTAACATATGAGCCGCAGTTCCAACAAATACTTTTAACTTCAAGCATATTGCTATTGCTATTATTTGAACTATTTGATACATCGCAACGCGGTGTTGTTTTTAGCAGTCAGAGCTTAATATATTGGTCTGTGAATTGGACGGACTACACATTTGGACGGTATGTTTTAAGGTGGATTTTCTATTTATTGTGCTTTTAATTGAAGCTCATTAGGTTTTAGAACAATAGAATATGTATTGCTACCTTGTTGTATACTGTTGTAACCTGACGGTGCGATCTCAAGTGAAAGCCATATCTGTAGGTGAGTAATATTTTTTTTGTTATAACTTAACTTCTTTCTCTAACTATGCTTGGAACTTGTAGATGGTCCCGCTGTTCAACATTTCTTTAAGCGGCATTGGGTTAAGCTTACATGGAAGGCCGGAGTACTTGAATTCTGCCATCAGCTTCTCATTGGCTGCCAGATCGTATAATGATAAGTATGAAGCGTGGGAGCCTCTTGTTGAGCCAGTTGATGGATTCTTAAGGTGTTCTTCTGTGCTGTGTTTGGTTTAATTGGAAATCGTTTGATCTTTCACTTCCAGAGTTTCAGTTACATACTTTTTTGCACTTACAGATTCCTAAAACTTCTACTATCTGCGTTCATGTCTCCATCCTCTAGCATGTCGCTTTTCCCTTTCTTTCGTCAAGGGTCTCCTTCAGGAAGAATGAGATAAAAGTGGCTATTGGCTTCATGCCATATTGGCTTTTTTTATGCCCTGCTGCTGTTGTTCTCTGTGAAGTTAGAAATGCATACTTTCTCATAATGAACTTGTTTTATTTAATCCATAATCTGTTACTGTGGATAGGTACCAATATGATTGCAATGCCCCAGGTGCTACTTCTCAGTTACGTCTTACCTGTACGAGGGATCTGAACTTGAATGTTTCAGTGTCTAATGCTAACATGATTTTCCAAGCTTATGCCAGCTGGAGCAATCTTAGTCAAGTGGATAAATCCTACAGGGAAAGAGTAAATTATGTTAACCCCTTGTAAACCTGTGTTACATTTACTCCATTTGCTGTAACTGAACTTAATGTGCTAATGAAGATTTGTTTTTTTTGCTGGTTTTTAGCAGGAAGCAGTTTCTCCTACTTATAGTGGAAGACCTTTCCTTGATGTCCACCACAGGAGAAATTATTATATAGTTCCACAAAACAAACTTGGCCAGGACATTTTCATTAGAGCTACTGAAGTTAGGGGTCTTCCAAACGTAATAAAGATGCCATCTGGAGATATGAAGCCTCTTAAAGTTCCAGTTTGGAAAAATATGTTGGAGTCTCACTTGAAAGGAAATCTTTGTGAGAAACTTAGATCCATGGTGACCATCATAATCGCAGAAGCTGAGGTGTGCTGCCTTTTCTTATTAGTTCTGGACATGACACCAAAGAATGCAGTGATTTAATTCCCAACTTTCTGACCCCCAAAAAATTGGACTATAGATTGTTAAACTATTCCATGCCCTTGTGGCTGCATTGGCTGGGGCTGTGATTGTGACCTCATTTTGTCATGCGGTGCACCTAATATGTCCGCTGCTGTAGTGCTGCTTTACTTGAGTCCTCATAAATTGCACTGAGTAGATAACGATTAAGTGTTCATTTAGGAAAGAAGATGTTCCAATATGATTAGTGGGGATTCAAATGATTTCTTAGATTGCTAATGTCGTGATTTCTAGAAACTAATCGGGAAAAAATAGTTTGGATAAGGAAAGATCCAGATCAATTTTGCAGTAAATGAAAGTTGACAGTTTCTTGTAACTAATCTACGATTCTCAAATATAGGGAATATCATCGGTTTTAATCTTTGGAGCCAATGTTCAGTAGATGGATCCATTGCCACAGGGGGTACATCCTTTTTCAGAAAATAATGGGCAACATTGGATATTTAAATAGCTGTCCTCTTAATTTCTGGTGACTAAGTATATGATTGGCCAATCCATTTGTCTTGCTGTTTCCATGATCGTTGACCAGAATAATGTGATTGTTCAGTGTTCCATTGTCTTGCTGTTTCCATGACTGTTGACCAGAATAATGTGTTCAGTGTTCTAAAAGGGCCAAAAGTGTGGGGTGTCTAAACATTTACAGTAATTCACGATACAGAGATACAGAGTTCCGAGAACTACGTCATCTTCTTTTTGGCATTGATAGCGGAGGAAATTTTCATTAACCTGGAAAAAAAGTGTATATGATAACTGTTTCCCGTGACAGTGAGACAGATGCTACAAATAAATCTTCTTACTTGTTTGAAATACCTGATATATGTTTCTTTTTTCTTGTGAATTATGAAATGTCTCCCTTCTTCCACTTGCTGGGATTTTGTGTTTGTAATCGTATTTCTACTGGTACCTTGGTGAAAATTGGTTTCTGCCAGCAATGTCAGGAACAAAAATTAGGCTTTCATGATTAAATGCTTTAGAATAATTAAATCACTGATTGTTACCTTTTTTATGTACAAATTTGTTAAGTTATACTCCCTCCGTTCCAAATTGAAGGTCCATCTTTTCTTTTTGAGTTGTTCCAAAATGATGGTCCTTTTCCAAAAATGGAAGGAAAAATTTGGTGATTTTCCAAAAATGCCTCTCATAGGTGAATATAAGTGTTGTAAAGTAGGTAGAATATAGGGGTAATGATGGAAATGATAGGTATTGTAGGTGCAATGATTGCATGTCCCTTTAAATAGTTGGAATTCCTAAGAGGGACTCTCAATTTGGAACGGAGGGAGTGTTTGCTTTGGAACACTGTGCCTGTGCCTGTTCTAGTTTTCTATTACAGGGGTGTGAATTGTGGTAAATGAACAATCACAACCTGAAATCTCAAATACGGATCATCCATGGTTATGCAGCAATAATAGAGTTATTCTTTTATTCTAAGCATTAGAATTTGTACATGGGTAGCCACAAATTCTATGGTTTGTAGTGTTTGATCCTCGTTTTTTTGTTTTTTAGCCTCTTCTGCCTTGCTTTGTACATGGATAGCATCCCTTGATGCTCTTCAAATGTATTTTTCCTTTGCTAACCAAAAAGAAAAGTGCAGAATTTGTGTTTTTCATTGCTAGTGGCATGGTTCACACTCACCAGATCTGATTCTGCCTTTTTCCCTGTGAGAATTGTCTCTCACTTTGGTCTACTATTTGTCTGTTCTTACAGTTACTTCAAGGAGGAGGGTTGTCAGATCATCAATTTACTGTAGCAGTTCATCTTAGTCTAGACCAAAGCCTCCGGGGTGGATCACTTCTGAATAGACAAAGTGCACGTACATGTGGGGCCAGCTCTCACATTGGAGGTTCTGACCTTGAATTGGTGAAGTGGAATGAAATGTTTTTCTTCAGAGTTGATTCACCGGTAAGCAATAAACTCATTCTATTGCATCCTATGATTTTGACTATGATGATTCACAGTGGAACTCGCCGAAACCCCTTATGTGTAATCATGGCCGTCTTCTTTATTTCTGCTTAAGTTGAGTGTTTCTAGTCCCTGATGAACGAGTGAGGTCATAAATTTACCATGTTGTGGACAATCTACTCTTCCTGTGCACATATTTAATAGCTCCTACCTTAAAAAGGACATATCTCTTGAAATTTCCAGGGCTTTATTGCTTCATGCAAGTGGCAAAGACCCTCATGTACCTACAGCTGCCAATTTTTATTTTTTATTTTTATCAATTTCCAGGGCTTTATTCTTCATGGAAATGGCAAAGACCCTCATGTACCTACAGCTGGCATTTTTTTTTTTTTTTTATCATAAACCATGGGGTTGCATACCATTCTTGAAAAATCAACATGATACATAGATTTCAACATGATTATATATGACCAAGTCTTTTGGTATCATAAGAATTATAATTGGCAAATTGTCATGAGCACATTTTAACAAATTTGTTAATTCACTACCCCAGGTCAATGAACTTCAAATCATTTGTGGGTTTGTACGTTAAACTTGAAGTTAAGTGATGGTGGCACTTATTCTAAGATTTATAATAAATTTGTTTATTAGGGAGAAGGAAAAAGTGTTTTGGGTTTTGATAAACCCTTATACAAAAATGTTATTCATATATATAGTGGAGAGTACAAAATACAATGACCACAAGGCCCTCACTCGCTAGTAATGAACTATTTAACTCCTAAAACTCCCCTCAAGTTGGAGAATCAATATGCACAATCCTAGCTTGTTATACACAATCACTCTAACTGAGCACATGTAGACATGAAAAGTAGCTGTCACGCTTCCATCCAACTTTTCTCGAAGAAGATGACAATCGACCTTGATTGTAAGGCCTCTCATAAAAAACTGGATTAGATGCTGGAAATCGAAGTCCCACATCAAATAACTAAGCACATGTAGACATGAAAAGTAGCTGTCGCACCACCATCCAACTTTTCTCGAACAAGATGACAATCGACCTCGATATGCTTAGTCCTCTCATAAAAAAATGGATTATGTGTGCGAAGTCCCACATCACCTAGGTACCAAAGTAATTTGAAGTATATAAGCTTGAGGGCACCCTCACTTCATGACCTAGCTTTTGGGGTTTAGTTCTACCCAAGACGGTGTAACATGGTATCAGAGCTAGGTACCGGAGATGGGTTGGGTGTGTGTCTTTGGCCTGCAAACAGCATGTGTTGCCGAGTGAGCACACTACGCGAAGGAGGGTGAGAAGCAAAGTCACACATCGCCTGGTACCAAAGTAATATGAAGTACATTAGCGTGAGGGCATCCTCACTTCATGAGCTAGCTTTTGGAGTTGAGTTCTACCCAAGACCGTGTGACAGATGCAACAAGCAACATGAACTGCTGCTTCGTTATCACAGGATAGATTCATAAGCAATTGCAAATTGAACCCTATTTCATCAAGAAATGAGTGCACCCACGGAATCGCACATGTAGTGTGAGCCATGGCTCTGTACTCTACTTCTGCACTAGACCGTGTAATAACTGTACGTTTCTTGCTCTTCCAAGTGACAAGATTTCACAAAGACACAATATTCTGAAGTGGATCTCCTGTGAGGTGACCCCTCTAGCCCAATTTGAGTAGGTAAAAGCCTCAACACACAAGTAGTGCCCACTAGCTCGGTGAAAACAAATCAAGTCCTGGATGGGCTTTAAGATACCTCAAAGTCCTAAGGACAACTTGCCAATGTTGAAGATGAGGATTAGGTTAACCTAACTCACCGTGCTAACAAACGAGATATCATGATTGTAATGGTAAGGTAATTCAATTTACCGAGCAACGGTACTTGTCAAGATTAGGAAACAACTCTTTTTGATCAACACTAAGTTTAACGTTAGGATCCATCGGGGTCTCTACAGGCCTAGAACCCAATAAACCGGTCTCCTCTGGAATATCCAACTCATACTTCCATGAGATAAGCTTATACCATTTTTTGATTCTGCCAGCTCAAAACCCAAGATATATCGCTACTTTCTCAAAGTCTTTAGTATGAAACTCATGTTGTAGGAAGTCTTTCAACTTGTCAATACTCTCCGCATAATCAACACCATAATTTCTCCATCTAACAATGCAGCTATTATACTGTGTGAGATAAGTAGATAACAGGTCTTGGGCATGAATTTATGTCTATTCGAGTACTTGAAAAGCTTTTGTTAAATGATTGTTTAGAGCAACTTAATATGCATTGATCTCTTTGAGATTGCTTGGCTTTGTGTATCTCAAATTTGGAATTTGTAAGAATAAATCTAAATCAACTTCCAAGTTTGTTTTTTGGCAAATAATTTGGCCTTTCTTACTTGATCGTCGTTTCTTATTCTACCGCCTCATGGTTACCCTGGTTGATTGAACAGGAGTTCTACATGGTGGAACTTATCGTTACCGACATGGGAAAAGGTAATTTGATTTTCACAAGGTTCTGTCATACTTCTTAATTGTTGAATTACCATGTTCCTTGTTCATAATCCTTAAGTGGAGATGCTGATGGATAAATATGTCATAAGGTAGGATCAACTTTTGATGAATGCTTTTAACAATATGTCAAGGAACAATTTCTAGAAGTTCTTTCTGTGGTTCTTAGGCCTATTCATCCTTCGCAATCTGGACATTTGCTATTCCAGATTAAAATAATTTGTTTTCACTGAAGCATCGATAATGGTCTTGATCTATCTGTCTTTTCTTTGTTTGGTCTATGTTATGTTTTATACAATAGTGATCTATTGGAATACCTACTCTTAAGGATCAAATGTATTAAGTAGGGAACTAGAGCAAAAAGGTGTTGAAGTCTTATTTCAAGGACTTCCTCCTAAGACGAGCCCCAAGGAGCCAAAAATGGTTCTGTCTCCTCCACAAATTATACGGTATACAGCTGGTATCTTGTGATGCTGCAGTCTCAGCGACATGAAGTTTTACAGATTTTTGCAGCCCTGTATGATGCAACTAGCACTACAATTTTCTGAAATTAACAGTGCATTTTATGTTACAGGCGAACCTGTTGGATATTTTTCTGCTGCTTTGAATCAGATAGCCAGAACTTATGATCATTTAGGTGAATTCACTTGGATAGACTTATCTCCAGCTGAGTCTATGGTGAGAGTCCTTTCCCATGCTCATTTTTCCTCTTCTTGTTACGTTTCAAAATTGGGAAAATACTATATATTTTCTCTCCATCTGTATTTAAGTGGTAGGTCTTCTGCAATTCTCACCTTGTTGATGTTCATACAGGAGATATCTCATGGAGATAAATGTCAGAAACTGTGTGGAAGAATAAGATGTTCTGTACTGTTACCACCAGCAAATGAAGTTGAAGATAATGAGCTGTCCTTTCCTGGGGGGCGAAAACGAGGTTTTATTCAGATCAGTCCTACCAGGGAAGGACCTTGGACAACTGTGAGGCTAAACTATGCTGCACCTGCTGCTTGTTGGCGGCTGGGCAATGATGTTGTTGCTAGTGAAGTGAGCATAAAGGATGGCAATAGATATGTGAATATTAGATCTTTGGTGTCAGTTCGTAACAATACCGACTTCACACTTGACGTGTGCCTCAAACTCAAAAATTCTGTTTCTGATGGAAATATGAGGCCGCTAGAAGGGGCAAGCAAGTCTGAGGAGATAGGGATGGATGTCAATAATATTTTGACAGATGAGTTCTTCGAAACTGAAAAGTACGACCCTACCCTTGGGTGGATTAGTTGTATGGATCAGTCTGAGTTAGATCACTCAGACAGCGTGCATTCTCGTCAGGTGAGAGGTTTAACATGGGTCTTGCCACATGGCTTAAGCTTGTTTTATTTTTGGGGTCAGCGACACATGGCTTAAGTTATGGTTCTGTTTTTATTACTTACCTCTATGTGACTGATTACTTCACATATATTTTTGTGTGCGGCGGTGCGCACCTGAGATTTAAGAGTGAATTCCTAGGGATCTAATTCTTTAAAATCTACATGGTTCCGACATTTACATCCTTTGACTTATAGATAACAGATAGTAGAATACAGGTTCACTTATTTAATGGAACTGAAAATTCAGTGTTTTTAAGCTGTCTTGTAGACAATATTGCTGGCATTGCTTCATGTCTTCTTAAACTTAGAGTTGCAGATACGAATTTGGGTATCGTACTGAGAAGTCTGGTGACTCTGGTCTCATGCATCATTGTGTCATTCCTCTTTTTTTTTTTTTTTGGCTTTTAAGCTTGACCCTGATGAATCACAATTGATTTCTAGATCTCCTCAGGCTAACTCAATGTGGTATAATAGTTTGACTTTTAGTACTATAGTTTGAACTTCATTCCACATCCATACCATTGTCCATCAAGAGAAGAAATATCCATCCCCTTACCTATTCCATGTTGATACTAGTTTTTTTGCAAATTTACAATTGGACCATCTGCCCAGTTGTAATATTGATCGCTCTTGAGCTACTGGACCGTCATCTAATTGCTAAATTATACAGGATACTTTTGGGATTGAGTTACCATCAGGCTGGCAATGGGTTGATGATTGGCATATTGACAAGGCTTTTGTTAATACCTCTGATGGGTGGATTTATGCCCCAGATCTTAAAAATCTGAAGTGGCCAGAGTCATATGATCCTATAAAATTTGTGAGCTATGCGAGGCAGAGGAGATGGATCAGGAATAGGAAACAGATATCAGGGGATGTGAAGCAGCAGATCTTTGTGGGACAACTGAAGCCTGGTGAAACTATTCCCCTTCCTCAACCTGCCTTAACCCATTCTTTGTTGTATATTCTGCAGTTAAGGCCTTTGGATTCCAATGGCTCCCGTGAATATTCTTGGAGTTCTGTAATTGATTGCCTGGGTAAAACTGAAAATTCTGGAATATATGTCTCGGCTCTCAATGAGACTGAGGAACTACTATATTGCTCAGAGATGAATGCGGCTTCATCAAATAGTTCTCATGGAATGTGGTTTTATTTAAATATACAAGCAACCGAAATTGCTAAGGACATTCATTCTGATCCAATTCAAGATTGGAATCTTGTGGTCAAGTCCCCACTTTCTATCACCAATTATCTTCCGCTAGCAGCTGAATTTTCTGTTCTTGAGATGCAAGACAGTGGTCACTTTCTTGTCTGCTCTAGAGGAATTTTTTGTCCGGGGAAGACTGTAAAGGTTTATAGCGCTGACATTAGAAAACCTTTATACCTTTCGCTGCTTCCACAGAGAGGGTGGCTGCCAATACATGTAAACATTCTGAGGCTCAGACACTTGTTTCATTTCATTTTTATTTCTTGATGCAGCACTATTGTAACAGACGCTCTATTTTTTCCTCTCATAGGAGGCTGTTCTCATCTCCCATCCTAGCAGAAATCCAGTAAAGACAATAAGCTTAAGATGTTCAACTTCTGGAAGGTCCGTAACTGTTCTCAGTCCTCTTATTCCTTGTTTCTCATTCTTCAATATATTTTCTTGTTTCATGTATGATTCAACAAGTTATCGGGTTTACAGGGTTGTTCAGATCATTCTTGAACAAAACCAAAACAAGCCGGACTCACTTTCAGCAAGGATCATCAGGGTCTATTCTTCGTATTGGTTTTCAATTGCAAAGTGCCCGCCATTTAAGCTTAGGCTTATAGATATGACAGCAAGAAAACGAACACGGAAGATTGCTTTACCTTTTCAGTCGAGAGAGAAAAATGAAGTAATCCTTGAGGAAATTACTGAGGACGAAATATACGAAGGTTATACAATTGCATCTGCATTGAATTTCAAAATGTTAGGTCTCTCTGTTTCCATCAGTCAATCTGGTGGTGAGCGATTTGGGCCTGCCAAAGACCTTTCTCCCCTCGGTGACATGGTAGGCATTCTGAATAATATGTTCAGTCCTCTTTCAGTAAGCCTAAATTCATGTTTAGTATTTCCTTCTATTTTAGGATGGGTCATTGGATGTTTGTGCTTACGATGCTGATGGCAATTGCATGCGGCTTTTTATATCTTCAAAACCGTGCCCATATCAATCTGTTCCAACCAAGGTTCTTGCAGGCTCTTACTGATTTTTTCTTGGAAAATATAGCATTTAGATATTAAACTTTTTCCTACATTTTCTTCAGGTGATTTCTGTCCGACCATTTGTAACTTTTACAAACAGAATCGGTCAAGATATGTTTATGAAGTTGAGCAGTGAAGATGAACCAAAAATTCTACATGCATCTGATTCTCGGGTCTCCTTTGTATACCGGGAATCTAGTGGACCTACTAAACTCCAAGTAAGTGGACCTCTCACTCTTTCAAGGTAGTAACCATACGCCATAAATCAAGGCATCTATAATAGGATATTCGGGGATCACAGAAATATGATTGCGCTGAAGGTTCCATCACAACATTGAAGTCATATGTTGTAGGAGCTCCACAACTGATTGTGTACAACATTGGTATTGAATATGTGTTTTGTTTATTGTTCAGACTATCAACCTATCTTAGCCCCCAACCAATTTCTTACATAACCCATTCATTGTTTCTGTGCGGAGAAAGCAGTAAATCCTGGACATTAAATGGCAAAGACAATATATTATTTTGGATCCCTATATGTGCTAATTTCTCGCACAACTTTTCTCATCCTATATGACTCAGGTCTAAGGTGTACGGTTTTATTTAAATTCTCAGAGCAAGTCAGGTTTAAGGGGTCGACAGATGGAACAGGGAAACGAAAGTGGAGAAAAGCTTGAGTTTCATGCACCTTTTCGTGCAAAACTGAGTTGGTTTGCTTGTGAATGAAGTTAGTTAATTGTACACAACTTTGAATATGCTAAGGAAGAAAATAGAAATAAAGGAGTTCCATTAGAAGCCACATGTGGAATTTCTAATGAAGTCTATTTAGGACCTCACGTAACTATTTCCTCGGGTAATATAAGTTTTTGTTTGTGTTTCTTTTCAATTGCTGAGACCCTTATTATTTTTATTCATGTGTTGTTGAACATATTGGTAATTATGAGTCATATGCTGATGCATTGAGCTACAGGTCTGCTTTTTCAATCTGTGTTTGAAAGCAATTTTACTAATTGGCCTTCTATCATACTCATAGGTCCGATTGGAAGATACAGAATGGTCATTTCCTCTTCAAATCATGAAAGAGGACACCATTTATTTGGCTTTGTGGAAGCGCAACGGTGCTCGTAGAGTTTTGAGGATGGAAATTAGGGGCTATGAAGAAGGATCGCGTTTTATTGTTGTCTTTCGCCCTGGATCAACCAATGGTCCAATCAGGTACTTATAGGTCAATGTTGTCATTGGACTTGAGTTCCTGGTTATTGTAGCTTTTCTTTTCCAATTTTTTGTTTCAATTTATTATCCAACAGGCTCGAGAACAGAACAGCTAACAAGACAATAAGCGTTCGCCAATCTGGATTTAGTGATGACTCCTGGTTTCAGTTAAACCCTCTTTCAACTACCAATTTTTCATGGGAGGATCCCTATGGCCAAAGACTCATTGATGCTAAAATTGATGATGGCAATGGCACTGTAGTCTGTAATCTTGAGTTGGATAAGAGAGGATCATATTCTGTAGATGATGGTGGTTTAGGCCTGTCTTTTCATGTTTTTGAAATGGGTCATATCAAGGTTGCTAGGTTTACAGATGACAGGTCAGGCTCTAGTTCAAATGAAGTTGGTAGGTTATTGGCATCTGGTGGCAATTGGGGTACTTCTCACATGCAGAGCAAGACACAAGAGAATACAGCTCCTCTCGAGCTTATTGTTGAGCTGGGAGTTGTTGGTGTTTCTGTTGTAGACCATAGACCAAAGGAGCTTTCGTACTTGTACCTTGAGCGATTCTTCATATCTTATTCAACTGGTTATGACGGTGGGACAACAAGCAGGTGAGCATATCTCTATTGTTGTTAATTAATCTACGCTGTACTCAACTTCTTTATTGTACGGGTTCTTACTTTATATCCCTTCCAAACGGCCCCCCACCCCTAGGTTTGGGCTTAGGGCTTAGGACTTTACTGGTCTAGTTGTTTCTATTGCCTCTAGCAAGTTATATTCACTTTTATTTTAATAATGGATGCTATAGTAAGTGACAAATGAACCATGGGTGCTTCAAAAAACATGTCAAACCCATACACTATATGTGTTGTGTACTGGTATTTTGCATGGTATATTTGTATCCGTACTAGAGACGCGAGTCATGCGAAGCAAATTCAAATATTTTTTCTTCGGTAATGCCATTACCAGAGGTACCTGTTGTTTAGAGAGGAAAAGTGTGTAGGGTGTTTAATTAACCCTCACACATAATCATTTATTTTTATAAAGAGATAGTTTGTTACACAATGTAATCAAGCAATGTGGGACTAAATACAATATACTAGTATACTAATTTACTAGTATTCCAACACTCCCCCACAAGCTGGGAAATAGATATCACACAAACCCAGCTTGTCACATAACATCTCCAACCGGGGCTTAAATAATGACTTGGTGAATATGTCAGCCAATTGAGCATTTGTAGACACAAAGGGAGTTGCTATAACACCATTAGTTAACTTCTCTCGCACCAGATGACAATCAACTTCGATATGTTTAGCCCGCTCATGAAATATGGGGTTGGATGCAATGTGAATTGCTGCTTGGTTATCACAATACAAATTCACAGGCAATTGCCATTGAATCCTATCTTCTCAAGAAAAGATTGCACCCAAACAATCTCACATGTGGTGTGAGCCATGGCTCTATATTCTGATTTGCACTAGACCTTGCAACCACGGTCTATTTCTTACTCTTCCAGTTAACAAGATTGCCACCAAGAAAAACACAATATCTGGTGGTTGACCTCCTGTTAGATGGGCCACTTGCCCAATCAGAATCAGTGAAGGCCTCAATACGCAAATGACCATTAGCTCTATAAAATAGACCACGTCCAGGATGAGACTTGAGATACTTGACAATTCTAAGAACAACTTCCCAATGTGGCAAACGAGGAGCAGACATAAACTGACTCACAATACTCACTGCAAATGAAATATCAGGAAGTGTAATAGTGAGATAATTTAGTTTACCAACCAAACGGCGATATTGATCAGGACTTGCCTCCCCCTGATCAATGCATAGTTTGACATTGGGATCCATAGGGGTATCGACAGGTTTCGCCCCTACCAAACCAGTCTCATCTAAAATATCCAACACATATTTCCTCTGCGATAAACTAATACCATCTTTAGATCGTGCCACCTCAATACCTAAAAGGTACCGCAATCTACCCAAGTCTTTAGTGTGAAATTGACTTTGCTGAAAGACCTTCAACGCATCAATACCCTTCTGGTTGTCACCCGTAATAATAATATCATCGACATACACAATCAATAACACTTTGCCTCAAGCAGATGTGAGAGAAAACAGAATGATCAGACTGACATTGACTCATACCAAATTTCAAAGCTGCATCACTAAACTTGCCAAACCAGGCCCTGGGAGATTGTTTAAGCCCATAAAGAGTTTTACGATGGCGACAAGGGCCAGCCAAGATGGGCTGCGAGAGAAATAAGGAGACAGACAGAACCAAGCTTTGCAACCGGGGAAAAGGTCTCAGCATAATCCACACCATATGTCTGGGTGTAGCCCTTAGCAACAAGGTGAGCTTTGTACTGCTCAACAGACCCATCAGGATGATATTTCACAGTGACTACCCAGCGGCACCCCACAGTTGACTTTCCATAGGGTAGAGGAACCAACTCCCAAGTCCCATTATCATGGATCTCAGAGATCTCCTCCTCCATAGCTGTCCACCACTCAGAAATAGACAAGGTCTCCTGAACAATTTTAGGAACAAAGACAGAGGAAACTGAGGTAGTAAAAGCACGAAGGGTGGGGGACAGATGATCATAAGAAATAATTTAGCAATAGGATGAGAGATAGTACAAGTGCGAATACCTTTACGAAGAGCAATGGGAGGAGAAGGTGGAGCAGTAGGGGCCGAAGGAGGAGGTGGACTTGGATCTCGCAACGGAGGAGGAGGCTCAGCAGTAGGCGGAGGTGGTGCAGCTTTGGCACAGCGGACATATATCTGCATCGGTGGGTGCTGCTTTTGAGGTTGCCCGGAAGGAACCAAAATATGCATATAATCAAACTGATCCCCATGGGATGAAGTTGGAAAATAGAGTAATGACTCATGAAACGTAACATCAGCATAGACAAACTTGCGATGCAGAGTGGGAGAATAACACTTATAACCTTTTTGAGTCCGAGAGTACCCAAGAAGACACACTGAATAGAGCGTGGATCAAGTTTATCACGACCGGGATCAAGGCCATGAGCATAACACGTGCACCCAAGATTTTAAGAGGTAAGGAATATAAAGAACGAGGGTGCAAAATACTATAGGGAATTTGGCTCCCAAGAACGCGAGAGGGCATACGATTCACGAGATATCCAGCAGTAAGAACTGCATCGCCCCAAGAGGATTTGGGAACCCCCATCTAGAATAAAAGGGCTCGGGCAACCTCTGTCAAATGACGTATCTTGCGTTCGGCAACCCCATTCTGTTGGGAAGTGCGAGAACATGAAGATTGATGAAGAATACCATGCACATCAAAAAAAGTAGACAAAACATTATAGAAATATTCACCAGCATTATCAGAACGAAAGATATGAAGAGAGACATCAAATTGAGTTTTTATTTCCATATAAAAAGATTCGAAAATGGAGTACAAGTTTGACCGGTTTTTCATAAGATAAAGCGCACCTTGTTGCTAAGGGAGTGTTGTGGAAGGTAGTGGGAGGCTGGTGACTATGGTAGGGTGGCTGTCGAAGGTTAGGGTTTAGGGTTTCAAGGGCAGTTTAAGAACCCGCTCTGATACCATGTTGTTTAGAGAGGAAAAGTGTGTTAAATTAACCCTCACACATAATCATTTATTTATAGAAAGAGATAGTTCGTTCGTTACACAATGTAATCAAGCATTGTGGGACTAAACACAATATACTAGTATACTAATATACTAGTATTCCAACAGTACCTAGTGCATAGCCACACGTACCTCTGCTGGAACAGTATTTTTCTTTTATACACATGTAGATAGCTTGATGGGACCTTTTCTTGTTCTTAGAATTTGTAATTAAGCCTCGGTTTGTTTGTTTGTTTGGTACAACAACAACATAACCCATGTAGTCCCCAATCATTGGGGGTATGGGCGGGATTGGAGACGGACCTAACCTTTGGCAATATGCACAAAGTGGCTGCTCTCAGAATACCATTGAAAGAGCGGCCCCCTATACTTGTTTTGTAGTAGAACCATGCCCCCAAATCAAAGCCAAATGGCATCAGAGAGGGCAGACCTAGAGACCCAATTCAATTTATGTGCACATTACCATACTTCCTTCATTGATAGTCTAGAGTATTGATACTTCCTTCAATTTGTTTGATAATGCAATAATAATAAACTTTGGTTTGTACTTAACTTTTGGCATTAGATTGTGGCTTGTTTGTTGGAGCTTGTGTTAACTAAGGCATTCAAGTTTCCTTTGTTGCTTAGAATAGATATCTCCAAATTGGTTATGATATACTTTCCTGACAGAAACCAGTCGATGCAATCATAATCGTATCCTTTTATCTAAGTTTTTCCTTATTGACATACCTTATTGTACTAGTACTCTTTATGTGCTTCATAAGGTAATGCTTCTCCAAAATGTAAGACCTACATCCGGTTTGAGGTTGTTTTTTCCCTCCATTTAGGTGTATTGCATATTGGATGTCTCTGCTATTAAGTTATTGTTATGTTGTGTTCCATAGTTCCTAGATAGGTAGTTTTGCACTTTCAACTAAGTTACAATAAATTCAAGAGGATGAGGACAACCATAAGTTCCACACGTTCCCTTTTGTTGTTAGCATTTGTCTTCGTCTTCACTTTCATAAATCTAAGCATGGTCCATGAAGGGAAAATGTTTTTCCTAATACTAGTAAGATGTTGCCAATTACTTTCCAGTTGTCTAGGCTCATGTTCTTGTGATTATGATGCTTTTTTGGTGAGCCGAATTTACTTTTGATTGATCCAGGTTCAAGCTTATATTGGGGTACTTGCAGCTTGACAACCAGCTCCCTTTGACACCAATGCCTGTGTTGTTGGCACCTGAGCAGACCATTGATATGCATCATCCTGTTTTCAAGATGACTATAACAATTCGCAATGAGAACCCTGATGGTGTCCAGGTCTATCCATATGTGTACATACGGGTAATGTTTCTTAATAGCATTCCCATAGCTGAAATTTTACCATGTGGCATGCGAAAGGATGATATTTTACATACTCGATTATTTTGTTTTGATAGGTAACGGATAAGTGTTGGAGGCTTAGCATTCATGAGCCAATTATCTGGGCTTTTGTGGATTTCTATAACCACCTTCAACTAGATCGTCTTCCGCAAAATTCTAGTATCACGCAAGTTGATCCAGAGATACGCATAGAGTAAGAATTCTTTTATTGCTTGTTTGTACGCAGCTGAAGTTGAAATGTTTTGTTTACTTTTTCTGTTAGATGATTCTCCTATAAAGTCTCTTAATCACATTATTTATGTGAAACTTGTCACCTGTCTAGGATGTCTTTTGCCGCCAAGAGTGTCTTGGCAATTGCTTTTCTTTATTGCTGTCCCTAACTTGTCACCTCTGAGGAATGTTTAGCGCTGTATTTTAATATGTGGAGTCTTTTGATATCAGCTGAAAGTGATAAAATTTCTCAGAAACGGTTCTTTTATGGGGAAACATGAATTGCGATGGTTGATATATGCTATATCCACTCCATATTTTGAATACTAAAGTATTGTTTGAATTTTATGAGTTGTGGTCTGGATACAGTGTTTGCTATTGATGGATGGATAATTAAATGCCATGCTTTGTGTTATTGTTGTTGGAGTTTGTCCTCCATGGATAAGATGGTTCCGTAAACTATAATTATGATCCTTGTGGCTTCACTCATTGCCATTTGTTTTTTACTTTGGAGTGGGATTCTTTAGCATAGTATCAAAGCTAACTCTGGCTTGGCCCTTTGTTTCAATTAGCAGTGATTTGCTAGGATTCCCCTTGTTTGTGGCATAGGTGCAACTTGTTATCCTTCTGGTGTGTCATATCTTTTTCCGGTCAATCATGCGTATAGGGATCAAATGTACGGGGAGTGTTGGAGCTTGTCCCAACATCAATATAACAGTGCCTCCGAGAAACTAATGTAAGGCCCTTTTGGGCCTCTCAAATACTTGCCATTTGGCTATGCAAGCTAATTAAAAACAGGACTTCCCATAGACATTGTCCTTTTATTTCATTCTTCTTTTCTATTTTCGTCATTTTGGTGTCACTCTCCCTGAGGCAAGCTGTCTGAACTGATGTTCATGGATCAGGAGGGTTCAATTTTACACTCCCTGCGTGTTAGGATTTCTGGCTTTGGAAGTTGGTAAATGCAGGATAATGCCCTTGCTAGCGTAATCGGATTTTCTTTATTGTTTGGTAGAACATAAGGTCCCTTGCCAATTATTTGCTGTGCATGATCTGATGATCATATTGATCCATAAGACGTCATAAGCCATTAATTGCAAATTAATGTGCAAATGAAAAGTTTTGGATTTTACTTCTTTTCAGCCTAATAGATGTTTCTGAAGTGAGGCTAAAGGTGTCTTTGGAGACATCACCAGCTCAAAGACCGCACGGGGTTCTTGGTGTTTGGAGCCCAATATTGTCAGCTGTTGGAAATGCATTTAAAATTCAGGTCAGTCTACTTACTTGCCTGGACAGTCGGAACTGTTCTATTTTTGAGATTGGAAGTTCTTTTGCTGTTTGTAACATGTCTTTGTCTCCAGACTCTTTGCCGATATCTAAGCAGTGTACCTGCTTATCTTAAGACAAACTGACATGGAACTAAGATTCCAAGTTCCACAAAATTGATCAATTTCAAAGAAGTTTGAGAAAGTGTGTTTGACACACACATATACTTACCTTCATTTTCATAAAATAAGGACCTTCCCATTTCTCCCATTTCCCGATTGATTTTCGATGATCCGAGCCGCTCAATGTGTACATAACGTGATTTTAAGGGTATTTGCGAGAAATCGGCAAAAAAAATGACCGGAAAGGGCTTCATCCGAGCAGTTTTTTTTGAACCATTCGATAAAAAAACAAACAAAAATTGCTCGGATGAAGCCCTTCCCAATATTTTTTTTTGTTGATTTCTCGCGGGTACCCTTAAAATCATGTTCTGAACACATTAAGCGGCTCGGATCATTGAAATTCGATTGGGAAAGGGAGGTCCGCATTTTATTAAGTTAAGGTGGTCATTACGGGAAGTGAATTATATATATATAGATATAGATAGATATGTAGTCCCTTTCCACTAAGGGATCCCTCAACTTGCTAAGTTAAGGGCCTCCCCTTTTCTGTTCGAATTTTGATGATCCGAATCGTTCAATGTATTCAGAATGTGATTTACGGATACTTGGTAGAAATCAACTCAAAATATGACCGGGAAATGCTTGATCCAAACAATTTCTCATAAAGCTTGACAGGAACTGTTCTATGTAAAAAATGTTTGGATCAAGCACTTCCCGGTTATATTTTGAGCCGATTTCTCACGGGTATCCTTAAAAACATGTTTTAAACAAGTTGAATGGTTTGGATCATCAAAATATGATCTAGAAGGCTCCAAACTATGAGGTCCTTAACTTAGGTCTTCATTTTAAGGTCCTTATTGGAAGCTCGCTGTATATATCTATATCTACATATCTATCTATCTATATATATATATATATATATATATATATATATATATATATATATATATATATATATATATATATATACACAGAGAGAGAGAGAGAGATTTCTTAAACTAATATATATATATATATATATCTATATATATACAGAGGGAGAGAGAGAGAGAGATATTTTTTAAACTAATACATTTTTAAAGGTTTTGAAAAAATGGAACGAAGAAATTCCCAGTTTGAAACTGCAAACAAAGATTCTCAGTTCAAGGATCAGAGAGAGGTAGATAGAGAGATAATAACACCCACTGGATTGCATGAGGATCAAATGGATACTAGGTTGGGTAAAAAATTTGTTTTGGGACTTCTGAGGATCTACAATGGGAGCACACCAAACAGTTAAGTACACACACAAGGGAACTCAATACACTAATTTACATGATTTTTTGACCAATTTTCCTACATCCATGAAGAAAAAATCCACTAAAAAAAAGTGAGTGCAATTTTATGAGGAAAAAAAAAACCTCACACTACAGCCCTAGCTCACTTTTAATTTTTTTTTTGCCCTCTAAGTTTCTGTTGATCCCTCATTTACTTCACCAAGCATTGCTTTCTCGCTCATAGAAACATCACACCCCACATTTAGCCCATGCATAACCTCTATGTATGTTCTCTTAACCAGTTCTCTTGTTTGAAAGAAAACTCACCATGATTCCTCCATTTCTTGGTCATGACTTCATCCCAGAATTCTTTTTCTTTTCTTTGCACACATTACTATACCAATAATGAACCCCTGAATAAGGGAAGCAAATAAAATGGAAACCTCCTTATCTTTCTGTTATCTTATACCAATCCAAGCTCGCAAATACCAACAATTCCTCCTGTACCAACCCAAGTGGTTAGAGAGATGTTACCAACAATTTGACAACCAGCAACCAATGACTGGCCGGGTGGTGTGCGCTAGCAGATAGTAGATGGTTTAACTGATGTTTATTGCAAACCATAATCTCTATCCAATAAAAAAATTAGGCGGAAATTATCAGTGTAATCCAACAAAGCCTTAAGAAAGGTCCTCATTGGCCTAAAAACAGCACCCAAGTTACCTCACATTAGTCACAGTAAATTTGACCCTAATCGTCATTTTCATGTCTTTCTTTCTTTGACAACCCCGTGATTCTGTGGAATTAATTCTGAGAAGATAGTGACGGTTTCGTTAAATAACACCTGTTTTAGTTATTGTGACAGCTCAATTTCTTTCCCTATGTTAGGTTCATCTGAGGAGGGTGATGCACAGAGACAGATTCATGCGGAAAAGCTCTGTTATTCCTGCTATTGGCAATCGTGTATGGAGAGATTTAATCCATAATCCTCTACACTTGATTTTTTCATTTGATGTACTCGGAATGACGAGCTCAACATTAGCTTCTCTTAGTAAAGGATTTGCAGAACTCTCAACAGATGGACAGTTTCTGCAACTTCGTTCAAAGCAGGTAACAGTATTACTGGTATTAATCGAGTCAAATATCCATAGGGACAATCCAAATCTGACAAGGAAATGAAACATGGCATCAGGTATCATCAAGAAGAATAACCGGGGTAGGTGATGGAATCATACAAGGAACAGAAGCTCTTGCCCAAGGTTTTGCTTTTGGAGTTTCTGGAGTCGTGACGAAGCCTATGGAGAGTGCCAGACAAAATGGAATACTTGGACTTGCTCATGGGCTGGGACGAGCATTCCTGGGAATCATTGTACAACCAGTTAGTGGTGCATTAGATTTCTTCTCATTGACTGTGGATGGCATTGGGGCAAGTTGTTCCCGGTGCTTAGAGGTTCTCAATAGCAAGACTACCTTCCAGAGAATTAGAAGTCCGCGGGTTATTCGTGCAGACCATATACTTAGGGAATATAGTGAAAGAGAGGCTGTTGGTCAGGTATACTTTCGAGCATATTTTGTTTTTTTTTCAGATCAATCCATCATATGCATCTGTTGCTTAGGATTTTATGTTACTACATAGAAATGCATATCTGTATTTTTGACAAAGCTGTTTCAATTTCTTTTATCCCTAGTTATTTGGAGATCAGTCATGAATGCCTTGTGTAAGCTTTCTTTCTTTGGTTTCCAGATGATACTTTACCTTGCGGAAGCAAGTCGGCATTTCGGGTGCACTGAGATATTCAAAGAGCCCTCAAAATTTGCATGGTCCGACTATTATGAAGATCATTTCATCGTGCCGTACCAAAGGATTGTTTTAGTTACTAATAAGCGAGTGATGGTACTGCAGGTTGCACCATGGAACTTAGTTCCACACTTTACTCCTAAGTTAATGATTATTAAGAACTTGATATCACTCAATATTGACACCTTGTCTTCTCTGCATGGAAAGTGCCTGGCCCCTGACAAGATGGATAAAAAACCTTGCAAGATCATGTGGGATGTACCTTGGGAAGAGCTCATGACAGTGGAGTTGGCAAAAGCTGGTTGTGCAGTACCTTCCCACTTGATTCTCCATCTCAAAAATTTTAGGAGATCAGAAGCCTTTGTCCGAGTCATAAAGTGCACCGTGGAAAATGAATCAGAGGGAGGAGAAGTGCAAGCTGTTAGGATATGCTCTACAGTCCGTAAGATGTGGAAAGCATACCAGTCACACATGAAAAGCTTGGCATTGAGGGTCAGATTTTGTACATGGATTCAGCTATATTTTGGGGATCCCCATATGTGACAAGTTCAAGATTCTTGATGTGCAGGTTCCTTCAAGCCAGAGATTTGTGTGCTTTGCTTGGAGTGGAGCTGATAACGGTGATTTGTCTACCCAGAACAAAGCCAGGGTCAAGTCAAGAAAGCTCTCCTCGTCAAGTTCGTTATCTGACAAAAGGAGATTTGTTAAACATAGCATCAACTTTATAAAGGTTTGGAGCAGTGAACAAGAATCAAGAGGTAGATGCGCCTTATGCCGAAAGCAAGTAAGTGTTGTGGGCTTGCTTTAATCTTTTTCATCTCAAGTTATAGGTTGCTTGGGTGTTGCAGCCCTTTTTTAGTTCATTCTTCCATTTCTTAGCAGGCTGCGGAAGATGGTCAAATCTGTAGCATTTGGCGACCAGTCTGTCCTGACGGGTAATCATAACTCCTCTCTTCTCATATATTCTGGTTTTCCTTTACACTAGTGGCTTGTCCTATGGCACTTTTCAGCCTGTATTCACTGGTCCTTCGAAGCTGGTTATAAAAGCTGATCCTAATATCTTGGATATGAGGCTGGATGATATTGCAAAACAGCAATTAATCGTGGGGTATTTTAACCTTTTTTGGTTACTTGATGAACTGTATAGATTACGGGCCCAAGATCTCTGAGTTCTACTAAAATCCTCCTCTAAGTTCTACTAAAATCTTCTCATTTTCAAACTATGGAAGTAGTTCTGTAGTTGAGATGACGAAAGCTTTCTTTCTGTTTTCCAGGCTGGACCCTGAATTTTGTCCTACATGCTTAAAATTTATGTTTAACTTCCAAATGTTTGACTTCTTATTGTCATGTGCTTGTTAAGTTCTTCATGCCCGTATTTAAACATGAACCTAGGACTTAAATTTTCAGGTATGTCTCAGTCGGGGATATTGCTCGTGTCGGCACCCATCCTCCAAATGTTGCTGCTGTTTATCGTAATGTTAAGGAATTGTTCGTATTTCCAGTTGGTTATGACCTGGTAAGAAGCAAGCAATAAATTTAACCTAATTGTACTGGCATGTCTTCTAGAGTTTAAAGTCTTTTGGCAACTATCTGAACACAACATGGCTTTTCATTGTTCTGGTCAATCAATAAATTCAATCTCATCGTACTAGCCTGTCTTTCGAAGTTTAGAGCATTTTGGGTAAGTCATTGAACACAAAGCTTTCAATCTTCTGAATGCAAATAAAAAGATTTAACTAGATAAGGTGAGTAGTAGGGTGACTTTATCTTCTGGTTCTTGCATCCATTTTGGTCTAAACTTTCACTTGTGGTGTTTGTCATATAATTAAACCTTCCTGAGTTCATCTTATTTGCTAGGAAAATAGTGGGAGAAAGACGGGAGCGGTGGGATAGAAGTTTGCATCATTATGAACTTTTATTGGAGAAAGATGGAAGCAGTGGGATAGAAGTTTGCATCATTATGAACTTTTATTGATGGGTGGATTGTGCATATAAATCGAAGAAGCATGGGGAAAATCCCAATTACACAGTGTAGAATACAGAAATGTAACCTCAAACAGAAAGGGTTAATACCAGTCATGAGATGGCATAACTTAAACTTCTTTACAAGGCAGCAAAGGCATAAAACGTTTTGGCTTTCCAAAACTATCCCTTGTAAATGATTATGGATACTTCCTACAATGGGGATAAAGAGGTAATGTTAAATTAAGTACCATTACATTCTAATTGGAGTGCATTGTATGCATGTCTACTTCAAAGGTTGTAACTCCCAAATGGGACAAACAAAGAGGGTCAGAGGGACTATTTCGCTCCAGTTTTGCTTGCCCCTATTTTTCTATTACTTCCCCGGAACTTTTAGTTGTAATTCTTTAATTTTTATACTTTCACATGTCCTTTCAAATGTTGCTAGCCTTTCTTCCATAGGCGATTATGATTACATGGTAGGCATGAGGTTCGAAGGCAAGATCACAAATGGGTTAGCAAAATGAGAAGGCGGTGTGTTGGTATTTGTCTAGAAAAATTCAATTCTTTGATTCGGTTGCCCTTCAAAAATGTATATGCGCTAGTAGTTTAATATCTTGTTCCTTTTTTTACCAATTGTAACACCCCAGCTCCTCAAGCACTACTAAATAAAACAACCCACCCCCAAGCCAATTATAATCCTTTAGACCTGTTGGGTCTGGAGTGCCCCCATGGATTTGGTTACACAATGTCGCTATCTATGATTGCTCTAAAAACGGACTTGCAGGTGCGATGTCGAATGCCATAAAAGACTTACTTGTAGCCCCACGAATTGGTTTTAGGAGAGATAGTGGAAAAGCGGTCCAACAAGACGGAATCAAATACCAAAATACGGTGATTTAACACCTTAAAATTATATTAAGTAATACCCCATCAAAAATACCAAACTCCAAACCGTTCATTTCTAATCCGACATTTCTGTCGTGTATAGCTTCCACCCTTCCTCTCTCTACTTACCTACCTCGTTCACCTCTACCTGATTCCCCCTTTTATTCTTTTTTCCCCCCGTCCTTACTGGTAAGAGGTCATGGCGTCCTTTTCTTCTTCTCATTCTTTTTTTTTTTTTTTTTTTCTTTTTTGGCCGTCAGTGGGCATAATGGGCATGACCCGGGCAGGGTATGCCCATTGACGGTACAGGGGTTCTCAGACAAATGGAAGTGTACCATTATGTTTTGTTTGGTTCACAATTTGGGAAAATTTGAAGAGTGTTTTTGGGATAATGAGTGGAGAGAAATTAAGGTAATAATTGAAAATAGTGATAAATGATAATGAGTGGGAAGAGATTGAGAGAAAGACGACGAGAATAATGATTTGAGATAGGGGAATGAGTGGAGAGAGAAATAAGAGTAATGATTGGAGATATGGGTAAGAGCATCCATATTGGTATAATCAAAACCAAAAGGTTGCTAAGGTTTGCAACATTTATTCAAAAAAGAGGGCGGCCGCTATTCGCAGCCCAGTTCTTGCTACTCGCAGTCAATTGCTATCTACAAACCACCACCTCATAAAAAAATGCTACTTACAGCCAACAATTTATCCCTGAACTTCCCCTTTTACCCTTCTGTACAAAAAACATACAGCCCTCTATCCATTGCTCCCCTGTACATACAGCCCCTAGGTTTTATTTCTCTCTCTCCTCTCCATTGCTCCCGTCCATTCTCTCCTAGTCGACAGAGCTCTGTCCAGCTCCCACCCCATTCCGCCACCACCAACTCCCACCCCACAGCCCACCTCCCGGCTCTCTCCCTCGCCCTCCCTCCCTCCCACAACGCCCCCCCCCCCCCCCCCCCCCCCCCCCCCCCCCCCCCCCCCCCCCCCCGACTCTCTCCCTCGCTCTCCCCCCCCCCCACAAACCCCCCCCCCCCAACCCCCCCCCCCCCCCCCCCCTTCCTGATTCTTCTTCTCCTTTATCATTCCCGTTTAATTTTCTCCTCCACAACCACCACCAACACCACACTCACCACACCACAATAACAGTCAACTTTGAGGAGCAGGAGGCGTGAAAAAAAGGCACAACACACTGGCATCCCCAACTATTTCGAAGTTAAACATCGGTAAAATTTTGAATTTTGTTATTACGCGGGTTTTTTTTTTTCGATTTTTGTTTGAATTTTTTTTAAGAAACCCACAGTGAGTACGATCCAAGCCTGTATATTTCAGATTTGATCGAACATTAGAGTCCGATTATTTTCCACAGTTCGGATATAAAAGTCTGATTGTTTGCCCCCTATTCGGATTTTAATATCTGAAATTGATTGTATTTAAAATTCAATCGGATTTTAATTTCAGAATGGCCCCGTAGTTGAATATTATGAAAGTTGAATTGTTAGGTCATTCAGAAATTAATATCCAAAATTGATTGTCTCATTCGGATTTTAATATCCAAATCTTTATACTTCATTTGGACATTACAGTCTGATTAGTTTCCTCTATTTCGATTAGCACCCTTTGGTTGTAGCCAGAGCCATAGCTTTTCTTTCAACCAATTTTTTAGGGCATCTTATCGTAAAAGCAAGCCATATCGATGAGCTTTGTAGTCTGTACACATGTTAATAAATTTGTAAGATGTAATATGCATGAACAATGCTTAACACATCCGTTAGCTCTTTATTATGCTTATAGAAATGCGATATGGCTTCACAACTATAACTCAATATCATGACACCCAGAAACACTTCCAATTTGTAGTACAATAACCTAGTGAAAAGTCTGTTTTGATTACACTCCTAGAAATAGTACCATTAACACAAATGCGAAGAAAACCCTTTCTTCAAATAATTAATTACTTTCGATTTTGACACCAAAGTCCAATTGGCTATGTTTTTTTGAAACGAGTGACCAAAGGTTGTTAATGTATTCAATTGGTAACTTGGTATACTAAAACCAAGTTACTACACCTTCATTAGTACAATACAACAGACTTTCAGAAACCTCCCGTAACTTCATTTCGGGAAAAGGAGCCACCAACTTTGATTGTTGCATATTTTAACATGTTAGCTCATTCAGAATTTAATATCCAAAACTTATTGTCTCATTCGGATTTTAATATCTAAATAATTGTATCCCATTTGGACATTACTGTCCGATTAATCCCCTCTATTTTGGTTATTAGAATCCGATTTAGTTATCTTTATTCAGAAATTAGTATCCGATCCTCCTATCTTTAATTCATGTGTTCTAACCATAGTTATCAAATATTGAATCAAATTGCATTGCGAGTTTACCCTTTTTCCCAATTATAAAAGTTGAATTGTTAGCTCATTCATGTGCTTTTATATTAGTCAAATATAAGAATGTGATTAACTTTCATTCATGTATAGATTCATATCGTTGCGTGAATCGTATGATTTTACAGCTATGGTTGAAATGTATTGTTTGCAATTTACAGGAAATGAAACGAGTTCCTCCTACTGTTTGTGCAAGGAAGAGGAAAGCTGAGCAAGCTTTAGGATCAGAAAGTAAACGACCCAAAACACGAGGACAAAGGCAGAGGGAAGAGGTTGGGATTGAGGAGGATGTCGTGGTTGAGCAACATCGGCAGGTATACTCTAGTACTAGTAGGAAAATAAATACTATAATATAATGGATATGTGCATGTAGATGTTAAGGATTTCTTATAAAAATGAAAGCTTATATAACATAATAAAGTTTTGCATGTGGTTTCTTATTAGTCAAATGCAATAAACCTTAATTCATGTATAGATTCGTATCGTTTTTGCGTGAATTATACGATTATGACAATTACGGATCTAAGGTATTGTTTGCAATGTACAGGTTATGAAACGAGTTCCTCCTACCAGTTCTGCAAGGAAGAGAAAGGCTGAGCAAGTTTTAGTTTCAGAAAGTAAACGAGGCAAAACAAGAGGACGAAAGCAGAGGCAAGAGGTTGAGGTACATCATGAGGTAGAAGAGGATGCGGAGGTTGACCAACATGCTCAGGTAGAGAGGGATTTGGAGGTTGAGGAGGATGAGCCACATGCTGATCCTCAGGAGGATGCGCCACTTCATAGTGTAAGGGAGGATGAGCCACATGCTAATGTAGAGGAGGATGAACCATATACTGAAATTCATGGGGATGAGCCACATGTTGATGTACAGGAGAATGTGCGTGAGTTTGATCAACAAGAGGACGAGGTACATGAAAGTTAAAATACGATTCTGTGTTTCTGACTTTGAAGTGGATAAATATATTTCACTCAACACTACTACTACTAGTCTACTATTTTCCATTTATGTTTCATTTAGAATTTCATTTATTAGACTAAACTATTGTTTGTAATATATACAGGAAATGACACAAGCTACAGGACGGGGGAGAGTACGAGGACGGGGGAGAGGACGGGGGAGAGGACGAGGGAGAGGGTGTCAGGCGAGGCAAGGGGAGGTAGACAATGAGGCAGTTGGTCCACAAGACCGGAGTTTGTTAGTGGATTTTATGAACCATGTTGCTGTTGATATTTGGAACGGCAGGGAGCGACCGTTGTTGAAACTGCACTCACACGGACGCAATTTAATGAAGTGGTCAATAGCGGAAGCAGATGAGAGGTTACTTACGAGGGTCAGAAGTTCAGGGTTGTTTCCACTTTCTCAGATTATTTCTTCATACTGCAACAAAGTATTACTATCTGCCTTTGTGGAGAGGTGGCATCTGGAGACAAATAGTTTTCATTTTCGATTTGGGGAGATGACTATTACACTGGATGACGTGCCTCAGCTTCTTGGCTTTCAAGTGGAGGGGTTAGCGATGCATGTAGTGGAGAAGACGAGGGAGGAGTGTTTGGCAATGGTACAAAGGTGTCTTGGTGTGACGGCGGACGTCGCAGAGAATAAAGTTACAACAAACAATCGCGTTGAGTTTGAATGGTTGAAGAACACTTTTAGTGAGGTGGCAGATGGGGCCTCGGAGGAAATGGTTGATTGTTGCGCACGGGCTTACTTGCTCTATCTCCTTGGCAGCACTCTATTTGTTGACAAGACTTGGACAACGGTTTCTGTTCAGTTCCTCACTCTTTTGGAGGACTTAGGACGGGTTCGCGACTATGCTTGGGGTGTAGGAGGGTTGGGCCATTTGTACAGACAACTTGGACAAGCAAGCAGACGTAATTGCAAGCAGCTGGGTGGCTACACGTCTTTGTTGGAGGTACATCGTACATCATTGATATTTTGTACATTAATTTTGTCACACCCCACCCCGGCCAACACTCAAATGACCAATACTACACCTTATCTAACAGAACCACTGATCGAATTCCAACTATAGTATTCTATAGGTTCAAAAGAATACTACAAGACCACCACCACTAGTAAGAAGACTTCTAGTACATCAATCTAGATATAAAATTTGCCCAAATTGGACTCCGAATGACTAAGATATGCTCAGTTGAAGTTACACATCTAAAACAGCAATCACAGTTTCAGCAGAACAGTATGTGATCGAATGCTCATTAAAAATCACACACTCAATCTTTTCCAATGATTCCAACATCAAAATATCACCAACTGATCACTGTTTAAGACTCATGAGACCCATGTCCACCCAACATGATTAAACTTGAGAAATTTCATGAAGAACACAGGCCAAAAGCTGTCCAGAATCCAGAACTCCCCAAAATCTGAAGTTTAATTCAGAAACTGCTATAATCTAGAAAGAATCACGACACAACCCATACATACTCAGAAAGATATGCGAGTCTAGTTTCAGAATCAAAAAACGGTACGTAAAACCGATACCCGAGCCAGAAGTTATGCCTGTTTTTCCAACACGTGTCTGTGCTGTCTGCACAGACACGAATCAGACACCAGTTCAGTCCACGAATTTTGTACGACAAAACACTTCGAGTTATTTTCTGAAAATTTAACACGATGCAATAGACTCACAGATGAACCTTCAGGATTTTTTTCAAGAATTTAGAAGATTTCTAGGTACCTTGAATAAATTCGTCAAAACAGGACAGATTATCAACCCATAACAGAACCCTAATAACTTGACTCAAACTTTGCTGAGCATACACGAAATTAAGCAAAAGGGACTGAAAATTACGTACTGAATTAAGGTTCAATCACTCTTCTTCCTCTTCTTTCCACCGTCCCTCTCCCTCTCTCTCTCTCTCTCTCTCTCTCTCTCTCTCACGTAGAAGAACCCTCTCCTGATGGTTTCCTCTCTTTTTTTCTTTTGTTTTAAAAGACACACACACACACAACACCTCAGCACACACACGGCACACATGCACCATTCTTTTAAAAAAAAAATGCACTTTAGCCTTTAAGTTATTAACTATAACATTTAAGCACCTTAATTAAAAAGGATGTTACAAATTTGGATTGGACATGGAACATTCAACTATGAGTGAGACTTGGATACGGACACGGACACGACACCGTGTTTGACATGGACACGGGACATGGACAACTATGGGTGAGACGGCAATGTGGACATCGACACGACACCGTGTCCAACACGGATACGGACATGAGACATTAACAACTATGAGTGACTTCCATACGGACATGACACCGTGTTTGACACGGACACGGGACATTGACAATTATGAGTAAGACTTGGATACGGACTCCGACACATTCATAACTGTGATGTATTCTTATTCCATGTAATCATTAGTAATTATATGTATTATCTCTAATAAAATGCAGGCATGGATTCGGGAGCATTTTCCTATGTTTCGACACGCTAGGGACCCAGCTTACACGGAGGACCTACCACTGGCAGCACGTTGGTTGTCGCGTCGGGAGACTACCATGGAGACCACTTACCACTACCGTGGGATGTTAGACGATTTACGTCCTACTGAGGTTAGTGGAAAGCTTAAGTATGTTTTGAGTCGGATACTTATTTTTAAAAATAATATTATGTTTCGTAACGGGGTTTTTTTTTTTTTTTGCAGGTTGTATTTGACCCGTACAGAAATCGGAGGCAAGTAGTTGCAGATGTTGTTTTTTACACGGGCTGCATCCGTGCCATGAGTGTCCTTGAGCCGTACTTACCGGATAGAGTATTGAGGCAGTTCGGCATGGTACAGTTGGTCCCTGGGCCTCCTTTAGTCCCGTTGCGAGGTAGTAGAGGCGCTAATAGTCATTCGTACAGTGTGGTCTACGCGTACACAGATGGTCAATGGGAAAATTGGCGCGATCATGTCATAAATGCGGATAAACGAGTTGCAATTCAGCCTGGAGTCCCGTGGGAGTCACACCCTGACTACCTTGGTTTCTGACAGTTTCCCACTTCAGGGTCTCACCCCGTCCCGTAGAGGTGCCGTATACCGAGAGTGCGGAAGAGCGTAATGTAGCAGCTTTGGCCATTTTGGACAGTGTTTTGGGTGGGACTAGGGCTATGACTTCAACTTCCCCGTATGAACTACGACAAGCACTTGTTGAAGTGCAGAGGACTTTGAGAGGACCCGAGGCTGCTGAAGCGAGCATAGCAGGCCCTAGTTCGGATCGCTACTCGAGTCATTACACTAGGTGCGGGCGCCGTGACCATACTTGAGACTTGGTGTTTTATGACTTGTTTTTTGACGATCTTTTGGGCCTTGTATTTATTTTGGACACTTTAAGGCCATGGTTTATGGACTACTTTCCGTCGTGGAATGACTTTTGTTTTATTGTGGATAACTATTAGGATATTTGTGATAATTGGATACCGTTAAAATTTGAATGCAAAGTAGGGCACAAAAAATGTTTTCGTGTACATAGGAAAAATTGTTTCAAAAAAAATCTCACCGTGTCCGTGGTAAAATGATTTGTGTGATCTTCAAAACAAGCTGATGAATCATCCATCCTACAATGATTTTGGATGGGTTGTTTCCTTATTGATGGAGACTTGGTAAGGAATGATGCACTTATAGTACTTCGTAGAAGTGGTTAAGAAAAATTTTGATAGAGACTTGATAAGGAATGACGAAGGATAGTAGAATTGACCATGCACGGGTTATGATCATGAAAATTTTCTCCAATACCTCAAATTTTCTCTAGAAAACCCGTTGCATTATTTCACCGAATCTCATGTCAGAAAAATCTGTACACAAAATCCATTGTCTTATTTGACAAAATCTCTGGTGTCATTTAATAGTCCTGTCAGCACGTATTTCGAGAAATAAATTTGACGAAGAACTACATCCCATTTTCACCAAAAATAAACAAGGGAGTTATTTTTCAAATTTTCCTTTTAATATCCATACTCTTTTTCGTCCATTACAGCCTATTCATTCAGAGAAAATTCATTTCGGAAATAAATATCCGAAATATATTAGAAGTTTTAGACTTTAATTTCTGATTTATATACCAATAATTGGATTTTAATTTCCGAACAACATGAGAACTATCAGATATATAATAACACGTATCAGACACTAATGTTCGAACTGGATCAATAATTCGGAAACAAATATCCGAAAGTTATACACTTGTTCGGACTTTAATATCTGATTTGTATAACCTTAATTGGATTCTAATTTCCGAACGTAATGGAAACTACGAGATAGCTGGATGCCTTCTGATACTAATGTTCGAATTGGATCAATAATTTCGGAAACAAATATCCGAAAGTTATACATACGTTCAGACTTTAATCTGATTTCCAGACCTTTAATTGGATTCTAATTTCCGAACAGAATGGAAATTATGAGATAGCATTCTTGTTTCGAACAAAATGTCACAGACTTGACAACTATGAGTTTTCAAATAGAAATACAATATAAGAGTTTCCTTGATGATCCGAAAACTACAAGCAAAATATATCCTCCAATTTTCATAACATTAGAACACATTATATAATACAACACATTAAATCGTTTCTCAATCTAAAAATGGCTAATTGACATGGATGACCTCCTTTGTTGCTACGTCAACGCCGATGATCTCATTGAACTTCTGAATGGCCACAACATGTGCTGCATCCCAATTTTTTGCGATAGAAAGATGATGTCTTTTCCAATTGCAAGCTATTGGCGGCATAGGGGAACCTTTTTTTAGGAATACCTGTCAAATTGCATTAGGTACTTATAAAAGATAAATTAAGTTGGACTTAAGGAGCAGAATTCATTATATAGATGACAACAAATCATTTACGAAAATAATACCTGCACAAAGTGTCCGCCGTCAACAAACCCGATAGCAATAACCTTTCGTTTCATGGAGGGTAAAGGTTTCGATTGAAGGGGGAGGAATGTAAGACATTGAACATTTGATAAATGGATAAGGACACAATTATAAGCAGATGCTATGATGTGACCCATGTCTGGCATTGTCATCCAACGTTCCTGGGGCGTCGGACTTTCATACCATGACAAGATGTGAAGTAATTCTCTAGCCCTCTGGCTCCCCCCCACCACTTGTTCGTAGAGGTGTAAATGTGTTTCCAACTCTTTCAGCAAATCACTTCTTACCATTAACCACTCATGAACATTGCCTTTCATGAAGCCCGACACTGCCCGAAACCCACAATTCCCATCATCTTCAACATCCTTGACTGATTCAATGTAAGGTCTTATTGCTTCCGGGAACTGATTGATGAAGGGGCATATAATAAGTTGTGCTGGAACTTTTGCTTTCCCTTTCAAATTGCGCCGCGGTTTTTCTTTGACGGCCTTAGGGGTTTGAAGGGAGGCTAGAACATGCTCAAACTCCGAAGGATCCCTACGTGTCGAATTTTGTTCTTTGGCTGCATTTTTTTCTTTCATTGACTTCCGACCGCGTGGTTGTGCATTCACTTTGGGCTCAAGGAGAGTACTGGTTTTCGGATGAGCAAGCGCTTGCATCTTCTTAACATAATTGAGCTTTACATCATATTGATCTTCATTCAAGAATTTGTTGTAAAAACAATCAAAGTGAGCCAAAAGCGTCTCCTCCATCGAACCCTCATTTTGGGGTGCAAGCAAAGAAAGCCTTTTCCAATGGTCGTGGATCAACTCAATCGGTAGAGGGATATTTGCCATCTTGTAAGGAGCAATCTCATGAGCACAAGGTAAGCCATGGGTGTGCCTCAAAGAACACTCGCACTGACGCTTTGATTCCACAAACCATTCGACTTGATGGGATGCCGCTAAAACAAGTGTCATGGCATTCGACGAAACAACTCCCCTTAGCCTATCAAATAGAGTCGTCCTAAACTCATGTTGCACAGAATTAAGGCTCTTCTCAAACGAAGCTTTGATTTCAGTAACTTGTAACAGCATCAATCTGTGAATCTTCTCCCATATAGTATCAAAATTGCATTGCGAGTTTTCAAGATGATTTTTTAGCTGCGAATGTGAACTCTCCGCCCTATGAATAAATATGGCAAGATATTAACCGTAGCAAACAACATGAATATATGAAAATTTGTCTAAAACGGGTGAATAACATGAATATTAAGGAAAATGCCAAAGTTGTGAATGAAGCGTTACCTATTACTTGTTAGGTTTCCGAAATGCATGATTTTGTCCGTCCAAGTTCCTACAAACCTCTCTTTGTAGGGTACCAACCAATTTTTCTCGACGTATTCAAGTGCTGCAGGAACCATTTCAAAATTACGCTTCAAAACACAAAGACGCTCCTCATATTGTGAAACACTCGATGAAAGGACGACTAGGCGCCAACTGCAAATAAACTCCTCCCACATCTTGTCATCAAACATCTTTCTACACTTGGCTAATACGTTCTTGCCAATATGCCACCTACATAGGAGATTGGTAGTATGAGGGAAAACATTTGTGATGGCATTCATAAGCGCCAACTCTCTATCCGTGACTATAATGGACGGAAGCGCGTTGGGATCCATCATCTCTTTTAGCTTTTCCAAGACGCAAGTGTAGTTTTCCGTTTTTCACACTCCATGAAAGCAAACGCTGCACAAAAAGTCATCTCCGTCGATGTTACACCAACAATTTGAAGCAAAGGAAATTTGTACTTATTTGTCTTGTATGTGCAATCCATCATTAACACGTGGGGAAAAGCACGTAACATCTCCCCGGCAGATGGGGGAGACCAAAACAATTCCGTGACATTCTCAGTCTCGTTCCCACGGGTCCAATGATCGTAGCGGTATTTTTCTAGCCGATCCAACAAATGTTGCATTTGAGTTTTTCCAGCTTTTTCTATCACTCGATACTTTTGTCGTACATTGTACACGGTTTTGATAGACGTTATGTTCTCAGGATCTTGAACCTTCAAATGTGTTAGGATTTCTCTGGGTTTCACCAAAGCGACTGACAAATCAACCACCGTGCTAGTCTGCTCTGCCGACAACCTCCCGGCATAAGAATGACCCTCCAAGTAAACCGCTGGAGGATGGTTATGGGTGCCATTGTGGACAGAGACAGTCCAACCATCATTACCCTTTACAGCTTTCAATTCAAATGGGCATTCACATTTTTTTGTGCCCGTGGACCGCACTCTCTTCTTCACAGCTACCTCCTTTCCATCAACTTTCTTCACAAATGGCCTATACTTACCACTCCTTTCACATGAAAACCTCATCCTAGGTGTGCGATTCTTAATACATTTCTCAGAACCCATAATCACAATGATAAACCCGTGTTGTTTACCAGTGCATCTTATCCAATCTACCAACGCTTCATCGGATGGAAAAACCTACACACACATAACAAAAAAAATTATAGTCCATAATATAAGATTGCATAACATAAATACTCTATGAAAAAAACACTCACCGTCTCTGTTGTAAAATGCTCCGTATAATCGTATGGAGGACAAGTCGAAGTAGGTATAGTCGATGGCCCTACAAAACTCCAAAGTGTTGAAGTGTCACCCTGTAACACTCAAAGACAAACTAGGTAAGTGTATGATTCTCTGCAGTTTTGTTCAGATATTAATATCTGAAAACTGGCACTAAATTCGGATATAAGAGTCCAACAAAGTTGACACTATTCGGATATTAATATCCAAATAGTTGTACATAATTCCGACATTAGAGTCCGAAAAGTTAGTAAAGTTTTGGTAATGTGTATCAAACTGTAAGTGCAGGATTCTCTACAGTTTAATTCAGATATTATTATCTGAAAACTGACACTAAATTCGGATATAAAAGTCCAACAATGTTGAATTATTCGGATATTAATATCCAAATAGTTGTACATAATTCAGATATTAGAGTCTGAAAAGTTAGTAAGGTTTTGGGACTGCGTGTCCAACTGTGTCGGGCCAGAACTGAAATTGAAAATGGAGAGCTTCTGAAATTGAAAATGGAGGGCGGGCTTACCTCTTGCTGTGATTTTTGCTCCGTCACTGCAACATCTGTGACATGTTTCTCAACATCCATTGTGTGATCTTTCGACTCCAAATCGTGGTGTATTGTTGGGTCAACTATTTCTTGTTTATCAATGGAGGGAGAGGAAGCAATTGAGGTTTCCATTGATAATGTAGGAGGAAGAGGAAAGGAGGAAGATAGACAGAGTTGGCTGCTGGTGGGAGGGGACTGGTGGTGGGTGATGGCAGCTGGGTAGGGATGAAAATGGAGGAGTTTGAATGGGGGAGGGAAGAGACCGTCTGGGGAAGGAGGGAGGGAAGTCAGGAGATGATTTTGTGGTTGTATGTAGGGTGTTATGTTATATTCTTAAAGGGCAAAATGGTCAAATAACATGAGGTTTTAGGGGTATCATGGTCAAATTGCATGAGGGCATTTTTGTCCGAAATTGGTAAAAGTTTTAATTGGCTGCGAGTAGCACGAACTGGGCTGCAAATAGCGGCCACCAAAAAGAGCTTACATTGGAATAACCGAACTTAACAACCTTTTAACAACTCATTAAATTTTGGTCGTTGGATAATCAAAAGTAGGAACATTTTGTCAATAACCAAATTTAATTGTCCCTATTTTTTCTCAATTAATTACATCATGATTCTACAAAAACTCTCTTCCATGTTCAACATGTTTCTATGAAAAATACTTTTAAATTTTTATTTTTTTTTGCAAAAACTGTTTTTCCCAAAACTTTTTTTTTGCAAAAACAATTTATTTCATAGCATTTTTTTAATTAAATTTTTTTTTTCAAAAACTCTTGTAACTTTTTTTTTCAAAATCCTTTTATTCAGAAACTAGTTTTTTAAAAACTTATTCCCAAAAATAGTTTTTTTAAAATCAAAGTTTTCAAAAAGCTATTTTCTCTTTTTCTAATAACCTGTTTTTATTAGCTTGAAAACTCTTTTAAAAAAACTATTTTCTATGTCACAATTTTTAGATTTTTATAAGTTGGAAAGGTAACGTGACAAATTTTGGTTATTCAAATTTGATTGTACCATTGTGGATTTTTACATTGCTAACTTTAGCAATCCCTTAAATGAATAAATAAAAGATGATTTGACAATTTTTGGTTATTCCACTGCGGATGCTCTAATAAGTGGATTTGGAATTGGATTTTTTTTCCATCCATATTTTGAACCAAAAAGGCATTAACTAGTGTTGTCTTAATCTGTTTTGAATTGGGAAGGGAATATATGCGACAAGTTGTCCTGTAGAAATCTATTGCAATGAAATTACGGTTATAGAAGAATATCGCATGTCCTAGAGATGGGCTGTGTTTGCTCCTGATGGACTCGACTGTTATATATGCTGATTTTTTTTTTTTTTGAATATGGTTATATATGCTGATTACTATGTGTCTTTCTTGGTGTTATGGTTCACCTGTTATAGTGATACACATTTTTGTAAGGACAACTAGCTAAAGTATTTGGTTTTGTTAGCAAATAATGCGTGTAATATAAAATACTTGCTGCGGATTACACAAATATAACGAATCGAAGACTTGTCTTACGAGCCCTAGCAATACGCACACCCTGCATAAAGAAATATTAGAGAAGCTTCTCGCAGGTGGAGAGACTACTAGTGTAACGCCCCTAATTTTGGAAACGTTAAATAGACAATTTTATTGAAAACTTAAATAGAGTCTGGCTCATTATTACATCATAAATCCCATAAGAGTACTTTGATTACACAAAGGAAAGGAAACTAAGGTTCTTATCTATAGCTTTGTCTGCTCCTTCATTCTTGCCAGCTCTTTGGCTCCGAAAGCCTCTAAGGTGTACAACTCACCATGATCATCTACAAGAATTGACACATTATAACGGTATCGCCACCAATAGAATATGTCAGGGTCACCAAAGGTAACAACATGAGCTACAGGAGTTCAATAGAATAATCCATATCCATTAACCCATAACTTACAAGCAATAAGGCATAAGGTTAACGATTTCCACATAGTACATGCATATCTAACAAGACAGTAACAATGACACATCTACATTCACTAGTCAAACTAACGTTGGTGTCCATGATTTTCTGAGTTTCTCCTACGCGACTCATCGTAGACCATGTCTTGTTTTCATTTACCAAATCAACATTTCCAAAGCATTTTTTAACACACCCAACCTCGGTGCCTCCGTTTCGGTCTCCCGAGTATTCTCACAATAGTTCCACCGCACCGGGTTTCCTTTAGCACACAAAAAAAAATTTTGAATTTGGCATTGGCTCCTCTCCATGGATAACCAATCCACAATTCAAAACCCTCGGTTCCGCCGCTCCGGGTTCCCGAGTATCCTCACAATGGTTCTGCTGCTCCGGGTTCCCATGTGGATTTTCGAAAATCATTAAACCAATTGTGATGGCTCCTCTCCGTGGATAACCAAACCACAATTCATCCCTCGGTTCCGCCGCTCTGTGTTCCCGAGTATACCACAACGGTTTCGCTGCTCCGGGTTCCCATTTGTTTTCCGAAAATACTTTACACACGCACTCCTCACAATGGGCTACCAAGCGTGGCCACATTGCAGTTTTCAAAGCATTTCTCTTTTGCAAATCACATCATTCCATTAACCACACCCTAGGTGTCATGTTTCTACTTACTCGATTTTTGTGTATCGTTTTCAAGCAATGACTCTGCGATAGGACTTTTGTAATGACCTTGATTTTTGGTAAATAAAAATTTCGTTAAATATTTGAATTTTATTTTAATTACTTGGATTGCTATTAAAATTCATTTTTTAATTTTAATAATCCGTCATAATTACATTTTAGTCCTTAAAATTTTTATTTCTTGACTAGAAACCCTAATGGGCAAATGGAGTGGATTATAACTGATTAGTTGGAGGAACCAGACTACCATTTCTCCCAGTTACACTTCCCTATCCATAGATAGACCTTTTTGACCATCTTTGTGCCTTATGAACCCCTCAAAACCCCAATTAAACCCTTGAACCCTATGTAGTAATCATTTTATTCCCTTGTTAAGTCATTTCAAACCCTAATATTCCTTTGTCCATTTGGACAATAAATGTTAGGGAAAATATTATCTCTTGGACAATAGATTCCCATGACTAGTCATTTCAAACATTAATTATCACTAATATTCTTTTTTCCATTGGACGATAAATGTTAGGGAAAATACTACCCATTGGGTAATAGACTTGCCAATGAATGTGTATGCTTGACAAGACTAGTCATAACAAAGGAAGTAATCATTTTATTCCCATAACAAGCCATGTCAAACCCTAATTATCACCAATATTCATTTACCTTTTGCTCCATAAATGCTAGGGAAATTTTTGACCATTGGTTAATAACATTTAAGTTGCCAATGAAGCCTTGATTTGACAGTACAAAATCATAGGCCAAAGAAGCCATCATTTTGCTTCCAAAAGAAGTGGAATTAGCCGTACCATGCATCCAACCTTAAGAATTAGAGCCCTATACCAAAATTGCCCACCAAAGTTACTTTCTTAGATTCACCAAGTACATATATGCTCATATATAGGCATTTATACCACATAGCCTAAGACAAACATGCCTATGTAACCTTATATGCACTTTCTAGGAAAATATTACCCATGAGACAATGTTCTTGTCATTGAAAGTCTTAGCACAATCATCTTCTCTTCCAAAGACCTGTTAGGACTACATAGTACTTTAGGTGTACTTATGTTCATACACATAAGGATATATATATATATATGTATATGTATATATACACACACATTGAACTAGAGAGTGAGAAAGAGAAAAAGAGAGAGAGAGAAAAAGCCGAGAGGGAGAGAGAGAGGGGAGGCTGAGAGAGGGAGGGAGGGAGTGTGGTGTGTGCATGTGACTTTGTTCACTCTCACAAGTCACCTTTTAGCCTTACGCCTATTTGACAACCCAATTATGGGTATTTTTTAACACAATCCTAGCCATTATTATGTTCTTTCTTGCAAGCAACATCAACCTAGGACAAGACTAGTTAAAAACCCTTCATGATGACCTAGATGTTGAACCTAAAATTGGATGACAAGACATGACATGATTAAAGGCTTGATTTGACGAAACAATGGAACAAAATCCATGGGAAAGGAGAGAGAGGGGGGGAGGGGGGGGGGGGGGGCGCGGCCATATGGAGGGAAAGAGAGCCCAAACTTTGGCTATAAATAGCACCCCATCCTTGCCATTCAACTCACACCTTCACCTAGAAACTTTTCTCTCTAGAAAATATAGTGTTCGTACTTGTTTCTTGCTTATTCTTCCTTGTTCTTGAGTTCTTTCCAAGTTCTTCAAGGTACCCATCCAGGGCCGCCACTAAACCACCACTCGACCACCCTCTCGATCCAAAAAAAGTTCAGTAGTTTAGTCACGATCTAGTTTCGAGAGAAACCTTTCTCTTTCGAAGCTACCGGAAGGTTACCGTAGGAAGTCACTCCGCCAGATCATCAACTCATTCTCCGTAGCCGTCCTACCGCCAAGAAGAACAGTAGATTTTCCCTTACTCACTAATTCTAAGCATAAAAGTTGTATGCTCATGTAGAATCTTCTTATTCTCTATCTCTAAGTACAAGTAGAATCCCTTGCTCACTAAGTCCACGTATAGCATAGAATCGAATGTTGGAAAGTAGAATCCCTTGTCCTTAACTCGATGTATAGCATAGAACCGTATGTTGGAAAGTAGAATATCTCTACTTACTTACTCTAAGTATACGTTAAAATCTCCTTATTTAAACTCTAAATATAAATGTATGATGCTTGTATGTTGAGAAATGTATGAGAAACTTGAAAGTTGTTTTTCCTAAAAAGATGAAAAGGAAGGGGAGTATGTTGAATATATCTACTTTATTTTCCTGAAAAACATATGTTGTTATAAACTTCCAAAAAAGAAAGAACAAGTTCGGAAAGATAATAATTTAATGTTTGATTGTAAGTATTTGTATTTTGATCTTTAGAATGGTTATGAGAACGTATACATGTTTACTATGATTTCTTGCATTACTTGTAGTTGTGTGATAAAGCATAAGTGGTCTCCACTCCAAGGGCATCCGTACATGTGGCAATATGTTTTCAGTTTGTGACTTGAGCATGTTAAAGTAATATAGAGTTGGATGATCTTGCTAGTTTAGTTTCAAGATTTCAATATATGAATTATGATTTAGTAAGTCAAAAGTCCTATTGCGGAGTCATTGCATGAAAGTAAGACACAGAAATCAAGAATGTAGAAACATGGCACCTAGGTGTGGTTAAAGGAAAAATGTGCTTCGAGAGTCAAAATATTTTTGAAACTACATTGTGGCCAGACGTGGTAGCCCAATGTGAGTAGCGTGTGTGTGTGTGTGCCAATGGGAACCCAGAGCGGCGGAACCATTTTGAGGATACTCGGGATCCTGGAGCGGCGGAACTGAGGTTGGGTGTGTTAAAGAGATTTTGAAAATGTTGATTTGGTAAAAGAAAAAGGTGACACGGTCTACGATGAGTCGCGTAGGAGAAACACAGAATTCATGGACACCAATGTTACTAGATTAACGAATGCGAATGTGTCATTGTTCACTAATTTGTTAAGTGTACATGCACAATGTGGAAAACCGTTAACATTACGATCTAATGTTTGTAAGTTATGGGTCAGTGGGTATGGATTATTCTATTGAGCTCCTGTAGCTCATGGGGTTACCTCTGGTAACCCTGACATATTATACTGGTGGCGACGCTGGTATAATGTGTCAGACCTTGTAGATGATAAGGGTGAGTTGTTCACCTTGGACGTCTTAGGAGCGGAAGAGCTGACTAGGATGGAGGAGCATGCGGAGCTATAGTTAAGAACCCTAGTTTTCCCACCCTTGTGTAATGAAAGTACTCTTATGAGAGATTATGATGTAATAATGAGCATGACTCTACTTAGGTTTTCAATAAAAATGTCTATTTGACGTTCCCAAAATTAGGGGCGCTACAGGAGCTATAGTTAGGAACCTTAGTTTCCCTCCCGTGTGTAATAAACGTACACTTATAAGAGTTATGATGTAATAATGAGCCAGACTCTATTTAAGTTTTCAATAAAAAATGCCTATTTAACGTTTCCAAAATTAGGGGTGTTACAACTTGGTATCAGAGCTCTAGGTTCAAAACCTCAGCCATGGGTAGAATGGGTAGACCATAAGAGAGTTTGGCCATTGCACAAATGTGAATTAAGTTTACCGTCCCAAATTGGGTGGGATTCTGATAAAAACAATCATCGGATTGAAGCAAGGTGTGGAAATTGACAGTACTACCGAGCCGGAAATTCCCGAACAATTGGATGATGACTTAAATCAAGAAGCGAATGTGGAACCTACAAGGTCGCCCGTGTGTTCATAAAACTCTATCTTAAAATGTTCCTAATTGAGGTTTAAAATTTTTCCTTGTATATTAACCACTTGGATCACCTAGTCGACCTGTTGGCCGAAGCTCGTCAACTCAAAAGCACCATAGAATCTGTGACAACTCAACTAGTGGAAAATCCTGACTTCATTGCTGGTGTACTCACCGAAAAACAAGATTTTATGAGGGTGCAGCAAAATACCCCTATTCCCGTGGAAGAGGACCCTTGGTTTCCTGAAATATTCCCAATCCTGTATGCCTTCAATGGATTCTTTGGAGCCTTACCCCCGATGGAGAACTTTGAGGTTGGAGTGAAGGAGGAAGAATTCAATGGTGATAAGGACACCAATGAGGCAACCAAGGAGGAAAACCTGTTAAGTGAAGAGAATCTCAAGGAGGGCAAGACCCCAAAAGCTAAGGAAGCCAATTTGGCATATCTTAGATAAAGCTAGTAACAACTGTAATCCTTCGGGATGTAGGTTGTTGGAAAAATTAGGATCACTGCTGTCTGTTTAACAATTCCCTAAGTTGTACTCTTCCTATGTTGACAATAAAACGCTTATTTCAGTTACTACTTATTCTTATAAGTTCCTAGATCACTATTTATGTACACGCTTATCCTTATCCCTACTTGCCATTGTAATAGAACTCTATGCTTATGATTGCAATTTTTTGGCTTATCTATAAAAAGTTTGCTTTTCTTAAAAGAGTACTGTTGCATACTACATGATAAATTGCTTTTAACCTAGAAAGATACACCATTTGCAAAAGTAAAATTGATTAAGTAGACTCAAACCCCCTTTCAAAATTTTAGATGGTGAACCGACGTAGCGGACTAGGATACGAAAACAAAGAATCCTCTAACACGAACTCTGACCTAGCCCAAATCATGCAAGCGTTCATCATCACCCTGAAGGCTAACTGCCAAAACCAAAACCTCGACGACGGACCTATGACCCGAACCCGAGCAATGAACGAGTTCTGCAAATGCCGACCCCCGACCTTCCACGAAGACACCAACCCTATCGTGGCCGAGACATGGTTGAACAAAGTCAAAATGATCCTCAGAACCTTGGGAATTACCGATGATGGAGATCGAGTGGCTCTAGCTACTTACCAGTTGAAGGGAGAAGCGGACTAGGATACGAAAACAAAGAATCCTCTAACACGAACCCCGACCTAGCCCAAATCATGCAAGCGTTCATCATCACCCTAAAGGCTAACTGCCAAAACCAAAACGTCGATGACGGACCTATGACCCGAACCCGAGCAATGAACGAGTTCTGCAAATGCCGACCCCCGACCTTCCACGAAGACACCAACCCTATCGTGGCCGAGACATGGTTGAACAAAGTCAAAATGATCCTCAGAACCTTGGGAATTACCGATGATGGAGATCGAGTGGCTCTAGCTACTTACTAGTTGAAGGGAGAAGCTCGCTACTAGTGGGACCTGATGGAGGCAACCCATGCCATTACCACCATGACCTTCGCCGAGTTCGAGACCCTATTTCTCGACAAGTACTTTCCCACGCCCCTTTGTCTGTCCAAGGAACAGGAGTTCCTGAACCTAAAACAAGGGATGATGACTGTTACTCAGTATGCAGCCAAGTATGAGAAACTGTCCCGTTATGCCTTAGCCTCCATACCAATCGAGGACAAAAAGGCAAGAAGGTTTGAATGGGGACTGGCAATTGCTCGAAGAGCTGTGGTGGCTCAAGCCTTTACCACCTATGCCGAAGTTGTGAAGTGTGCTCTCCGGCTAGAAGCTGAGGAGTCTGACTTCAAAACCCGGTGGAGGAAGGCAAATAATAGCACCGGTGGACCAATCCGAACCCAACTACTCAACGACAACCGGGGACCCTACCCTACCAAACCCTTCATCCCGTCTCAGAACCATCAACCTTGGAAGACTGCTGCACCAGGACGTGGCAAACTACGGAGAGGCAGCCAGAACATAGCGACAGTTTAGTGCTACAACTGTTAGGCCATGGGTCACATCAAACGCGACTACCCCCAACTTCAAGGAGGAAGGAATGGAAGTTTTGGAAATTAGGAAGCTCAGCAAGCTAGACAGGCCGGATTTGTGAAGCAAAACCCTGTAGACCCACCATAGCAGCAGAATGGGCAAAACAAGGGAAAGCAGCCCATGGGAACCCAGCAAGGCACTGGAAGACGTATCTTTGCGCTGCAGACTGAGGAACAAGAGCAGGATCTTGTTGTGATCCAAGGTACGCTACTATTGTAGTATCTGCGTGCAAGCTTTGTTTGATTCTAGAGCATCGCATTTATTTATGCCTGCCGCCTGTGTAACTGCACTAACACTAGAAACAGAACCCCTAAGAACGAGTATGAAAGTAACGTCACCATTGAAGGGGAGTATAACTATTAATCTAGTGTGTAGAGAGTGCGAACTAGAAATAGCCAACCTGCGTTTGGCCTACGATCTTAGAGTGATCGACATGGCGGGTTTCGACGAAACTCCAGGGATAGACTGGCTATCAGCACATCTAGCGGTCATAGACTGCGATCAAAAGATGGTGACCGCAGATACCCCCGAAAGGGACTCGTTTCCAATTTAAGGGGGATAGTCAGACGGTGAGCTCGACGATGAGAAGATCTAGGTGGCGGAATCAACGGTTTGGATGGCTAGCTAGCCTCCAGTTGGGAGAAGCCAATAGGATGGAAGTTGGATTAACACACATCGTGTGCGAGTACGCCGATGTTTTTCCTGAAGAACTTCCTGGCTTACCACCCAAGAGAGAGATAGACTTCTCTATAGAACTCCAACCAGGGACAACACCAAATGGTCCTTGCGGAACTAAAGAAGCTCAAGACCCAATTGTAAGAGTCGTTGGACAAAGGGTTTATCAGGCCAAATACGTCACCAGGGGGAGCGCCTGCACTATTCATGAAGAAGAAAGAAGGGACATGCTAAGGAAACATTTGTGGGATACGGGTCCACATGATGATTTGGTAGAAGTTTTGCATTGGCTTTTACAGTGGAAACTCTGTCAAATGCCTACAATGAGGTAAATTGTTCGACGGCTGAAGCAACCTCAACCTCATCTTGTTAAGCAAGTGATAAGGTAGTGTTGATGAATAGAATACATGGAGTACCTAGCTCGATAGTGTCTGACAGAGATTCTTGTTTCGTGTCACACTTCTGAAAAGGATTACAGAAGGCATTAGGAACAGACATAAGGCTTAGTACGGCCTTCCACTCATGGTCAGATGGACAAATGAAGAGGACAGTGTAGATACTGGGAAGACATCACCCTTAGCAAAGACGTGACATACGAAGAAGAACCAATAGAGATTCAAGACAAAAGTGAGCAGATAATCCGAAACAAGACGACCAAACTAGTGTGAGTTTTGTGGAAGCACTGTGGATCCAAAGAGACCACGTGGGAGGGAGGAAACCATGAGAGCAAATTATCCCCACCTGTTCGAATCCAAGCGTACACCCAATTTCGAGGACGAAATTATTTTAAGGGGGATAGGTTGTAACGACCTTGATTTTTGGTAAATAAAAATTTCGTTAAATAATTGAATTTTATTTTAATTACTTGGATTGCTTTTAAAATTCATTTTTAATTTTTAACAATCCGTCATAATTAGATTTAAGTCCTTAAAAATTTTATTTCCTGACTAGAAACCCTAATTGGCAAATGGAGTGAATTCTAACCAATTAGTTGGAGGAACCAGACTACCATTTCTCCTAGTTACACTTTCCTAATTCTAGATGGCCTTTTTGACCATCTTTGAGTCTTATGAACCCCTCCAAACCCTAATTAAACCCTTGAACCCTATGTAGTAATCATTTTATTCCCTTGTTAAGTCATTTCAAACCCTAATAATCCATTGTCCATTGGACAATAAATGTTAAGGAAAATATTATCTCTTGGACAATAGATTCCCATGACTAGTCATTTCAAACCTTAATTATCACAAATATTCTTTTGTCTATTGGACAATAAATGTTAGGAAAAATATAACCATTGGGTAATAGACTTGCCAATGAATGTATATGCTTGACAAGAGTAGTCATACCAAAGGAAGTAATCATTTTATTACCATAACAAGCCATGTCAAACCCTAATTATCACCAATATTCCTTTACCCTTTGGTCCATAAATGCTAGGGAAATTTTTGACCATTATTTAGTAACATTTATGTTGCCAATGAAGCCTTGATTTGACAATACAAAATCATGGGCCAAAGAAGCCATCATTTTCCTTCCCAAAGAAGTGGAATTAGCCTTACCATGCATGCAACCCTAAGAATTAGAGCCCTATACCGAAATTGCCCACCAAAGTTACTTTCTTGGATTCACCAAGTACATATATGCTTATATATAGGCAGTTATACCTCATAGCCAAAGACAAACATGCCTATATAACCTTATATGCACTTTCTAGGAAAATATTACCCATGAGACAATGTTCTTGTCATTGAAAACCTTAGCACAATCATCTCTTCTTCCATAGACCTATTAGGACTACATAGTACTTTAGGTGTACTTATGTTCATACACATAAGGATATATATATATATATAACACCACACACACACACACACATTGAAATAGAGAGAGAGAAAGAAAGAGAGAGAGAGAGAGAGAGAGAGAGAGAAAGAGAGAGAGAGAAAGCCGAGAGGGAGAGAGAGAGGGGAGGCTGAGAGAGAGAGGGATGGAGTGGTGTGTGCATGTGACTTTGTTCACTCTCACAACTCACCTTTTTGCCTTACACCTATTTGACAACCCAATTATAGGCATTTTTTAACACAATCCTAGCCATTATTATGTTCTTTCTTGCAAGCAACATCAACCTAGCACAAGACTAGTCAAAAACCCATCATGATGACCTAGATTTGAACCTAAAATTGGATGACAAGACGTGACATGTTTAAAGGCTTGATTTCACCAAATGGAACAAAATCCATGGGAAAGGAGAGAGAGAGGGGGCCGGCCATATGGAGGGAAAGAGAGCCCAAACTTTGGCTATAAATAGCACCCCATCCTTGCCATTCAACTCACCCCTTCACCTAGCAACTTCTCTCTCTAGAAAATATAGTGTTCTTACTTGTTTCTTGCTTATTCTTCCTTTTTCTTGAGTTCTTTCCAAGTTCTTCAAGAAACCCATCCAAGACGCCACTAAACCACCACTCGACCACCCTCTCGATCCAAAAAAAGTTTAGTAGTTTAGTCACGATCTAGTTTCGAGAGAAACCTTTCTCTTTCGAAGCTACCGGAAGGTTACCATCGGAAGTCACTCCGCCCAATCGTCAACTCATTCTCCGTAGCCATCCTACCGCCAAGAAGAACTGTAGATTTTCCCTTACTCACAAATTCTAAGTATAAAAGTTGTATGATCATGTAGAATCTTCTTATCCTCTATCTCTAAATACAAGTAGAATCCCTTGCTCACTAACTCCACGTATAGCATAGAATCCATTGTCCTTGACTCAACGTATAGCATAGAACCGTATGTTGGAAAGTAGAATATCGCTAATTACTTACTCTAAGTATACGTTAAAATCTCCTTATCCGTTAAACTCTAAATATAAATGTATGATACTTGTATGTTGACAAATGTATGAGAAACTTGAAAGATGTTTTTCCTAAAAAGATGAAAAGGAAGGGGAGTATGTTGAATATATCGACTTCGTTTTCCGGAAAAGCATATGTTGTTCTAAACTTCCCAAAAAGAAAGAAAGAACGAGTTCCGAAGGATAATAATTTAACGTTTAATTGTAAGTGTTTGTATTTTGATCTTTAGAACGGTTATGAGAAAGTATACATGTTTACTATGATTTCTTGCATTACTTGTGGTTGTGTGATAAAGCATAAGTGGTATCCACTCTAAGGGTGTCCATACATGTGGCGTTATGCTTTCAGTTTGTGACTTGAGCATGTTAAAGTAATATAGAGTTGGATGATCTTGCTAGTTTAATTTCAAGATTTCAATAAATGAATTATGATTTCGTAAGTAGAAAGTCCTACCACGGAGTCATTGCATGAAAACGAGACACGGAAATCGAAAAAGTAGAAACATGGCACCGATTTGTGTTTAATGGAAAAGCATACTTCAAGAAATAAAATACTTTTGAAACTACGTTGTGGCCGGACGTGATAGCCCAATGTGAGTAGTGTGTGTGTGTGTGCGCCAATGGGAACCCGGAGTAGCAGAACCATTGTGAGGATACTTGGGAACCCGGAGCGACGGAACCGAGGTTGGGTGTGTAGCTTGGTATCCGTGGAGAGGAACCAATGCAATTGTGTGCCAATGGGAATCCGGAGCGGTGGAACCATTGTGAGGATACTCGGGAACCTAGAGCGGCGGAACCGAGGTTGGGTGTGTTAAAAAGAGATTTTGGAAATGTTGATTTGGTAAAAGAAAAAGGTGACACGATCTACGATGAGTCACGCAGGAGAAACACAGAAATCATGGACACTAACGTTACTAGATTAACGAATGCGGATGTGTCATTGTTCACTGATTTGTTAAGTATACATGCACAATGTGGAAAACCGCTAACATTATGATCTATTGTTTGTAAGTTATGGGTTAGTGGGTATGGATTATTCTATTGAGCTGCTGTAGCTCATGGGGTTACCTCTAGTGACCCTGACATATTATACTGGTGGCGACGCTGGTATAATGTGTCAGACCTTGTAGATGATCAGGGTGAGTTATACACCTTGGAGGCCTTCGGAGCGGAAGAGCTGGCTAGGATGGAGGAGAATGCGGAGCTATAGCAAGAAACCCTAGTTTTCCCTCCCTTGTGTAATGAAAGTACTCTTATGAGAGATTTGATGTAATAATGAGCATGACTCTACTTAAGTTTTCAATAAAAATGTCTATTTAACGTTTTCCAAAATTAGGGGCGTTACAGGAGCTGTAGTTAGGAACCTTTGTTTCCCTCCCTTGTGTAATAAAAGTACTCTTGTGAGAGTTATGATGTAATAATGAGCCAGACTTTATTTAAGTTTTCAATAAAAAATATCTATTTAATGTTTCCAAAATTAAGGGCTCTACAACTTGGTATCAGAGCTCTAGGTTCAAAACCTTGGCCATCTATAGAATGGGTAGACCATAAGATAGTTTGACCTTTGCACAAATGTGAATTGAATTTAAGTTTACCGTCCCAAATTGGGTGGGTTCTGACAAAAAGAATCTTCGGATTGAAGCAAGGTGTGGAAATTGGCAGTACCACAGAGCTGGGAATTCCCGAACAGTTGGATGATGACTTAACTCAAGAAGCGAATGTGGAACCTAGAAGGTCACCCGTGTGTTAATAAAACTATGTTTTAAAACATTCCTAATTGAGGTTTAAACTTTTCCCTGTTGATGAACCACTTGGATCACCTAGTCCACCTGTTGGCAAAAGCTCGTCAACTCAAAAGCACCATAGAATCTATGACAACTCAACTAGTGGAAAATCCTGACTTCATTGCTGCTGCACTCGCCGAAAAACAAGATTTTACGAGGGTGTAGCAAAATACCCCTATTCCCGTGGAAGAGGACCCTTGGTTTCCTGAAATGTTCCCAATCCTATATGCCTTCTACGAATTCTTTGGTGCCTTACCCCCGATGGAGAACTTTGAGGTTGGAGTTAAGGAGGAAGAAGTCAATGGTGATAAGGACACCAATGAGGCAACCAAGGAGGAAAACCTGTTAAGCGAAGAAAATCTCAAGGAGGGCAAGACCCCAAAAGCTAAGGAAGCCAATTAGGCATATCTTAGATAAATCTAGTAACAACAGTAATCCTTCGGGATGTAGGATGTTGGAAAAATTAGGATCACCGCCGTCTGTTTAAAAATTCCCTAAGTTGTACTCTTCCTATGTTGACAATAAAAGGCTTATTTCAGTTACTACTTATTCTTATAAGTTCCTAGATCACTATTTATGTACATGCTTGTCCTTATCCCTACTTGCCATTGTAGTAGAACTCTATGCTTGTGATTGTAATTTTTGGCTTATCTATAAAAAAGTTTGCTTTTATTAAAATAGTATTGTTGCATACTACATGATAAATTGCTTTTAACCTAGAAAGATACACCATTTGCAAAAGAAAATTTGATTAAGTAGACTAAAACCCCATTTCAAAATTTAAGATGGTGAACCGACGCAGCGGACTAGGATACGAAAATGGAGAATCCTCTAACACGAACCCCGACCTAGCCCAAATCATGCAAGCATTCATCGTCACCCTGAACGCTAACTGCCAAAATCAAAACCTCGACGACAGACTATGACTCGAACCTGAGCGATGAACAAGTTCTGCAAATGCCGACCCCTGACCTTCCACGGAGACACTAACCCTATCGTGGCCGAGACATGGCTGAACGAAGTCAAAATGATCCTTAGAACCTTGGAAATTACCGATGACGGAGCTTGAGTGGCTCTAGCTACTTACCAGTTGAAGGGAGAAGCCTGATACTGGTGGGACCTGATGGAGGCAACCCATGCCATTACCACCATGACTTTCGCCGAGTTTGAGACCCTGTTTCTCGACAAGTACTTTCCCACGCCCCTTCGTCTGGCCAAGGAACAGGAGTTCCTGAACCTAAAACAAGGGATGATGACTGTTACTCAGTATGCAGCCAAGTATGAGAAACTGTCACGTTATGCCTTAGCCACCAAACCAACCGAGGACAAGAAGGCAAGAAGGTTTCAGTGGGGACTGACAACAGCTCGAAGAGTTGTGGTGGCTCAAGCCTTTACCACATATGCCGAAGTTGTGAAGTGTGCTCTTCGGCTAGAAGCTGAGGAGTCTGACTTCAAAACCCGGCGGAGGAACGCAAATAATAGCACCGGTGGACCGATCCGAACCCAACTACTCAACGACAACCGGGGACCCTACCCTACCAAACCCTTCATCCCGTCTTGGAACCATCAACCTTGGAAGACTGCTACACCAGAACGTGGAAAACTATGGAGAGGCGACCAGAACATAGCGACAGTTTAGTGCTACAACTGTCAGGCCATGGGTCACATCAAACGCGACTGCCCCCAACTTCAAGGAGGAAGGAATGGAAGTTTTTGAAATAAGGAAGCTCAGCAAGCTGGACTGGCCGGATTTGTGAAGCAAAACCCTGGAGATCCACCACAGCAGCAGAATGGGCAAAACAAGGGAAAGCAGCCCATGGAAACCCAGTAAGGCACTAGAGGGCGTATCTTTGAGCTGCAGACTGAGGAACAAGAGCAAGATCCTGCTGTGATCCAAGGTACGCTACTATTGTAGTATCTGCGTACAAGCTTTGTTTGATTCTAGAGCATCGCATTCAGTTATGCCGGCCGCCGGCGTAACTGCACTAGCACTAAAAACAGAACCCCTAAGATCGAGTATGAAAGTAACGTCACCATTGGGGGGGAGTATAACTATTAGTCTAGTATGTAAAGAGTGCGAACTAGAAATAGCCAACCTGCGTTTGGCCTACGATCTTAGAGTGATCGACATGGCGGGTTTCGACAAAACCCAGGGATAGACTGGCTATTAGCACATCGAGTGGTCATAGGCTGCCATCAAAAGATGGTGACCGCACATACCCCCGAAAGGGACTCGTTTCCAATTTAAGGGGGATAGACAGACGGTGGGCTCGATGATGAGGAGATCCAGGTGGCGGAATCAACGGTTTGGATGGCTAGCTAGCCTCCAGTTAGGAGAAGCCAATAGGATGGAAGTGGGATTACCACACATCGTGTGCGAGTACGCCGATGTTTTTCTGAAGAACTTCCTAGCTTACCACCCAAGAGAGAGATAGACTTCTCTATAGAACTCGAACCGGGGACAGCACCAAATGGTCCCTGCGAAACTAAAGAAGCTCAAGACCCAATTGCAAGAGTCGTTGGACAAAGGGTTTATCAGGCCAAATACGTCACCAGGGGGAGCGCCTACACTATTCGTGAAGAAGAAAGAAGGGACGTGCTAAGGAAACGTTTGTGGGATACGGGTCCACATGATGATTTAGTAGAAGTTTCGCGTTGGCTTTTACAGTGGAAACTCTATCAAATGTGTAATACCTGTTTCGAATATTTAGAATATTTAATTCACTTTTCATTTGATTTATATCATTCGAGATTAGATTGCATGCATTCGAAGTTTGAGGGTCGTGTGTGTGTTTTGGGTGGTTGCATAAGTGGAGGTGTGGTGTGGGTACACCTTATAATTTCTCTAGAGGGGATTTATACAGATATTTTTTCCTTTCCCTTCATTTCTGCCGACACTAGAGAGAGAGAGAGAGAGAGAGAGAGAGAGAGAGAGAGAGAGACGAATGAGAAGAGGAGAAGAGAAAGAAGAAGAAGAAAATAGGTGCAGAGCTGTTCTTCATGAAATTATTCAAGGTACCTAGAAAGCTTGTTATTTTCTAGTATTTTTACTGAAGGTTCATTAGTGTGTCTGTTGTATCGTGTTAAAGTTTCAGAATTTTCTAAGAAGTGGGGAAAAAGATAAAAATCATAAACCAAGCTGTGGTCGGATTGCTGGTTTTGTGCAAACAGCTTACAGATCTATGTTATGCATCAAGTTTTTTTATAGTTAAACGACCCTCTTGGTTATGGGTCCTTATGATTCTGATAGATTGCTAAGTTGGTGATGTTTTGGCATTTGAATTACTAAAAAGTATTGAGTATTCGATTTTAAATGAATTTTCGAACACAGACTGTTCTGCTGGAAATTGTGCTTCGCTGCACAGAATTTTGGAGTTTGGGAGTGAATTTGACTAGGTTTCTTTATTGTAAAAAATCTGGGAAAAATCAGGGATTAACTTTGATATGTTGTTATGATCTCTACCAAATTTTAGATCATTTTGTTGTATGGTCTAGTGTTGGCAGATTTTACAAGTTTGTATGTCCCTATTGAGTTTTGTATTTGCTGCACTGACACATTTTGAGAAAATGGTCATATCTCTTAGGTTGAGTATCGAGTTTGCACACGGGTTTTTGATTCTGAATATAGACTTGTATACCTTTCGGAATATGTAGGGGTTGTGTCTTAGTTTGTACTTGGTTAAATCAGTTTTTGATTTGAAGTTGATAGATGAGCAAAATCTGCAATTTTGGGCAGTGGTGTGTGTAACTTCGGACAAGCATAACTTTATCGTCCGGACTCTATGTTGGGCAAATTTTATACCAAAATTCATGTAATGGAGGTGTACTTTCTAATGGTGGTGGTCTCATGACCTGGTTCTAAACTAATAAGAAGTTATGGTCGGAATACGACAGGATGGTCATGGTTTTCAAACCGATTTTAAGAGTTATGTCATATTTATACTCTTACGTTTGGTTGGGGGCACTTCTAAGCCTTAAGATGGACATATTTGTAATTGTTGGGTATCGTCTAATACCTTATTGGTTTTATAATTTGGTATTAATTGATTGTTAAATGGTTTACGGGTGTTGGTGGCCTTGTTGGCATGGTAAATATATTATGGGGTGTATCATATATTTACTTAAACATTCGAAGGGATTTGTATGCTAATAAGAGTTAGCCTGTGACTAGGTAATGAGCTGGTCAGATAGGAGGTGCCGAAATCGTAAGTTTGGCGTATCTTGGTCGATGCAAAGGTGAGTGTGTTTGATATGGTTTTTCTCCATATAATATTGCTGTGGTGGTGAGTATATATCTTGCTAATTGTAGTTAGCTTTTGATATGGTTATCTTTAATGGGATATTGTTGTAGTGAGTGGGTATATCATGCTATTGATGTTTAGCTTTTGATATGTTGTTAATGTGTGCGTGTGAGGCACACCATGTCATAAGCCATATCGTTCAATGGACGATGGTTGGGAGCATGGTGTGTGAGACACGAGATTTGATTGTGATATGTGTGTTTAATGAATATGCATGCTGATGGGTGTTGTTTGAACTGCCGAAGGTTAGAGTGTGAGGCATACCATGTCGTATGCCATGCCGGCTAATTGTCGGTGGATGGGAGCATGGTATGTGGGTCACCTTGTCTTGGGTACATGCGATGTGGTAGATGTGTCACTGCATGTGATGTGATTATATTCATGTTACTGTGCATCATATGTTACTGCACAGTTGAGTGGGCAAATTAGTTATAACTATTGTATACATTCGAGTATTTCAGTTACACTGGTGATGTATATTTTTGTTGATATTCCTTCGGATATTGTGGTATTATATTGAGCGTTTCTATATCTTACACTCTCTGGCTTTCCTTTTTGGTCTGCCAGGTAGCAGGTTGCTTAGAGTGGGTCCACTACCGGTCATCGTGTTGAGGAGTGTTTGGGCTAGCCTTGGATGTTGTGGATGGTCGAGCTTGTTGTAGGTAGTTGAGGAAGAAGTTGTTCTATTTAAGTTGTAATTAAGTTGTCGGTGGACATGTTGAAATATGAAATTTTCTAAAGTGTTGTAAATTGAGATTGTAGTTGATTGGTTGTCACGTTGACTCATTTTATGTTAAGGTGATAAGTCTTTCGTTGGTGAGGTGTGGTTTGTTTTCCTGTATGGAATGCCACGTGGTCGTGCAGATTCGGGCCCACTTTGGGTGCCGTTTGCGGGGCGGGGCGGGGCGTGACAAAATGCCTACAATGAGGCAAATTGTTCGACGGCTGAAGCAACCTCAACCTCGTCTTGCTAAGCAAGTGATAAGGTAGCGTCAATGAATAGAATGCATGGAGTACCTATCTCAATAGTGTCTGACAGAGACCCATGTTTTGTGTCACACTTCTAAAAAGGATTACAGAAGGCATTGGGAATAGACATAAGGCTTAGTACGGCCTTCCAATCACAGTCAGATGGACAAATGGAGAGGACAATGTAGATACTAGGAAGACATCACCATTAGCAAAGACGCGACATACGAAGAAGAACCAATAGAGATTCAGGACCAAAGTGAGAAGATAATCCGAAACAAGACGACCAAACTAGTGCGAATTCTGTGGAAGCACTGTGGATCCAAAGAGACCACATGGGAGGGAGGAAACCATGAGAGCAAATTATCCCCACTTGTTCGAATCCAAGCGTACACCTAATTTCGAGGACGAAATTATTTTAATGGGGATAGGTTGTAACGACCTTGATTTTTGGTAAATAAAAATTTCGTTAAATAATTGAATTTTATTTTAATTACTTGGATTGTTTTAAAATTCATTTTTAATTTTTAATACCCCGTCATAATTAGATTTTAGTCCTTAAAATTTTATTTCTTGACTAGAAACCCTAATTGGCAAATGGAGTGGATTCTAACCGATTAGTTGGATGAACCAGACTACCATTTCTACTAGTTACACTTCCCTAACCCTAGATAGATCTTTTTGACCATCTTTGAGTCTTATGAACTCCTCCAAACCCAAATTAAACCCTTGAACCCTATGTAAGAATCATTTTATTCCCTTGTTAAGTCATTTCAAACCCTAATATTCCTTTATCCATTGGACAATAAATGTTAAGGAAAATATTATCTCTTGGACAATAGATTCCCATGATTAGTCATTTCAAACCTTAATTATCACCAATATTCTTTTGTCCATAGGACAATAAATGTTAGGGAAAATATTACCCATTGGGTAATAGACTTGCCAATGAATGTATATGCTTGACAAGACTAGTCATACCAAAAGAAGTAATCATTTTATTCCCATAACAAGCCATGTCAAACCTTAATTATCCCCAATATTCCTTTACCCTTTGGTCCGTAAATGCTAGGGAAATTTTTGACCATTGGTTAGTAACATTTAGGTTGCCAATGAAGCCTTGATTTGACAATACAAAATCATGGGCCTAAGAAGCCATCATTTTGCTTCCAAAAGAAGTGGAATTAGCCTTACATGCATGCAACCCTAAGAATTATAGCCCTATACCGAAATTGCCCACCAAAGTTACTTTCTTAGATTCACCAAGTACATATATGCTTATATATATGCAGTTATACCTCATAGCCTAAGACAAACATGCCTATATAACCTTATATGCACTTTTCTAGGAAAATATTACCCATGAGACAATGTTCTTGTCATTGAAAGCCTTAGCACAATCATCTCCTCTTCCATAGACCTATTAGGACTACATAGTACTTTAGGTGTACTTATGTTCATACACGTAAGGATATATATATATATACACACACGTTGAACTAGAGAGAGAGAGAGAGAGAGAGAGAGAAATCTGAGAGGGAGAGAGAGGGGAGGCCGAGAGAGGGAGGGAGTGAGTGTGGTGTGTGCATGTGACTTTGTTCACTCTCACAAGTCACCTTTTAGCCTTACGCCTATTTGACAACCCAATTATGGGCATTTTTGAACACAATCCTAGCCATTATTATTTTCTTTCTTGCAAGCAACATCAACCTAGGACAAGACTAGTCAAAAACCCTTCATGATGACCTAGATTTTGAACCTAAACTTGGATGACAAGACATGACATGCTTAAAGGCTTGATGTGACCAAACAATGGAACAAAATCCATGGGAAAGGAGAGAGAGAGAGGGGGCCGGCCATATGGAGAGAAAGAGAGCCCAAACTTTGGCTATAAATAGCACCCCATCCTTGCTATTCAACTCACACGTTCACCTAGCAACTTCTTTCTCTAGAAAATATAGTGTTCTTACTTGTTTCTTGCTTATTCTTCCTTGTTCTTGAGTTCTTTCCAAGTTCTTCAAACCACTCGACCACCCTCTCGATCCAAAAAAAGTTTAGTAGTTTACTCACGATCTAGTTTCAAGAGAAACCTTTCTCTTTCGAAGCTACTGGAAGGTTACCGTAGGAAGTCACTCCGCCCGATCGTCAACTCATTCTCCGTAGCTGTCCTACCGTCAAGAAGAACGGTAGATTTTCCCTTACTCACTAATTCTAAGTATAAAAGTTGTATGATCATGTAGAATCTTCTTATCCTCTATCTCTAAGTACAAGTAGAATCCCTTGCTCACTAACTCCAAGTATAGCATAGAATTGAATGTTGGAAAGTAGAATCCCTTGTCCTTAACTCGACGTATAGCATAGAACCATATGTTGGAAAGTAGAATATCTCTACTTACTTACTCTAAGTATACGTTAAAATCTCCTTATCTGTTAAACTCTAAATATAAATGTATGATGCTTGTATGTTGAGAAATGTATCAGAAACTTGAAAGATGTTTTTCCTAAAAAGATGAAAAGGAAGGGGAGTATGTTGAATATCGACTTTATTTTTCGGAAAAACATATGTTGTTCTAAACTTTCCAAAAAGAAAGAAAGAACGAGTTCCGAAAGATAATAATTTAATGCTTAATTGTAAGTGTTTGTATTTTGAGCTTTAGAATGGTTATGAGAATGTATACATGTTTACTATAATTTCTTGCATTACTTGTGGTTGTGTGATAAAGCATAAGTGGTCTCCACTCCAAGGGCATCCTTACTTGTGGCGTTATGCTTTCAGTTTGTGACTTGAGCATGATAAAGTAATATAGAGTTGGATGATCTTACTAGTTTAGTTTAAAGATTTCAATAAATGAATTATGATTTCGTAAGTAGAAAGTTCTACTGCAGATTCATTGCATGAAAACGAGACAAGGAAATCAAGAAAGTAGCAACATGGTACCTAGGTGTGGTTAATGGAAAAACGTGCTTCTAGAAATAAAATATTTTTGAAACTACATTGTGGCCGGATGTGGTAGCCCAATGTGAGTAGCTCGTGTGTGTGTGTGCCAATAGGAATCCAGAGCAGCGGAACCATTGTGAGGATACTCGGGAACCCGGAGCGGCAGAACCGAGGTTGGGTGTGTAGCTTGGTATCCGCAGAGAGGAACCAATGCAATTGTGTGCCAATGGGAACCCGAAGTGGCGGGACCATTGTGAGGATACTCGGGAACCCGGAGAGGCAGAACCAAGGTTGAGGTGTTAAAAAAAGATTTTGGAAATGTTGATTTGGTAAAAGAAAAAGGTGACACGGTCTACGATGAGTCGCATAGGAGAAACACAAAAATCATGGACACCAATGTTACTAGATAAACGAATGCGGATGTGCCATTGTTCACTGATTTGTTAAGTATACATGCACAATGTGGAAAACCGTTAACATTACGATCTATTGTTTGTAAGTTATGGGTTAGTGGGTATGGATTATTCTATTGAGCTCCTATAGCTTATGGTGTTACCTCTGGTGATCCTGACATATTATACTGGTGACAACGCTGGTATAATGTGTCAAACCTTGTAGATGATCAGGGTGAGTTGTACACCTTGGAGGCCTTCAAAGCGGAAGAGCTGGCTAGGATGGAGGAGCATGCAGAGCTATAGCTAGGAACCCTAGTTTTTCCTCCCTTGTGTAATGAAAGTACTCTTATAAGAGATTATGATGTAATAATGAGCATGACTCTACTTAAGTTTTCAATAAAAATGTCTATTCAATGTTTCCAAAATTTGGGGCGTTACAGGAGCTGTAGTTAGGAACCTTAGTTTCCCTTTCTTGTGTAATAAAAGTACTCTTGTGAGAGTTATGATGTAATAATGAGCCAGACTCTATTTAAGTTTTCAATAAAAAATGTCTATTTAACGTTCCCAAAATTAGGGGCGTTATAACTTTTCACATACGTAATCATAAATCATTAATTATAATCTTGAAACTAAACTAGCAAGATCATCCCACTCTATAATACTACTCATGCTCAAAATATCACTTAAAGCATAACACCACATGTACAGACGCCTTTGGAGTGAAAATCACTTATGCTTTGTTACACAACCACAAGTAATGCAAGAAAACCTAGCAAACGTGTATGCATTCTTATAGCCATTCCTAAGATCAAAATACGAATACTTACAATCGAGCGTTAAATTATTATCTTTCAAATCTCGTACTTTTTCCTTTTTGGAAAGTTCAAAACAACATATATTTTTCTGGAAAATAAAGTTGATTTGTTCAACATACTCCCCTTCCTTTTCAAAACTTTAAGATAATCACTTTTCAAATTCAAATGCACTCCTAACATACAAGCATCATACAATGTATTTAGAACATAACGGATACGGAAAACTTTATGTATACTTAGGGTAAGTAAGTAGAGATATTGTACCATTCTTCTTGGTGGTAGGGCGGCTACGGAAGGTAAGTCGGCGATCGAACGGAGTGACTTTCTATGGTGAGCTTCCGGTAGTTTCGAAAGAGAGGATTTTTCTCGAAACTAGTTCTTGACTACACTTCCTAACTTTTTGGATCGAAAGAGTGGTCGAGTGGTGGTTTAGTGGTGGTCTTGGATGAGTTTCTTGAATAACTTCAAGAAAAACTCAAGAACACTAAGAACAAGGAAGAACAAAGTAAGAACTCAAGGATTCTAGAGAGCAAAGTTGAAAGGTCGGAAGGTATTGTAAAGACCCGATATTTTTCATAAAATAAAAAATTTATTATTATCAAAACAAAAATATTATTTTTGCTCATTAGTTTATTTAATGTAAAAAAAAAATTATTTATACCGTCACACCAATTTTATTTCTATAATCGATTATGCGTGCGCGTATCCGGAGAGAAATTTTCCTAGTGTGTGCATGTGTTGCACCATATCATTTTTCCAACCCAAACACATTTCTCCTCCTTTTCCATTTCATACTTTCGGCTGAAACCAATAAAAAAAAAAACAATGATAATTTCCTCATCCTCCAATCAAAATTCGACAACACAACTTTGTTTTTGGGTTATTATCCCCCATGCAAAACCAACCCATTCCATTTTATTTTCCCCAGCCAACTCCCTTCCCCATTCGGCAGAGAGAGAGAGAGAGAGAGAGAGAGAGAGAGAGAGAGAAGCCACTGCCGTGAGCAAATCGAGCCACCTCACCATTGAACTTCTTCTCCACTCCATTTCCTTCATCACCACCGTAACTCTTCTTCCTCACCCCACCGCCGGAGCTACCATCTTCATCCATCATTCCACCATTCAAACACCCATTAACCACCACCGAACCAGTCACAAAACCAGCCCCGTTTCAGTCCAGAAACTAGCTCCGAAGCAGCCCCATAGCCACCTCGGATCGGCTCCGAAACGGCCCGGAAAATTTACTCCCAAAGCCAGTCCCAAACAGCCCCAAAAATAGCCCATTCCCGCCCCGAAACCTCCAACACCGCAGCCATCACCACCATGTACCTCCATCGCCACCGATTTCCGAACTCACCATGGTACACCTCCATAACCACCGGGTACCACCACCAGCTGGCCATCACCACCACTGGAGCCATCTCCACTGCCGTGCTCACCCGAGCTCCACCGCCGCTCCGACCCGCCACCGAATCTCCGTAAACCGTTTCGCCGGACGAGAGGTAGTTCGGAACTCACCTCCCTAAGTATATGTCGTGTTTCTACTATGATTTTAGCGTTACAGTACGATATTATTTGAATCCGACGTCGCCGGTCGAAGTCCGGCGGGAGCCCACTGTTTCCGTTGAAAACAGGCATTGGAAAATCGAAAAGTTTAAATTAGTTTTAGAAAAATTACAGTTTGGTACCTCAAGTTTGTTTAGCTTATAAATCTAACCCTAGTGTATTAGAACCAAAGATTATAAGCCCCAACGTTAAATAGTTTCCGGTTCGATCCTAGATTTATTGCAATAATGTATTTATCTAATCCGTTAACTCTCCGAGATGATTAAGAGTAAAGGTAGACTTTAGTTTGGAAAAGAAAAGAGAATATAACAAGAACCACATAGTTTGTTTTAATTGCATGATTTGTGTTATCTCAAGGTTAAATATTTTTAGCATGTTAGTATGTTTATTCGGGTTATTGAATCGCATGATTAAATTTAACGTATGATAAATTATTCGCGTGTTTAGCCTTGTTGCGTGATTTGTTATTATCATGATTTAATTGTTGTTATAGCCTGTGAGCATATTTCGAAAAATGTTGAACTGTGTGAAATGCTGTTGTATTGATAGATTGGACAAATAGGTTCCTGGGGTGGTTTACGATGAGAGAACTGATAGATGTTGTTAAGTTAATGGAAATCAGGTAATGTGTGGAGAGGGTGTGTGTTGTGAAAATCTGAAATGGGTGACCAGGTAGGGCCCAGTGATCAAATGGTGACCAGGTAGGGCCATTGTGATCTGAAAAGTACTATGATTTTGAAATGGGTGACCAGGTAGGGCCCAGGGTGCTAATCGAGGCCCAGTGTGTAATGTGTTGTGTGCGACGTCCCTAACAGACGGTTACGTCATGGGTAACTTAACCCCTTGTTATGGTCTGAGTGAAACATATTTGCTTAAGACCCCGGTGCAGGACAAGCAAGAGGTGGGTTGTCCCATGAAACGGGTGGAGTTAGTGGTATGGGAGGAAAGGATCTTATGGAGAAGATTCCTAGAATTCACTTAAGTTAAAGGATAGTAATGAAAGAAAAGTTGATTGTTCTCTTTTTATGTTATTTTAATGCGTGTCAATTATATTCTTATTGCTTGTAAGTTATGGGTTCGGGTGAGTTTTGGCTACTGAGCGTCATCGCTCACGGTACTATGTTGCCCTGGTAACTCGAACGCCAGGTATCGAAGACGGAACGAAAGTGTCGTACGATTAGATCGAGTTCAATCCTATTGAGGAAGAAGCTGAAAACCTTGGTTTCCGTGCGCATAGTCGCTCTGATTAATTTAAGTTGACATTATTTTGGAAGCTTCTAAGTTTATTTGGAAATTGTAGTATTTTGATCTATTCGAAACAATTGTAATATAATGACAAATGCCTTTAAATTGGTGACGTAGTCAATTTATGAATTTCTTTTGTGAAAATAATCTTTTTAAATATTTTATTAATGTCTTCGAATTTTCGGGGCGTTACAAATGGTATCAGAGCTTTAGGTTCAAACCCTCGGCCTTGGGGTAGATTGGGTAGATCACTTTCCAAGAGTGTTATCCAGGGTAGTTATGCGTTTAATCTATCTATTGTCTTAGCTACTATGCAATATTTTATTTTATTATAAGATTCGCATATAAATATGTTTTGTCGCCCGAAGCAACTCCGTCAAATTATTGAAGTAAACGACTCCAAGAAAGAGATAGAAGAACTCGCTCCTATTGTATATGTATGTTGATCAACGCGGTAAAAAAAATTTTCGTTCGAAGACGAAGTGATAGACCTTGACAATCGTGCAAGAAGAGATAGAGGCCATCGAAGAGACTACCTAGGAAATTAAGTATCTGTTGAAAGATATTTTTGCTTCCTCGTCTAGGCTACAATCAGAGATAAGTTGGAAAGGGCAGGGTTATTGTGTGAACGTACCGTGAGAAAACTTAAGTCTTGCATGTATGACTAGTAGTTAGGGCTAACTGTAGTGAGAGAACATGTCTAGTCATGTGCACTTTCTGTAGAGATATGTGGTACTTTCTACATTAGTACTTCCATTGGTTTTTTTCAATTTTTTTAAAATAAAAATAAAAATAAAGAGAAAAGGAACGTTGCATGCCATTGTAGATTAAAATTTTAAAATTTCTTTCATTCTTGCAACTTCAAAATCCTTGCCATTAATCCGTAATTAGAAACACCTCAACCGTAACTTCACATGAACGCTAATGCCAACGTCAATGTCGCCCACGTCATCAACATGCTTACGTCAACCTCATTGTCAACGCAACGCGAAGTCCAATGTGATACCGAGTAACATGGAGGTCATGCAACTTCTACAAGCGATTGCCACATAGACTATTTCGACACCGAACCTCAAGCGTCATAGACCCCTTAAAATAGTAGATCAACAAATTAAGGCATGATACTGTTAGAGATTCACAATCATCACTCGGCTACATACTATGCAAACTGAATTCAACGACGGCACCATCATAGTTCAAATAGATCAAGAAGAGTTCAAGGTCAGGAATAATCGAGAAAGCGGCAACCATTCTCTTGCAAGGAGGTTCTATTTTTTTTAAGGGGGATAGAAGTGCTTTTGCCAATTGTTCATATAAACTTTACTTCAGCCAATTGATAACCACTCACTATTTTTTTTTATCTCTCTTTACTCGTTTTACAATCACCTACATTGTGACTTTCATTGTTAGAATTATGAATTCAACTCAATCTCAAATCGTTCAACTCCTTGTGAATTCCAAACACCAAATTCCTGTAACATTTTTTTTTGTTTGTTTTTGTGAGTTTGTTATTCCTAAAGATCATCTTGTTCCAACCTTTCTTAATTTGACAAGATTTGATTGTGAAGTCAACTGTTCACTCAATTATGAGTCTATCCTTCCCGATCTGTCGCATACTACATGCTTAGAGCAATCCTCCTCTAATTTGGCCAATATACTATCAGCAATTTTAAGTAATTCTCGTCACTTGTCATGTAGGGATACTTCACAACTTTCAATTCTTTTGAAAGCCCATCAAGATATGTCTTTGACCTTTCAAAACTCTAATTCGCAAACCTAGTTTGATTTTTAATGTTGGAGTTGTCCATGTCCTTGAATAAACATATTGTTGTATGCTTCACATTCTTTGGGCTATGTACCCTGTCTTGAGCTGATTATAAGATTCAATCATCATTTCATCATTTACTTGTTCTATTGTAAGAATGGACCCAAAAGTCGTCGTTATTTTTTGCTTGTACTCATTATTATTTTTCCTTCTTTTAACCCACCATAGTTAGATGCTTGTTTTGAAACATGTTTGGCCGATGCGGTGCAAAACAAATATCTAGTCCGATTTCATTGTTGGACCTCGTAATCTTTTCAGAACCTATCGCGGTAGATCTTATAAGAACCCTTGTTTATTTCATTGCAATGATTGAAAGCCAAGCGTTCGTGTGTTTCATTCATATATTAAACTTTCATCAACACTATTCCAACGATGAAATCCTCCAATTCCAAAGCATCATTGAGTTTGACTTCAGTTAACTTAATCCTCATTGTCCTCATGTTCCAAGTCTAAGTCCAACTCAAACCTAATCCTCAATTCGTGGAAGAGGAACTGTTCATACTTTCTACTTAGTGCTATGACCTTTGAACATTTGGCTCATATTGAAACCTTTTGAACATTTTTGTAATCTTCTCATTCCTTTTGGAGAAAAGTGTCATCCACAATCTATGAGGTAGAGAATCTTACAGCAGGCTCTACATTAACGAGATTATTCGATTGCATGGAGTGCCGGCATCTAGAGTTTCTGATCGAGATCCCTGCTTCACCTCTAACTTTTGGGGAAGCCTGCAGAAAGCACTGGGAACAGGTATCCGCCTAAGCACAGTTTTTCACCCTCAAATTGATGGATGATTTGAGAGGACGATTCAAACCCTAGAAGGCATGCTTCGAGCTTGTGGGTTGGATTTTAAAGGAAGTTGGGAGAGAACCTATCGCTGGTGGAGTTTGCCTATAACAGTTACCAAGCTAGCATCGAGATGTCCCCTTATGAAGCACTGTACGAATGACCATGCCGATCGCGCATCTATTGGACCGAGGTTAGAGAAGACGCCCTGTTAGGACCTAAGCTAGTTCGAGAAACTACCGAGAAGGTAAAGGTGATCAGGGAGCGACTTTTGACCACGCAGAACAGACAAAGGAGTTATGCGGACCAGAGAGTAAGGCCTTTGACGTTTAATGTGGGAGATCATGTGTTCTTGAAAATCAAGCCGCGCCATGGAATCATCCGATTTGGCAAGAAAGGGAAGCTATCGCCTCGCTACATTGAAATACATGGCCCATCCCTACCCACGTGTTCAACTGGGAGGAAGTCAAACCTGAACGAGGATACGACTTTTCAAGAACAACCGATGGAAATTCAAGATCATTGAGAAAAGTTACCCGAGGACGAACAATCAATTTAGTCAAAGTCCTATGGAGACGCCGAAGACTGGAGGAATCAACTTGGGATCGCGAGGACGCAATGGAAGCCAACTATCCGCCGCATTTTCAAATCGAAGGTATATCTTAATTTCGAGGACGAAATTGTTTTAAGGGGGATAGGTTGTAAAGACTTGATATTTTTCATAAAAAAAAAAATTATTATTATCAAAACAAAAATATTATTTTTGCTCATTAGTTTATTTAATGTAAAAAAAAAATTATTTATATCGTCACACCAATTTTATTTCTATAATCGATTGTGCGTGCGCGTATCCAGCGAGAAATTTTCCTAGTGTGTGCATGTGTTGCACCATATCATTTTTCCAACCCAAACACATTTCTCCTCCTTTTCCATTTCATACTTTCGGCTGAAACCAATAAAAAAGAAAAAAACAATGATAATTTCCTCATACTCCAATCAAAATTCGACAACACAACTTTGTTTTTGGGTTATTATCCCCCATGCAAAACCAACCCATTCCATTTTATTTTCCCCAGCCAACTCCCTTCCCCATTCGGCAGAGAGAGAGAGAGAGAGAGAGAGAGAGAGACACTGCCGTGAGCAAATCGAGCCACCTCACCATTGAACTTCTTCTCCACTCCATTTCCTTCATCACCACCGTAACTCTTCTTCCTCACCCCACCGCCGGAGCTACCATCTTCATCCATCATTCCACCATTCAAACACCCATTAACCACCACCGAACCAGTCACAAAACCAGCCCCGTTTCAGTCCAGAAACTAGCTCCGAAGCAGCCCCATAGCCACCTCGGATCGGCTCCGAAATGGCCCGGAAAATTTACTCCCAAAGCCAGTCCCAAACAGCCCCAAAAATAGCCCGTTCCCGCCCCGAAACCTCCAACACCGCAGCCATCACCACCGTGTACCTCCATCGCCACCGATTTTTGAGCTCACCACGGTACACCTCCATAACCACCGGGTACCACCACCAGCTGGCCATCACCACCACTGGAGCCATCTCCACTGCCGTGCTCACCCGAGCTCCACCGCCGCTCCGACCCGCCACCGAATCTCCGTAAACCGTTTCGCCGGATGAGAGGTAGTTCGGAACTCACCTCCCTAAGTATATGTCGTGTTTCTACTATGATTTTAGCGTTACAGTACGATATTATTTGAATCCGACGTCGCCGGTCGAAGTCCGGCGGGAGCCCACTGTTTCCGTTGAAAACAGGCACTGGAAAATCGAAAAGTTTAAATTAGTTTTAGAAAAATTACAGTTTGGTACCTCAAGTTTGTTTAGCTTATAAATCTAACCCTAGTGTATTAGAACCTAAGATTATAAGCCCCAACGTTAAATAGTTTCCGGTTCGATCCTAGATTTATTGCAATAATGTATTTATCCAATACCGTTAACTCTCCGAGATGATTAAGAGTAAAGGTAGACTTTAGTTTGGAAAAGAAAAGAGAATATAACAAGAACCACATAGTTTGTTTTAATCGCATGATTTGTGTTATCTCAAGGTTAAATATTTTTAGCATGTTAGTATGTTTATTCGGGTTATTGAATCGCATGATTAAATTTAACGTATGATAAATTATTCGCGTGTTTAGCCTTGTTGCGTGATTTGTTATTATCGTGATTTAATTGTTGTTATAGCCTGTGAGCATATTTCGAAAAATGTTGAACTGTGTGAAATGCTGTTGTATTGATAGATTGGACAAATAGGTTCCCGGGGTGGTTTCCGATGAGAGAACTGATAGACGTTGTTAAGTTAATGGAAATCAGGTAATGTGTGGAGAGGGTGTGTGTTGTGAAAATCTGAAATGGGTGACCAGGTAGGGCCCAGTGATCAAATGGTGACCAGGTAAGGCCATTGTGATCTCAAAAGTACTATGATTTTGAAATGGGTGACCAGGTAGGGCCCAGGGTGCTAATCGAGGCTCAGTGTGTAATGTGTTGTGTGCGACGTCCCTAACAGACGGTTACGTCATGGGTAACTTAACCCCTTGTTATGGTATGAGTGAAACATATTTGCTTAAGACCCCGGTGCAGGACAAGCAAGAGGTGGGTTGTCCCATGAAACGGGCGGAGTTAGTGGTATGGGAGGAAAGGATCTTATGGAGAAGATTCCTAGAATTCACTTAAGTTAAAGGATAGTAATGAAAGAAAAGTTGATTGTTCTCTTTTTATGTTATTTTAATGCGTGTCAATTATATTCTTATTGCTTGTAAGTTATGGGTTCGGGTGAGTTTTGGCTACTGAGCGTCATCGCTCACGGTACTATGTTGCCCTGGTAACTCGAATGCCAGGTATCGAAGACGGAACAAAAGTGTCGTACGATTCGATCGAGTTCAATCCTATTGAGGAAGAAGCTGAAAACCTTGGTTTCCATGCGCATAGTCGCTCTGATTAATTTAAGTCGACATTATTTTGGAAGCTTCTAAGTTTATTTGGAAATTGTAATATTTTGATCTATTCGAAACAATTGTAATATAATGACAAATGCCTTTAAATTGGTGACGTAGTCAATTTATGAATTTCTTTTGTGAAATAATCTTTTTAAATATTTTGTTAATGTCTCCGAATTTTCGGGGCGTTACAGGTATGAGTTAAAATGGCAAGGATAGGGTGCTGTTTATAGCAAAAGTCTTGGCTATTACCCAAGGAATGAAATTTTCCCTAGCAATTATTTTCTGATAGGTAAATGGGCAATTATGATAGGTATGGCCTTGTCTTGTCCTAGGAGAGGTTGCTTGCAAGAAAGAACAAAATAATTGGCTAAGATTGTGTTTAAAGAAGCCTAGAAGTGGGTTGTCACATTGTACTTAGGCTTGAGTGTAAAGTTGGCTAAGAGGTAGCTCGTGTAAGAATACAAAACACATGCGCGCGCGCGCGCGCGCGCACACACACACACACACACACACTCTCTCTCTCTCTCTCTCAAGTACATATATATAATTACACCAAAAACTAAGAGGTCTAGCTTACTAAGTCTAGGAAAAGAGTGAGGGTTATGGGCTGTTACCCAAAAAGACAACCTAGAGGGGGTGGGGGGCGGGGGGTGGGCGGGGGGTGAATAGGGTTGTAAAAGAAATTACTAATTTAAAAATTATTCTCTAACAATATATTCAAGATAATATAAGCAAGTAAATGAGAGAGTTAGAGAGATAGAACCCGTTTATAGTGGTTCGGCCCGGATTAGTCCACAATCCGGCCTAGTCCACTTCTCCTCAAGCAACTACTTGAAGGTTCCACTAATCTTCAAAAAGATTACAAGTAAGTCTTGCGGGTGCTTACAATGACCTTATCCTCTAGCTTTCCCGAGGAGCTAGTGCAACCGCAAGAGTTTTCTCCGAAACCTCTCGAAAATAATAACACCCAAATTCAAACCCAAATTTGGTCTTCTAAGCTTTCAAGTGTTTGACTCAAACACTCGCTTAAGGGATTACAAGTATGTGGAGAAAGTATGAAAAAATATCGCTCACGTCTTATACAAGTTTTCTCTCAGGAAAATATGAAAGTGGAAGAACAAGGAGAATTTCGGACTTGATCTTTTGAGAATTTGCTCTTTGGAATGATATGAAATGTTGTAGCTTGGATTGATACTCATCAATGAGTTCTTGAAGCCTTTATATAGCCATCCGATCTCTTACTAGCCGTTAGTAAATTACTGTGCTGTTGGAGAGCTATTTTAGGAAAAATATAGCCGTTTGAGATTTTACTGATCTGCAAAAAATCTGCAGAAATACACTACTAGTCGTCCGGCCGGTCAACCGGAAGGTCGTCCACTCTCTCAACCAGTCTGCCATCCAGCGAAGTCCAGTTGACAACCCCTTCTGTTCAGATAGCCGGCTTGTCAGTCGGTTTGTAAACCTGTAGCTCAAAATTTCATCTAAATAAATCCGTTAAAGTATGAATTGAGCTCATTAAATCTTTGTAGGTATTAAACATTGAAATCAAGATACTTAAAGTAATTTTACAAGGTTGAGAAAATTAGTCCGAAAATAACTTGGCGATAATTATAAAAACATCATTAAAATAATTCCTCTGATTTTCCTTCAATCATCAAAATAAATATATAATTGTACTACACATAATTTTCCAACAAATTAATATGCATACATTTTTCCAACAATCTCCCCCTTTTTGATGATGGCGCAAAAAATGATAGTTTTTATGAAGAGCAAAAATAATGCCAATAAATCTCCCCCTTAGTACATGCTCCCCCTTAGTAAAATTTTTAAGGAATATGATAAGAGAAAAAAAAAACGTTGATCACAAAGTGATACTTGCAAAGTTAGCATGTCAATAGATAGATATGAGTGAGGCATATTTAGACATGTCATAAGATGAGCACAAACTTAATATAATAGACTTAAAGATCAGAGTTAGCAATACGAAAGCATAGGAAAGTCTCAAACATAAGTTTTTAGACAAATGCAACTTAAACGTAGGTTCAATCGATGCAGCTCATAAAAATAGAGAACAAAGTTTTAAGAAGTATGACTAATGAACCAAGTACGAGGTAAAACATAAAACCAAGATTTTTCTCCCCCTTTGAGACATCATTAACAAGGGCGTGAGACGGGAAGGTAGGATGTCACTGAGGTGGCGAGGGTGGGTGATAGGGTGGGTAAGGCACGAAATCAGGGTACTGCCGATAGAAGTGGCTGAAGTAGTGCTGTTGAGCTTGATCAATGTGATCCATTTGATGCTCCACTCTATCGAACCAACTATTCTGAGCAATGGCAAAGTTTTGGAATTCTGCCAACATTTGGTTTTGCGAGGCTTGCAAAGCATCAAATCTAGCAAATATCTGCGTAGTAAAATCGCCTCCAATTTGTGGCTGTGCCAAGTGCTCACCCTGCTAACTTGCAATGTCTTGTTGTCCATGCGCATTATTGACTTGAGGATTACCTTCCTCGTCATCATCAGTATGCCCCCTAGTGAACGTATAATCTTTAATAGGCCGGGGTCATTTTGCAAAGTTTGCTCTCCCTGAATCCTTACTTTGGCACTCAAAAACAGTTTAGTGAGCAATGCACCATATGGTAAGGCCTTATGATTGTTCTAGAGAACAGAGCCCATCTCTTTGATTATCAAATAACTCAGGCTCAAATAGTTGTGCGTCTCTAGACTATGTAGAATTAGACACTGAAGAGGGGACACGACATCATAGTGTCCTTTTTGAGGAGCCACATTGTGTGCAATAAACAGATGTAGGGGATGCAAATGCTGTTTCAATTCATTTTTAGTCACACCTCCACCTAGAACACGATCATCAGTAATGGTTTGGTAGAAAGCAGACCCATCATCCATTGTATTTACCAATTCTTCATCATTAGCCACATACTGATTCCTCTTAACTACTTGGCATTGCAGAAAACTACTCATGGTGCTCACATCTCGCACAAAATCAACTCCTTTAACTCGTGAGACTGGAGTACATTCATCGGCATTCCGATCAACATCCAGGTTACAATAAAAATACCGAACAAGTTTCGGATAGATGATATTCGACACTGTCATTATCTCACTCCAACCCGCAGCCGTAATAACATCATTAATATAACGGTGATAACGAGGTGAGATTGATACCTGTCGCCCTGAAATTATAGGACGAGATTTGAAACCTGCCCAGTTTCCTTCATTAACTCGGTTGGTGAAGAGTTGCGTGTTGAAGTCGGGTTGAGGTTCGCTTGACCCTACCCCAGAACGCAACTGTTTGCTTCTTCCTACCATTTTTTCAAAACCCAGGGTTTGGAAGGGTTTGAAGATGGTTTGGATGGTTCGGAGTGGAAAATGGTGAAATTGATGGTAGAGATGAGTGGAGATGAAGATTTGAGGAAGGATTGGTGGATTGTTTTGAGGATTTGATGGAATTTGAGGGGTTTTGAAAATTTTGGAAGGGTTTTCGCCGCTTCTGTTTTCTGTCGAGGAGGAGGGTTTTTGGAACAAAACAGAGCAGATCTGAACTTTAAAAAAAAAACACTGACCGGTCGACCGGTCGGTCGACCACGTGGTCATCCGGTTGGAAAACCGCTTGGTCATCCGGCAGGAATTTTAGATTTCGTCCAGAAAAATTGCTTTTGGAAGTGCAAAGCTAAGGTACTAAAAACTTATATCAAACACATAGGAAAAATATCAGATATGATAAAATGTTTGGAGTATGATTTCTTTATCAAGATCATTTGTACTCTCCATCAAATACGATATTTACAAGTTCAATCAACTTAACATTGAATCCCCAAAAAAAATTTTTGATGTCAAAATCGAAACTTTTTCATAAATGATTAGACATGCCAAGTTCTTGTCGAATAAAACAAAATTGTTCTTCACCAAGGGGTTTTGTGAAAATGTCCGCCAATTGCTTGTCGGTACTAATAAAGTTAAGTTCAATATCCCCTTTTTGAACATGATCTCTTATAAAATGATGTCTAATCTCAATATGTTTTGTTCGAGAATGTTGAATAGGATTCTTGGTTAAGCTTATTGCACTAGTATTGTCACATTTAATAGGACTATGATCATAATACAAATTGAAATCCTCCATTTGTTGTTTGATCCATAATATTTGGGCACAACAACTTCCAACTGCTACATATTCCGCCTCGGCGGTAGATAGAGCTACGGAATTTTGTTTCTTGCTATGCCAAGACACTAGAGAGTGTCCTAGAAATTGACAAGTCCCACTTGTATTTTTACAATCAACTTTAAAACCTCCAAAATCCGCATCCGAATAACCAACTAAATCAAATGTAACTCCACGTGGATAAAACAATCCTAAATCATGTGTGCCAACAAGATATTTGAAAATTCGTTTAATGGCAACTAAATGTGATTCCTTAGGACAAGATTGAAAATGTGTACACATACAAACACTAAACATTATATCCGGCCTGCTTGCCGTTAGATAGAGTAATGAGCCGATCATACCTCGATACATCTTTTCATTGACGGGCTTACCATTCTCATCTTTGTCAAGCTTCGTTGATGTGCTCATTGGTGTGCTCATAGGTTTTGATCCTTCCATGCCAAATTTCTTGATGAGTTCCTTAACATATTTGGCTTGGTTGACTAGGATCCCTTCGGTAGTTTACTTGATTTGAAGTCCGAGGAAGAAGTTTAACTCCCCCATCATACTCATTTCAAATTCACCGTGCATACACATCGCAAACTCTTTGCACATATTTTCATTAGTAGCACCGAAGATGATATCGTCAACATATATTTGTACAATAAGCAAGTCCTTACCCTTGCTTTTGATAAAAAGAGTAGTATCAATCTTTCCTCTTGAAAAACCATTTTCTAACAAGAAAGAACTCAATCTATCATACCATGCTGCGGGGTGCTTGTTTCAATCCATATAATGCTTTTGAAAGTTTATAAACATGATCGGGAAAAACATGATTTTTGAAACCGGTAGGTTGTTTAACATAAACTTCCTCATTTATGAAACCATTTAGAAAGGCACTTTTCACTTCCATTTGATAAAGCTTGAAATTCATAAATGATGCAAAAGCAAGTATGATGCAAATGGCTTCTAATCTAGCTACAGGTGCAAATGTTTCTTCATAATCAATACCTTCTTCTTGATTATAACCTTGAGCAACAAGTCTAGCTTTGTTTCTAACGATATTACCGGATTCATCTAGCTTGTTACGAAAAACCCATTTAGTACCAATAATAGAATGATCAATAGGTCTAGGCACTAAAGTCCAAACTTCATTTCTTTCAAATTGATTCAATTCTTCTTGCATAGCCATAATCCAATTTTCATCATGTTCAGCTTCTACAAAAGATTTAGGTTCTATTTGTGAAACAAATGCAAGATTACCACAAATATTTCTAAAGGATGAGCGAATACATATACCTTTTGAAGGGTCCTCAGGAATCAATTCCTTTGGATGATTTTGAACGTATCTCCACTCTTTTGGAAGATCTTGATTGTCTCCATTGACGTCTTGTGGTTGATTTATGACTTCTTCTGCTTTGGCTTGAGAGCTCTTTTCTTGAGTAGCCTCAACCTCTTTCTCATTGATTGTCAAGTCATTAATATCCTTTGTAGCTATAACGGCATCATCATTATCATTGATAATCTTTGGACTACAAGGGTTAGATTCATCAAAAGAAACATGGATAGACTCTTCCACAAGGTTAGTATGTTTATTATACACCCGATAATCTTTACTAGAAGTCGAATAACCAATGAAAATACCTTCATCCGATTTTGAGTCAAATTTTCCCAAATCATCTTTTTCATTGTTTAGCACAAAACATTTGCATCTAAAAGCATGGAAATAACTAATGTTGGGTTTTCTACCATTCCATAGCTCATAAGGCGTTTTCTTGAGGATTGGCCTAATCAAAACTCTATTTAAAACATATCAAGAAGTATTTAAGGCTTTCGCCCAAAAATATTTTGGTAACAAGTTGTCACAAAGCATGGTTCTAGCCATTTCTTCGAAAGTACGATTTTTCCTTTCAACTACCCTATTTTGTTGAGGAGTGCGAGGAGCCGAAAAATTGTGGCCTATACCATGTTCATCACAAAACTTTTCATATAAAGAATTTTCGAGTTCTCTTCCATGATCTGTGCGAATATTTGAAATGACAAAACCTTTCTCATTTTGGACTCTTCTACGAAGTTTTGTAAAATTAGGAAAAGCCTCATTCTTATGAGCTAGAAATATAACCCATGTGAATCTAGAGAAATCATCTACTACAATAAGACAATAATATTTACCACAAAGACTTGAAGTGCGAGTGGGTCCAAATAAATCCATGTGTAATAATTGCAATGGCCTTGTAGTAGAAACAACATTTTTAGATTTAAAAGAAACCTTTGTTCGTTTGCCTTGTTGACATGCATCACAAAGTTTGTCCTTTTCAAATTTGATTTTAGGAAGTCCTTTAACTAAATCTTTTCTCGAAAGTTTTGCACTAGCATCCATGCTAGCATGTCCAAGGTGTCTATGCTAAAGCCAACTATTATCACTTATAGCTGAAAAATATTTTGCTTAAATGTTACTCAAATTTTTTAACTTGAACACATACACATTGTCAAGTCTTTGACCAATGAAAAGTGTCTTGTTGCTATTGATATTTTCAATGATACACTTTGATTTTTTCAATGATACACTTTGATTTCTCAAAAACGATACGATTTCCTCTATCACATAATTGACTTATGCTAAGAAGATTGTGCTTCAAACCATCTACAAGTAAAACATCTTCAATAGTAGAAGACTCACCAATATTACCTATGCCGATGACTTTACCCTTGCCATTGTCACCAAAAGTGACATTTCCTCCATCTTTTGGTGTAAGTGATTTGAATGCCTTCCTATCACCGGTCATATATCTAGAACACCCACTATCAAGAAACCATATGCCTTCTTTCCAAGGACTTTGAAAGCACACCTACAATAAAGTATCAAGTCTTGACTTTTGGTACCCACATCATTTTGGATCCTTGAGGGTTAGTATTGACATGGTTCTTAGGAACCCAAGTCTTTCTACCATTTGAAAAAAATTTCATAGGACAATTCGGAGAAATGTGACCAATCTTTCTACAAAAATGACAAGTGAGCTTAGGATGACTAGTTGGAGGAAGATCTTTGTCAAAAACATTTTTGTGTTGAGTGGGTGCTTCGCTATCTTCCGTGTATAGAAGAATTGCCCCAAGCGTAGGGCTAATAAGTCGGTTGAAGCATAATAATCCGGAAGACCGGGATCGTACCCAAGGGAAAACTAGTACGGCTTGGTTGGATTTGTTAGATGCAAGTAGGGTTTTCGACTTTTAGCCAGTCAACTTGGTTTTACTTTGAACGGTAGAATTAAAATGGCTAAATTAAGAATTAATTAACTAGGAAAATATAGGGGTAGGTCTAGGAATCCTAGCATTCACGACTCGGGCTAAGTCGCACTTTTCACCAATTTACGCGGTTTAAAATACACAATTGTAGGTATTTAAACCGGGAAAAAGAGATTTGATTATTAAGCTAGCTCTAGAATTCATTCGATAACCGCCTCGAGCGTCAGAGCTCTAAGCATCATGTGTGGTGAGTAGGCGAAGCTCTCACCTACACATGATCAAAGAGGTTAACACCTCGGCGATATACCAACCAAATCCGAGCCCCACGTTAATTTTCAAACCTAAAAAGTAAAGCTTTTTTGGTGAAAAATACGATTTTCGCCCGAGTCATGGGATGCTAATCATCCCATGACCTAACCCTTGAAACTACTCACACATATCTAGAGAGATAAGAGCAAGCAAAAATCTACTAAACATAATTGAAATGCAAGACTAAAAGAAATTTAGCTTAAAAGATAGATCGGGAACTAAGTAACAACTTTAATTAAAGCGACTATATCAAAAACTAACTAAATAAGGCAGAAATTAAGGTATTCAAGAGCTGAAAATGAAGAACAACTAAGAACAATACCCAAAAAGCAAATTGAATCTAATCTAGATCTAAAATTATGGGTACATTTCTGTCCAAATCGTGCAAAGGTGACATAACGGGGCATTTATACCGCCTCTGTTTCGCGCACGGAATATCCCAAAAGATGCTCTGAAGATGCCCTGCTAAGCCCCTCGGCATCGATGGCAACAGGCATAAGATGGGCCACTAAGGGGCTCGGCATCGATGTAAAGTATGGCATCCCATCGATGCCGAGGTTCATAAGAGTCTGGGCCGCTAATCATCTCGGCATCGATGTCAAACATTACATCCCATCGATGCCGAGCTCGATAGTGGAGCTGTGCCTTGCTTTTGCCCGGGCAATGCTCGAGCGTCGCCTGTCTTGCCTTGGCGTCGGCTGCTTCTGCCTTGGCAATGGTTCTTCTGCCTTGGCAATGGCTTCTTCTTTGGCTCTGCCTTGCCGTTGGTCAGCTGTCGGTCACGCCTTAGCCTTGGCCTTGCCTTAAGCTTTTAAAACTCTTTATTGAGTGATTTTCCTACAAAACAAACCCAAACAACTCTGCGAGGCAACTAAGTTAAAAACAATTAATTAAAGAGTAAATTAAACTAAACCTAGACACTAGCGCACCCTTTCATTACATTTCTGGGTGCTTATCACGCCCCCCAACTTAAGGTTTGCTAGTCCCTAGCAAATAACATACGAAAAAATAGAAAACTAGAACTATGCAACCCTTCCGTATTCACAACTTAGAACATGCTCAACATTACCAACTAGTAAGAGTTCAACAATCCTGCTTTTTATTTCATTTCTCCAACTCACAGTTTCAGCATCCAATTAAACAGGCTAAGTAACAAGCAGGTTAATGAGCAAGCTAAAAAGTTTGTGTCCTCGAACAATGGGAGGATACGGGACACAAAACTTGTGAGTTCAGACTAAACCATATCCACCGAAGAAGTGCTTGACAAACAGGCATTAGCGAACAAGAAATACTATGCCTCAAGAAACTACAGCACTTTATTCAACAGAATTAAACACAAGCAGAAGAAATTTGGATAACGAAAGGAAAGCATGCCATTAACTAATCATGCAACTATCAAACAGTCAATCAAAGTGGAATCCAAGCGCACAAAAGATCAACTAAGGTCTTTTTAAGCTTATAATGACCTTGGTTACAAAGGGAAGGAACTACAAAATAGTGTAGTGGCCATATGCTAGCATGGTTCTTCTACCCTTTGCCACTACCAACCCTAAACAACCCAAGACATAACCACACGCCGGCCAAGCACCAAACAAAGTTACGAAGAATAAATAAAGAAAACTACTAGATAAGTACTACTAAAAACTACTACCACCGACTTGATCACACTTAGTTGCCATCCTCATCCGACTTCTCACGGTATTAAGCCTTGAGCTTCCTCTTTCCATCGAACTTTCCCATCCAGAATGAATTCTAGCCCATAAATCAAACCAATTCTCTTATCAAAGTATTCAACTCTCTTTCGAATCCACTTTTGCTCTTTCATAGCATTTCTTTGATTTCTTTTCTTTGAAGAATATGGTCATTTGAGGTGAGATTAGTAGTGAGAGAGATTGAGGAGCCCATTTTTGGGGCTTTTTGGATAGGGAGATGAAAATTTGGAGCTTTAACTTTTGTAGTGAGAGAGAGGAAAGATCGGGATTCATGTATCAATTTTTGCCTTTTCGCATTCCAACCACTTCTATCATATTCACACCACCCCCAAATCTCCTTGAATCATTGAAAATCATTATCAACCCTCCAAACATCCGGTTGCCTAGGTTAAAGCAAAGAACGGGAAATAGACGAGGATGCAAAGTAGGACTAGGTGACACATATGTGGTATGATCATGCAAAGAATGCCTTGTATCCTTTCCTAAGTGCGCTTTGGATTCCAAAATGATTGAAAATTGACATTAAACACAATTAGACATGGACATGCGATTATTCACCTAACTACAAGCAATTTATTGGAAAGGTGGGGATATGGGCCAAAACTTGCTCAAAAACTTGCTCAAAACTTAACCGATTCAATTTTTAACTAAGCATGCAAATCGAGAAGCACAAAATTTCTTAGGATTGCTATGAACTCTTGCCAACTAACAATTATTGAGCATGCAACAAGTCATGAACAAAAACTAAAAACTATGATAAAAGGAAAGAATTGCAAGTAAAAAGCTTTATTTATTTTTGGAAATTTTTGAATTTTCTCATTTTTTTTTTTTTTTGGTTTTTCAATTTTCTATTGTTTTTTGAATTTTTCAAATTTAACACAAAACACAAAAATCAAACAAAAATCAAACAAATAGCACATAAGCTAACCCCTCCCCCCAACTTAAAGCGATGCTATGCCCTCATAGCATTAGGAACAAGAGCGAAGAAAGGAAGAGTGCGCGAATGTACCGTCCAAGGGGAATGTCAACCCCTAAATACCTCGACCAAGTTGGAGGATTTTATGCCAATGTTTTGCTCCAGCCAGATTAGATGCTTCCAAGGTTCACTCCTTCGGTTCTACCAACTCGGAACCATAGCTAGTCACACAGGGCCATATCCAAAGCTTTATCGGACTAACAACCGCGGCGCTTAGCCGCACCCATGCTTAGGGCTCCTGAACGCCTCACTCACTCCGGCTTTAGACCCAATCCACCAAGGCTGGCGTGGTAGCATATAAACCCTGCAGAAGACTTAAGAGAACGACCTTCCACAAAACAATTGACATTAGAACCACCGGCCCGTGTTATCCGGCTTCAAACCAAACAAAAATGAAAAAACAGAACATAAAGACAAATGCAATGAACAAATGGAAACATGCAACACAAAATGAAATGCACCACCCGATCATCACGCGATCACACGAGTCATACTTTTCTTCCCATTTCCTACCGGGGGGGGTAAGTAATAGGTGGCTATACTAGACCGTTGAAAATGAGTTATGTTAGCGCCCGTAATAAAATCTATCGCTCGACCTCGCCAATCAACTAAGTTCAGCGTCCCCTAGGATCAAAAACAAGCAAGGAAAAGATACAACCTAGCGTGCACTCCAGGCAATATCAAATCTCACTCACAGACCTAAGCTGCCTCCGATTAGGGGCAATCGCGGAGTGCATGGATCATTAACGAAAGACTATTACCAAGAAAAGCTATTGAAAGCCCTTGTTACACTAACACATTAGTGATATCTTTTCATGTGATTTATCTCCAAGATTTTATTTGATGCAAACAATTAACAAAACATAACCAAAACAAACATAACAAACATGCATAGCTAAACAAAAGAGAACAAAGAAAGAAATAAAGAACAACAAAGAACATGCATAACTAAACAGACGATGCAAAGCAAAAAGGAAAACAAATATGCCATTAAGAGAGAGAGAGTGAAAAATTAGAGAGAAAAAGAAAGAGAGGGTTCAGCCACACGTGGGCTGCGAACACTTAGCATGCCATTAAGAACTATTAGAAGAAATAGAGCACTCCAGGCTACACTCTTTGCCAAAAATTGAATCCGACCATGCCACAAGATAAGATACTTTGAGTAAATCAATTGTCGAATTCGTTTTAAAAACTTAAGTTCCTCCAAGTGCATAGCCCAAACCAAATCAATTTTCAAGTTGTTGACAAAATTAACTACAAGAGGATTGCAAGCCAAATCAACATTATCAATACCAAGAAAATCAATTAGTTCTATAATTGGCAACTTCTCAAGAATAGGCCCACATGCATCTTGCTTTCCTAACAAAGAGTGTAAAGAGTCTACCTCAGCATCCATTTCTTTAGCAGTGAGAATATCAAGGCATGGGGGACTTGAAGGGACAATTGTAGCTTCCATAGGTGCCACCTCCTCAAAGATTGGTCCATAAGCATCTTGTTTAGCCAACAATGAATACAAGTGATCCACTTCGGCATCCATTTCCTTAGCGGTGAGATGTTTTGCCAATGGATCTTCATAGTAGACGCCCGAAGTTTCAAGCATATTCATCTCATGAGCAAGTAGTAATTCCTCCGGGGAAGGATCAAGATACGAGGGATCAGAAGAGACAACTTTAGGGGTGAGGCGTTTCTCCCCCGGATCATCACAAAGAGGGAAATCCACAAGAGGAGATCTTTGGATCTCAGTTTCACCAATAGGCTCATCACTCCATGCAGATTCTGAGGAGCTGTCACAATCTATACCAACAGTTTCAACAAAGATATGCGGCTGAATTTCCTCTTCCATGGCATTGGCATCCAAGTTGGAATCCTCAAGATGTTTGTTAAAAGCCCAAGTTTGTAAAGTTTTGGCCAAACGATCAAAGAAATCCAAGGCTTGAGCGGGTTCTTTATCAAAAAGTTTTCCATTGCACATCATGTCTATGAAATCATGACTCTTTTGAGAAAGTCCGTTATAAAAATAGTTAGCAATTTGAAAGTTCTCATAGCCATGATGCGGGATTGTATTGAGCAAATTCTTGAATCTTCCCCAACATGCATAAAATGACTCATTCTCTTTTTCAGCAAAAGTTCGAATTTGTTGCTTGAGAGCCCATGTATAATATATGGGAAAGAACCGTTTTAGAAATTCCCTTTGCAAATCAATCCAAGTCCGCATGCATTGAGGGTTTAAAGAATCAAGCCAAGCTTTGGCGTTATCCCTTAAAGAAAGCGCAAAATAATTCATTCGTACGGACTCAAATTTCACAAGAGTACCAACTTTTTCTTCAAAAGCCCTAATATGAGAAGAAGGGTTTTCATGATCCATGCCATGGAAGTGGGGAAGCCAATTGGAAAAGTGCATTTGAACTCTAAAAACATTAGAATCATGAGCGGCTATGCAAGGGGGTGTGAACGTGTGTGTAAGATAACGTAACTCCTGCATAGTGCTCAAAAGTATTTCCTCAGGTGTTGCTGCCATTCTATTCTAACACTAAAAGGATAAAATAAACAGGCATACACAAAACAACAACTACTAACTAATTACCAACAAACTACCAGACTAGAGGGGCTATGCCGCCACCTCAACTCAGCAACAGAAAATGCGAGGGGTTATGCCACCACCTCGGCTAAGCAATGCAATCAAATTAAGCTAAGTAAACTAACAAATTAAACTAAACTAACTAAGCACACACTCCATATTTAGCTTGGCTTCGTTACACCTCAGGTCAGACATCACAGTCAGGTTAGAGGTATCCACCAAACTAAACACGAGCCACTAACACATAAACTACTAAACTACTACTACTAAGAGAAGAAAGCGGGATACTTACAGTGGTTTGTCGAACCTCCAAGAAAGCCATAATAAGAAATCCCCGGCAACGGCGCCAAAAATGCTTCGCTATCTTCCGTGTATAGAAGAATTGCCCCAAGCGTAGGGCTAATAAGTCGGTTGAAGCATAATAATCCGGAAGACCGGGATCGTACCCAAGGGAAAACTAGTACGGCTTGGTTGGATTTGTTAGATGCAAGTAGGGTTTTCGACTTTTAGCCAGTCAACTTGGTTTTACTTTGAACGGTAGAATTAAAATGGCTAAATTAAGAATTAATTAACTAGGAAAATATAGGGGTAGGTCTAGGAATCCTAGCATTCACGACTCGGGCTAAGTCGCACTTTTCACCAATTTACGCGGTTTAAAATACACAATTGTAGGTATTTAAACCGGGAAAAAGAGATTTGATTATTAAGCTAGCTCTAGAATTCATTCGATAACCGCCTCGAGCGTCAGAGCTCTAAGCATCATGTGTGGTGAGTAGGCGAAGCTCTCACCTACACATGATCAAAGAGGTTAACACCTCGGCGATATACCAACCAAATCCGAGCCCCACGTTAATTTTCAAACCTAAAAAGTAAAGCTTTTTTGGTGAAAAATACGATTTTCGCCCGAGTCATGGGATGCTAATCATCCCATGACCTAACCCTTGAAACTACTCACACATATCTAGAGAGATAAGAGCAAGCAAAAATCTACTAAACATAATTGAAATGCAAGACTAAAAGAAATTTAGCTTAAAAGATAGATCGGGAACTAAGTAACAACTTTAATTAAAGCGACTATATCAAAAACTAACTAAATAAGGCAGAAATTAAGGTATTCAAGAGCTGAAAATGAAGAACAACTAAGAACAATACCCAAAAAGCAAATTGAATCTAATCTAGATCTAAAATTATGGGTACATTTCTGTCCAAATCGTGCAAAGGTGACATAACGGGGCATTTATACCGCCTCTGTTTCGCGCACGGAATATCCCAAAAGATGCTCTGAAGATGCCCTGCTAAGCCCCTCGGCATCGATGGCAACAGGCATAAGATGGGCCACTAAGGGGCTCGGCATCGATGTAAAGTATGGCATCCCATCGATGCCGAGGTTCATAAGAGTCTGGGCCGCTAATCATCTCGGCATCGATGTCAAACATTACATCCCATCGATGCCGAGCTCGATAGTGGAGCTGTGCCTTGCTTTTGCCCGGGCAATGCTCGAGCGTCGCCTGTCTTGCCTTGGCGTCGGCTGCTTCTGCCTTGGCAATGGTTCTTCTGCCTTGGCAATGGCTTCTTCTTTGGCTCTGCCTTGCCGTTGGTCAGCTGTCGGTCACGCCTTAGCCTTGGCCTTGCCTTAAGCTTTTAAAACTCTTTATTGAGTGATTTTCCTACAAAACAAACCCAAACAACTCTGCGAGGCAACTAAGTTAAAAACAATTAATTAAAGAGTAAATTAAACTAAACCTAGACACTAGCGCACCCTTTCATTACATTTCTGGGTGCTTATCAGTGGGATTATACCCAATTCCGGCTTTGTGAAAAGAAACCATTTGTTTTCCAAAAAGAATATCTAATCCATCCTTACCTTTGGTAAGTTTAGCGAGAGAGTTTGTCAACTCATCTACTTGCTTGACTAGAGATTCATCTTGAGGAATATTTTTCTAAACTTCATTTTCCTTTTCCAAAGAAACTTTCAAAGATTCATTTTCTTCTTCCAATGTATCTTTTTCTTCAACTAAAACATTTATTTCTTTTGAAAGTTTTTTGGCCATTTTCTTTAGAGATTTGTTTTTTGAAACAACTTTTTCAAAATCAACTTTCAATTCTTTATAGGCAATAAGCAATTCATTAAAAGAATAGGATGAGTCGAGATCTACCTCGTTTTCTTCAGTGGCCATGAAACACAAGTTAGCGACCTCTTGTTGCTCATCCTCCTCATCGGAGCTACTATCGTCGCTATTGTCCCATGCAGCCATCATAGCTTTCCTTTTGTTCTTCTTTGAATATTTCTTGGCGTATGGACATTCACTTTTGATGTGGCCGGGCTTCTTGCACTCATAGCAAATGATTGGATCCTTTTTGCTATTTTCTTCTTTGCCTCCATCTTTTCTTGGAAACCCTCTACCTTTGCGAGATGATCTATTTTTGAGGAGTTTCTTGAATGTCTTTGTGATGAGAGCCATTTCGTCGTCCTCGCTTTCATCACTTAAGTCATCTTTGATTTTGGACTTGTGTGAGGTGCTTTTGAGAGCAAGGTTTTTGACTTTCTCGTCTTTGTCATCTTTGAGGTTGATATGGATTTCTTCGGTCATGAAAGATCCCATGAGTTGATCCATTGTATATTTTGAGAAGTTTTTGGATTGAAGGATGATTGAAGTGGTAGTATCCCACTTTGATGGCATGGAGTGGAGCACCTTCCTTGTCATCTCGGATTGACTATAAGTCTTGCCAAGAGCTTTCAAGCCATTAGTAATGCTAGCAAATCTAGCAAACATTTGAGAAATAGACTCTTCCGGTTTCATTTTAAAAAGCTCATAACTATGCACAAGAATATCGATTTTAGACTCCTTAACTTGACTATCTCCTTCATAAGCCATTTTCAATTTATCCCATATTTCCTTAGCGGTTTCACATGCGGATACACAATCATATTCATTTGGAGTAATGGCACAAAAAAGAAGATTCATAGCTCTAAAGTTTTTTTCAATATTACTCTTTTCTATGTTGGACCATTCATCTTCTAGCTTAGAAATAGTTTCTTCTCCAGATTTCTTAGTAGGAATGATTGGACCATTTGCAACAATTTTCCATAAATCATAATCGGTGGATTGAATAAAGATTTGCATTTGATTTTTCCAATAACCATAGTTTGAACTCGTGAACAAGGGAGGCCTATTTGAGGATTGACCCTCGATGCAAGATACGCTACTAGTGGTTGTCATGGATCTTAACTCTTAGACGGTCAAGTCTATAAACAAGAGCCAAGGCTTTGATACCAATTGTTACCCAAAAAGACAACCTAGAGGGGGGGGTGGGGGGGGTGGGGGTGGATAGGGTTGTAAAAAAAATTACTAATTTAAAATTTATTCTCTAACAATATATTCAAGATAATATAAGCAAGTAAATGAGAGAGTTAGAGAGATAGAACCCGTTTATAGTGGTTCGGCCCGGATTTGTCTACGGTCCGGCTTAGTCCACTTCTCCTCAAGCAATTACTTGAAGGTTCCACTAATCTTCAAAAAGATTACAAGTAGTAAGTCTTGCGGGTGCTTACAATGACCTTATCCTCTAGCTTTCCCGAGGAGCTAGTGCAACTGCAAGAGTTTTCTCCGAAAACCTCTCGAAAACAATAACACCCAAATTCAAACCCGAATTTGGTCTTCTAAGCTTTCAAGTGTTTGACTCAAACACTCGCTTAGGGATTACAAGTATGTGGAGAAAGTATGAAAAAATATCGCTCACATCTTGTACAAGTTTTCTCTCAAGAAAATATGAAAGTGGAAGAATAAGGAGAATTTCAAACTTTATCTTTGGAGAATTTGCTCTTTGGAATGATATGAAATGTTGTAGCGTGGATTGATACTCATCAATGAGTTCTTGATTCCTTTATATAGCCATCCAATCTCCTACTAGCCGTTAGTAAATTAGTGCCGTTGGAGAGCTATTTTAGGAAAAATATAGCAGTTTGAGATTTTACTGATCTGCAAAAAATCTGCAGAAATACACTACTAGTCGTTCGACACCGGTCAACCGGAAGGTCGTCCACTCTCTCAACCAGTCTGCCATCCAGTGAAGTCCGGTTGACAACCCCTTCTATTCAGACAGCCGGCTTGTCAGTCGGTTCGTCAACCTGTAGCTCAAAATTTCATCTAAATAAATCCGTTAAAGCATGAATTGAGCTCATTAAGTCTTTGTAGATATTAAACATTGAATTCAAGATACTTAAAGTAATTTTACAAGGTTGAGAAAATTAGTCCGAAAATAACTTGGCAATAATTATAAAAACATCATTAAAATAATTCCTCTGATTTTCCAACAATCATCAAAATAAATATATAATTGTAATACACATAATTTTCCAACAAATTAATATGCATACATTTTTCCAACATGGGCTTTCAAGTGACAACTCAATGAAAAGAAAATAGGTTTACTTCTTTTGGAAGCAATATGATGAGATTTGGTTTTGACTTGTCTAGTCAAATCTATGTGTACTTCTTAGATTTTTTTGGCAAGACTTATTTCTATTACCTAAAGGATAAAATTTTCCCTAGTTGTTATTGTCTAATGGGTAGAGAGTATATGGAAGAAGTAAGGTCTTGAAATGACTAGATTTTGTACTTTGGGTTAGGTTTTAGGAAGGTTTGATGGAAGAAAGAAGGGATGGTTCAAAAAGAAGGGATGGTTCAAAGATTTGGTTTAGTAAGTATATATATAAGGACAATGGCGGGTAGATTTGACTTGGAGAAGTATAAAGAAATGGGTTATAAGGATGTAAGAAGATCATGTCAAGGTACTCTCCAAATCTCTCCCATATCTCTCCATCTCTCAATAGTACAAGGTACCCATATATATAACTTGAGTTGGTAGAAGAAATCTAAGATGGCATGCTTAAAATAATCTATAAGGTACATATACCTATATATAAGTACCTAAAAATCTAGGGAAGTGACTTTGGTGGGTGACTTACTTCTGTTATCAAAGGGATAAATTTTTCCCTAACTTTTATTAACTAATGGTTAAAGGGATAATGATGATAGGTATGGTTTTGATATGTGCAATCAAATCTAGGTTCTCATTATGGCAAGTCCTTCTCCTATTACTCAAAGGACAAAAATCACCCTAACAACTATTGTTCAATAGGCATAGAGGGAAATGATGGGAAGGAATATATTCTTGGAAGAAAAATTCTTTTGAAAGTGACCTTTCAAAGAAGAGAAAGGACAAAGCACTTTATAGGAAAGTGACTTGACCAAGTAAGCATGATGATGACCTTCCTAGGCCTAAAAGGTTCATAAGGTTCAAAGATGGTCAAAAAGGTCCATCTAAGGTTAGGAGAATGTAACTAGGTTAAATGGTAACTAGGTCTCTAACCAATTGGTTGGAAACTAGTTCTACAAGCCAATTAGAATTTCTAGCCAAGAAATGTGTAGAGACCCGTATTTTCTTAAATTATTGAAAAGTTTATTAAATCACTAATTGGGGGATATATGATTTTAATTGGTGATTATTTGATTAGAGAACCAAAGTGAAAGAAGTGAGGCTTGAGGGTGTGTTGGTCTGATTTGAAAATGTAGGAGTATAAATAGTGGGTGTGTGTGTGTAGGGGATCATTTTTCATCCCCAAATATCTCTCTCTCACCCGTTCCCTCTCTCTCTCTAGCCGGCCTCCTCTCTCTCTCGTCTCATCTCACACAAAACTCCACTCCATCTCTCAAAATCTTCAAGAAACAACCTCCCCCCAACCTTCCATTCGCGTTCTCAAGCTTGGAGTTCCTTGGGTTGAGCTTGAATCGAAGCTTTGAGGTTCGAAGTGGTTAGGGCTTGCTCAAATCTTGTAGATCTAGGTTATCGTCGCGAGGTAGGGACTTCTTTACCTCTTTTATATGTTTATATGTTGATTGGATGCAAGAATCGAGCTTGGTTTGTCTCCCTTTGTTCATCTCGAACGCTGTCGAAATCTGCAGAAAATCGCCCAAATCGCGTAGGGATCGATCCCTAAACTTGGGGGATCGATCCCCCTTTGTTTTCTGGTCCAGTAAGCCCAGGGATCGATCCCTGGTGATGGGGGGATCGATCCCTCCCCTCTCTGGAAGTTCTGCCCGTCTTTTGAGTGTCAGCCCAACTTCAAACAGCCATAACTTCTTTTTCCGATGTTTTTTTCATGCAAATCTTATATCGATTCGAAGGCCTTGAAGTCAGCTTTCCATTGCCACCAAAATCACCTAAGAACTCCAAGTACAAAAAAAGTTATGACTGTTAGAGTGGGGGTGTGTCGACCTCCCAACCTCCTTTGGCTACTCCAATGATTCTTGTTTGTTCATTACGACTTCCTATGATTAGTGGATGACATTCTTGACCCATTGGCCTTCCGTTAGTGAGGAACACATAAGGAATTGCTCAGTTGAGATTTCCTTTAAATACTTTCTATTGTTTGGTGGCTCTTGTGAATGTTTATGCAATTTGTGATTGAATAATACTTGTGAACGTTTGTGGCATATTTGTGATATTGTTGGCATGTCGTGGTATATTTCTTGAATGTATGAAGTTATAAGAAAGCTTTAACTTGTAGGTTGATAGAGGAAGTTGTTTGGGTCGGTGGTCGACTTAGGAAGTCTCGTAACGCAAGGGGTGGTAATACGATGACTTATATGGTCTCGTAACGCAAGGGTGGTAATACGATGACTTATATGGTCTCATAGCGCATGGGGTGGTAATACGGTGACCTTAGATGTTGGTGCTCACCGTAACGCTAGGGGTGGTAATATGGTGACTCTCGTGGTATTATACGACAACGCAAGGGGTGGAAATGTCGATGGTGGAGATACGGGATAGTGAGTCGTGTCAAAGTTGTTATTTCGCTTGAGTATTATGAACCTTATGGCACAATGTGACTATAGCATATCTTAGAATGATCGCCTTGAATGTTTGATACATCGTTGAGTTGATTGTATTTCGTCGTTTGAGTTATACCTTCCTATTTACTGTCATTGCACTTATCATCATGTTTTCATATAAAGTTGGTAAAGATTTTCTTACTGGGCTAGTGTAGCTCAACCTAATCTTTCTTTTCAGGTCAAAACGCTGGACAATAGCTCATAAGCAATGTGTGCTTGGGAGTGAAAGACTTTTTGGAAGCTAACCTCATGTAGTTACTTAGGCATCTTTGTATAAACTTTATTTTGACAGAGATGTATATGTAACTTATCATTTCAATCCTTTTGACTTATCGTTTGTAATGTTTTGAATACGTTCGTACTTGTACCAAAACATAATTTGGGCCGTGATGCCAAAGTTGTAATTGTCTAAACTTGGGGATTTGTTTGTAAAATGAAACCGGTGGGAACTCTTTTGGGATTTATTATTGATATGCGAGGACTTTTTATTAAAACGGATTATTTATTTATGTTGAAAATCGAGGGTGTGACAAATTGGTATCAGAGCGTCTAGGTTTGAATACTTTGAGACCGTGGGGAGGCTTCTAGTCTCATGGGTTCAAAATGTCACGCCTTTTTGCATAACATATGTGTGCTTGTGTGCATTGACATTACTTGGCTTACGTGGTATTGCATTTCAATTTGGTCCTGTGGCAGGGAGTTGTTTGACCTGTGTTGGGATATTTGGAGTTTTCGACCTCATGAGATAATGTTGTTATTGATGAAACCTTTTTCTTTCTTATAATTTGTAGTAAGATGCCGCCGAAAACACGTGCTAGAGTAGGTTAGGTCGAAAGCCAGGGTGGTCGTGGTCGTGGCCAAGAGACGCCGGTTGAGGATGAGGTTAGCCAACTTGGGGAGAATCCGAATGGGAATCCGGGGGATGGGGCCGGATGTGGTCAAGGAGAGGAAGTACCGGTAGTTCCGAATCCGTTTGCTAGGGATTTCGTTGCGGCTCTTGCGGCTGCAAATCTTTTGAACCCAGCTCTTAGGGAAGGTGCAGATAGTCGTGCTATGTTAGCGATGAGGGAGTTTAGCCGTCGAAATCCACCTACGTTTGATGGGTCAAGCAGTGACCCTCTTGTAGCCGATCATTGGCTAGCCCAAATTCGAAAACTCTTCAGGGCTCTTCAAATCACGGAGGATGACTTGCGAGTCAATATCGTAGCCGTTCAGCTTACCGGGGAAGCGAATGAGTGGTGGGAGTCAGTTTTAGAATCGAGAAAGGATGCAAGGAGAGCGGCAAGGACCGCGGCTCAAGCAAATGAGCCAGATGTTGAGAACATAACTTGGGCCGAATTTGAGATGCTCTTCGAGGAGCAGTATTTTCCGGAAACGAGTCGTGACCAATTGAGAGATGAGTTTGAAAAACTAGAGCAAGGGAATATGACCGTATCAGAGTATGCCTTAAAGTTTCAATCTTTGTCTCGTTTCGCGCCAGAGCTAGTCGCTACTGAAGAAAGGAAGTGTAGACGATTCGAAAGGGGTTTGAATGACGCCGTGAAGAAGTTTGTTATGGCACAACGCAAGGGAAAGTTTTCGGAAGTCGTTGAGTGTGCAAGGAGCATCGAGACACCGAAGGAGGCACCCAGAAATCCTAAGGCTTGGGAACTAAGACAACCAATGGGAGGCATGAGCTCCTCTTCGGGGAGTTTTGGTAGTCAATGGAGAAAAAGACAAAGGGATCAAATGTCAACATCGCAGGGTCCATCAAATTTTAGGCCTCCACCTTCTTCTTCGTTCGGAACTCGAGGAGTTTCCAATAGACCTCCAATTGTATGCCATGAGTGTGGTCAGGCGGGGCACATTCGCACCCAGTGTCCGCGACTTTTGAACACATGCTTTATTTGTGGGAAGGGTGGTCACTTTGCAAGGAATTGCCCGCGTGGAGAAGGAGCACGTAGTGACTCAGGATCGGTGCAGCAGCCGAGGGGTGGACAGGGTTCTGGTCGGCAGTCGTATCGGGGCACTCAAAGACAGCAACAGTCTCACTTTCGTCAAACCACGTCGATTCAGGGATCTCAGGTTGAGAGAGGAGCTAGTTCATCTACACCTACTCAGGGTTCTGGTCATCGCGGTGGACATGTTCAAAGTCAGATGACTCAGGGTAGGGCTTTTGCTATCACTTCAGCTATTCCGCCTCCACCGCCTCCTGTTACTTCTCAGGCCCCGGAGACTTCGGTTGTGAGGGGTACATTTCTCTTATTTTACTCCTTTGTTAAAGTATTATTTGATTCTGGAGCGTCGCATTCATTCATTGCTGCATCTTTTGCTTGTGCCTTGGGATTGGAAATCGAAAACATTAGTCCTCCATTGTTCGTTGAGACACCCATAGGAGGTAGATCACAATTAGATTGTATTTGCCGGGATTGTGAGCTTATTATTCTGGACCGTCATTTTACTTTTGACTTCATCGTATTGAATATGTCGGGTTTCGATCTTATATTGGGAATGGATTGGTTGTCCACGTTTCATGCTACCATAGATTGCTTCAAGCGTCGGGTCCGTATTTGTCCGCCCGGGGGTTCTTGTTTCGAGTTCTTCGGGGAGTGTCGGGAACCGATAGAATCGGATCTGTGTGAGCCTCGGGAGCGTGAGTCGGTGTATGCTTTGTTAGCAAGTTTGACCTTAGATGAAGACGTATCCGCGCGTGGGGAGTTACCTCTGGTCGTTTGTGAATTTCCAGACGTGTTTCCAAAGGAGTTACCCGGTTTACCACCCGAGAGAGAAATTGAATTTTCTATTGATTTACTTCCTGGTACCGCTCCTATTTCCATACCTCCTTATCGCTTCGCGCCTGCCGAGTTGAGAGAATTGAAGACTCAATTACAAGAATTAGAGGATTTGGGGTTTATCCGTCCGAGTATGTCACTGTGGGGAGCACCGGCTTTGTTTGCTCAGAAGAAGGACGGGTCGCTTCGCTTATGCATTGATTATCGTAAGTTGAACCGTGTCACCATTAAGAACAAGTATCCCATGCCTAGAATCGATGACTTGTTTGACCAACTTTGTGGCGCAACTTGTTTTTCAAAAATTGATTTGAGGTCTGGTTACCACCAGTTGAGAGTTCGGAGAGAAGATATTCCTAAGACCGCCTTTCGTACTCGATATGGCCACTACGAGTTTGTTGTTATGCCCTTTGGTTTGACGAACGCACCGGCAACTTTCATGGATTTGATGAACCGTATCTTTCGTGCCTATCTTGATCATTTCGTAGTCGTCTTTGTGGACGATATTCTTATTTATTCGCCTTCGGAGGAGGAACACCAATCTCACCTTTCTATAGTTCTTGAACTCTTGAGAGAACACCGTTTGTATGCCAAGCATAGTGAGTGTGAATTTTGGTTGTCCGAAGTCAAGTTTTTGGGTCACGTTGTGTCGAAGGATGGGGTGTCCGTTGACCCGGGAATGATAGAGTCTGTGATGAGTTGGCAGCGACCGAAGAATGTGTTCGAGATTCGTAGTTTCTTAGGCTTGGCAGGGTATTATCGTCGTTTCATACTTCTCTCGCCTAGCGGCTCCGATGACTAAATTGACCCGTAAGGGAACTCGATTTGTTTGGAATGATATGTGTGAAAAGGCTTTTGAGGAATTGAAGAGAAGGTTGACTACCGCACTGGTTTTGGTTGTGCCTGAATGGGGAGTCGGTTATTCCATGTATTGTGACGCTTCGAAAGAGGGATTGGGGTGCGTGTTAATGCAAATGGGACGAGTGGTGGCGTATGAATCACGGCAATTGAAAACTCATGAGCGAAATTACCCTACCCATGACTTAGAACTTGCAGCCGTTGTCTTTGCTTTGAAGAGTTGGCGTCATTATCTTTACGGTGAGAGATTCGAAGTCTTTTCCGATCACAAGAGTCTCAAGTATTTGTTCTCTCAAAAGGAGCTTAACTTGCGACAACACAGATGGATGGAACATTTAGAAGACTATGACTTTGAATTACAATATCATCCGGGTAAGGCGAACGTGGTAGCGGACGCGGTCAGTAGGAAATCGATGCAACTTGCAAGTTTAACCATCCATGAGTGGAAAACGATGAACGACTTAGGTTCGTATGCGTTGCATTTTGAGGAGGTTCGAGATGGAGTCGCCTTGTGTAACTTAACCGTTCAATCGACCTTATCGACTCGAGTGATTGAGGCTCAACAACAAGATGAAGAAGCGGATGAGTTTCGTACTAAGTTTCTTAGCGGGAAAGCTCGAGAGGGGTGGATGATTCACGCCGATCAAGGTTTACGATACCAAGGAAAATTGTTCGTACCCATTTCGTGTCGGGAGGAAATTTTGAGGGAATTTCACCACTCACCATTAGCCGTGCATCCGGGAGGAACGAAAATGTACCATGACTTACGTAGACAGTTTTGGTGGCCGGGAATGAAGAGAGATGTCATCATCTTCGTGTCCAAATGTCTTACGTGCCAACAAGTCAAAGCCGAGCATCAACGACCCGCGGGGGAGTTGCAACCATTACCAGTGGCCGAGTGGAAGTGGGAGAATGTGACAATGGATTTCGTTATCGGTTTACCGAGATCGCCGAGGGGGTACGATGCCATTTGGGTGATAGTCGATCGGTTGACTAAGTCAGCGCATTTCTTGCCAATTCGGGTTACCAATTCGATTGATACGCTTAGTCGTTTATACATACATGAGATTATTGGTCTTCATGGCATACCCGTTTCTATTGTGTCGGATCGAGATCCAAGGTTTACTGCGCGCTTTTGGCAGAGTCTGTAGGCCGCTCTTGGCACAAATCTATTATTTAGTACCGCGTATCATCCTCAAACGGATGGACAATTCGAGAGAACGATTCAGATTCTGGAAGATATGCTTCGGGCTTGCGTTATGGATTTTCGGGGTAGTTGGAAAGATCACCTACCGTTAGTCGAATTCGCGTACAACAATAGTTACCAATCCAGTATCGAGATGGCACCGTATGAAGCCTTGTATGGGAGACCGTGTCGATCACCCGTTTGTTGGACTGAGTTGGGCGAGGCTACGTTGGTTGGACCGGAATTGATTCAAGAAACTTTCGAGAATTTGAAAGCTATTCGTTGACGTCTTCTTGAAGCACAAAGGAGAACCACCGAGCAAGTCAAAGTGATTCGTCAACGGTTATTAACCGCACAAAGTAGGCAAAAGAGTTATGCCGATCGTCGTCGCCGACCGTTATCGTTTGAGGTAGGGAATCACGTGTTTCTTAAGGTGTCGCCGCGTAGGGGATTATCTCGTTTTGGGCAAAGGGGTAAACTTTCACCGCGTTTTAACGGGCCATTTGACATTATTGAGAAGATTGGGGAAGTTGCTTATCGATTAGCTTTACCACCGAGACTATCGGGCGTTCATGATGTATTCCATGTATCGATGTTGCGGAAGTATGAACCGGATCCGTCACACGTTCTAGAATGGTTCGAGTTAGAGTTAGAAGCCGATGCATCCTACGGAGAGGAGCTGATACGTATCCTAGATTCGCGTGAACAACGCTTGAGGGGTAAAACCATTCCATTAGTGCGAGTCCTTTGGAGTACTCTCGGAAAGGAGGAGTCGACGCGGGAAAGGGAAGACGAAATAAGGGAGAAGTATCCTCAATTGTTCCCAAATTAATCAATGTAAGTTCTAAGTTTTAACTATATGATTGTTAATTCATTATTTTGCGATGTATGCTATAGCATGAGCATTATTACTTGATGCATAATCCTGATTGGCTTGAGTTGTAAATTTCGAGGTGAAATTTCTTTAAGGAGGATAGACTGTAGATACCTGTATTTTCTTAAATTATTGAAAAGTTTATTAAATCACTAATTGGGGGATATATGATTTTAATTGGTGATTATTTGATTAGAGGACCAAAGTGAAAGAAGTGAGACTTGAGGGTATGTTGGTGTGATTTGAAAATGTAGGAGTATAAATAGTGGGTGTGTGTGTGTAGGGATCATTTTTCATCCCCAAATATCTCTCTCTCACCTGTTCTCTCTCTCTCTCTAGCCAGCCTCTCTCTCTCTTCTCATCTCACACAAAACTCCACTCCATCTCTCAAAATCTTCAAGAAATAACCTCCCTCCAACCTTCCATTCGCGTTCTCAAGCTTGGAGTTCCTTGGGTTGAGCTTGAATCGAAGCTTTGAGGTTCCAAGTGGTTAGGGCTTGCTCAAATCTTGTAGATCTTGGTTATCGTTGCGAGGTAGGGACTTCTTTACCTCTTTTATATGTTTATATGTTGATTGGATGCAAGAATCGAGCTTGGTTTGTCTCCCTTTGTTCATCTCGAACGCTGTCGAAATCTGCAGAAAATCGCCCAAATTGCGTAGGGATCGATCCTTAAACTTGGAGGATCGATCCCCCTTTGTTTTCTGGTCCAGTAAGCCCAAGGATCGATCCCTGGTGATGGGGAGATCGATCCCTCCCCTCTCTGGAAGTTCTGCCCGTCTTTTGAGTGTCATCCCAACTTCAAACGGCCATAACTTCTTTTCCCGATGTTTGTTTCATGCAAATCTTATATCGATTCGAAGACCTTGAAGTCAGCTTTCCATTGCCACCGAAATCACCTAAGAACTCCAAGTACAAAAAAAGTTATGACTATTAGAGTGGGGGTGTGTCGACCTCCCAACCTCCTTTTGCTACTCCAATGATTCTTGTTTGTTCATTACGACTTCCTATGATTAGTGGATAACGTTCTTGACCCATTGGCCTTCCGTTAGTGAGGAACACATAAGGAATTGCTTAGTTGAAATTTCCTTTAAATACTTTCTATTGTTTGGTGGCTCTTGTGAATGTTTATGCAATTTGTGATTGAATAATACTTGTGAACGTTTGTGGCATATTTGTGATATTGTTGGCATGTCGTGGCATATTTCTTGAATGTATGAAGTTATAAGAAAGCTTTAACTTGTAGGTTGATAGAGGAAGTTGTTTGGGTCGGTGGTCGACTTAGGAAATCTCGTAACACAAGGGGTGGTAATACGAGACTTATATGGTCTCGTAACGCAAGGGTGGTAATACGACGACTTATATGGTCTCGTAGGGCATGGGGTGGTAATATGGTGACCTTAGATGTTGGTGCTCACCGTAACGCTAGGGGTGGTAATATGGTGACTCTCGTGGTATTATACGACAACGCAAGGGGTGGAAATGTCGATGGTGGAGATACGGGATAGTGAGTCGTGTCAAAGTTGTTATTTCGCTTGAGTATTATGAACCTTATGGCACAATGTGACTATAGCATATCTTAGAATGATCGCCTTGAATGTTTGATACATCGTTGAGTTGATTGTATTTCGTCGTTTGAGTTATACCTTCCTATTTACTGTCATTGCACTTATCATCATGTTTTCATATAAAGTTGGTAAAGATTTTCTTACTGGGCTAGTGTAGCTCAACCTAATCTTTCTTTTCAGGTCAAAACGCTGGACAATAGCTCATAAGCAATGTGTGCTTGGGAGTGAAAGACTTTTTGGAAGCTAACCTCATGTAGTTACTTAGGCATCTTTGTATAAACTTTATTTTGACAGAGATGTATATGTAACTTATCATTTCAATCCTTTTGACTTATCGTTTGTAATATTTTGAATACGTTCGTACTTGTACCTAAACATAATTTGGGCCGTGATGCCAAAGTTGTAATTGTCTAAACTTGGGGATTTATTTGTAAAATGAAACCGGTGGGAACTCTTTTGGGATATTATTATTGATATGCGAGGACTTTTTATTAAAACGGATTATTTACTTATGTTGAAAATCGAGGGTGTGACAAAATGTAATTTAAAGATTTTATTTAACTCATTAGGAAAATATACAAGTGCTTTTATACGCATACTTGTCTTTAGAAAATGACTAAATTGTTCGATGCGAAAAGATAAAATTTTATAAGTGTCAAATCTAATTATGACGGATTATTGAAGTTAAAAGAAAATTTTAAGAGCAAAAATTCAATTAATTAAAATAAAATTCAAATATTTAACGAAATTTTTATTTACTAAAAATCAAGGTCGTTACAACTAGAGTCCTCCACAAACTTCATACGTTTCAAATCCCTAGGGGTTAGATGGTGCCCTAGAGAGAACTAGGAGAGAGAGACTACTAATTGATATGTGAGAGAAAATATAACTCATATTTTTTTATTGTAGGCTATGAGAATATATAGATGAGATGTGTAGAGATATAAGACTTACTAATCTCTATAACCTAGGTAGTTTGAGTCCCTGTAGGACTCATCACCTTAAGTGGTTGAATCCACTTAATATTTATCATCTAAAGTTGTAGAGTCCACTTAAGACTTATCACATATTCAAAATAAATGATAAATACAACCAAGTATTATCCCATGTGGATGCACCAATGGGCCCCATGCAACATCTCCCACTCGTACACAGTGGGTATATATATTGAATCTTCAATGAATTCCTCAATCTTTAGAATCCTCTTCATATGGGAAAGTGAAACGTGCGACCAAGCGAGAAAAGTACTAAAACGAAGTGTCATATTAAGCCACCATCTAACTAACATAACACTCAACATCTCGTCTATACCCCAAATCGTCTAACCACACCAAATCATGCACCTCTGATCCCTCATATAATATAACAGAGCCATGCAAGACCTCTTAATGCCTTTGTGCTCAATGATTGTATCAAACCATCGTCGACACAATCGCCAGGGCTATGAGCCACAAATCATTAGTGTGATAACAAATGATCTTTCCTTAGACACACATGGCAATCCATCTAATCTTGACTGCTTTCCTAGACACGCTCCGCTGGACTTGGATGACATGCTAAAGTAGCAACATCAAACTTCAACTTCATGACATAGTTCTAAGTCCCAAAGGGTATAAGTGTATAGGGACTACATAGTCCAAGGGCTCACACAGTGACGAAGAAAGGGATCTATTTTGTCACACCCTTTCACGGTCAACTCAAAGCACATACAGTATGATTTGCATGCTATGTTGGAGCTCCCACTTAGGTTATGTCACACTTGTACACCATATAGATCTTGGTCCAAACACTACTCAATCGCCTAATCTGAGTTTCTGAGACAAGTTGTACTAAAGTTCCTTCTCAAGAATCTCACATCTGGCTATATACAGGCTGCATGGAGGTGTGGAGACACTCCATGTTTGACTTGTTCAGTCTCATCTTAGCCCTCGCTAAGGCGACAAATAATTATTTAGTATAAAATCTAGCTCACTCTCCAAGAGCTAAGGACATCACACATTGTGATCATTTTGAGTCTCATCCCGCACGCTACCTAAGCACCGGGGCGATCTCTCGTGACGATCAAAAGCTTGGTGACAAATTTTTAATTACAAGATATGTGCACTAATTAAACAATATTCAAATTTTCATATGAATAATTGAAGACAAATTTCATTATTGCATAAAATACCAAAAAAGTGTCCATCAAACTCAAGTATATCAGATCCTACGTAAGCCTAAAACCCTAACATGTCTATGAAATATGTCTCTAGCAATGGGTTTGGTTAAAGGATCAGCAACCATGTCGCTCATAGAGATATGCTTTAGAACCACCTGTCCTTGCGCAATGATATCACGAATGAAGTGATGACGGGTGTCAATGTGCTTTGTTTGACCATGGTACTTGGGATCTCTTGCATAAGCTATTGCTGATGTGCTGTCACAATGAAGCACCACAGCCTCACCCAGATGTCCTATTACACTCAAGCTTTGTAAGAATCTCCTCAACCATATCGCTTCTTGAATAGCGGCAGTGCATGCCACGTATTCTGGTTCCATTGTAGATAAAGAAACACACTGTTGTTTCTTGCTGCACCAAGTAATGGCTCCTCCTCCAAGTATGAAAGCATAGCCAGAAACAGACTTACGCTTATCTCTATCAGTAGACCCATCTGCATCACTATGACCAACCAATCTAAGAATGCCACCTTGGTAGCATAATACGAAGTCTACAGTCCCTCGCAAGTATTGGAATATCCTCTTAACTGCACTCCAATGGGCAGTACCAGGATTACTTTGATATCGGCTGACCATCCCAACTGCGAAACATATATCGGGTCTAGTACACATCATAGTATACATCAGACTTCCAACTGCACTTGCATATGGAACATTTGCCATTTGTCTCTTCTCTTCTTCAATTTTAGGACTTTGGTCAGTGCTAAGAATTTGACCCTTCTCAATTGGAGTATCAATGGGTTTAGAATAGTGCATACGAAACCGTTCTAAAATTCTCTTTATGTAAGTCTCTTGAGACATACTGAGAAGTCTGAACGATCTCTTGAGATCTTAACCCCAAGCACATAATCTGCTTGACCCAAGTCCTTCATCTCAAATGTGGAAGATAACCACTTTTGAGTGGTTTTGATTAACTCCAAATCATTTCCCGCTAACAAAATATCGCCCACATATACTGAGAGAATGAGAAACTTATTTTCAACTCTCTTAACATACACACAATGGTCCTCTTCGATCATCGTGAAACCCACAGTAATAATAGCTCGATGAAATCAAATGTACCATTGTCTATACGATTGTTTTAGGTCGTAAATGGAACGTTTTAAGCAGCACACCTTGCGCTCTTGTCCCTTGACTTTAAAACCCCCTGGTTGATCCATATAGATCTCTTTGTCTAGTTCTCCATTGAGAAATGTTGTCTTCACATCCATTTGGAACAATTCCAAATCTAAATGTATGACGATAGCGAGAATAAGGCGAATGGGAGCAAATCTCACCACAGGGAAGAACGTTTCCTCATAATCTATACCCTCACGTTGGGTATAGCCTTTCGCCACGAGCCTGGCCTTATACTTGTCAATTGATCCGTCAGCCTTGCACTTAATCTTTAGAACCCATTTGCTGCCAATGGTCCTGCGCCCAGGCGAAAGATCAACTAACTCCCAAACTTTATTCTTAGCCATTGAACTAATCTCTTGATGCATAGCAACTATCCATTTATCTGAAGTAGGTGACTTGATAGCTTCTTCAAAAGAAGCTGGCTCATCAACATCCACCGAAACAGTCATGAAGGACTCTCCTTCAATCTTGAAGCAGCGACGAGGAACTATTCCACAATGGCTTCTTCGAGTCTGTGGATCTTGAGAGTCTGCTAGTGGTACACTCCCACTCAATGGTACACTCCCACTAGGTGAAGGATCGCTCCCACTATCTCCAGCAACTGTAGGATGAGGTTGCATATCCTCATCTTCCCTATGTGATGGAGATAAATCTCCTTGTGGTTCCTCTAACTCATAGAGCTCAAGATCCTTTTTAACCTCACCAATGCTTGGAAAATCCTACTCTAGGAAATCCACATCACGCGACTCAATTTTAGTCATTCCCCCATCTGGGTGTTCACCATAGAGAACATATCCCTTAGAGTGCTCAAAATATCTAATAAAAACACATTTATTACCTCTAGGGCCCAATTTCCCATGTTTGTGGGAAGTATTGTGAACATACCCAGTAGCTCCCCAAGGACGTAAGCCTTCTAAATTAGGCTTTTTGCCATTCCACAACTCATATGGTGTGGAAGAAACTAATTTGGAAGGTACTCGATTAAGGACGTAGGCAGCTGTCAAAAGAGCATCTCCCTAGAAACTTATCGGGAGATTGGCTTGCGCCATCATCGACCTAACCATATCAAGAAGTGTTCGATTCTTTCTCTCCGCAACTCAATTTTGTTGCGGAGTACCAGGAATCGTTAATTGTCCACGTATCCCTTTTTCCTCATAGAATACTTTGAATTGATCAGATAATTATTCTCGGCCCTGATCGGAACGAAAAACTTTCAAGTTCCTCTCTTTCTGATTCTCAACCTCTGCCACGAAGTGCTTGAAACAATTCAAAGCTTCAAAACGGTGAGACAACAGAAATACTGAGCCAAAGCGTGAGAAATCATCTATGAATGTTATAAAGTAGGATGCACCATGACGTGCCTTGACATTCATTGGTCCGCATATGTCAGAATGGACAAGCTCTAACGGATGAGTAGCCCTAGAAGCCTTACCAAAAGGCTTCCTGCACGCTTCTCTAGCCAAACAAGGCTCACAGGTAGGCAGACTTACTTTGGTGAGACGGCCCAATAGCCCTTCCCTAGCCAGTCTTGCCAATCTTTCTTGGCCTATGTGGCCAAGTCTCGCATGCCATTTTATTGAATCAGACACAATATCATCGTCATCATCAGAAGAAGAAGAAGAAGAAGACACAACACAAATAATAGAATTATGAAAATCTAAATCCAAATCCAACATAAAGAAATCATTCTACAAATAGCCATGTCCATAAAACGTTTTGCCTAGATAAATAGACAAACTATTATTCTCAAATTGAAAAGAAAATCCTAACTGCAATAATGCTAAAACTGAAACCAAATTACACCAGATAGTGGGTGCATGAAGCACATCATGAAGAAGTAAAGAACGTCCAGAACGCATCTTGAGCTGATAGGTTCCAACTCCCAAAACCTCTTCTTGCTCTCCATTGCCTATTATTACATAATGTCTACCTACTGGTATCCGGTGATAATCTACAAACCCAGCTTGATCTCTAGCTATATGTTTTGTTGCTCCCGTATCTACAATCCAACCGAGGAGAGAATGAGCGACAAACACATGTGAGCAAACAAAAACTTTTAGAGAGCTAGTTTTAGGGTTTACCTTCTTTGCCTCAGAACACTCAAGAGCGAAGTGACCCTTCTGTCCACAGTTATAGCATTTCAATTTGGACTTATCCTTTTTAGCACGCTTGCCTTTTTGATGCTTGGTTTCCCTACCTTCTTTTGGCCCCATCTTTTCAGCCCTTCCTTGTCTAGCTCTCTTTTGCTATCCTTTACGCTAGGACCTACGTCCATTGTTCTGTCCAGCTTTAGCGACAAGTGCAGCACTGCGGTTCGCATCAACGTGCTTCGCCTCTAGCTCAAGGTGCCAAGAGGTATCATCAAAATTCTTTATCCCTTCATTGTGTGTTAGCATAATTTTTATGTCTTTCCACAAAGGATCAGGAAGGGATCTGATGATAGCCAAAATCTGTTGCTCATCAGTGAGATCATTACCAGCAGATCGCATTTCACGAATCATGGCTGACATCACCCTAAGGTGTTCAGCCATGGTATGCTTTGGGTCCATCACGTATTGATTAAACCTCAATGTTAAGGCACAAAGCCTGGTTGCTGATGTGCCACCATATTTTAGGCGCAATTGATCCCACATTGCTTTAGCAGTTTGGAAATTCTCAAATTCCCCAAGAAGGTCATCGTGCATCCAACTCAGCAAGGTAAAGCATGCACTTTTGTCCTTACGCCAAACGTCATAGGCCTGCTCATCACGACGATGCTGTGCAGTGGTCCCCTCCTCAGGTGGGGTCATTACATTGATCAAGTGATCAAGCGACTCTTGCTTGTTGAGAAGGTACTGAACCTTCCTATGCCAGATATCATAGTTGGTTCCACTGAGTTTCTCTCCATTATTAAGATCAGCAATAATATTCTTGGATGCCATTTGACTACATTTATTGAACGAGAAATTAATTAGGCACATATCCTAATATTTTATTTGCAAATTTTTAGACTGTGAAATTCTTTGCCACATTATAAAATCAAAAATTTCGCATTTTTTAGGTGCTAGTAATCATCTCCCATAATGTGAGATAGAATTAAATATCTAGCTAATTTGAAAAAAAAATATGGAGAACAATTTCCATTTTCCACATTATCTAAACATGTGACAATATGCAATAATAATAATGCACTAAAACAACTATTGCACAATTTATTTTAACAAATCAAAATAACAGGCTAGCAGTAAATCATTGAACAAAGCAATTACTAAACATAATAGTTATAACATGTTGAACTTATCAATAATAAAGAGGATAGCCATATAAGAGTTTGATGTTAACCTGCTAGGTGAAAAAAAAACAGAACATATCCCTTTTTTTTTTAATAATATATATCCACATACTTATTTGGAATGCTAAAAAGCTACGAAGGGTGACAAAAATAAACTTCGGATGCCTCAGACGCTTTACACGCGTAACCCCAAAGTCCTTACAATAGCAAACATATTACTGTCAAGGAGTCTAGGACCAACCAAATAAATTGGTATTGTTTGGGTTTGTGGATAACTAGGACTGATCAAATGTTCTTGTGTATGCGTGTTTGCTGATGCACGAAGCACGAAGCACCACGCCAATCGAACTAATCAACCAATGACTAATCCAGCTGCTTGAGCAACAAAACAAGAGAAGTCAACCATTTAAAAAAAAATGATATGTCGAAGGTTTGAACACAACCAGAGGGACCAACCCAAACTTTTTCCATATGAAAGAAACACCTATGTGTGACATGTTTTTCAATAACACAATCTCTAGAAGTCCTTTTAGGAGATAAATATGATACATGGAAAAACAGGAGGATTAAGTATGGAATAGCCATAAAATATTGAACGAATCAATAATATTGGACTTATCAATTAAAGTGGGGGAAACAGGCAATGTCCTCATGCTCAAACGCTTTTATGCACATTCAGCAAAAGAAAAAAAAAACGGATCTATCAACAAGAACATTATTATTTTTTGCTGTAAAAACAATTATTAATGGGCTATGCACAAAGCATTAATTATTAGTAGCAAGCTTAGAACATGAAGCAAAATAAGAGGTGTTGTATCTCAGTAATAGTAATGATCTGCTATAGTGGTGTCATGCACATGCCCACAAAAAGCTGTGCCATGCCGTTTGGACTCCCACTGGATTCAAGCCACCAAACAATTTTGATCTCAATCAAACACATGTAAAACTGATGCAAACCTTCAGAAGTCACCGTTTACTCTATAAAAATCAAATCATCTGTTCTCTGTTCGATTTGAAAGCTTAAAAAAATTAATACTATATACTTTCAATCTACGTAATTCTTGTTCACAAAAAACAAAAATATTGGTCAATAATAAAAAAAACGCAGATGGGGTTTCCGTTCGTTTTTTTTTTTTTATAAACAATTCAACCGTATGCATATAAAAGGCGAAAACAAGCATCGAAGGCTCTAATACCACTGTTAGCAAATAATGCGGGTAATACAAAATACCTGCTGTGGATTACACAAATATAACGGATCGAAGACTTGTCTTACGAGCCCTACCAATACGCACACCCTGCACAAAGAAATATTAGAAAAACTTCTCGCAGGTGGAGAGGCTACTAGAGTCCTCCACAAACTTCACACGTTTCAAATCCCTAGGGGCTAGATGGTGCCCTAGAGAGAACTAGGAGAGAGAGACTACTAATATGTGACAGAAAATATAACTCATATTTTTCTATTGTAGGCTATGGGAATATATAGATGAGAAGTGTAGAGATATAAGACTTACTAATCTCTATCTGCTAACTTTATAGGATCGAAAGCTCGTAAATAACGTAAGACTTACACGTACGATTGAAGCACAGCGGAATTGAATTGCTTCAAGTTTTTCACGATCTGTGGCCTGCTCTACAAGTTTCGATTACATTCACGAACACAGTCTTCTCTTCACGTCAGGTAGAGGAGACTACTAGAGTCTGCGCTTAATATCCACACCGCAAATCCTAGGGTTCTTAGATGGAAACCCTAGAGAGAGAAGATATTTCGCAGGAGAGTATTTTCTAGAGGAGAAGGAGAGATCGAACTCTAACTCTGTGTATTGTGTTTCTCTCCAAATATCTGCAGGACTATATTTATAGATTAAAGTCCTAAAGTTCAAAGTCTCCTAATAGATGTAGATGATCTATTATCTTTGAAGTCTCCTAACAGATAGAGATTAGGAGTCTGTCTCATCCTTCTAGCCAACTCAATCACAAAACCCATGTGGATGACCCATGTGGGTTGGGTCCGGTCCGAACCGACCCATTTTTCTAACATCTCCCACTCGTACACATTGGGATTTAAGGAAACTATCTCATCCATGTCAATCTTATCAATTCTCTCTTCATACAGGAAATGAGACGTGCGACCGACGAGAAAGAAACAAGCTAAATAGGAGTACCATATTAAGCTTCCATCAAACTAACATGGCACATCACTCCCAAGATCTCGTAATTTCCCTAGATAAATCTAGCCACATTGGATGGAGCATCTCCAATCCCTCTTGAGTCCCAGCTCAGAGCTATGCTCAACCCCCTTGCATTGGTGTGGTTACAATTTCAAAATTATTTTTCATTTTGATATATTGTATATAAAAAATAATAATAACTTGTGCTGGCACAAAACACAACCAACCACATAAACGAATGTGATACCAGAAAGTCTTCCTCGAGCCCTCATGTCAATCCATGTTAACCTTGCTGCTTTCCTAGTCATGCTCCATGGGACCCTGACATTTCTTGGCCTTAGGTAGTCAAGCAAGAGTAGCAACACAAAGTCTCTACTTCATGACATAGTCTCAAGTCAAATAAGGGTAACGAGTAGTCATATAAATGACTCTTAGAGCCCACATAGTGATAGGAAAGGGATCCACGCTATCACTCCTCTAAGTATGGTTGACAATAGCACATGTGGTATGATTCACATGCTACGGTGGAGTAATCCATAAAGATTGTGTCACTCCCAAAAACACCGTACTGACATAAGTACAGTCGCTACTAAAAGCACCTTACTCGAGACTCTCAAATTTGTCGCATGCATTGCGCCCTATCTAGGTCTCCATCTGGCTCAATCAAAGGCTACACAAACTCTGTGTTCGGTCAAGAGTGACCTCATCTTGGTCCAACCAAAGCGACAATATTCTAAACTCAGCATTATATAAAAAGTATAATTATGTCTTATCTTGCTCGCCCATTAGCGCCAAGGTAGGTCACCGTGTGAGATGGTCAACCCTTTGCCTTTTGACACACAATTGTCAGTGCAAAACAATTTAAATGCAACATGATTTTTATTATCATAATCAACTCGAATATAAAAGTCAGTGCATAAACAATAAATATCCAAAGGTGTCTCAATAAAGCATAAACAACTCAAATCCTTCGAAGTCCCAGACTACTAACATGGTTTGAAAGACATCCCATCAGCAACCATACTGGTCGTGGATTTATGCTTTAGGACCACCTCTCCCTGCGCAATGTAACGCTCCTAATTTTAGGTACCTTAAAAGGATAATTTATTACAGAACTTAAAGAGAGTCATTGCTCATTATTACAACATAACTCTCGTAAGAGTATTTTAAACACAAAATAGGAAACTAGGGTTCCTAACTACTGCTCCGCTTGTTCCTCCATCCTAGCAAGTTCTTCGGCTCCGAACGCCTCCAAAGTGAAGAGTTCACCCTGTTCATCTATTAGATCTGACATATTATACCGACGTTGCCACCCATATAATATGTCAGGGTCACCAAAAGGTAACACCATGAGCTATAAGGGCTCAATAGTATAATCCTACTTACTAACCCTTAACTTATGAACAAGAGATCATAATAACAACGATTCTACATAAATCATGCATATTGACAAATAGTTAATCAAATCCACATTCCTTATTCAAACTAACGTTAGTGTTGACTTTTCTAACTCATCGTGGACCGTGTCGTTATTTCCACTTTTCTTTTTCCAAAATTCATTTTTAACTCACCCAACCTCGGTTCCGCCTTTCCGGGTTCCCGAGTATCCTCACAATGGTTCCGCCGCACCGGGTTCCCATTGACACACTTTGTTTAACCTCACCCTAGATGCCTTGATTTAGGTGTCTTGTTTTCATACATAGACTCCGTGGTAGGACTTTCCACACAAACAAGCATTTATCAAAACTCAAAACTAATCTAACAAGATCATCCAACTCCATACTACTTAGCATGCTTGAATCACCACGAGCGAACACAAATCATGCATTTCCAACATTTTAACAAAAGATAACTTTATTTACTTTAGAAAGAATGATCAAAGTTACTACTTAATGACGTTCTATTCTCCAACATACGATTTTATACAATACAAAGAGTTGATGGACTAGGATTCCTACCTTACTTCTTGGCGGTGGTCGGCTACGGTGAATTGGTCGTTGGTTTGGCGGCGTAACGGCTCCGGTTTGCTTCGAAAGGAAGAGAGATGAACTTTTCTCTTCCTAGAAACAACTTACTAACTAACTAAGCAACTTTAGAGATCTAGTGGTGGTTTTGGAAGTGGTTTGGTGGTTTCTCTCAAGAACTCTCAAGAAACTCAAGAAACTTTTGAACTTTTGAACTAAAAGACTTAGAATTTCTAGAGAGAAGTGAGAGCAAAGTTTGAAGGTGTGAGTTCAAGCTTAAAGTGAGCTTGCTATTTATAGGCAAGGTTCACCCTCTCCCTCTCAAGGCCGGCCCCCTCTCTCTC